>CM060308.1:53355955-53385955 GCA_030674185.1 Monoplex corrugatus
GTGCCAGGACACAGCCTTGTTTGACGCCATTTGTAATTTCGAATTCGTCAGTCATGTTGCCACTTGCAAGAACTTGCCCACTCATGCCTGTGTGGAAGAGCTGGATGATCTTTAGGAATTTGGGAGGGCAGCCAATCCGTTCTAGGACAGTCCACAGGGCTTCTCTGTTGACCGTGTCGAAAGCCTTGGTAAGGTCAACAAAGACTGAGTAAAGAGGCCTATTCTGTTCTATGCACTTTTCTTGAATTTGTCTCATAGCAAAGATCATGTCCACCGTGCTTCTCCCTGGCCTAAAGCCACATTGAGCCTCTGGTAGGATCTGTTCTGAGATGGTTATCAGTCTGTTGAGGATAACCCTTGCAAATATTTTCCCTGCTATGGAAAGAAGAGAGATGCCCCTGTAGTTTCCGCAGTCTGCTTTACTACCTTTGTTCTTGTACAGCGCAACTATGTGCGCGTCTTTGAAATCAGCAGGCATTTGCTCTTCTTCCCAGACCTGTAGCAGGATGTTATGGAAGGTTTCCAGGGCTTTGGGGCCTGCTGCCTTGAAGATCTCAGCGGGAATGCTGTCTTTTCCAGAAGCTCTGCCGGAGTTGGTCTTGCTTATTGCCTTTTTGATTTCATCTAGAGTAGGAGGAGCGTCTAGGTCTTCCAGGAGTGGTTGCTGGGGGATTTGATTGAGAGCATCTTGATCAACAGTGGAAGGTCTGTTCAAAAGAGAGCTGAAATGTTCGGTCCAGCGCTTGAGGAGCCCTTCTTGGTCCTTGATCAGGGTTTTGCCATCCGAGGACAACAAGGGAGAACATCCTGAGGTTGTTGGGCCGTAGACGGTTTTCAGAGAGCTGAAGAACATCTTGGAGTTGTGGGTATCAGCATAGAGTTGAACTTCTTCGGCCTTATTGTTCCACCATGAATCTATATACATACATACATACATACATACATACATACATACATACATACATACATACATACATACATACATACATACATACATACATACATACATACATACATACATACTGAATGTGATACAAAGATAGCAGGTGTGCACGTGACAAAGCAGAGCCATCACTTTCCAGGATAATTGTTATTTCCTGGATGACCTCTTGTAACATTAAAAGGTTTCAAAACAAAACGAAATCGCCACCAAACTGCAATTCAACTGACACTCTGTTACGCATTTACATCTCATATTTTCACTTTACACGAATACGCCAAACGACACCATAAACGACCGTTCACCTCCATAATTACACAGGATGTTGTTTCCATCATCTCTTCAGAATACTATTTCACATGCCTCAGCAAGCGCACACATGCACACATTTAGGATTATACAATCGGTATTCATATATATTTATTGTTAAGAAAATCAATAGCACGCCATCAACTTTAACCATTTGACTCCCGCACCCTCTCCACTAGCATCCTGCATTGTCAACCATGCCAGCAAAGTAAAAACTTAACCCTTTGATTCCCTCACCCTATCCACCTGCTTCCTGCAGGAAGCTGGTGGGTAGGGTAAGGGAATCAAAGGGTTAAGATTTTGCTGTTGGTAGATAGGATGCAGGAGTCAAAAGGTTAAGTTTGTCGACTTCTAATATACACTGTTTCATTAGTTCATACTATCCACGAATTACACTACGTTTGAACTAACTGCTGTCTTAATTATTTAGAACTATAGTCACTATGCGTGAATTCCACAAACCACAGACCACACCAGACAAAAGAACCTTCAGCCAGCCAGACGCTTGCTTGGAGAACAAAAGACATCTGATCGCTACTGGACAACTCTGGATAAGGGCTAGCTGAGGCAGAGGGTGAGAGAGGGTAGTAGATAGGCTGTTAATACGGGTGAAAATGGATACCGCTACCCAAGAGAATGGGAGGAAAAGGCAGTGGGGTAGAGTGGGGGGTAGGGGGTACAAAGGCACCAGAAAGGACATAAGTCGGGACGCTGTGGACCCGAGAGGCAGCGTGAGAACATGGACCGTTGATCTTCATCGCCATCTGCTGTTAAATTACTATCAAGTGGCAGCACTAACAGCTCATTATTATTCTTTTGTAGGCGGATGGTTCTATGAGGTGTTTGGGAGAACAGGAGAGGTGGACAGCCCAGGTTTCATTGTATGAGCTGCTGTCAAAAGGCCCATCCAGAAGCATTATCATTATTATGACTGTTGGGGTGTATGGCTGTATCAGGTGGACAACGCTAGTAGGTAAACAAGCTGGACACTCGAGCGTGGCCGAGTGGATAAACTACTTGTCTAGGGAACAAGAACCGAGAGGTTTCAGGTTTGATTCTCCAGGCTGGAAGAGGGATTCTTCTCTAGAATCTGGCTGTATTCTTTTTAGATGACATGATAGATACATGGGCTAAGGTTCTATTTTTTTTCGGACAAGACGACAAATATTGAATACACAAATCCGTGGCGATTCATCCCGACAAGAAACTGATAAATCTAGCGACATGAAATCAAATACCGATGCAAACAGTTTCTGTTCTGTTGCTGTTTTTTGTTTTGTTCTGTTTTGTTTGTTTTTTGTTTTTGTTTTTTTCCGTGATACAAAGCATAAGTTTTAATGTATACTACAAATATGGTATACTGATGACTGGAAACATACTTCAAATTGCACTTTGTGGCAGAATATGCCTGTTAGGATTTGGTCACATTTTAGCCTCCAAACACAACATTATATGTTTTAATCACCCGCACGCACAAGAACGTTTGCGAGTGTGGATATACAAATGTGATTTTTTTTTATTCTAATTGTAAATGCTGCCACAAAACGAAAATGTATGTCATTCCCTAAACTCAGCAGAATGTTCTTTTATCCCCGTGCATCTGTACAATAAATACATCCCTGCACTTTCGTAAAAATAAAGACATAAATCTGAAAACGTACATACATATCCAATGTATAAAAACAACCAAATAAATATTTGGGATCAAGCAGACAGGAAAGGGAGGAAAATGGGTGTGAAGAGAGGACATATTAATGAAGGGACTCGCATCTCAGCTTACTGTCAATGCGTGGTCATTGTGTGCACTCAAGGTTAAGTGCACTTCGGCGTGATCACTGATGATAAACGACAAGCAGAAGAACACAATTTCCGGGGAAAGAAAGAAAACATAAAGCGGGCAAGAATGGAAGTTTTTTATTTAATGGACTAGGACTAAAAGAGCAGGTATACATATACGCGTGGGAGCAGCGAGCTTAACCCTGGGAACACCAATAAAAGAGGGGCTCAGCGCAAAGACTTTGTTTGAAACTGTTCGGCGGCCTCTTCCTCTGCAACCTGCTGGGATGGACAGCTGGCTACCTATTAAAAAAATTGTTAAAATGTTAAAAAAAAAATCCATCCCTTAACAAAACCTCCATCCCTTAAGCCCCATTACCTCCACCCACCCTTCTGCCCCATCAAGCAAAAAAATATACTCGACACATTTCCGGAGAAGACCTTGCCTAAAATTGCTCGACCGGCCCTCCCTTCTGCAAAGGGCTCGGAAAAGCAAATCCTCCAGCTTAGCCCCCGCTTCTATTCTCAGTCTACCCTCCACCCCCGCCCCAAAAAACAAAAAGAGGGGACAGTCTTCCCGCTGGGTCAATAAAAGGTCTTCTTCGGCAAAAAAAGAAAAAAAAACTTTGTTAGTAAAGCCATCATGGTTTTGGCGTCCCCCTCGCAACGTGGCGCCATGACCATCCATCCTCCGGACAACAATTACTCAGGGCACAAGGCAGGTGGTGCTGTCAAGGTGGTGGGTGACAGGGAAGAAAAGGCAGACTTTGTTTTTTTTTTGGTTTTTTTTTGACTCATGTCCCCATAACCCTTCGTCACCCCCTATGGCCTATCAAGCCACACTGTCCCAGCTGGACCTGGACTCGGCGATCGCTGTCATTCATATGAATGACCCCCTTGGGCCTTTTTTCTTGTTTTTTCCCCCTTCATCATCATGACCTGTTAGGGTGGTGGTGTGGTTTCAGAGAGAGAGAGGGGGGGGGGGGGTTTGTTTCAAGCAGGATGCAGCTGTATCCGTTGGCCGCTGACCAGACCAGGCCTTTCTTGTTTTACGTCCGTTCTTTCTTTCCTTCCTCTTTTCATGCTTTTGTGGTAAGAGCACTATGCCTGCGGTGTTCATTATATCGACGGTTTAGAAAAAGATGGGTGAAATTCTTTTTTGAAAAAGTACAAAGAAAGGGTGGGGGCGATCTGATGACATGCGTGGAGTGTCCATCTAACCCACTGTCCACTCCGCTTCCCACACAGCTGGCCGGACGCAGTAGAGGACAGTGGGAAAGAGACAATGGCGCTGACCCTAGTGTGCGGCTACTTAATAGTTAAAAGAAAGGGGTGGATGACATGGTATTATGGGAGCTTAGATCAGGCCGGAAGGTCAGGAGGTTTGGAGCAAAATCAACTTGCTTATTTGCTTGGCAAGTCAACGGAGGGTCATCACAGTCCAAACACAGGACGTTTCGCGCCTTGACCATCGCAAGTCATCCGAATCCGTGACGAAAGCGTCCCACACGCAGTCAAAAAGAATCATTTTCTAAACTTCAAAAACAACCACGCACACACGCGCGCGCACGCACACACACACACACACACACACACACACACACACACACACACACACACAGAGAGAGTCAGAGAGACAAGAAACGTCACGATGATGCGGAACAACACACATCCGGTGGCAACAATGGACAACCTCACAGTCACACGGACCGGTCAGCGTGGGACACTGTGGGCAAAACAATGCGATGGACAGGATGTTTTTTCTCCCCCAAAGAATAAGAATAAGAACTTCAGACGGGATGATACACTCTACTGATCAGCCAACTGTACGTTCGTACACACACCGGACGCAGGATGAGGAAATGATAGAGAGTGGGGATAAAATGGATTCAACTGGACAGCAAGAGTAGTCTCCCTTTTTATTTAACCCTTTGACTCCCGCATCCTATCCACCAACTGCCTGCAGGAAGCTGATGGATAAGATGAGAGAAGTCAAAGGATTAAGTTTTTGTTTGCTTTCCTAGTATGGTTGACAATGCAGGATGCTGGTGGATGCTGGTGGACAGGGTGCGGGAGTCAAAAGGGTTAAGAGCCTACCAACAAAGTCTCTCTCTCTCTCTCTCTCTCTCTCTCTCTCTCTCTCTCTCTCTCTCTCTCTCTCTCTCTCTCTTGCGAGGACTACACAGAAAACAGCATGCATTTGGTATATATATATCACCCATGGAGTAAACATTATATATGTACTCTCTCTCTCTCTCTCTCTCTCTCTCTCTCTCTCTCTCTCTCTCTCTCTCTCTCTCTCTCTCTCTCTCTACACAGGAAACAGCATGCATTTGGTATATATATCACCCATGGAGTAAACATTATATATGTACTCTCTCTCTCTCTCTCTCTCTCTCTCTCTCTCTCTCTCTCTCTCTCTCTCTCTCTCTCTCTCTCCCCCTATGCTTTCATACACGCACATACACACACACACACAAGAGCTAGTCCCATGATAATAAATGTGTATCTATAGTATCCTCTCTCTCTCTCTCTCTGTGAATCTCTCTCTCTCTCTCTCTCTCTCTCTCTCTCTCTCTCTCTCTCTCTCTCTCTAAGTGAATTCTGAAAAACTTTGAGGAAAGTTTTACTATCAGAAAGAAATGTCTGCAATGGTACTGCTGTTGATAGCTGCCTTATCCATTTTTTTCCTGCAAATTGTGCTGGAAAAAGACATATTGACATAAAGTTAAGTATGACTGGGTGACATATAAATTGATCACAGCAGCGACAGTAGGCTAGGCAACATGGTCACAAAAGAGGAAGTTCTGTCTGCAATTGTTATACATGAAAGTATCTTTTTGTTGTTGTTGTTGTTGTTATTGTTGTTGAGATAAAATGAATACATGAGTAGTGAAAAAGCAAAACTGTTGGGGCTAACAAGCGAATTTCAAAAAATATTTTGCAACCACGTTGTCAGCTTTTAATGGCAGAATCGTCAATGTTTTGTGTGGGTGGTAAGGAGATAGGGCAGCACACAAAAGTACTTTCCTTACATTAGACAAGCTCTGTTAATAGCTACCCAGTTTCTGACTTCATAGCACTGTTTGCTAACATGTAAGTTTATAAATGTAAACTCCATTCTATTTCACCAAACATTTCTGCCTTCAAAAAATGAAGAAAGAAAAAAAGAAAAAGAAAAAACAAACTGAAAGACAGATACACAAATTGAAGAGTATTGTGCGAATATCGAGGGTAATTTTATCAAATTTTAGGCAGATTGGTCGTTTTACTTTTTAATCACCGATTCCTTCATAGCAAAAGAATAAATTAATCAGTTATGACTCTTTAATGTTTTATTCTTTAATTACTGATTCCTCCATAGAAAAAAAAAAGTTATGACTCTTCGTTGCATGCATGCTAGGTCGAATTTGTTAGAAGTAATGGCGATGTAAGTTTCTGCTGTATTGTATCCCTCACTTTCTCTGACAGCTTGGGCTTATTGTATTATTGACTACGGAAATGTCGCAGCTGACCGACTGCTCTATAGTTTGCTCCTTAGTTTGTTTTAACTTTGTATTTCTTTGTTCACATTGTGCATTAAAAACACTAGGATCATTTTAAGGGGAAAAAAAAACTTTCTAAAAATGTCCTAGTTTAAGGTAGAAAGAAACTCTAGGGAGAGCTAGACAACAGAAGGTCTTCAGAGAAGTAACCCCCTTTAGACAAGTGTTTCGGCCCTGAATTCCTTACACTCTCGGGGGGCCGGGCCACATCCAGGTCATGACTCCTGGATGCCCTTCTGCTGTTGTCTATTTTTTTTTTTTTTTTTTCCCACGCCGGGGATCGAACCTGGGCGATTCTGCGCTTCAGAACTGCGGTACGCGGTTTTACCAATGTGCTAACGGGGCACACATCATCTGTAGGGAATTTAATCCTTATGAAGTTCACTTTTTTGGTTCCTCCTTGCCCAGATCCAGCTTGAGCTCCTTTCTGCTGCCTCTGCCATCGCTTTAAGGGCTCTAGTCCTCTTCTTCCCAGAAATGGCGAGTTGTTTCATGAGATCATAAGCGGAGGTGCCCACAAACCCTCTTGCCCCGACCTCTATGGCGAAGATTTTGACCCGCAGACCTGCTTTCTTCAGGGTGCTGGCAAGACCGGCGTATTTTTCGGTCTTGTAGATATGTGCTTCTTCCATTCTGCTTTCGTATGGCACAGTGAGTTCTATCAGAATCACTTGTTTCGAGGAGTCAGAGTGGAGAGCGATGTCTGGTCTCATGCCTGTCTTGCTGATGACATCTGGGTAATTTCTCCACTCTGGGAGGTCTGCTGTACACTCCCAGTCGACTGCTCCATCCAGAAGACCCTTTGGCAATGTGCTGGTTGCCATAGCCCTTTCGGGCCAGACCTGTTTCCCTCCTGCTTTGTAGAACGTTGTCATAGCAATTGGTGCGTTTGGGGTCATGGTTTTTTCGCTAACCACATCTGTGATCACTTTCAGAACTTGGTTGTGCCTCCATGTATACCTTCCTTGGGCTAGCGCTACTTTGCAAGAGCTTAGGACATGTTCCACTGTTTGTTTCTTCTGACAGAGCGGACATGCTGGGTCGTCTGCTTTCCCCCATTTCACTAAGTTTGCATTCGAGGGGAGCAGGTCATATACAGATCTGAGGAGGAAGCTTATCCTTAGAGGAGCCATGTGCCACATATCGTTCCAGCTGAGACTTCTTTGGAGTGCACTGTCCCATGTTGTCCATTGCCCCTGTTGACCTTGCTGGACTGCCTTCTGCACTCTTTTGACATCTTCTTCTTCCTTCAACTCCTGTATGATCATGTCTCTTTTTTCCTTCCCTTTGGCTTTGGACCACCACTGCATTTTTGTTGCTCCCAGTCCCTGTCTGTTGGTTTGCGTGTGTCCCAATTATTTCTTTGATGCTGAGGTTTCTCTTGGCATTGTTTACAGCCTCTTGGACTTTCCACTTTCTGCCAGTTCTCAGCTTTGGATGAACTGCTCTCACGATATTGTCCTCCGATTCCTCCAGCATGCTCAACAGTCTTGCTTTTCCAACTTTGTATTCCTCCACTATGGATTTCAGAGGTAGCTTCAGCATTGCTTGACGACAGTAGAATGCAACATCAGTGAGACCAGGTGGGACACCGAGCCATTTTCTTGTGTATTTGTTGATTTTGGCTTCCATTGCTTCGACTGTGCTGGTGCAAATGTCATAGATTAGCAGTGGCCACAGCAGCTTTGGTATCAGCATGAACTGTAGACACCAGACTTTGTATTTGCCTGGCAGTCCGCAGTTATCTATTTTCTTCAGGCCTTCTTCTGCTGTTTGCTTGGTTTCACATCCCCTTTGTGTGTCTTTCAGGGAGTCATCATACCATCTTCCGAGACTTTTTACTGGCTCTTCTGTGACAGTGGGGATGGCTTGGTTGGCTACCATGAATTTGACTGAATCTGCCACTTTTCCTTTTCGCAGTGAGAGACTTCGGGATTTCTTAGGTTTGAACCTCATTCTTGAAGAGGCCACCAGCTCATCCAGCTGCTTTAAGATTTGGTGTGTCTCTTCCTCATCCGTGGACAAGACTGTTGTGTCATCCATGAAAGCTTTCAGAGGAGGCATCTGGTATCCATCTCCCAGATTCACTGGACCTGAACTCTTCATTGCAGCTTTCAAGATGACTTCCATTGCCAACACGAACAGTATGGGAGAGATTGCACAGCCCATTGCAATGCCCACCTCTAGGTCTATCCAGTCCGTGGTGTATTCTTTGGTAGAGAACCGCATTGAGAACCCTTGGAAATATTTTCTCAGCATTGTTCGGATGTTTTCTGGGATGTGATACATTTCAAGAGCCAGCTGGATCATATCGTGTGGAACTGATCCATATGCATTCGCCAGATCAAGCCAAACTACGTCAATGTCTCTCTTCTCTGTTCTTGCTTTTTGGATGGCATCCCAAATCAACGTGGCATGTTCCAAGCATCCAGGCATTCCTGGTATGCCTCCCTTTTGGACTGACATATCCAGATACTTTTTTTCAGTCAGGTATTTTGTCAATCTTGCTGCCATAACAGAGAAGAAGATTTTCCCCTCGACGTTCAGAAGTGATATTGGCCTGAACTGATTGATGCTGCTGGAGTTCTGCTCCTTCGGAATGTACACTCCTTCAGCTCTCATCCATTGGTCGCTGATCTTCTGGTTCCTCCATGCTGATCGAATCATCTTGTGGAGCCACTCGAGCACTTTTGGGCATTTCTTGTAGAGCAGGTATGGTATTCCGTTTGGTCCAGGTGCTGACTTGGCTCTGGCTTTCTTTACTACGTTCTTCACTTCATCCAGTGTTGGTGGTTTGTTATTGAATTTTCCTTCTGGCGCTGCAGGCCAAACCAGATTTTGGATTTCAAGTGGTGCCTCGCGCTGAGAATCGGAATATGTTTCCCTGAGATGCTGCTCTAGGGTTTCCTTGCCCACTGTGAGAGTCCCTGATTTGGGTTGTTCAAACAGCTTTCTTGCAAAGTCAAAGGGATCTTTGAAGAAACGATCTTGAGTCTTCTTCTTTTTGCTCTTTCTTCGCCTTGCTGATTCCACTTTGCTGAGAGCATTGTGTTTGGCCTTCAGATCTTTCCAGAGTTCCAGGAGCCCTTGCTTCTCGAATTCTGAGGCAGTTTTCATTCGCTTTTTAAGCTTCCTTTTCTCCCTCCGGATGCTCTCCATCTGTTGCTGTCTTCTGGATTTCTGGGGAGGCGTTTTTGTCTTTGGCTGCTTCACTCCATAAGTGTCCCTGCAGATAGAGTATATGATGTCTCCGTATGTGTCAAGTTTGTGTTCCAGCGTACTGTTCCCTATTAGCGCATTCAGCTTAAGGACAAGTTCCTCATCTAATTTCTCCCATTGTTCTTTTGCACCGGCAGGCGGCAAATTGAGTTTTCCACGTTTGGCGTTAAGAGCTTGTGCAAAATCCGCATCAGAACCGTCAGCGTGGATGTCCTCGGCACTATGGTTTAATTCCTGGCCTTGGTCATCCAACGTCTCACCTGCTATCGCAGTAAATGAACCAAACGATAAAATATTATAATAGTTTCAGTTTCACTTTCTCAAGATGATGTCTCCGCGCTCGGAGCGAAATCCATTCGCACTAACGTCACAGATGCCATGAGTATGGTGATCATGGCGCAAGCCTTAAGCCTGCACATAAACCCATGAGCTGGCCAGGTCCGGAGGCCCTACTTAGACTATGTTTTACCTAGTCCATATTTTATACTGGTATTTTATCAGCCTATCACTGGAATAATCTTGGTTACACGTAAATGACATGTGTATCTGTGTATCTTACCTTCAAAATAGGAACATATATACAAAGTAAATAAATACATAATTAAAGGTCTGAATCACAACACAACTAGCTATTCTGTATAAACTCGCCTCACATGACAAAACAATACTCTACCATCCCCAGTCAATGCACCAATGCTCAGCTATCAACAAGGTGAATACAATATTTTCTTAATCACTGATAGGTATATAAGTACGTAAATAAGAAGTAAGTAAATAGGTGAATACATAAAGGAGTATGTAGATAAATAAACAGGTAAGTGATGAGAATACCAAATAACGGTAAATACATGCATATACCCACATGCTCGCACACAGACAGACACACACACATTCATACATACACATTCATATCCACACAGCATGATGGCCGACAACAATAGCTACAACCAACAAAAGCAAAGAGGAAACACCCCTATATACATATCATGACAAACTTACAGACTTGTCTAGATAACAGTCAACAAACAGCCCACAAACACACACAGAGACGGTTTGGCAAACTTGCTTGTTCTCCAGTTGCCTTTTCCTTTTCTTCACTTTTGTTTCAGGAAAGCCCCATCATTATAATAGCGTATCATTAGTGGTAAAATATGCGGTGGCGCAGCCAGTGCAAAACTGTATAAGTGGATTAAAGAGAAAGGTATTACCGGTTAGCGTCAAGACGGTTTTTAGAAAGCTTCTTCGACTTCAGACTATGTAATTAGTACTCTTTCAACAACAGTGCAAAAACAAACAGTAAATGACCAAAAAGTATACGTAACGTTTTCAAATTTCTAATCGGCCTCTCAACTTATTTGAGGACAAAAAGCTTGTGCCGCCAAATCTTATGAAGGTGACATAAAAGACAGAATATGAAGAGGCGCCGGATTACCCGAGTATGATAATACTGTTCACATGGTGTCAAGCGGGGTTGTATGTCCCGTCCTGTCTTGTGTCCTTCAGGCAACATAATTAGTACTGAAATGAACCTGTATTTTCCAACAGTATATATTAGCACACATGTAAACTTACATATTTGCTGATCTACTTCTATTAAAACAACAGAAAACAGGATGATAATTACTGACGATAGTGAATATGCCGGATTCTGGAATATTCTCCTTGTCTCACGCTTTTTGATTTGTTCACTCACATACACACAAAACACACACAATGGGTCACTCTGAATCAATCTTTCACCCCCAAAAAAATTCTCTGAGAGATTGTGGAAGGGGGGAAATTTGTACAAAAATTATAAAAATACAAACAAACAAAAAACTAAACAACTTGATTCTGAAAAGAAAGAACAGGAAAAAGTTAGAACCTAAGGACGAGGAATCGGGAGTGGGGGTGGGGGAAGGGAAAGATGTCAACCATTTTCCGATCTTCCTCTACCTCATCCAAAAATTCCCCTATTGCAACATTAAAAAATGGCAGCAGAGTCATGATTCCTTTTTACAACCTCACGAAGAGCGAAAGTCTGACGTATGAACATCGTTCCAAGTCGTGCGTTTTGCATTACACCGCCAAGTTATTTGTTTCTGAATCATGCATCTCGATCCTCGCGGATTTCTTCTCGAATCTTCTTTGCAAATCTGCTCTGCAGGCAACTACAAGGTCTCTGACTGACACCGAGCGTGTCAGGAGGCTTAGCAGCCACTGTCCTCGTCTTTCATGATTTTGTCGTGAACATCATTTTTTGGAATCTATCCCCATTCTCTCCAGCCAGCATAAAGCCAGGTCAGGATCAGAAAAAAAAATATACAATTTCTTTTTCGAAAGGAATTTGACTTTCTGAGGAATATCACGAAGTAGTTCGCTGGGAGCTCTGGGATAAGTGAGATGCGTTGGCAAGAAAACTGGGTTTGTTAGTCAGGGAGAGGGTAGGCAGAGGGAGATGTACCTTGGTTAATAGATGGCCGCGGTCGTTGAAAGCTTTGTGCGACCTAACCTGACATGATCATTATAATAGCTCTCCTTATGTTCCTTTCATAACGAGCAAACGGGAAGGGTGGGACGGGGGAGGGGAGGGAATTACTGAGGTGGCACATACGTTTAGGTGTTCTGTTTGATATGTAAAAATGCCACATAACCATGATGTGGCTCTTTGGGAGTGAAGTGACCAGAGATCTCACAAAGCCCTGGCTTAGCCAGCTAGCTTCGCGACAACGAGTTCCACTCCTCTTTCTAAAGACTTCATCCACCCACATTCAACAGAATCACAGTGTAGCGGTGCCATTCTGTTGACTCGAACATATCCCAACGCGATGGGAAATCTGACTCCTAGCTTTACGCCAAGAAGGCCATTCTGTTTGAACAATAGAAATCGCAAAGTTCACAGTGTCCGTAGTCTGTCGTTATTGCTCGAAACATCAGAGCTGCGTTGTTTACCCCCCCCCCCCCCCCCCAACGCACACACACTTTTTTTTTAAATAGTATCGCCGATGACCCCCCCCTCTCTCTCTCTCTCTCTCTCTCTCTCTCTCTCTCTCTCTCTCTCTCTCTCTCTCTCTCAATCCACATTCACGTTCCCTTAAATTTCTTCTGACAACTCACCTCTGGTCATAGTGCCAATTCGGCGTGGCGATGACAACTTTCATTTCCTCCCGTTTTTCTATTTGTGTTTTCCCTCTTTTTCTTCTCCTTCCACAACATTATCTGTCCGTCTTAATACGTGGCATATCACTCTCAAGAGGGTAGAATAACGTTTGACACAGAATCTCGGCTTGTCCACCTCATGATCTTGTTCACTGGTCGGATTCTGTGTAGGTACCAGGAATTTTCTGGATTATCACTCGCACATGTGGATGTAGCATGACTGGAGCCCCCCCAGAACGTGGGGCTATAGACACCATTAAGAACAACCCAAAATGACTTCTGTTTTTGAGAAATAAGAAAATTCATATAAAAAAATTTTTTAAAAACACGTAAATCTCTTCAGTGTAACAGACTAGATTGTTTCCCAGACCCAAGCAACTGTGTTCAAAGTTTCAGCAGTTTGAACAATAAATCTTATTTTCGTTTTTACTCATTCTTATCATCAGCCTCAATACCACTTCCACTGACAGCCAGACATACTATTCCGACATGAACTACAATGCAGTGGAATTTTGACAGATTCTGTCGAAGTTGACAAAGAAATCAGTTTCGCGGTGTGGTACCGGTATGACAGGACATGAATGTTTGCTTCAGATAATGTGCATCTTTCTCGTCATATGGGATCCATCCACCATGGCAGTAATTCACCACAGCCAGAAATATGATTGTTGCAGAGGTACGAACAGAGAGAAAGGCAAGTACAAGTAGACAAATTAAACCATTCTACCAGACAGAACACACGGTCTGGTCTAAAATAAAGAAATCTTTGAGGAAGACAACACAATATACAGTTGACGCTGTCGAAAAAACAACAACAACAAACAAACAAAAAGAAAAAACAGGTTTACTTTGTTTGCTTGCTTCCATCTTTCTATCTGTTCGTACCATTGCAAGGAAGACAATCCTGCTTTCCCTGCCTTGTGGCTTTGACAATATTTATCTACATTTACTTTACTTGGCAGCGGGTTCCTAGCTATTATTTTTTTAAGGAATTTTGACTCAAAAACGTCCCTTCACAGGATAAAAGAATTACACTTGCTTTTTTTTTTCCATATTGTTTCTTTCATATTCACTGGGTGCTCTCTGTAATTTGTAACTTTGCAGAGTTCTGCTGTAGGTTTGTGTTGCTCACTCTCCATGCAAGCGGACCTGCTGTCCCAGTCAGAATATCCGATGAGTTCAGGGACACAGGACATTCCCACTGAAGGACCCAAATAGATACTGACAGACAGCACTTGGAGGGTCTCCAGGGCTGCTCCTCTACCCCCAGCAGCCTTTCTGGCCTCCTCTCTCCCTCTCTCTCTCCCTTCCTCTCTCTCTCTCTCTCATTTTCACTCTCTCTCTCTCTCATTCACTCACTCTCATTGACACACTCTTTCTCTCATTCACTCTCTCTCTCTCTCTCATTCACTCTCTCTGTCTCTCATTCCTCTCTCTCTCTCTCTCTCTCTCTCTCTCTCTCTCTCTCTCTCTCTCTCTCTCTCCTCGCGCGCGCGCGCGCGCGCGTTGTCTTCCTTAAAGGTTTCTGTTTCATTTAGTGTTTTAAACCAGATAGTTTATTCTGTCGAGTAAAATATTTAACTTGTCTGCTTGTGTTTGTCTTTCTGTCTGTTTGTAACACTGCAAGGGATATAAATCATTCTTCTGCTCTCTTGGGGCAAAGACAATCCATCGACATTTACTTTAGCTGGCAATCGATCTCCAGTAGTCACTCTCTTTTCGTAAATAGTAATTCACCAGTTAATGAGGCGAACTGATAAGAAAGTCGTGGGTTCGAACCCCCACATTAGTTATTTGTTTGGGGTTTTTTTGTGTTTTTTTTTGTAGTGGAATTTTTCGGCCTGATCGGCTCCTATGCACGAGGTTAAAGTGCTATAAACGCGTTGGGAAGACTGGAACGAAACAGTCCAACCTCATCCATTTTATGGACGCGTCAATGAGGGTGTTGCTCAAATTTCCTGACCTACAATCATACGCGTCTGTATTTCTTAAGCCTGGATGACGTCAGGAGATGTTATAAAAGTAAATGTAGGTTAGATAATCCTGCCTCACAACCTCAACCATAGACAGAATCCACAGCATCATTTTCAGCATCCCAAGTGTAGAGTAGACAGCCCTGTCACACAACCTCAATCCTAGATAGAATTCCTAGCATCATTACTATCATCCCAAGTGTAGACAACTCTCACACAATCTCAATCCTAGACAGAACTCCATAGCATCTTTACCATCATCCCAAGTGTAGGGTTGACAGCCCTGTCACACAACCTCAATCCTAGATAGAACTTCATAACATCATTACTATCATCCCAAGTGTAGAGTAGACAACCCTGTCACACAACCTCAACCCTATACAGAACTCCACAGCATCTTTACCATCATCCCAAGTGTAGAGCAGACGGCCCTGTCAAACAACCCTAATCCAAGACAAAACTCCATAGCACCATTACTATCACCCCAAGCGCACAGTAGACAACCCTGTCACACAATCTCAATCCTAGATAGAACTTCACAGCATCATTATTATCATCACAAGTTTAGGGTAGACAACCCTTTCACACCTCAGTCCTAGATAGAACTCCATAGCATCATTATTATCATCCCAAGTTTTGAGTAGACAACTAACACACAATCTGAATCCTAGATATAATTCCTAGCATCATTATCATCATCCCAAGTGTAGAGTAGACAACCCTGACACACAATCTGAATCCTAGATATAATTCCTAGCATCATTATCATCATCCCAAGTGTAGAGTAGACAACCCTGACACACAATCTCAATCCTAGATATAATTCCTAGCATCATTATCATCATCCCAAGTGTACAGTAGATAACCCTGACACACAATCTCAATCCTAGATATAATTCCTAGCATCATTACATCATCCCAAGTGTAGAGTAGACAGCCCTGTCACACAATCTGAATCCTAGATATAATTCCAAGCATCATTATCATCATCCCAAGTGTAGAGTAGATAGCCCTGTCACACAATCTCAATCCTAGATATAATTCCTAGCATCATTACTATCATCCCAAGTGTAGGGTTGACAGCCCTGTCACACAACCTCAATCCCAGATAGAACTTCATAGCATCATTACTATCATCCCAAGTGTAGAGTAGACAGCCCTGTCACACAACCTCAATCCCAGACAGAACTTCACAGCATCACTATTATCATCCCATCATTTCCATCATCAATTATACATTACGGTCACAGATTTCGTGACCTTTCATGCCCTGCTGTCATGGTGACCTCACTTCTGTGGGTTTGGAGCTGTGTTGGAGAGCTGAAATGAGCGACATGGGAGTGATGACAGTGAGCGGTGTAGAAGCTGGGGAAGCAAAACAAAAACTAAAAAAAATTCACCTGAAAAAGAACATAGAAACTCGGCATGTGTGCCTTAACAATGTGTTTTGAAAAAAGCAAATATCAAAATCTGGTAGCGCCATCATAATTTTACGACCGCACTCTATTTCTTGCGATTAAATAAACATCGTGTGACTCTACTTTTTCTCTTATGACTTCTCCAAAGAATATCGTCACATTATTCGGTCTCTAATATTCTATACGGAAACAAAGTATGTGATTTCCTCATCCTCCAACACAAATCTATTCTGATTTTCGAGTTCGGTTGTTGTTGGGTTTTTTTCCTTCCTTTCTTATCTTTATTTTTGTTTATTTTTCTATCTGTTTCAAGTTCTATCAACTCCGGTTTACATTTGGTTCATTTAATGTTCTTGTTTAACATACTGTACAAAATCTTTACCCCTTTATTCTTTCATACTTTCAAAATCACACGTTCAAAACTCGGCACACCTGTATGATGAATTGTAACCCTTGATATATAAATTAATGAATAAATAAGCAAAAATAAATAGGAATAAATAAATACACAAAATAAAATAAAATGAACAAGACTGTAAGATATTACAGCTGTATTTAAAACAAACAAACAAATAAACACAAATAAAATTATTAACAAAATTTGCTCACAGCAACGAGTACTTCTAAACGTTTCTTCCGACTATCATTCTATGCTCCTCACTTCTGACCATAAATTAAAAAAGACCAGCGTTCCAACTGGCGTACTACCAAGAGCTAATAATCTACAACCTTCAAATTCCACATGTACTCTGACATCATGACAAAACTTAACTTAAGCCACAATCGCAGCTACGAATTCGACGGGGTCAAGCGACAACTGAACCAGTCCATTTTACTGGTCGTGACGATGGTGGTGGAGGGGGTTGGTACTTGTGGTACACTGAGCATACAGAAGGTGAACCCAGAATCGAGGTCACGCTAGTCTGTTCATTTCGCTCTAATGGTCTCTGACATCACGCTGTACTATCAATAATAAGCTACGTCGTCGCGGTGAGAACTACGACCCCTGTTGTGTGTGTGTGTGTGTGTGTGTGTGTGTGTGTGTGTGTGTGGTGTGTGTGTGTGTGTGTGTGTGTGTGTGTGTGTGTGTGTGTGTGTGTGTGTGTGTTGTTGTGTGTGTGTTGTGTGTGTGTGTTGTGTGGTGTGTGTGTGTGTGTGTGTGTGTGTGTGTGTGTGTGTGTGCGCGTGTGTGTGTGTCTGTTTTAGCGCTTAGATTTGATTTTATCAAGATTTTGCGCTATATAAATAAAATATTGTATTGTATTGAGCGTGTGTGTGTGTGTGTGTGTGTGTGTGTGTGTGTGATGTGTGTGTATGTGTGTGTGTGTGTGTGTGTTCTGGTTCGTGTTTATTTGAGCGCTGGCAGTCACTCTGATTTTGATTTCCAGAGATGTTTACCTGACGATTGAAAGCGTACATGCGTGCGTATGTGTTTGTTTGTTTGTTTGTTTGTTTGTTTGTTCTTATATGTTTGTTTGCTTTTGGAGGCACGATTGACTGAAAAAGAAAAGACAATGACCGCCAGATACCACACTGCCAAGTGAAGCAAATGCAGGTACGTTGTTACAGCCTTAGGGCTGTCTCCCTTGAAAACGAAACGACAAAAGCAAACAAAACAGACTTTTTTCTCAACAGAATTAAACTAAGTACGAAGCGAAATACAAACCTTCGAAAAAGACAACACTGTTACATCAAAACGATTTTTTTAAAGGAAATAAATAAAGGAAAGGAAGGAAGAACACTGGAAACTGGGGGAGCAGCCTAGAATATTAAATACATACATTTAAAAAAAAAAAAAAGAGAGGAAAGGAAGAAAGACTATTGAGGATTGGGAACAGCCTATGTAACCCTCCTAGGGCACTCCGTCAGTATTTCGGTCCTTCAAAATGACGGTTCTTAAAGGTCCCAAAGCAAGTGACGTGTTTTGTTCTGTGCAGAACCGTTGCATCTGTTGCATAGGACATCAGCAGCAGAGGGTTATCCGCACACATGTCAGACACAGGGAGAAAGACCGAGAGGGTGGGAGAATGGTGAGCGGAACTGGCAGATAGACAAACAGAAGAGAAGAGGAAAATAGGATTATGACTCTCGTTCACAATACGTGTAAAAAAAACAACATAGTTCTGAATTTTTGATTCATGGACAGACAACAAATGCAAGCATCCGCACAAACACACACGCATGGGGCACGCACGCTAACACCACACACATCGCACGCACAACACACACACACACACACACACACACACACACACACACACACACACACACACACACACACACACACACAAAGTGCCTCCCCATTACTACAGAGCATCAGATCACTTTCACGTCCGTTAATCCAGATGTAACAAACGAACAGGTTTCAACAGTTTGTACAACATGCTGATCAAGTTCAACGGACCAGTGCCCCAGGAAAAAATGTGTATAGATCACCTGTGTTGACATACGCGCTACAATTCAGTCTTACATGACTCGAAATCTGCAATTTTCAAAGAAGCAATTTGATAAATAAGTTCCCTATTATACTGACAGACAGAAAATAGTGTAAAACATAAACGTATGCAATGGCCATATTCAAAAAGAAAAAGGACGAATATACTGCATTAATATTAGTTTACACTGGGGATTTGCATGAATTACAAAGTGGTCATAATCAGAGGGAGAAACGTGACATTAATACACACACACACACACACACACACACACACACACACACACACACACACATGTATGTAAATATAATATATATGTATATGTGTGTATATATATGTATATGTATATATATATATATATATATATATATATATATATTATATATTATATATATTATATCACACAACAACACACACATATATATATATGTATGTATAGTCAGTAAGCATTCAAAGAACTGATACACAACCATTCAAAACGCATTCAACTATTTCCAGAGATGATACATATCTGCCATTTTCTTCTCCTCAACGCTATGTCAGGGAATTTTTCTACTCATTTTTTTAAAATAATTGTTTGTTAAGTGTCGTGCATTTATCCTTTGCTGTCTTTCACATACGCCTGACAAAGGCCAGCTGGCCCAAAAATATACACCTTTGTTACTATTATTATTATTATCATTATTATTATTATTATTATATCAAATACGCTTTCTGATTCCATTTTTATGTTGTTTTTTTCTGGTTCGTATTTATTTGAACACTGGCAGTCACTTTGATTCAGATTTCCAGAGATGTTTGCCAGACGATTGAAAGAGTACGTACATGCGTGACTATTATTTGATGAACAGACATTTAAACCGTTTTCATTTTTATATACTTGAAGCAATCGTTTGTTTTGTTTTGACATGCGGAATCTATTCAAGCGGAATTCACTGCAATGGATCAGTGGTGTTCTCGATATGCTCTACCTCAATCTGCCTGAAATATTAACCTGAAACTTATGCCTGCAGTAAACTTTGCAAAAAACGAAGTGTTTCTACAATGCTCGAGAGAGCCGATACGTTTAATGATGTAATAATTAAGCAGAAGCCTGTTTCTTATTTGTGAAAGTTTATAACATTCCTTTGTATAAAACATTAGCTGTATGAAACCATTTGCTCTGTGACAATCCCTGAGAAATGTTACATACTACTCGTACTTGGTTGTAAGGCGACCATCCCCATCCCAACAGGTTCCAGATGGTGGATGGTGGATGTGGATGGTGGATGGTGGATGGCCTTCAGGCTGGAGGTTAGTTGCAAAATATGTCTGGTTTGCCCAGACAAATAAGCAGTCCAAGACCAACTGGGTTTTATTTTAGAAGGGGCAGGACGGGTGCTTGGCTAGGCCACACCTAGAAAACACGCTCTATGTCTTGTGATGGAGTCATCGGACGGATACAGGCCACCTAAAGCCCTAGCATTCACTGGGTGGGCCTTTTTGTCATGAGCGAAGGGTGGGCGGGATACATCCTACAGAAAATCCAGAGGTCTGAAGCCTTCTAACAAACCATGGTACCATGCAATATCATACAAATATCAGCTGTGCGCAGCTTGGTTGGAATATACATATTCCTGTTCACATATGAGTATTATACGCTTTTTAAAAAAAACTGAAACACAAATATCTACACGGTCATCTACATCAGACACATACTAAAACGATGTGGCCTCTTTCATGTGGGGCAACAGGAAACATGGCCACTTCAACCCCTCTGACCACCAGGAAACAGGACTGCGGCAGGGGGGGGGGTGAGGAGTCACATTCATATCCGGCCAGATGTGGCCTGACCGTGTAGATAGCGAACAAAGTAAGATCAAAATACTACAAATAATAGAAAAAGGAAGCCAGAGGAAGTTGAAACCCTGATCACATCCACAAAACTAATGACTGTTTTGTTTGCTGGAGTGTTTCAATCCATCAGCGATACACATCCTACAGATGGTCAAAACTGTAAAGTATTATCAGTATCACCTTCTGCATTCTACATATCCAAGCAACTTTTCCATCAACAGAAAAACTATTTGAGCATGTTTATGCACTGACTATACATTGATCATAAATTGTACATG
Source organism: Monoplex corrugatus (assembly GCA_030674185.1). Taxonomy (NCBI): domain Eukaryota; kingdom Metazoa; phylum Mollusca; class Gastropoda; order Littorinimorpha; family Ranellidae; genus Monoplex; species Monoplex corrugatus. The sequence goes on from CM060308.1 coordinate 53,376,823, forward strand.
AGAACATGTGTATGCCATTTTGAAGGCAGAATGAAGAATAGGCGTAAGTTAACCTTAAGGGCTAGCTACCGCTATCTGTATCCCTACACTTCATTCCGTCTTCGAAGTAGCAGGTAAACAATCCGTCTTCGAAGTAGAAGATAAAAACACCCTACTACTACTTATGTAAACCTAACTCACTGTTGCAAAATTCTAATGACAATTCGTACGAAAGAAATAGACAGGCCTCGAAATAGGAACCAGAAAAAAAAAACACAAAAGAAGAATAAGAAAGCGTATTTAATGTTTTCGCTACTTACATACCCACAGCGACTCCTCAACGGAAAAACAACACAGAGATTGTTGGTATCCCAAGGTAAGATGAAGTATGTTGCTTTTCAGCTTGGCAATAAGACCTCGTCCTGACCACTCAACCACTACTGCTCACAGCAGACTGGCGAGCGAGGGAGAAGAATGGTGGAGGGAAAGGGAAGGGGGAGGAGGCAAGGGCAGGCAGGGTAAATAGGTTGGATAAACGGTGGAGGCCAGGCGCCCAACCCCTGTAGCAAGCCAACAAAGCCACATGTATGCTAAAGCTAGCCAAGCTAAGTCAGGCCATGATGGTCACTGACCGGGCATGACTGGGGTGGCGGTGGGCCAGCCAGAGGCCAGCGTGCCCTTCACTCCGCACACAGTCACACGCACGCGCACATACACACACACAACAGACCACATACCGCCCGCTCACTGACTTGTGCCGCGCGCCTCACGTACGCATGTATGTTATGTTATGCTTTCCTTCACCACCACCATCTCCCCTGACCCACCACCATTTACACACTCCGCTACTACTACCACTCCACTCCTTCCCACCACTACCCACCCCACCCCCCTTCCACAACAAAGGTTGTTGTAGTAGAATCCTGAATCGCATGATGATTCTGCAACACATGTATCTCTAATCAAGGTCACAGTTTGTCAGAGATATCAACTATTACCAAGATCCCTGTATGATTTTGGTGCTGAAATTTGAGTTTAGTCCAAAACTCTAGACCTCATTTATGATTGTCCTTCACAAAATCAACGTACCTAACTAAAGTTCTGTCCTTAAAACAGAAATGTGACCAGGACTAATACAAATCAAGGCTTTGAGAGCTAATACAACAATCAGGTCCTAAACTGCATGTTTAAGCTGACAAACACTGGATCTTCATGTCTCAAATTGAACCTGGAATTAGTTCAAGAGGGATCCATCGGACTTGAATGGTTCCATGTCACCCAAATCTGCAAGTAATGATCTAGAAGGTGGATCCGACATGTCCAAAACCTCTTAAAACTTTAATATGAACCTGATCAATGTATTGCCTTGAATGTGATCACTACGTCTGTGGACATGGAAGCCACTGGATTTATGTGTGGTGTACATCCGAGACCGTGGCCTCTCTATATCTGAGCACATTCGAATGCTGCACGGTTGGGTTGTGGACAGGATCCTTGTCCCTGCAGTGTACATAAATTAGATCCATAAATATTGACACTGCAATCAAAGTCCTTCCCCAACAAGCTGGGATCAATTTATTTTCAATATGCAACCCATAAAACAAAAACAAACAAAACAAAACAAAAACAGAAACGAACCAATTCTAAATTCACACACTGATAGCCATTTCGGCTTGTGAATATGGTAACTGATATCGAGAGTCCAAATGGGTCATGCAGCGCATGGACAGCTTCCCTTTACTTGGCGAGATGGCTACCGTGTGGCGTCAGGAGGTGGGAGGTGATAGTTTGGTTGTTGGTGAGGCTTTGTTGTTCTGGCTCTCACCTAGCATCCTCGTATGATTCTTGTTAAAACTCACACCTCAGCTGATCCTGTCTTCCTCATTACATCTTGTTCTACGTCATGAAACGTAAACACTCTATGAATGAAAGAGAGTGATCTACCAGAGAATGCTCCAAAGATTTCGCTGACACTGGGATCCATCTTACTTAACGATACAAATCAATGTTGCCTATTTCTTTACTGAGTCTGTACGTTGATATCCGACAAATACTTAGACATATCGCATCTGATACACGAGCCACGCTGTCATTAACTAAACCCTTGTCCTTGAGAGGTCATCACTGTAATCTATAATCTATAACCCGTATGTACACAAAATGATGCTTCTTTACTGGAAAGGAATAACTCAAAATCAACAACAGTGTGACAGCCACGAAACTGGAAAAGGTGGATGGCAACTGCACAGTTGAAATTCGCACCAAATTCATAGCAGCAACGATAGACGAAACAGAATCTGGAGATGCACGACCATCAGCTTCACTAGCAAGTACAGACAACATTAATTACTTCTAGTCTCCATCTTCTTCTACATGTGTGAATTCTGATTATTCCTTAATGACTCCTTGATGCCTGAGGAAATCGCCTACGGAAAAAATGTTTCTTATTACGCTGCTTCGAATGTAAGATCAAAGAATACGCCCGAAACATGACGACCACCATGGTGGGCCCACAGTAACTCCTTCTAGCGTCAGTGAAGCGACACAAACTTGATAGGTTTGGAAACTATCATGTTCAGAATGACCATCACGGTACCCAGGAAATGGGGTGATCGCCGAGGTCGAAGTGAAGCGACACAAACTTGATAGGTTTGTAAACTATCATGTTCAGAATCACCATCACGGTACCCTGGAAATGGGGTGGTCGCCGAGGTCGACAAACAGCTGGGCGGCAGACGAGCCGGATAAACATCAATTTTAGCAAGTAACACATTATAAGAAAAATGTTGAGAGTTCCATGGACAGCAAAGAAAACAAAGGAGCCAGTCTTGATGGAGGCAGACACAAGTAGATCATTCATAAGGAAGATTAGGAGAAGACAGCCAACATTTATAGGCCATTTTATGAGGAAAGGGGATTTGGAGCACCTGGTCACAACGGGAAAGCTGGAGGGAAAGAGAGCATCGGGTAGACCCAGGGAGAAGATACTAGACGGACTTGCAGAGTGGCTGGGGACAAGGGGGTGGAAGAGATGGTTGAGGCAACAAGTGATAGAGACAGATGGAAGTCCATAATCGCCAACGCCATGCAACAAGGCACCTGATGATGATGATGATGAACACATTATAGTGTTGGATAGGACACAGCATCGAAGCCTCATCACTGGCTCAACAATTACCTCACAGCTCCCGATGCCACACCGTCTCTACAACCAAGGGAGGGGAGGGGAGGGGCGCTGTCCATGAGCTGCATAACCCATTCGAATCCAGGCTTTGTGCACAAGCTGAATGGCAAATCCCGGGATATAACCACACAATGCCCACCAGAGAGAATAAAAGATGATGAGAGATTTCACTACAATATCAATAAAACTCAATAGAGTATCACCAAACCTGTTTTGAATGAAACACTGATTTAAGAATAGACATAGAACCCATACACAAAGCCGGGACCTCAAAACCTTGCCAGCGCGAAAGGCTTATGTTGCTGGTTTATGGCTTATTACATGATCATGTTGGATCTCGTCCATTATATTGGCGTCTGTGAGTCAATTTGCTCGGAGCGTGGAAGAGGATTTCTTGAGAAAATGAAAGTGGAGACTGTGCGATAGACACATTCTTCAGTGAGTTTTACCATATTTGCACATAAACAGGCAACAGGCACGCACGCATACACCTTTCCCCCCCCCCTCTCTCTCTCTCTCCCTCATGTAAATATCATGTTTCACTTAAGCGTAATATTAGTAACATCTGTACAACTGAAGATCATTCATGTAAAGTTAATGTAAAACATCTTCCCCGCCTCACCCCCTTTTTTGTATTGTTGCCTTTGATCGATGTGAATTAAAATTCTGAGTCCTGAACTCTCTCTCTCTCTCTCTCTCTCTCTCTCTCTCTCTCTCTCTCTCTCTCTCTCTCTCTCTCTCTCTCTCTCGCCCTCTCTCTCTCTCTCTCTCTCACACACACACACACACAAACACACACAACACACACACACACACACACACACACACACACACACACACACACACACACACACACAAAACCCTAATTCAATATTTTATCACAATTCTTAACTTACTACACACTGGATTTTTTAAAGTATGCTTCTAATTATTGTGTAAAGTAGCAAGATAGATGTAAGACAGTTTCATTGGGACTAATGCTACCATCCACCATTCTTGAATAGGAAAGTTCTGCAATCCGATGTCTGAAAAACGCTCTCTCTCTCTCTCTCTCTCTCTCTCTCTCTCTCTCTCTCTCTCTCTCTCTCTCTCTCTCTCTCTCTCTCTCTCTCTCTCTCTCTCTCTCTCTCTCTCTCTCTCTTCTCTCTCTCTCTCGTCCCTCTTTTTCAACCCTGAGGAGAACAGCAGTAGAAAAAAAGAAAAAGAACAAAAGAACAAGATGAAGACGAAAACAGTATGGGTTAGCACGATATATCTCTCTCTCTCTCTCTCTCTCTCTCTCTCTCTCTCTCTCTCTCTCTCTCTCTCTCTCACCCACACACACACACACACACACCACATACACACACACACACACACACACGATTAGCTCTACCACACACACACACACACCCCACACACACACACACACACACACACACACACACACACACGCATAGCTCTCTATACAACAAACGGTCTCGCTAACAGCGCCAGCGGCAGAGAGAAGAGAGAGAGAAAGAGAGAGAGATACAAGTTGGCCCCATGCCCGACTAGACAGAGCCCTTCAACAGTCATACCCCACACAGTTCCTCCCCTTTTTCTTTGAACAAGAGGTTCAACAACTACGACCTGCATAATATTAGTACGCACAGGCGCCCGTAGTGTTCTCTCATGCGTTCAGTCACCAATCTCAAGGCCGATAGGTAGCTTGGAGTGCAATAACCATTGAGACCAGCATGCTATACTAACATTCACTTCTACCACACCAACAAAGAATTCAAAGATTAAAAAAAAAAAAGAGTTTGGAGTTCAAGTATTTGCAATTTGTTTATGAGGGATTCGTCGCGCTCGGGACAATGCCATATGCGCTCCACCCACTCCGCCATTTCTTCTGTGGCACACAAATGTAGAAAGAGTTTGGAGATCAAGTATTTGGAGTTTGTTCAAGAAGAATTCGACATACTCGGGACAATTCCATATGCGTTCCACCCACACTGCCATCTGTTACGTGGCACACTCCTTGAGCCTATGCAAAACCCTATACGCTGGCAAGGTCTTGAAATGGACAAAATGAAATGGGGGAAGTTTCTACAAAACGATAAGCTGATAGTACCAGAATGATTGGAGTATTATGATTGGGCTGTAAGTGAAACGGCCAGTTTTTATGTTGCGGACTGGGCCTGGATCTGGACATCAGATCTTGAATCCACGGCTCTATTACAAAAGCAAGCCAACCTGCTGAACAACCATGACGGCCGAATCCACGACCTCTGATGCTCTCTCAGCTGAGCTATCGGGAACACAAGAGCTGAATGACTAACTCAAACAAATGACCATGCCCGTTCAGATAGATACACAATTATTTATAATTGTTTGTTTATTTGATTCTTTGTTTGTTGTTTTGTATGTATATGCACTCAGATTGTTATTATCTTTTATTTTGTTTTTTGTTTTTTGTTTGTTTTTTTACCCCAGCCAACTGCGTAGAGCCATATCAGGGCTATAACCGTTTCAAAACATATCCGATACTTCAACAGAACAAAAAATAGAAGGAAAAAAGGAAAAGAAAATTAAGTACACATACCAATGCATTCGCGCAAATAATATACGGAGATGCCCTTGGCGCTGACCACTCCGTCCAATTTATCGCACAAGGGATTTAGAAAACATACATAAATACAAATTTAAACATAACTAAGACATTAAAACATACATAAAAACAGGCCTAAGTTACCTAACATTGCTGCCAAATATCTCATTTCCCTAGAGCCAGAAATGCACTTAACACATGCACCCACTTATCAATCCTAAGAGAAAGTAGGTAAGACTTCATCGGACACATTCAGGTGAATGGACCAGCAAGGTAGAAAATGATAGGAAGAAATGACAGAAAGCAAAGGAACAAGGCAGAAACAAACAGAATGACAGAAAAGAGGAAATTCCTGGCACAGAATTTCCAGAAGGTGGGGATACTATTTATACTGAAAGAGCCCCCCTTACAATCTAACTCGATGATGCTGACGGGTAACGGGTGATGGGTGAATGTTAGCAAGACCCAACGAACAGAATCTCCTCAGTCAAGATGGTGTTGTTCGGATGATGGGTGAATGCTAATAAGACTCAAGGAACAGAATCTCTCCTGCCAGATGGTGCTATACAGAGAACTACAGACGCTCGTCAACGAGCGAACCAAGTGGAAACACGAGATACTGTTATTGCTTGCCAATTAATTAATTGAAAATAGAAAGGCAAAGCCGCCGGCAGTGACATACAGATGAAGAGTATCGTCCTTCGTAATGGCCCTTCATTGTTGAGTCGTCCAATTTAGACCTGGCTGGTAATTATTGATTCCTTTTCCAGTTTCGTTGATTCCATTTTCAGTTTCCTTTTTTTTTTGCTTTCATTTACTTTCTTTCTCTAACCCCCCACCGCCATCCCATCCCCACCCCCTTTCTTTTAAACATCAATACATGGTTCCTTTGATAGAGCCGTTAACTCGAGATCTCATATCTAGACAGATATACCATTTCTGTCGGTCACAGACAGATATAAAAGAAAGAAGAAGAAAAAGAGACGCAGGCACAGAGAGACAGACAAAGAGAGAGAGATGGCGGAGAGGGGGGGGGGAGGAAACAGAGAGAAACAGATAGACAGAATGAGGCAGAGGCAAACACTTATTGCCGCAATGGTCAATGGCTAAAAAATGTTCCTTAATTAAAAAATTTAAAAAAAATTAAAAAAATAAACACTAAAACTTGAGCAGAGGCGATTATGAATGAAAATCAATCCCCATGGTGTCCTTCTTTGATTAAGTCTCCACAAGCACTCGTCTGTGGCGACACGGTATATTTACCCCCTGACACGGTTCTGGAGTAGGTATATTGGCCTGTGACCTGCCTCACGGTGTCTGTTTTGTTTTTTTGTTTGTTTGTTTTTTCTTCCAGATTTCAAGGAAAACTTTATGATCACCAAGGGGAAGAGATGCCCGAGTACATATGTGTACTTGTTTCATTACCTGTCGCCTTCGCTGTTAGTTGTCAAACAACTGCTGCTAGGCAATGGTGTGGATGCAGTCAAACGTTAACCCTTTGCCTCCCGCACCCTATCCATCACCTACAAAAACATAACCCACCACTGCCTCACCCTATCCATCAGTTTCCAGCAGGAACATGATGGATGGGGTGTGGTAGTCAAAGGGTTCAATTTTGGCTCGCTGGCATGGTTGATAATGCAGGATGCTGGTGACCAGGGTGCGGGAGTCAAACGGCTAAACAGATTAGAACAAGGAGATTCCGAGTGGTCCTATCTCTCATACTGCCACAGGTGATAGTCCGAACAACCGGACATTCCCTTCAAGACTGCGTACTTTGAGGTCCATTCGCTTCCAGAATAATTGTAGGCTTGTTTCAGGATGCATTAAATATACGCAAACATGAAATTGAAGAATCCAAAACGAGTGTGACTGCCCGCGTTCAAGCAAACAGGAACCAGAAGGGGGAAAAAAACTCGAAAAAAGGTTCAGAACGCGTATTTAATACAACCAGACAAGACAGGCGCACATTTTCAGCCAACTGGTGCCTGCCTGTCTTGTCTGGTTGTATTAAATACGCGTTCTGATTCTTTTTTCGTATTTTTTCTTTTTGTTTGTTTGTTTTTTTGTTGTTGTTTTCTGGTTCATGAAATTAAGTATCAATTAAGGTATCATGAAGATAAAGTCTTGATCAAATCTGTTGTTCTTGTTCTTGTTGCTGTTGTTGTTGTTGTCGTTGCTGTTGTTGTTTTAGATGGTGATTTCCTGTTCAAAGTACAATTTGAAGACTATACTTTATGGGGCACTGTAAGATGTATACTTAAGTTAGACTTTAACGGATATGTCTCGAGGGGAAAATACTTCCAAGAAATAGATTTTGAGGGAATTAACTTTTAAGAGAACAGTTTTCACAGGCTCAACTCGTTTATTCTTGTTCTTATTGTTTAAAGCCCAGATGACTGCACAGAACCATGTAAGGGCTATAACCATTTCAAAACGTACACAACATATGGTCGGGAGGGAAAATAAACTGGAAAAGAAGTTTAAATACACATATCAATGCATGAGCGCACATAATCTAAGGATATGCCCCTGGCGTTGACTACTCCGTCCTGTTTATCACCAGTGGATTTCAAAAAAAACAAACTTGAATACAAATGCAAGCATAACTAAGGACACTAAGGCATACATAACAATGGCCTACATTACATAAAATTGCTCTCTTGCGCGGCACATTTCCTTACAGCTAAAAACGCACATAGTACATGTACCCAGTTATCAATCCTCAGCCAAGGTATGTAAGGCTTTCCAGAACACATACAGGTGAATAACAAAGCCAGAACAAGATTGAGGCAGCCGAGATATGGTTTCCATGAAGAATGTTGAGAGTTCCATGGACAGCAAAGAAAACAAACGAGACAGTCCTGGTGGAGGCAGACACAAGAAGATCATTCATAAGGAAGATTAGGAAAAGACAGGCAACATTTATAGGCCATTTTATGAGGAAAAGGGAATTAGAGCACCTGGTTACAACAGGAAAGCGGGAGGGAAAGAGAGCACCAGGTAGACCCAGGGAAAAAATATTGGACGGACCTGCAGAGCGGCTAAGGACAGAGAGAGAGTGGAAGATGTGCTTGCGGCAACAAGGGATAGATGGGCTATGATCGTCAACGCCATGTGACAGGGCACTTGATGATGATGATACAGGTGAATGGACTAGAAAGCAAGAAAACGATAGGAAGAAAGGACAAAAAGCAAAGGAGCAAGGCAGAAACAAAGACAGTTGACAGAAAAGAGGAAATTTCTAGCACCGAATTTCCAAAAGGTGGGATACTATTTAACTGAAAGAGCCGCCTGCATCCTAACAGGGGAGGCCAAACTTGTTGACACCGAGGTAAACAAAACACCACAGACCCCACCGACAATACCCCCAACAGACGAAACCCCACTGTGTGCTC
>CM060308.1:53390955-53403455 GCA_030674185.1 Monoplex corrugatus
GCACGTCATGCACGCACACGCACCACTCTTACGAGGAAAAACCCTGAGTTTATTATGGCTTCTGTAACATTCATTTACTGGCTAATTGGGCGAGCCAAACAAAACAGCGCATACACACAGAGAGAGAGACAGAGAGAGAGAAAGACACACACACACACACACACACTCTCTTTCTCTCTCTTTCTCTCTCTCTCTCTCGCACACAAACGCGCACACGCACACACACGCACGCGCACACGTGTGCGCACACACACATCCACGCACGCACGCACGCACACACACACACACACACACACACACACACATACACACATACACACACACTGCTCCAAATTCACAGCCTGTGCAACAGTAAGCAACAGGACGGGTCATATGACGGCCAATCTTACAAGGATAAAACCTTCCTGTTAATTATGGCTTGCTAAACCTTTCTCTTCCAGCTTAACCGTGTGAGTAAACAAGGAGCCCGCACACAAACACGTATACACGCGCGCGCACACACACACACACACACACACACACACACACACACACACACCACACACACACACACACCACACACACACACACACACACACACACAAACACACACACGATATGACCCAAAACAACAACAAATTGTAAGCAAAAGATCAGGTCAGACGAAGGTCACTCTTGCGAGGAAAAACCCTCACATTAACTTTCGGCTTGTTGACACTTTTTTCATTCCTGCTTAACTGTGGAAGTCGAATCAGGAAGCGCTTTCACACTCACACACGCGCGCGCGCGCACACGCACCACACAGCACATGCAAACACACACACATACATACACGCACCACACACATATGCACACACACACACACACACACACACACACAACACCACACACACACACACACACACTGTCTCCCCTCTGCCCCAATCCAACTCGTCCAACTATCGTTCTCCATTTTATTTAGTTTATATTTTTTTTCTTCCCCTCTCCCCCCCCCCCTCCCCCTCCCCCGTCTAATATCACTTATAGTGAAGAAGACGTTAAATCAAAGAACGACCACACACACACACACACACACCACACACACACACACACACACACACATATTCATGCAGGGCCAGATACATAAACAATACAATAGTAAGCGACAAGGCGGGTCACACGAAGGCCACTCTAACTAGGAAAACTCCTACTGTTAATCATGGCTTTGCTAAAACTCGCTCAGTCCTGGCTAATTGTGCGATTCAAATCAAGGAGTGTGCGCACATACACAGAAAACCTAGACACACAATAACAATACTACTACCACAAATAATAATAATAATAACAATAATAATAATAACAGCAACAACAGCAACAGTTCATACTGAGTTCCTATTGCTTGTAGCCCAGCCGACTAATACCACGTCAAAAACGACAGTCCATTCAGATGAAAGACAAGAATTAAACACCATGCTCACCGTTAACCTTGCAAGTCTAAAATGCAATTAAATAATAATAATAATAATAATAACAATAATAATAATAATAATAATTTTAAAGACATTTATACGGCGTCAAATCTTGCTTACTACTGTATGGTTTGTGAATCTGGATCTTAATGTCTGTGTGAGTATATATATAGGTAGAAAGAAACTCTAGGGAGAGCTAGACAACAGAAGGTCTTCAGAGAAGTAACCCCCTTTAGACAAGTGTTTCGGCCCTGAATTCCTTACACTCTCGGGGGGCCGGGCCACATCCAGGTCATGACTCCTGGATGCCCTTCTGCTGTTGTCTATTTTTTTTTTTTTTTTTTTTTTTTCCCACGCCGGGGATCGAACCTGGGCGATTCTGCGCTTCAGAACTGCGGTACGCGGTTTTACCAATGTGCTAACGGGGCACACATCATCTGTAGGGAATTTAATCCTTATGAAGTTCACTTTTTTGGTTCCTCCTTGCCCAGATCCAGCTTGAGCTCCTTTCTGCTGCCTCTGCCATCGCTTTAAGGGCTCTAGTCCTCTTCTTCCCAGAAATGGCGAGTTGTTTCATGAGATCATAAGCGGAGGTGCCCACAAACCCTCTTGCCCCGACCTCTATGGCGAAGATTTTGACCCGCAGACCTGCTTTCTTCAGGGTGCTGGCAAGACCGGCGTATTTTTCGGTCTTGTAGATATGTGCTTCTTCCATTCTGCTTTCGTATGGCACAGTGAGTTCTATCAGAATCACTTGTTTCGAGGAGTCAGAGTGGAGAGCGATGTCTGGTCTCATGCCTGTCTTGCTGATGACATCTGGGTAATTTCTCCACTCTGGGAGGTCTGCTGTACACTCCCAGTCGACTGCTCCATCCAGAAGACCCTTTGGCAATGTGCTGGTTGTCATAGCACTTTCGGGCCAGACCTGTTTCCCTCCTGCTTTGTAGAACGTTGTCATAGCAATTGGTGCGTTTGGGGTCATGGTTTTTTCGCTAACCACATCTGTAATCACTTTCAGAACTTGGTTGTGCCTCCATGTATACCTTCCTTGGGCTAGCGCTACTTTGCAAGAGCTTAGGACATGTTCCACTGTTTGTTTCTTCTGACAGAGCGGACATGCTGGGTCGTCTGCTTTCCCCCATTTCACTAAGTTTGCATTCGAGGGGAGCAGGTCATATACAGATCTGAGGAGGAAGCTTATCCTTAGAGGAGCCATGTGCCACATATCGTTCCAACTGAGACTTCTTTGGAGTGCACTGTCCCATGTTGTCCATTGCCCCTGTTGACCTTGCTGGACTGCCTTCTGCACTCTTTTGACATCTTCTTCTTCCTTCAACTCCTGTATGATCATGTCTCTTTTTTCCTTCCCTTTGGCTTTGGACCACCACTGCATTTTTGTTGCTCCCAGTCCCTGTCTGTTGGTTTGCGTGTGTCCAATTATTTCTTTGATGCTGAGGTTTCTCTTGGCATTGTTTACAGCCTCTTGGACTTTCCACTTTCTGCCAGTTCTCAGCTTTGGATGAACTGATCTCACGATATTGTCTTCCGATTCCTCCAGCATGCTCAACAGTCTTGCTTTTCCAACTTTGTATTCCTCCACTATGGATTTGAGAGGTAGCTTCAGCATTGCTTGACGACAGTAGAATGCAACATCAGTGAGACCAGGTGGGACACCGAGCCATTTTCTTGTGTATTTGTTGATTTTGGCTTCCATTGCTTCGACTGTGCTGGTGCAAATGTCATAGATTAGCAGTGGCCACAGCAGTTTTGGTATCAGCATGAACTGTAGACACCAGACTTTGTATTTGCCTGGCAGTCCGCAGTTATCTATTTTCTTCAGGCCTTCTTCTGCTGTTTGCTTGGTTTCACATCCCCTTTGTGTGTCTTTCAGGGAGTCATCATACCATCTTCCGAGACTTTTTACTGGCTCTTCTGTGACAGTGGGGATGGCTTGGTTGGCTACCATGAATTTGACTGAATCTGCCACTTTTCCTTTTCGCAGTGAGAGACTTCGGGATTTCTTAGGTTTGAACCTCATTCTTGAAGAGGCCACCAGCTCATCCAGCTGCTTTAAGATTCAGTGTGTCTCTTCCTCATCCGTGGACAAGACTGTTGTGTCATCCATGAAAGCTTTCAGAGGAGGCATCTGGTATCCATCTCCCAGATTCACTGGACCTGAACTCTTCATTGCAGCTTTCAAGATGACTTCCATTGCCAACACGAACAGTATGGGAGAGATTGCACAGCCCATTGCAATGCCCACCTCTAGGTCTATCCAGTCCGTGGTGTATTCTTTGGTAGAGAACCGCATTGAGAACCCTTGGAAATACTTCCTCAGCATTGTTCGGATGTTTTCTGGGATGTGATACATTTCAAGAGCCAGCTGGATCATATCGTGTGGAACTGATCCATATGCATTCGCCAGATCAAGCCAAACTACGTCAATGTCTCTCTTCTCTGTTCTTGCTTTTTGGATGGCATCCCAAATCAACGTGGCATGTTCCAAGCATCCAGGCATTCCTGGTATGCCTCCCTTTTGGACTGACATATCCAGATACTTGTTTTCAGTCAGGTATTTTGTCAATCTTGCTGCCATAACAGAGAAGAAGATTTTCCCCTCGACGTTCAGAAGTGATATTGGCCTGAACTGATTGATGCTGCTGGAGTTCTGCTCCTTCGGAATGTACACTCCTTCAGCTCTCATCCATTGGTCGCTGATCTTCTGGTTCCTCCATGCTGATCGAATCATCTTGTGGAGCCACTCGAGCACTTTTGGGCATTTCTTGTAGAGCAGGTATGGTATTCCGTTTGGTCCAGGTGCTGACTTGGCTCTGGCTTTCTTTACTACGTTCTTCACTTCATCCAGTGTTGGTGGTTTGTTATTGAATTTTCCTTCTGGCGCTGCAGGCCAAACCAGATTCTGGATTTCGAGTGGTGCCTTGCGCTGAGAATCGGAATATGTTTCCCTGAGATGCTGCTCTAGGGTTTCCTTGCCCACTGTGAGAGTCCCTGATTTGGGTTGTTCAAACAGCTTTCTTGCAAAGTCAAAGGGATCTTTGAAGAAACGATCTTGAGTCTTCTTCTTTTTGCTCTTTCTTCGCCTTGCTGATTCCACTTTGCTGAGAGCATTGTGTTTGGCCTTCAGATCTTTCCAGAGTTCCAGGAGCCCTTGCTTCTCGAATTCTGAGGCAGTTTTCATTCGCTTTTTAAGCTTCCTTTTCTCCCTCCGGATGCTCTCCATCTGTTGCTGTCTTCTGGATTTCTGGGGAGGCGTTTTTGTCTTTGGCTGCTTCACTCCATAAGTGTCCCTGCAGATAGAGTATATGATGTCTCCGTATGTGTCAAGTTTGTGTTCCAGCGTACTGTTCCCTATTAGCGCATTCAGCTTAAGGACAAGTTCCTCATCTAATTTCTCCCATTGTTCTTTTGCACCGGCAGGCGGCAAATTGAGTTTTCCACGTTTGGCGTTAAGAGCTTGTGCAAAATCCGCATCAGAACCGTCAGCGTGGATGTCCTTGGCACTATGGTTTAATTCCTGGCCTTGGTCATCCAACGTCTCACCTGCTATCGCAGTGCGCTGCTGCTGGTTCGTATGTGTCTTCAAACAGCCCATTTTTGTCCTGTGGATCTTCATGCCGCGTTTGGTGGTGAATCTCCTTCCACACGCACACGGAAATTCCAACTGGTCATTAATCATGGTCCGTTGTGCGTTTCCAGTCGTGATGGAGTCAGTGCCGATGGATTCATCATTCTCTCCCCCTTTCGGTGAATCCTGGGAGCATCTTTCATTTGAAAAACTCGTGGCATGTTATCAAAGGCAAGGTGGGAAGCCAACCCACAAAGCCCGCAGATCTAGTCTTTCCCAGTGTCCTTCGGTCTTTCCCGAATGTCCTCCGAACTATTCCCGGAAGTCAATGGACTGACCATGTGCAGGTAGAAAGAAACTCTAGGGAGAGCTAGACAACAGAAGGTATATATGTTTGTGTTGTGTGTGTGTGTGTGTGTGTGTGTGTGTGTGTGTGATGTGTGTGTGTCGTGTGAGAGAGAGAGAGAGAGAGAGAGAGAGCGAGAGAGAGAAATCAAATCATCATTCACCAAAGCGTTCATTCGCAGTGACAAAAACTCAATGGTACAAAACACACACAGACCGCGAGGGGGAGGACAACAGGATGAGCACACTGTGGGAGAAATCACTGCTGGACAAAAAAAAAGGAATGTCTTCAAGTTAGACTTGAAGGAAGACAGAGTAAGTGACTGTCGAACAGACAAGGGAAGCTCAACTGTCGAATAGGCAAAGAAGCTCTTTGCAGTTGAATGGACCAGACAAAAAAAAAACCAAAAAAAAAGAACGGCGACTGACGGTATTTAGGAATATGTAAACAAGTAGTATCAAAAGTAGAACGAAGAGGTGGGACAGGGGTGTACATGTACATTGGGAGATGGTCACAAAGATAAAATAAAGATGCTGTACCACTAAATACACTTGTAGTATAATGAACTGATTCTGCATTGCTTTGAGAAACAGACAAACAGGGGAGAAAGTGATACGATCATGCTTCTTTTTAGGAAAGGCAAAACGGGCCGCAGAATTCTGAATACGTTGGAGGCACACGATAGAAAAAAAAGCATGCAAGCCAGAGAGCGAAGAGTTACAATAACCGATATGAGACAAGGTAAGAGAGACGTCGCGACTTCAGATGCTCCTGAAGTTGAGAGACAACGACGAACACATGCACGAACATACACACACTCACACGCACGTACGCACACACGCGCGCGCGCACACACACACACGCGCGCGCGCGCGTGTGCTGCTCTATATATATTTTTTTTCAACAAATTGTAACCAATACAACAGGTCACATGAATCAAACACTTACGAGGAAAACATCTTAGCAGTTATTCATTACTAAATCAATGTGCGATTCGAATCTGAGAGGGTGTACAAGCACACACACAAACGCTTGCACACACACATACATACGCCCACACACACAGACACACAGACACACACACACACACACTACCCTCCAGATTCACAACAATTTGAGAACGACAAAACGACAGAACGGATCACAAGAAGGCTACTCTTAGTCTTACGGGGAAAAAACCTGTCATTAATTATGGCTGGCTGAAACTCAGTCATTCCTGGCTAATTGTGCGCGAGGAATCAAGAAGCACTGGCGCACACACAAATACACACACACGCATGCCCGCACACACGGACGCGTGCGCACATACATGTACACACACACACACATACACACACACGCACAAATGCACAGACACACACACACAAATACACACACACACATACACACACACACACACACACAACATACACTCAGGCCTAGTGTGTATGTGTGTGCGTGCATGCGTGTGTGCGTGCATGTGTGTGTGTGTGTGTGTGTGTGTGTGTGTGTGTGTGTGTGTGTGTGTGTGTGTGCGTGCGTGCGTGCGTGCGGGCGCGCGCGCGCGCGTGTGTGTCTCCGAAACTGGGGAACTGGGGAGGTCGTCCAAGCGCGTGCTGGAGTTACAAAGGTGTCTGTGGGCATGCTGTCAGACCACATGGTCTGACTATGCTAAGGTCTGAACAAAAAGCTGAATATATAAAATAAAATAAAATAAAATAAAATAAAATAAAATGAAATAATATGAAGTAAAACACTTACACACACACACACACACAACACACACACACACACACACACACACACACACACACACACACACACACACACACACACACACACACACACACACACACACACACACACACACACACACACACACACACACACACACACACACACACACACACACACACACACACACAAAATATACGAAACCCTTCGGAGATCTAACCCCACCCTGCTAATGCACAGACACAACTCACAATAAATCGAACCCCAAGACGATGGCATGACAAATTCAAATCAAGTATTATTTATAACAGTTAACACTATCATAAGCACAATAAACAAGCGCACACAAACTAAAGAAAACAAAAACAAAAACATCCCCAAAATCAGACATACGTACACACCCCCACACAAACGAAAACTACAAAATGATGCGCATCATACAATGCCTCAACCATGTATTATCTATATTTCCTCCAGGTTAATCTCCTAACCCGTCAGTGCGCCCCCAGGTACACCATTTCACGTGCGTGCTTTTTTCAACATGATTATACAGCTTAAGATCATACACACACAAAAACATGAAGCAACAATATTTGTAAAACAGTTCGATATCCTACAACCACCAAGTGGTGTCCCGGATATCTGGATTATCAATTGCTAAGAGTAGACACGAAGTCCAGATGTCAAAGAAAACAAAAAGACAGATAAGAAATACTGGATAACCAAACCAGTCAATTCGTTGAGCATATTGGGTGTCACTGGGCAGTCATGTCCAACCTGCCTCGACTTTCTATTTCACTTTGGGTTTCTTGATCTCCTACTTTTTCTTTTTTGTTCATTGTGTCGCTCAGTTTGTTTCCACATGAACCGTCCCATTGCCGCATTTCGACGACAAGATTCCCCTTTACCTTCTGGAACAGAAACATCTGGTTGACGCAGGCCGGATGCTCTTCCAATCTCTTCAGGCGTGGATTATCCCCCTCTCATATCGAAGACACCCCTACACAGACAAACTACAGTAGTGTCCTACCCTCTACACACACACACACACGAAACAGAACCGTAACTTTACCATCCCACATTGAGTCGTTTAGCTTATAAAAAGTATAGGATATATTTAAGAAAGTGGGGTGGGGAGGACCCGATATCGTCTCACCCTCTGACCAAATGAGTCAAGTCACAGAAACAAGCGTCGCAGCATTTTAAATGCTACGATATATTTTATCAGTAAATCAACGATGTGTGCCACATTAAAGGCAAGTCTGATCTCGTCTTCCCTTCAGTCCATCCATGTTCATCTATAATAAGCAATCTCTAGTCCAAGCCCAAAACTTAACAAAGGGTTTAATAACAAAAAAAAATCTATTTATTTGGCACACTCTACTTCCTTCCCATCAGAATCATTCACAACAAAATGTTTGCGACACACCACTGAAAAAGATCTCCCTCTTTTTAAGATAATAATCAATCGCAGTGTTCTTTATCCATGCCAGCACATGACTATAAAATACTTCGGTACGCCGGTAATTCACAGGAAATTATTCCAATCAAACAACCACACAACTATTCAAACCAAAACTTAAGTTAAAACCATGTCACCAAAATGTATAACAATATCACACCTGCGCACACATTAAACAACCTGCATTGCTATTTCCTCGCGAACACAACACACTTCAGATAGCCCTTTGCGCACTTCCGCACATAAATGTAATAATACATACACTCGCAGCGAACGCAAAACTTGGTGCCTACCCAACAGCACCCAGTTCGCTTTCCAAGCATATTAAACAATTATTTGCAAATCTCGCGCACACTTCCGCTCCTAAATTCAATAACATATGCACTCACAACGAACACAAAAACTGGTGCCTACACAGCAGCACCCAGTTTGCTTTCCAACTTCCATGGATGGAAACGTTTCCACGCGTTAGGGTAACTCTTTAACTCCTTTTTTTTTAAATTGTGATTTTGTTTAAAGCTCAGCCGACTGCGTAGCCCTAGCCATATCAGGACTATAACCGTTTCAAAACATACACAATACTTCAACAGGACCAAAAAGAAAAAAATAGAGAAAATGTACAATAAATACACATATCAATGCATTCGTGCACATAAACTAAGGAGATGCCCTTGGTGTTGACCACTCCGTCCAATTTACCACACAGGCGATTTACAAAAAAACATATCTGAATACAGATTTGAACAAAACTAACGATAATAAAACAGGTATAAAAAAAAAAACGGACTAAAATATGTAACTTTGCTTCCGCATATCACATTTCTCTAGAGCCAAAAATGCACTTAAAGCATGTACCTAATTATCAATCCTAAGAGAAAGTACGTAAGACATTATAGAACACATACAGGTGAATGGACCAGCAATGCAGAAAATGATAAGAAAAGATGAAAGAAAGCAAATGGAAAAGACTGAAACAAAGAGACACAAAAGAGGAAATTTCTAGCACAGAATTTCCAAAAGGTGGAGATTCGATTTATCCTGAAAGAGTCCCCAGCATCCCCACGGAGGACGTTAACTCCTGGCTTTGAACCAATATACCTTCTCCAAGGTCAGAAGTATATAACACAATACCTGACGAACATCAATACACCTATGTAACAACATGATAGGAACGATTAGACACTACAAGGTCACGACTGCACACAGTACATTATTATTATTTGTGTTTAAAGCCCAGCTGACTGGGCAAAGCCATATCAATGCCATAGCCATCTCAAAACACACACAATACTTCAACAGGGGAAAAAAATGGAAACGAAAATTAAGTACATATATCGATGCATTCGCGCACATCATCTAAGCATACACCCCTGGCACTGACCATTTCATCCAATTTATCACATATAAAAAGCATGCCTGAATACAAATGTAAATATAAAAACGGGCCCAAATCACCAGAAATTGTTTCTGTGCATCACATTTCCTTAGTGCCAAAAATGCACTTAGTACATGTATCCAATTATCACTCGCAAGAGAAAGTATAAGGCTTTTATAGAACACATACAGGTAAACAGGCCAGAAAAAAAAAAACACCAGAAAATGACAGGAAGATATAACAATAATATAATAATAATAATAATATACAATATTTTATATAGCGCAAAATCTTGATAAAATCAAATCTAAGCACTAAAACAGACACACACGCACGCACGCACCACACACGCACGCACGCACGCACGCACGCACGCACACACACACACACACACGCACACGCACGCGCACACGCACGCGCACACGCACACGCACACGCACACGCACACGGCTATAAATGGGGAGAAAGAATAAAAGCAATGGAAAATTATAGAGAGCATAATTATTATATACAATTATATGTTACAATGTGATTCCCCTCCGAATGGAGACAGGCTGCAGAGGGGATTGAGTGAGGTCAGGATTTTATGCAGAGGAGAAAAGGTGACTTTTGAGAGCGGATTTGAAGGAGACAAAAGTAGGTTGCTGACGGACTGAGAGAGGAAGTTTGTTCCAGGAGAGTGGACCAGAAACAGAGAAGGCTCGTGGACCATAGGTATTGAGCTTAGTGCGTGGAAAGCGAAAAGTCAGAGGATCGGAGGCAGAGCGGAGGGTACGTGAGGGAACATAGATCTCAAGTAGGCTTGACAGGTAATCGGGGGCTGCGTTATTGAGGCTTTTGTAGCACATGGTGTCTAGTTTGTACTGTATGCGCTTTGATACAGGGAGCCAGTGAAGTTGTGCCAGGAGAGGAGATATGTGGTCAGCTTTTTTCTTTTTTAGTACAAGGCGTGCAGCATTGTTTTGAATGCGCTGCATGATGTGAATGGTGGAGGCAGGAAGACCAGACAGGAGTGAATTGCAATAGTCAATGCGAGACATTATGAAGGAGAGAACGAGTTTTGCAGTTGTTTCGACAGAGAGATACTTCCTGATCAGGTTTATACGATGGAGGTGATAGTAGCAAGATCTGGCAGTTTGAGAAACAAAGTTGTTCATGGAGAGGGTAGAGTCAATGCAGACACCAAGGTTTTTAGCTGAATCAGAAATTGGGACTGATGTGTTACATAATGGGAGAGAAAGAGGAGGCAGCTGAGAAAGTTTCTGACGGGTGCCAATGAGGATAGCTTCTGTCTTGTCATCATTAAGCTGAAGAGGCGACAGACAGCATGGGAACAAGGCAGAAATAAAGAGAGTGACAGAAAAGAGGCAATTTCCAGAAGATGTGATACGATTTATATTGATAAAGCTCCTGGCATCCTCACGGAGGAATGCAGCATACAATGCAGACACAGACAATACAAATATTATGATTCCAACACATTACACACCCCAAACCGCCAAAAGTAACAACACCTTATAAACAAACGTTCCGGGTACTCACAGAAATGACACGAACAAGATGACATGGGACTAGAACTCCAGACCAATAGTCAGACTGACACGCCACTCCCACGTTCCTTCAGGCGTTGGTAGCCAGAGAGTACGACACAAGTGACATGACACGTGGGCGTACACCTCGACCGCTGTTGGTGTCTTAAGGACAACATCGATACGACGTCTTCTCCTTCTCTTTAACGTCCTAGAGCACCAGGCCCAACTACGACGCTCGTCTTCTTGTCAGGCTAACAAACAACAAACCGCTTGCTGCTCGTCCGCACGCAAAGGCCCAAACCTCACCTCTGACTGGAGCTATGATATCCTTTTCCATATAATTATTCTACAAGTTAACATAAACTGAACACTGAGTTAATCATGTTACTCAAGGAACAAACGAAACCTGAACAAGCTAACTTAAGAAAACTTATATGAGGGTGTCTCACAAACACACAGATATGCACAAACGCACATACACATAAGGACACAAAAACAAGCACAAGAATCCTTACGTGTGCATACATACACCTGGCTTTACACAGAGCCAAGACGGGATTCCGCATATGATCTTTTTGTTTGTTTGTTTGTTTTGTGGACCGAGAGCAAAATTTAATACTAGAGACCAGCTGTGTCCCAGCTTCCTATTCGTGTTTGTGTTATATACGTAATCATGCGTGGATATAATACAGAGTACGTCAGCGTGTGTGTATGTCTGTGCGCACGTGAGTATGTGCACACATGTAAACAAGCGTGAACGCGTGGATGCGCAATTAAATCAACAGTCCATAAGTACACGTGTGCCATGCACCTGTGAATGCCGTCGAGGCAGGTGGCGGTAAAATAAAATCCTTTTCTAAAAATTGTACTGACATCGGCCTCTCTCTTCTCTCTCTCTCTCTCTCTCTCTCTCTCTCTCCTCTCTCTCTCTCTCTCACTCTCTCTCATCTCTCTCTCACTCTCACACACACACACACACACACACACACACACAGCATACCCGCACACACACACACATACACACACCATTTCGGTCACAGACACACACTCACACAGAGA
>CM060308.1:53415955-53438455 GCA_030674185.1 Monoplex corrugatus
CTCTCTCTCTCTCTCTCTCTCTCTCTCTCTCTCTCTCTCTCTCTCTCTCTCTCTCTCTCCACAGATATATACATATATATATAGAGACATGTATATATATTGAGAGAGAATATATATCTATATTATGTATGTATATGTGTATATATATATATATATAATAGAGAGAGAGAGAGAGAGAGAGAAGAGAGAGAGAGAGAGAGAGAGAGAGAGAGAGAAAACAGATTTTGATATTCAGCAGAGAACTGGAAGGTCCGAAGAAGAGAAATGTTGTTGACGCCAAAGTCGCCTTTACACCGTCGGTCCCTGTCCTCCTCGGTCTGCCTCGCACTTCAAATCTACATCTTTCTGTTGTGTGCCCGTTGAGCAGTTGGTGAGGTTGCATTCTGGTCAGAGAGATGAGCAAACCATTTAAATCTCTTCTGATGAATATGATAGAGGTCCGCTGTTGCTCGCGTTTTTTCATAATCTTGGTGTTTCTGATCATGCTAAGTATGGTCTTGTTTGTTGACAACCCTTCTTAAACAAGACATCTTACTGGTTCATGTTAAGTATGGCCTTGTGTGTTGACAATTCCTGTTAAACATCTCACAAGTGGCGAATTTATGCTCCAGGGGTTCGGTCAAGGTCCAGGTCTGGCACTGGTATGTCAGGGTGGGGGTGAAAATGGTACTGACGAACTTAGCTGTTGTTTCAACAGGAATATTAGACTGTTTCAGGAATAAGGCAAGTTGATCACTTGTACTGTTTGCTCTCTGAATTCTGTTATTTTCATTGTTATTATAGGGTGACTTAAAAGTGCTGAACATGCTTAACTTCGCCTTATAGTAAATGATACTTCTTCATACCATTAGCCCCCTAATTCGAAACCTCGCTCTACGGCTTTGCCCCAGTTCAATGAGCTTTCAGGTCATTTTTTTTTCCAACAAATCCAAGCGGATATGACACAATAGCTAAGTCGGACTTTCAACCAGAAGGTTCAAGTTCAATCCTGTTAAGCTACCACGTGGTGAGTATAGATTGATTTTTATTTCCCTATCCCCCCCCCCCCCCTCCCCAAGTCTTCGTGTGTTTAAGCACGGATATATGCGTATTAAAGATACATAAACCGTGTCAGTAGTAAGTAGCGATTGGAAACTTAAAAAATACCCAGCACAGACTCCCAATCAACATGAAGTATGCATGCAGGCTATGCAGCAACAAAGTGTCTGCACAGTGTAATCCAAACAAGGTGCCAAAGTGCATCTGAGAAAACATTGCTCACAACGAACAACAATGACAAAAACGCTAAATAAAGGGAAGCTTTATTTTCAAAAGACAGAAAGCAAAAAAAAGCGGAATGCATATGGAACAGTCCCATTACGCTTAATAAAGCTCGCTTGAACAAACGCCGGAATTCAGAAAAGAGTAAACAAAAAAATATTTTAAAAAATAATAATAAAATGATTAGGTTCCGACTATTTTGTCAATGCCGGCAGTGGCTCCCAATCAGCTGGCACAGAGGGAATAAAACACCTCTTTTCATCCCGAATGCCATGCAAGAGCCCGGGCCGCCGATCGAAGCCGATCAATCAAGGTGACAGGGACAGTCTGACATTGTCAAAAATGTCACGCAACAATCTCGTCCCACTCACCACCATCACAAATAGACAGGATCACGCCACAGCAATTTCTGATTTATGGTAAAAGCTCCAGCTTATAAGATCCCAAAAGCATAGCTGGAAAATAAGTTGCCCAAGCATTCAACTTTTAAGATTCCTGAGCGTAAATGGAAAAACAGTTGATGAACCATCATTGAGCGCTTTGGGGTGGGTTTTTTTTCTTTGTTTTGTTTTGGTTTGGTTTGTTCTTGTTTATCCTTCGCAATGACCGTTTCGTCTTTCAGGCACAGCACGTCCACACGAAAGTAGGAAAAAGGGGATCAAAGCATTCAAAAATAAAATTTAAAAAAAGAAGAAGAAGAAGAAAAATCCATTATTAATGAAAAGGCGTAGCTTGAGGACATTCAGTGAGCAGTCTTTAGATTGTATGAGCGTGCAAGCGTGTGAGTGTATATCTGTCTTTGTGTGCTGTGTGTCTGTGTGTGCGTGTGTGTTCGCGTGCGTGCGAATGCGTGCCTGTATAAGTAGCGTGTGTGTGTTTGCGAGTTTTTGTCGGTATGTACGTATTCGTGCGTACCTGTGTGCAAGTGTATGTATGCGTGCGCGCGATCATCATAATATATATATTGTGTGTGTGTGTGTGTGTGTGTGTGTGTGTGTGTGTGTGTGTGTGTGTGTGTGTGTGTGTGTGTGTGCGCGCGCGCGCCCGCGAGCGTGCATGCGTGCGTGAGTGTATGTGTATGCATCCTTTGTCTCTGCCTGCCAGTCTGCGTATGCATACCACAATTATTTTATTTTGTTCTAAATGAAATCCTACCCTTATGAGTACCACTATTACATCATTTTGTTCTAAATTAAATCCTCTCCTAAGGCGTGCCACAATTATCATATTTTGTTCCGAATTAAATGTTATCCTTCTAATTTTTCTTTCCCACGTCGCGGGAATTCGGAAGCGAATACAAAGCGTGTGCAGGCGTTCGTGTTTGTGTGTGTTTTTTAGAGATACTGTGTATGTATTTACCCAGCCTTTGAACCTGTTCACGTGAAGCGTGCGCGCTACAAGAAATAGTTTCAACACGAAACGTGCTCAACTGCATCATGACCTCATTCACAATGTGGACATGCGTATATCAAACCCCGCTCCTGTGAAGCTGGACCTCTGTCATCATCATCATCAGGTGCCTTGCCGCATGGCGTTGGCGATCATGGACTTCCCATCTGTCTCTATCTCTTGTTGCCTCAAGCATCTCTTCCATCCTCTTTGTCTTCAGCTACTCTGCAAGTCCGTCTAGTATTTTCTCCCTGGGTCTACCTGGTGCTCTCTTTCCCTCCAGCTTTCCCGTTGTGACCAGGTGCTCCAATTCCCCTATCCTCATAAAATGGCTTTAAATGTTGTCTGTCTTTTCCTAATCTTCCTTATGAATGATTTTCTTGGACCTCTATACTAAGTTGAAAGCACTGACTCGTCGATAAGCAGCGAAGAAACAAAACCCTTGGTGAACTTTTTTCATTTGACTAGCCTCTATGACTCCCCCCCCAACCACCCCCACCCAAAAAAAAAAAAAAAAAAAAAAAAATTAACAGGCCATACTCGTGTAAACTTCACAAATAGGGCTTCCTAACATGATGCACATTTGAGAGAGACAGAGACTGACACAGAGAGAGAAACGGATAGACAGACAGACCAACAGACAGAGACAGACCGACAGACAGAGACAGTACAGACAGATGCACAAATGCACATACATATAAGCACAGTAACACGCTCACGAATCTACAACTGCACACATATATATGTGGCTTACACCGGGTTGAAGTGGAATCAGAATGTGGATTTTCTCTTTTTTTGGGGGGTGGGGGGAGGTGGGGAGGATGGGAACAATTAAACAAGTGAACAGGTATGCCCGAGCTGTGCATAGTAGGAAGAGAGGGGTGGCTGAAGTTCAACTACCCTAGAACGAGGGAAAATACGATTCACACTGTATTGGGGATAGTGTGTCTCCGCAGAATCATTAATGGCTGGGATTATGTCTGTCATAACATCAGTGGCAAAAGTTTTATGTATGTCATAACATCAGTGGCAAAAATTATGTATGTCATAACATCAATCGCCAGGACATCAATAGCCGAAATTATGTCTGTCATAACATCAATGGCTGGAATTAAGTAGTTTATAACATTCATGGCTGGCATTATGTCTGTCATAACATTAACAGCTGGGATCATGTCTGTCATAACATTAATAGTTGGGATTATGTCTATGGTAACATTAATGGTTGGGATTATGTCTGTCATTGCATTAATGGCTGGTATTATGCCTGTAATAACATTATCGGCTGGCATTGTGTCTGTCATAACATTAATGGCTGGGACTAAGTCTGTCATACTGTCATAACATTTATGGCTAGCATTATGTCTGTAATAACATTAACGGCTAGCATTATGTCTGTAATAACATTAATGGCTGGGATTATGTCTGTCATAATATTAATGACTGGCATTATGCTTGTCACAAACACAAATGGCTGGGATTATGTCTGTCATAACATCAATGGCTGGCATTATGTTTGTCACAAACACAAATGGCTGGGATTATGTCTGTCATAACATCAATGGCTGGCATTATGTTTGTCACAAACACAAATGGCTGGGATTATGTCCGTCATGACATCAATGGCTGGGATTATGTCATAACATTATTGACTGGGATTATGTCTGTCCTAACACTAATGGCTGGGATTATGTCTGTCATAACATTAACGACTGAGATTATGTCTGTCATAACAGTAACAGCTGGGTTTATGTCTGTCATAACATTAACTACTGGGATCATGTCTGTTATCCCATGGATGGCTGGGGTTATATCTGTAATAATACTACTGGCTGGGATTATGTCGAAAATGGCAAGACTCATCAATGCTGAGACATCAATGGCAAGGATTATGTCTGTCATGACATCAATAGCAAAGGATTATGTCTGACACGACATCAATGGCAAGGATTATCTGTCATGACATCAATGGCAAGGATTATATCTGCAATGACATCAATGGCAAGGACTATCTGTCATGACATCAATAACAATGTTTATGTATCTCATGACATCAATGGTAAGGATTATGTCTGTCATGACATCAATAGCAAGGATTGTGCCTGTCATACATCAATGACAAGGATATATATGTTCAGACATCATTAGCGAGGATCATCTGTCATGACATCAATAGCAAGGATTATGTCTATCGTGACATCAATGGCAAGGATTATGTCTGTCATGACATCATCATCATCATCAGGTGCCTTGCCGCATTGCGTCGGCGATTATAGACTTCCATCTGTCTCTATCTCTTGTTGCCTCAAGCATCTCTTCCACCCTCCTTGTCCCCAGCCACTCTGCAAGTCCCGTCTAGTATCTTCCTCTGGGTCTACCTGGTGCTCTCTTTCCTTCCAGCTTTCCCGTTGTGTCCAGGTGCTCCAATTCCCCTTTCCTCATAAAATGGCCTATAAATGTTGCCTGTCTTTTCCTAATCTTCCTTATGAATGATCTACTTGTGTGTTACTTATTAAACGATGGTTCAGTTACACGGATACCTGATGTCTCTACTCATAGAGCAACCACAGTGGATTTGTCTCTCATCTCACCAGAGCTTGCAACAAATTGTACTTGGCTCGTAGGAGATGATAGTTTGGGTAGTGATCATCTTCCAACTGAAATTAAACTTTTGGAGAAAACAACTTTCAGAACACTCACTGACACTGAAGACAGAATCCCGAAATTCAAATACAAGAACGCCGATTGGATAACGTTTGGTAATATCCTTCAGACGCACAACACAGATTTAATAAAACATGACAATATAGATGCATTTTATTCTAATTTCATCGAAGTTGTCTTAAAGGCAGCTTTCTCTTCTATTCCAGTGTGCAAGTCGGTGACACTAGGCAAAGACAGTGGAAATTCGTGGTGGACGAAAGAATGTGAACAGGCTGTTGCCTTTAAAAAAGAAACGTTTAAAATCTGGCTGAAAAATAAAACACCTGCACATCATTTGAACATGAAGAAAGCTAAAATTCAATGTAATAGAGTAATAGCACAAGCAAAGAAGTCCTATTGGACCAGTTTCTGCAATGATGAAGTATCTGAATCAAAAGATATGTACAAAGTGTGGAAAAAAGTAAAAGAAATGAAACATGGTCATACACTGCCAAGCTACCCAGTTAAGTTTAAAGACAATTTATTTCCAAATTCCTTTGAAAAAGGTAACGCCTTTCTTAATTTTTTTTCAGACAATAGCCGATCAGTTACTTTAAAGTCAACTAATGGTCAACACAGAATAGAACAGGAGAAAAATGACATCTATGTTGATCCAATTTCTAAGGAGAATCATTATATCAATTCTCCCATTCAACTGGACGAATTCATGGAAACTTTGGCGTCTTTTTCATCCAATAAATCTTCTGTTGGTTTAGATGGTATTTCTTATCAGATGCTAATTCATTTGCCTCTTAAGTGGAAGGATTTATTACACTCATTTTTCCAAAAATTGTTGGTTGAATGGAGCTCTTCCAAAACTCTGGAAGAAGTCCGTGATAATTCCCATCATTAAGGAAGGCAAATCAAGGTCACTCATTGACAGTTACAGACCAATAGCTTTAACTTCTCATGTTGGGAAACTGATGGAAAAGATTATTCAGAAGCGTTTGTTCCATTATTGTGAGCGAAATGATATTATTCCACCTCAACAGGGAGGATTTAGGAAAGGGCGATGTACAACAGATCATTTAGTGAAACTTACAAGTCAAATCAAAAAACAATTTTCTCGTAGAAAAAGCACTTTGGCTATGTTTTTTGACGTGAAGAAGGCTTACGACACTGTGTGGCATTCAAGACTGCTTTACAAATTGAAGAGCATTGGTATAACAGGTAAAATGTATTATTACATTAAAGACTTTTTATCCTGTAGATCAATGTGTGTAAGATTAGGGACTGTATATTCTTCATTTAAAGACATAGACATGGGGATCCCTCAGGGGTCAATCATAGCCCCCATCCTGTTCAGTATACTTCTTTATGATTTACCACAACATTTGTCGAAGAACACTAATGTTGTACAGTATGCAGATGGTATTGCCATATGGATGAATACCACTCTTCGAAAAAATACAAACAAAAGAACAATCACCCATGTACAAAAGCTCTACCAATATGATCTTGATAACCTGAGTAATTACATGAAAGGCAACGGTCTGGATTTATCGAGTGAAAAGACTTATCTTATGCATTTTAACAATGGTGAAAACCCTAAAACTGTCCCTACGTTATCGCTGGACAATAATTCACTTGCTTATAAGCCCACCGTTAAATTTCTAGGAGTGTACATAACACGAAAGTTGAATTGGAGACATCATATCGAATATTTAATTACAAAAGCAAACAAAAGACTTAACTTCTTAAAAATAGTCAACAGACAATCCTGGAGCCAAGACACTCAAACTATGTTACACCTTGCGATTTCTTTGGTTCGATCGAAACTGCTCTATGGACAAGAGGTATATTTTACTGCCTCGAATGCACTCTTAAAAAAAATTACAGAGTGTAGACAGCAAAGCTATTAAATTGGCTCTTGGTGTGCCCGTTCATACAAACACAATGAAGTCTTATAAAGAAAGTAACATATTACCGCTTACAGATCAACGTGAATTAGCGGTGACAAAGTATGTTAGAGCTCTGGCCGTAAAGAACTCAGTTAAGGATGAATTACTATACACCTCGGAAACTGACTATCCTCAGAAAGCTCGAAAGGTGCATTCTCTTCAACCTATACGAAATTTTGCAGAAGTCCTCCTGAGCGAAAACAATATTGATGTAAATAACATTCCAGTAATGCCTCTTATTCCATCCATACCTTCCTGGGAACTTGAAAAAGCTAACTTTGACATAGACTACATAAATCTCAATAAAACAGAAGAAATAAATATTCTAGTATCAGAAGTCAAATCTCATTTAACCACATATTATCCTAATCACCTAAAAATTTTCACAGACGGGTCTGTTTTAGATACAGCTGATAGCGGAGCTGGATTCGTCATTCCTGCCTTAAAGGTACAAAAATCTTTTTACATAGATAAAGGCTTCTCTATTTTTACATCAGAATTATACGCAATATTGATGGCTCTTAACTATATTATTAGCTTCTCATACGATATCTGCAATATACTATTGTGTGTTGATTCTAAATCAGTGTTACGTAGCTTGAAACAAACAGAAAATGTAATACGAAATGACACTATATGTGAGATCAAACATTTGATACATTGTATTTCATCCAGTGGTGTTGGTATGAATTTTTGCTGGGTTCCGTCACATTGTGGACTTTATTGGAATGAAGTTTCGGACAAATTAGCAAAAGACGGTGCATCCAATAATGCAAATACCGTAACTTTCCATAACATACGACTGTCAGTTCATGAACTTGGTTCTGTGTTAGAATGTTCACTGTATACAAATTTTTCCAATACCCAAAGCCTGATACCTAACTGCCCCAGACAGCTAGCGTCCTTGATATACAAACTAAGCTTAACTCTTGGAAAACAAAATATACACAGAATGTATGTATTTGTTCAAAAGAATTATCTGTCCACAATCTGCTCTTTGAATGTCCTATTTTACTTACGACATATAGAAATAACAATCTCGATTTTTCATGTACTGACTCTAGAGATATCCTTTACAACAAAAATAATGATATTATTTCGGAAGTCCAGCTGATTCTCAGATCCCCTGTTGGCAGACTGTTATGAAGAGTTAATTAATTGTTGTCTGTTATTGATTGACACTGTTAACTTAATGTTCTGAATTCTTAATTGTTATTGTTCCCCTTCTTACATTCAAACTATCACTACCCCTTCCCATCCCCGTCCCCCACCCTTTTTTTTTTCCTACGTGTGTGTGTGTGTGTGGTGCGTGCGTGTGTGTGTGTGTGTGTGTGTGTGTGTGTGTGTGTGTGTGTGTGTGTGTGTGTGTGTGTGTGTGTGTGTGTGTGTATGTGTGTGTATGTGTGTCTAAAATCACTATTGTGAACAGACATTAAATAAAGATTCCATTCCATTCCATCTACTTGTGTCTGCCTCCATCAAGACTGTCTTTGTTTTCTTTGCTGTCCATGGAACTCTCAACATTCTTCTTAGAAACCAAATCTCGGCTGCCTCAATCTTGTTCTGGCTTTGTTTAATGACTGTCCACGCCTCGCAGCCGTACAACAGTATATAAGTATTATAACATTGAAGAACTCTCTTCCTGATGTTAATTGATAGGCATTTGTCGGTAAGAATGCTTTTCATCTTCTTGAATGCTGTTTTGGCTTGGCCGATTCTGCTGGCTATTTCTGATGTGCATCTGCCATCTGGTGAAATGATCGTTCCCAGGTATTTAAACTTATCAACCTGTCTCAAGGTTATGCTGTTTGCTGTTATTTTGCATGAGGGGATTTCATGTTTTTTGCTGATCACCATGACTTCAGTCTTCCTGCTGTTTAGTTCCAGCCCCTTACCTTTGCTTTCTATTTCTAGTATATTCACAAGGTTTTGTAGATCCCTTTCACTTTCTGCAATTAGCACGGTGTCATCTGCGTACCGAACGTTGTTTATCATTTTTCCTCCAACCTTTAATCCAGGGTCTTTCTCTAGGTTTCTCAGAATGTTTTCGCTGTAAAGTGAGAACAGATCTGGTGACAAAACACAACCCTGTCTGACTTCTCTTCTGATGTTTTGGAAATAGCTTATATCGTTTTTTATTCTCATTGCAGCTGTTTGTTCCCAATACATATTTCTGATTATTCGTAGAACTTTTCCATCAATATTGAGTCTTTCTAGTTGGTTGATCAATTCTTCATGTCTTACCCGATCGAAAGCCTTGGTGTAATCAACAAAGCATAGATACAAATCCACACTGTTCATCTGCTATTTCTCTTTTGATTCTATTCCTTGTCCTCATCACGATTATTCTTAATAGGATCTTGGTTACATGACTCATCAAACTGATTGTGCGATGGAGTTCGCATTCTATAGCCCCTGTCTTCTTTGGAAGTGCAATGAAAATTGATTTTGGCATATCTTTGGGGATTTTTCGATGGCAAAGATTATCTCTCATGACATAACCATTAATATTATCTGTCATAACATAAGTGTAAACACTGTCACTGTCATTCCATCAGAGGTAAACATGCATGTCATGGCATCAGTGGAAAAGAGTATCTTTCATGACATCAATGTAAACATCTGTCATGGCATCAACGGTAAGAAATTATCTTGACATGGCATCATGGTTAACGTCATCATGAACATGGCATCATTGGTTAAACGTCATCTGACATGGCATTAATCATCACAGCTGTATGCCATGCACACAGGACATCAGAATCATATTATGGGCTTAATGAACAACAGCTTTATGCCACTGCTGCCACAGTTCCAGCCATAATTGTAAAACATAAGAATCAATAAGTTAAATATAACAAACGCACGCGCGGGCGCGCGGGCGCGCACACACACACACACACACACACACACACACACACACACACACACACACACACACACGAGGTGGTTAAAACCAGCTTTTCCTTCCACCTACTTCCCCCCTCCCTCTCTCCCTCTCTCTCCCCTCTCTCTCTCTCTATCTCTCTCTGAACGACACACACACACACACACACACACACACACACAGAGGGAGGGAGGGTGGGAGAAAGAGAGAGAGAGAGCACCATTTGGTCAGAGAACCTATCCATGCGGGGATCTACTGTTATGTCCCCGTCAGTGCGTTCACCAAAACGTTGGCTTGGTTGAGGCCACAGCCAGCTGCAGTCAGGCAGACACAACACTACTGCTCGTAACAAAGCCAATACTGCAGTCAGCTGCTACAAAGAAGAACATGGCTATCTCGCCAGGCTAAAGGATTCTTCATCGTTGAGGCACAAAAGACTTATATGAAACTATCATTGCAAAAAAAAAAAAATTATTAAATAAAAACAGCGAGAAAAACTAAAACTAAGCGCAAATCCCATTCACACTTACAGCACTCCAGTTTTACGCTCCAGAGAACATTTGTAGTGTCGCCTCCGGTCTGTCCAGCTATAAATGGACACTTGACCCTTCAGGGTTAGGGGGAAGAAGTAAGACATCAGAATGAACATTATTATAGTTCTTGCCTTTGGCACCCCCCCCCCCCCCCCCCACACAACCACACACACAAAGCCGAAGTTTCTATTAGTTCATTCCCCGACGATATTTGTGATATAGGCGACAAACATCAATATTTTCAAACAGCAGGACCTGCCATTAACCCTCTGACTCCCGCATCCTGTCTTCCAACTGCAAAAACTTAAATGTTTGACTCCCTCACCCTATCCACTAGCTTCCAGCAGGAAGCTAGTAGATAGGGTGAGGGAGTCAAAGAGTTACATTTTTTGTTTTGCTAACATGGTTGACAATGCATGATGTTGGTAGACAGGGTGCGGGGGTCAAAGGGTTAATCTTCTGTCTCTTGGTATTTATAATATATGTTCTTCATCATCATCATGTGCCCTGCGCATGGCGCTGGCGATCACAGCTCTCCATTCGAATCTATCTTTTGTCGCTGCAAGTACATCTCCCATCCTCTCTGTCTTCATTTTTCTGCAAATCCAATATTTTCCACCTGGGTCTACCTGGTGCTCTTTTTCCCTCCAGCTTTCCTGATGTGACTAGGTGCTCTAATTTCTTTTGCATAGTACACATTAAACAGTGATATTCTCTTACATTACCAAACACTGAAACAGTAGTCATATCCATCAACTACTGGCGAAAACCAAACTCTGAACGACTAACCTATCCATGCCCCATCCACCCACCCGCAAACAACTATCATTCACACTCATTTCAACGCAAATGAGATAACACAACACCTAGCCGGTGGTAGATCTATATCTGGCAGCAACGAGACCTCTATCACGTCTCTGAAAAACAACCTTTGTGTTATACTATAGGATAGCATACGGTAGTTCTTGACACTACAAAGTGGAACCAACACCACCATACTTATATTACCTGGTAAAAGAAATACTACTTACTAGGCAAAAGAAATACCACAACAATCAGACTGGTGTCATAACCGGGAATAGTTGAGGTGTCTACCACTTCACCAACAACCACCTCTGGGTTATAAGGCAGCATATGGTAGTTCTTAACACTAAACAGTAGTCATTTGGGAACAAGAAATACCTACAAAAAATAGAATCGGAACGCATATTTAGTATAACAAAACAAGGCACGACAAGACAGAAGCAAATTCTGTCGAATTTTTAGCCATTTTCTGAATTCGTGGCCATTTTGTTGAATGTTTACTAACATTAACCCTTTGTCTCCTGCACCCTGTCCACCAGCATCAAGCATTAACTATGCTAGCAAAGCTAAAACTTGACCCTTTGACTCCCTCACCCTATCCACCAGCTTGACCCTTTGACTCCCTCACCCTATCCACCAGCTTCCCTGGAAAGCTCGTGGATAGGGTGAGGGAGTCAAAGGGTTAAGTTTTTGTAGTTTGTAAATAGGGTGCAGGAGTCAAAGGGCTAGATCTAAACGCTAAGCCTTTTGGAAGTAGCACCATTTTGTTGAATGTTTAATAATGACACAAAACGCCGAGTGTTTCTAAATTGGTAGCTACTGTGTTGAATGTTTACTATCTTAAACGCTGAGCGTTTCTGAACAAGCAGCAGTTTTCTTTTATGTTAACTTACACGCCAAACGTTTTCAGATTGGTAGCCATGTAGTTAAATGTTTACTAACATTAAACGCTGCGCGACCGAACCACCTCCGCCACTACCTCACCAACCGACCCACCCACCGATCACCACCACCACCACCACCACCCATTACAAGGCCAACGAAATAATAATAAACCCTAGTCTACAAGTGTACAGCCCATTGGTCTGACCTCCAGTTGACCTGACCGAGGCATACGCTGACACAGGGCAGCGCAGGTCACCGACACCACGACCTCGCCCCCTTCCAGTAACCTCTCTCCCTCCCTCCCTCCCTACCTCCCTCCCTCCTCACTCCGCAAGCCTCTATCTCCCCTCCACTCCTCTCTCCTGTCTCAGCTCTCCGGCCTTCCATTAGATAGGAGACACAAGCTGTGGTGTTCTGGTGTGCGGTGCTACGTTGTTGGCTGTTGGCTGCACTGCTTGTGGATTTCGTTCGTGCTTGCTTACTCATCGAGTTTCGTAAAACAAAATTACGTGCGTGTTGTGTGTGTGTGTGTGTGTGTGTGTGTGTGTGTGTGTGTTGGGGTGTGTGTGTGTGTGCGCGCGCGCGCGTATGTGCCCCCTCATCTCTCTCTCTCTCTCCCCTCCTCTCTCATCTCCCTCCCACTGTTAATATTGGGGGATGGTGTATACTATATGTTGATCGTTTGATGTTAGCGTGTGTGTGTGTGTGTGCGTGTGCGTGTCTGTGTGTGTGTGAGAAAGAGAGAGAGAGAGTGAGTGAGTGTATGCATGTGCGTCTCTCTCTCTCTCTCTCTCTCTCTCCTCTCTATCTCTCTCTCTCTCTCTCTCATATCTCTCTCTCTCTCTCTCTCTCTGTTGATATTCGGGGAAGGTATATGTTGATGTTTGATGTTGGTGTGTGCGTGCGTGTCGTGTGTGTGTGTGTGTGGCGTGTGTGTGTGTGTGTGTGTGTGTGTGTGTGTGTGTGTGTGTGTGTGTGTGTGTTCGAAACAGCTACATTATAAAACTTCCTTAAGAAGAGACAGACTTTTGAATACGTGAATGCGCGCCCGCACGGGTGTACCTATGTGCGTGTGTGGGTGCTCAGTTGGTGTATGTGTGTGTATGTGTATGTGTGTGTGTGTGTGTGTGTGTGTGTGTGTGTGTGTGTGTGTGTATGTGTGGTATATAAGTGCGCGCGCGCGTGTGTGTGTGTGTGTGTGTGTGTGTGTGTGTGCGTGTGTGCGCACGCGCACGTACGATGGGTTTTCTTCTTTACTTTGTTTTGTTTTATTCTTCTTCTTCTCGTCTTCATTATTTCATTACATGTGATCAAACTACCTGGTTTCTTTGTTGTAGGCTGTTATTATGATTAGCATTTCCATGCATCGGATGGCCATGGAAACTGGATCAGCTACCCGTTCTTAGATTCCGTGTGGCCTGACTCATTCATTGTTTTACAAATTCTTCTGTGACATTTCCATGCCTAGATCAACTATTCCTGTTATCAACACAAATAATAACAACAATGATGATGATGACAGACATTTGTAAGCTTCAAAATCTTGACATACACATTAATCACTAAACGCTGAACTCAGAGTACAACACACACAGAGACAGAGAGAGAGAGAGAGAGAAAGGGGAGGACAGGAGGAGAAGAGGGACGAACAGGTGGGCAAGTGGATGGAGAAATCACAACTGGACAAAAACATATCTTTCCATATGTGACTGTACTCGCTAGCACAGCCAGTCTTCATCAAAATGTTCTATCTTCTGTAATGTGTTACGCTCATTCCAAGGTAAGCTAATCATCAAGCCAAATAGCATCAAAATTCTCCCAAGACAGAGAAGCTGCAACTGCCAAAATGGTGTGAACACAATGCAGTCCTCCATCCTGTGAAACATACCAGTAACTGGACGTATACAAGTACAGACGCAAGATCATGATGTACGTTCCACAGCGTTCAGCTGCGGAGGTGCGTGACCTTCCGTGGAAGACCTGTCAAGAAAAATATCCGAGGAGGTTGTTGGACCTTCTTGTGTGAAAGAAATTCTGGTGAAACTGCCGCAGCACAGCGACAAAATCACTCTTGACCTAGTGGTATGGAACGCCGTCACAGACTGGGATGCCGCAAGTACTGTAGTCGACTACTCTAACAACAACAACAACAACAAATGCACATTTCTTCCCCTTGGCAGCGATTCCAATGTTCGCGGCAACAACACAACACTTCATTAAACAAGAGGTAGATATTTCTCCTGAACGTTCACAATATAACGGTATATATTCATGAGAGATCATCAGCACTCTCTGGTATATTCAACGCGCGCTCCAGCCAATTCTGCCAACAATGATCGATAATCTCCACTTCGCGCTAGCGTAAGCTAGAGTAAAAAATGATGGACTGACAACACTACAGAGTGGACAGAGAAACCATCTGCAAAGACCCAGGCTTTGGCACACTGCCGACAGAGCTGGAGGCATCTGGTGAATAGTTCTTTAGTGTGACGCCCCAGTGACTCTTCACGGAATTAAGATAGAAGAAGAAACTAGAGGAGGAGATAGAAGGAGAAACTAGACCAAATGGAGGTACGCTTTTAAAACCCCAAGAGAGGGGGGGAAAAGTCGGGTAAGCGCCCATGAAATGGAAAGCACAAACAGACAGGCAAACACAAGCAAACAAAATAGGCTTTTTACTCAACAAAATAAACTGTCTGGCCTGAAACACAAAACGGACCGGAAACCTTTGAGGAAGACAGTGCTCTCATGGGGATGAGGGGGGGGGGACATCTTGGGAGTTGGGGAACAGACTTTCTTTCCCCTCCGATTACAACATTGTCTTCCTCAAAGATTTGTTTCGGGTTTGTGTTACAGACAAGGCATTTTATTCTGTCGAGTAAAAGGTCCACTGTCTTTGCTTGCTTGCTTGCTTGCTTGCTTGCTTGCTTGCTTCCTTCCTTCCTTCCTTCCTTCATTCCTTGCTGGCTGGCTGGCTGGCTGCATGGCTTGCTTGTTTGTTTGTTTCTCTCTGGTTGTTCTTACCATTGCCAGAGAGACAACTCTATTTTCCCTTTCTCAGGGCCCTAGGGTTGTAAAAACGTCCCTGCATTTATTCTACTTGGTAATGCAATGCATGCAGTCCACTTCTTTTTCCCCTACCCGTTTGAAATAGGCTTAAGAACCCAAGCCTACAGGAAATATGTCATAATATATACATTACGCATGGATGAAGTCTTTAAGACGGAGAGGGGCAAGGACTATTGAGATTTCGTAACACTGGCAACACCGCAATATGATACGATATGACTGGCTTACAATGGACAAGTGGTCTTGTAGCAGCAACAAAGCAAGTTTCCTCAACACTAGCACCGCCGGATGATAGGTACGATACACTGAGATAGGCAAAGGTTCATGTTTAGGGGACTGGGATTCCACTCAACTATCTGAACATTAACCCTTTGACTCCCGAACCCTATTCACCAACTGCAAAAACTTAACTCTTTAATTCCCTCACCCTATCCACCAGCTTCCTGCAGGAAACTGGTGGATAGGGTGAGGGAATCAAAGGGTCAAGTTTTTGCTTTACTACTAGCATGGTTGACAATGGAAGGATGCCGGTCGACAGAGTGTGGGGAGTCAAAGGGTTAAAACGCTCTCACTCCCTAACCCTGTCTGGGGTGGTGGACAAGGTCGAGGGGAGTGTAAGGCTGAAACGGGCAGGGGGAAATTAACTCAAGGTCTCTCGATGTTAAACTGAAGGTAACTTAATCAACGTGCCGGAGTGCTCATTTAATCGACCCGCCACTCAACATGGACCGACTATTTCCGACTGATCCGCTCCCCGCCCACACTGTGGTGTGAACACTGGTGTGAAATGAAAATCTAGAAACAAGTCAATGACTGCCAGCGTTCAGGTATACAGGAACAACAAATTAATACACAAAAAAATGAAATGCAGCAAAAACAAGACGGGCTAAAACTTTCGGCCACCTGGTCTTTCTCAAACTTATACAAAATACACGAAAACTGAAAAAGAACGCTTATATAACTCTTTTGGTTCCCACACCCTATCCAATAAACTGCAAAATCTTAACCCTTCGACTCCCTCACTCTATCCACCAGCTTCCTGCAGGGAGCAGGTGGATAGGGTGACGGGAGTCGAAGGGTTAAGATTTGCTTTGCTAGCGTGGTCAACAATGCAGGATGCTGGTGGACAGGGTGCGGGAGTCAAAGGATTAACATTACAAATCAAGACAGGCGCGATTTTTCCCTTTCTCGACGCAACGTCAAGGAAGTTGTCTGCTTTCATTTCCATTACGTTTTGTGCATTAATTTTGTTGTGGCTGTTGTTGTTGCCTTTAGTAAACCCTTGGCAAAAATCCATCTGCCCGAAAATTTACGCCCGTCTCGTTATATTAAACACGTGTACTTACTCTCTGTATTTCTGAAAACTGGTGTGTTTACATTTATTTAATGTGTAGCCCGTTGTTGTTATGTCCGCAGTCTTCACTCATACATAGAAATTGTATTGTATTTTATTGTATT
Source organism: Monoplex corrugatus (assembly GCA_030674185.1). Taxonomy (NCBI): domain Eukaryota; kingdom Metazoa; phylum Mollusca; class Gastropoda; order Littorinimorpha; family Ranellidae; genus Monoplex; species Monoplex corrugatus. Next base: position 53,432,845 of record CM060308.1, read on the forward strand.
GTATTGTTTGTATTGTATGTATTGTATTGTATTGTACTGTATTGTACTGTATTGTATTGTATAAATTAGGATCTAGGTTTTTATGCCATACGTCTCAAGTTCACTTGCGTGTGAGATTCAGCACAGCTTGAATGAATCTGACGCATAACTGCTGGGAAAAAAAAAACCTGACTGGATCGCATACACATATGCAGACCCTATGAAATGTGTGTGTGCGTGTGTGTGTGTGTGGTGTGTGTGTGTGTGTGTGTGTGTGTGTGTGTGTGTGTGTGTGTGTGTGTGTGTGTGTGTGTGTGTGTGTGTGTGTGTGTGTGTGTGTGCATGCATATGTGTGTGTGTGTGTGCGCGCGTGCGTATGTGTGTATGTGCGTGCGTGCAAACATCTACGAAAGCAACCTCACAGGTCAGGTAGTTGCATCAGCCTACATATCGCGAAACCCTCCATCTCTCCCGGTCCTCCTACTTCCACCCCCAACGCCCTCCCCCCCCCCCTCCCGGGGAGCTGCTGGAGATCATGCCTGTCCCTTCTTGGATGTTGTCTTCAAATCTGTTTTTCTGCCTTTCTCTTTCCCTTCCCAAAGGAACTGGTTCTTGCAGGATGGTCTTTGCATGTAGGCTATATCATATGCACCTGTTAATGGATCAGCACGGTGCGTGCGCCGTTAACACTTTAACTCCCGCACCCTGTCGACCTTCTGCAAAAACTGAACCCTTTGATTCCTTCATCCTATTCCTTACAGAAAGCTGGTGGATAAGGTGACGGAGTCAAAGGGTTAAATGTTTGCTTTGCTAACATGGTTGACAATGTAGGATGCAGGATGCTGGTGGACAGGGTGTGAGAGTCTCTTGTATAGCGCGTTTCACAACTAGTCATCATCATGTGCCTTGCCGCATATGAATCTACCTTTTGTCGCTGCATGCATGTCTCCCACCCTTTTTGTCCCTACCCATTCTACAAACAACTCTCTAGGTCTACCTGGCTCCTTTTCCCTCTAGTTTCCTGTTGTCACTAGGTGCTCAAATTTCTCTTTTCACGTGAAATGTCCTACAAATGCTGTTTGCCTTTACCTAATCCTTTTGCCTAACCTTCAACAATGTTCTTTTTGTGTTCATTTCTTTCAAGACTGTCTGTTTGTCTGTTTTTTGTTTGTTTGTTTGTTTGTTTGTTTGTTTGTTTGTTTGTTTTGTTTTGTTTTGTTTTTAGCTGTCCATGGAACTCTTAATATTCTTTAAAAAAAACATTTTTCAGCTGCCTCAATCTTGTTCTGACGTTGCTGTCCAGGCTTCACATCCATATAACAATACTGGTTCTATGTAACACCGAAAAACTCTCTTTCTGATGTTAACTGATAGTCTAGGCATTAGTTGAAGAGAATGCTTTTCATTTCATTGAATGCTGGCCAATTCTGCTGGATATTTTTAATGTGCATCTGTCGTCTGATGAGATGACTGTTCCCAGACATATGAACTTATGACTTGTCTCAATGCTGTGCCATTTGCTGTCATTTTACCTAAGGTGATTTCTTGTTTTTTACTCATTACCATGACTTCAGTCTTCACAACTAGTATATCATCATCATCGTCATCATCATCATTAACATTATTATTAGAATTATTATTATTATTATCAGCATTATTATTATTAATATTATCATTATTATTATTATTATTATCCTCATCATCATCATCATCATCATCATTATCATCATCATTTTCATTATCATCATTAGTACACATCTGTTATTGTTATTACTACTGTTACTATTGTAATTGTAAATTAATCTTGTATAATGCTGTTCTCCAAACTGCGCCTAAAACATGATCAGACTTTTTTTTTTTTTTTTTTTTTTTTTTTTGAGAATGGAGACCTCAAACTGTTGGGCGAGCTGACAACATTTCACTGTTGCTGCACAGTTTTTATCTCTGGCAGGCCTGTATGCCGAATGTTTTCACATTTCCAAAAGCCAACCATTGACACGACTTACTGAAACATTCATGTGCGTACATGATGTTATACATACGTATACATAACCAAAGGGGGTGTAGACACTAACAGGTCTGCACACATGTTAACCTGGGATTCAGAAAAATCTCCACCCACCCTTTATCCAGGCTGGAGATATCCAGGCAGCGTAGAACCTCCCCCCCCCCCTTCCCCCAACCTTCTGACAGTTTGTCTGACGTCTGAACCCTTTGATTACTGCGCTCATGGAGCTACACTGAATGTATGGTCCCCTGCACGGTGAGGGATCAGTTCTCTACAAGTAATGGACTCAATGATGAGGGTCTTCTTCGCTATCTAGTATATATATATGGTCAGGCCCCATCTGGTGATAACGTGACCATTTTGTCCCGGTTTATACCGGCTTCCTGAGGCATCTCCCGTTACCTCTGATTCAGCCTTCTGATGAAGGGACAAAATACCACATGCTGTTCTTGTCTCTATTAGAACAAAGACTTGTACTGAATCGAATATCGTATCGTATCACTTCACACATATCGCATATTACCATTTTATCATCCATTATCATACATATCATATATCATACTCTATTTCCCCACACAGAAGATAGGGTAGCCAAACGGATGTGGCAAAGGCGACACTGGAATAGCAACAAACCAAACAACCAAAGACAAGCAAAACAAAAGAATAACTAGGGGGAAAAAAAGAAACCAAACAAACAAAAATAACCAACCACTCAACCTTGTGTACAAATCGCTGATCGACAAAAATGAAACCATACCAAGTGAACAACAACAACAAAAATCGCGTGGTTATGTTAGAATACTCAACAACTTCATAAGCACAGACAATGAACTCTCCTATACATCAAGAACGCCCAGTCCCCTGCCCATCGCGCTCTGATGGGACCTCATCAGTCATTCCCCGCCCCTCCCCGTCCCCATACTCCCTGTCAAAGGTCAGTCGAGGTCAACACGTGGTCAGCCTGTCCTCACTTTGAACTCGGCCGCCACTTCATCACCTTTGTCGTCCTCAGTGGTGTGATCGGTGCTGTAAGTGTACATGGCCAAAGATTGTCCTATTGCTATACAGCCCTCGGGTCGTAGAGGATGGACTCGGGGATGTACAGAGATCTCCAAATTTCCTCGTGGCTGATATAATGCTGGCAACGCGCGTTTCATCACCCACGCCAAGCTTTACCTTCCCCAACCCGAGCAGGGTGGATTTGAAGATCGCATGCACAATGTTTTCCTCGAGCCAGACTCGAAGCTCCCCCCTCTGTCCCCCCCCCCCCCCCCCTTCTGTACAATCAGACGAGAAGACGATAGCTCTACATCTACGCCGATCAGATCCACAAGAAGCATACAGTATTATGTCCTAACAGGATAGGTCAAATCGCACTAGGCACTGATACGGTACTCATACACACACACCACACTCACACACACACACACACAACACACACACACACACACACACACACACACACACACACACACACACACACACACACACACACACACACACACACACACACCAGGAAAAAAGTGTACCATTACAAATGGACAGTACATGATGATCTATCATAATTAATCACATACGTCTGAGACAGGTACTTTACACGAAGAAGACATGGGAAATCTTCCCTGACAAAGACGTGAGATCCACATGCTGATTGGCCCTTCCTATAGAGACAGTTTCTTCGTAAGTACTTGCAGCAGTAGTAAGTCTGTTGTGTGTCGTAGGGTGGCCGAGTGGATACGGTACCCGCTTAAGATGCCAAAGCTGGCAGGTTCAACTCCCGCTCAGAATGGAACTATTCTCTCCATCCACTATAGGCTTGGAGAGGTGATCTGAGGAGATGATAAACCGACATCCCGTGTGCAGCAGCATGCACTGACAGCACACTAAAGAACCCACGAAAACAAACTAATGTCTGGCAAACCTCTATGCAAAAACAAAAAATTCATACTCCCAAAGACGGAAAAAATAACAAAAAAATACAAAAAAATAGTATGAAATAAAAAAAAAAAAAAGAAAGAAAGAAAATAGAAAAAAAAATTGAAAAGATAGCCTGTACTTTATCCAGAAAGGTATATAATAAAGCTTGAGAAGGCAGATACCTCGAAAGGGGATCTAAACATTACAACACTTATGTCTCATAGACTATGAGATCGAAGTAAAATATGTAAAAGACCAGTATGGTCTTTCTTTTTTTTTTTTCTTTTTTTTCGCAAATACAAAGTCCAATACCTGCAGTTCATGCTGATTCCAAAGCTCCTTTGACCTCTACTGATATATAGTGCCAGCACAGTGAAATCAATGGATGTCAAAATCAATAAATACACAAGGAAATGGTTTGCTGTCACACTGATTCTTATTGACGCTGCGCTGTTCTTTTGCCAGGCAAAGATAAAGCTACACCTAAAATCCACTCTCGAGGAATCATCATCACCATCACGTGCCTTGCCACATGGCGTTGGCGATTATGACCCGCCATATGTTTCTATCCCTTGTTGCCGCAAGCACATCTTCCACCCTCTCTGTTTTCAGCCACTCTGCAAGACCGTCCAATATTTTTTCCCTGGGTCTACCTGGTGCTCTCTTTCCCTCCAGCTTTCCTGTTGTGACCAGGTGCTCCAATTCCCCTTTCCTCATAAAATGGCCTATAAATGTTGCCTGTCTTTTTCTAATCTACCTTATGAATGATCTTCTTGTGTCTGCCTCCATCAAAACTGTCTCGTTTACTTTCTTTGCTGTCCATGGAACTCTCAACATTCTTCTTAGAAACCACATCTGGGCTGCCTCAATCTTGTTCTGGCTTTGCTTGTTGACTGTCCACGCCTCACAACCGCATAACATTATAAGTTCTATATACAAGGTGGGAAAGGCAGGCTTCTCAGCATGCTTGAGGACTCGGAAGATAAGGTTGTGAAATCAAGCCAGCCACAGCGGAGGACTGGTGGAAAATGGAAAGTCCGGGAGGCAGTGGACGCAGTGAAGGAAAGCCTCATGGTCAGAGAAATAACTGGGCTCACGCATACCAACAGGCAGGGACTGTGATCAACAAAAATGGAATGGTGTGCAAAGGTCGACGGAAAGGCAAAAGTGGATATGATAATACAAGAGATGAAGGAAGAAGAGGATGCCAAAAGTATCCAGAAAGCAGCCCAGCATGGCCAATACGGGCAATAGACGACATGGTAAAATGCACTCCAAAGAAGTCTAAGCTGGAATGACATGTGGTACATGGCCCCTCTCAAAATCAATTTCATCCTCAAATCTGTACATGACCTACCCTCGAATGTAAATCTGGTGAAACGGTGGAAATCCTATCACCCTGACTGCCCCCTCTGCCAGGGCAAACAGACAGTGGAACATGTCCTGAGCTTATGCAAGGTAGCGCTAACCCAAGGACGATACGCATTGAGGCACAATCAAGTGCTTCAAGAGATCGCACAGGCGGTAAGTATCGCCAGGGGAAAAAACATGCTACCAAAAACTCTGACAACCTTCTACAGAGCAGGAGGCAGCAAACTGTGGCCTGAAAAAGCTGTAACCTCCAGAGCATGTTAGTGGGAGTCTGCTAGATACAGCGGAGGACTGAGAGTGCATAGCAGATCTTCCACAATGGAAAGGAACACCCAG
>CM060308.1:53443455-53450955 GCA_030674185.1 Monoplex corrugatus
GTATTACCCATATCAGTAAGAAACACAATGAAGCTGTCTACGGGGTTTGAAACTTATTACCCAAATCATAACAAACGCCCGGCAGTTGTCTAAATGGTTTAAATATTATTACCCAAATCACAGAAAAACGCGAAGCCGTCTACATAATGTGAACACTATTACCCAAAATCATAAGAAATATCACAAATCTGTCTAAGGGACTTGAAAGTTGTTACCCAAATCATAAAAAAAATCATGGAAGTTGGCTATGGGATTTGAAAATTATTACCCAAATCATTATAAAAAAAAAAGTCTAGAAGCTATGTCTAAATGACTGAAAATTATTACACACATCCTAAAAAAAAAAAAAATAAAAAAAACAGGAAGCCGGCCATGGGATTACCCGAATTACTGAAAAACGCTAGGAAGCTGTCTGTATAAACAAAAAAGTATATCCAAATCATAAAAAAAAAACGACTGCATGCTGTCTATGGCATTTGAAACTGATCACTCAAGTCAAAAGAAACGCCTGAATGCTGACTAACGACTTGAAAATTATTACCCAAATCATAGAAAAACACATGAAGTTGTCACGATTCGAAATTGTACAATCAAACGTTTTTCCAAGATGATGTTTATTTCATCATTTTCTGATGCAGTGATCAGCAGATAACGCAATACTTACTTATGCGCCATTTGCGATTATCGTATCATAGTTGTCTAGATTATTGTCTTAAACAGCCATGTTTTGGTCAGGGTCATAAGGAAGAATTGTGGCTGTATCTGAAATGTTATTTTTGATAATATGCCCAAGGCATGGGGCGAGGTATTTGAGTGTGCGACGTGTTTGCGTTCGTGTGTGCATGTTTACGACAGCATACGCTTGAGGGCGTGTGTGTGTTTTTATCATCTATTGTTTTGAATCATGACATGCAAAGTGTGTTTAGATGCTAGATGGAATACATTTATATTATGTTGAATATTCGTTTAAACTGATATATGATTAATCATATTATGCTAAATTATAATAAGATGAGCCTTTGATGAGTCAACAACTGAATCAACATTACTGTCATAAATGTGATATAACTGTAAATGAAAATAAAATGGACGCAATTGTTTGTTTATTCTAACATAAACTTCTAAAGGGAAATATTACAATTCTTTCCATGAAATATGTAAGAGGAAACCTGATACTTCGTATTTCTCATGAGGCACCTCAATACTTTTTTCAGTCATTACACAAACGGGGGGAATTCAGACGTTAAACAATGGTAGGGCGGTGTGCAGTTGCAAGCCCATTCACTTTTAGAAGGATTGATTACTTGTATCAAAACATGTTTACCGTAAGACGGAGCTGGGCGCGGTCCGGTCGACACCATGCTGGAGATGAACCATGACAGTTGGATCAACAAGGAGGACGACGCCGACGCTTGCTTGAAGGGTTCTATTGTTGTTTTTGTTGTTTTGTTGTTGTTCTAAGCCCAGCCAACTGCGTAGAGCCATATCAGGGCTATAACTGTTTCAAAACATACACAATACTTTAACAGGAAAATGAAAGGCAATTTTCCTCACAGATATGATTGTACCAGAAAAAGAATGAGCAGACATCTTAGAGAAACTCCATGCAAGCCACTCAGGTATTCAGAGCTGCAAAAGAAGAGCGCGCGAGGTAGTATACTAGCCCAGGATGAACGTGAACATTGAAGACTTTGTCAAGAAATGAAGCGCCTGCAGCACATTCCAACCACTCATCAGCACAGAGATCTCTGACCTGCCCTGACAACACATTGCCTGCGACATATTTGAACACAAATGCAATAGACACCTGGTCACAGCTGATCACTACTTAGATTTCTTCGAGACTGATCGCCCGCAAACAAGGGAATCTAAAGAGGTCATCAAATGTATGAAGAGACACATAGCAAGACAAAATCCCAGAATGCTTGACAAGGGACTGTGGAACTTAGTTTACATCCATCCAGTTTAGAAAGTTCAGCAAAACCTATGAGTTTGAACATGTAACAAGTTCCCCGCATTACCCGCAGTCCAACGGGAAAGCAGAGAGCGTGGTGAAGGCTGCAAAGATGTGTATGAAGAAGGCAGAACACAATCATCAAGATCCTTTCCTTGCTCTACACGAGCTGAGAAACATCCCGACAAAAACTGTGGACAGTTCGCCTGCTCAGTGACAGAAGAACAAGAACACAAGTGCCAGCTGCTCAAACCTGCCGTTGTATCAACCAAAAAAGAACTTGAGAAAAGAAAACTGCAAGCGCACTATTACAACAGAAGTGCAGTACAGCTGACAGAACTGATTCCGGGACAGGTTGTACAGTTCTGACCTCCAGGACCCAAAAAGTGGGTTTGCGCCAAGTAGACTGACAGATGAACATCCGGTTATACAACATACGCACTGAGGATGGATGTGAGCACAGAAGAAATCGCTAACAGCTACGAGACACGCAGGACACGGAGCTTCAGCAAACGGTCAACCCTGACGGACTGATCCAGTTAATGAAGAACCCGGGAAGCCAGCAGCAACACAACAAACCTTGCAAGCAACAGGAAACAGTCATTCCATCAAAACAGACGCAGGAAGAAACGTCAGTGAAGCAACCTGAATAAGATGTGCAACAGCCGTCAGACAGACAACAACAAGATGAGGAAAAAGAAAGCAAACAATTCACGTGTTGAACAGACTGATGTCAGGACTTCAGCAAAGTCGTCTGTTCAGGATGCATCAGATCAGCCATCAGCCACCAATTACTCTGAGACAACCAGCGACAAGGAACCTGATTTAGCCACAAAACGAACAAAGACAGGACAACCTGAACAAGTTAGTTATCCCTACAGAACAAGGTCTGGTACAGGCAGAGCAAGAAACCAGATTTTCTTAAGTACGAGTGAAACATGGACCTGTTGATGAGGGGCAGTATAATGACTTTGGATAAAATGATGTGATGACTGAACGGTCCTTGGGGGAAAGGAGTGAATTGTTATTGAATGACTGTTGCAACAGAAACAGAGAAAACGGACATTAATTTCATATGGGCTGAAAGAGAGAATTAGACGTGTGCTAACTGTAATCAGCCTGCTGATAGCAGCACGGGATGATATTCGTGTAAATGTGAACTGATCGTGTAAATGTGTAAATGTGAACTGACTGCTGTTTATGACTGCTGTTCACTGTAACACGTATGTAAGCATCAGTTGAGAATCAGACAGCATGTTGCAGTAATGACGTAGAAGCATTGCTGTCTCCAGAGTCGACTGGTGAGAGAACGAAAGAGAGAGTGACAGAAAAGAGGAAATTCCTACCACAGAATTTCCAGAAGGTCGGGATACCATTTATACTGAAAGAGCCCCTGACATCCCCAAGAGGGAACTTGTTTGAAGTGAATGACAGGAAGTGAACTTGAAATCTGAGGAATCGAAAAGAAACATAAAAACGAGTAGGTTCAAATTGGTAAAGGCTGGTGTGCCGTACCTGTCAAAACCCACAAACGTCTGAAGTTCGGGAATTTTCTTTTTCATTTCGCGCCAGTGCTACTGCATGGTGCCTGTTTTCAGTTAATATCGTTATAAACATAACCGTATTTAGTTCTGTTGGTTATACTTGCATTCTGTGTTACATTACACTGTATATAACTATCACACGAGTACTTATTTGTGTTGTGGAGACTTCAACTAAGTAACATAACTCTTGAGAGTCACGGAGTTATCTCCCATGTAGAATTTCTCAAACCCAACACAGTTTGCGCTACCCATTCAGGTAGCATAGACGCAGCCACAAAGCATAAAGTGGTAAGTTCAGAACATTCCTTAATAACACTTACATGGGAGATAACTCCGTGACTCTCAAGAGTTGTTACTTAGTTGATATTTAAAATTCTCCCTGCTTCCCTCTTATTTCCTTGTGGAGACTTGTCAAAAAGTGGACGTACATTTTTTTTTTTTTTTTTTTTTTTTTTTTTTGTCAGCGAGAGAGGAAGATCGTATACTTTTTAGTTTAAAACAGGGATCATAAGAATACTAAAGTTAACAAAAATAAAAATCTCTTCAAATCTATTTCCTTGCTTTGAGCTATCGAGCTAAAGATTAGTTATTAAGTTAAAGGGAGATTTGTTACAGTTATTGTCTATTAAAGGGAGATCTGTTACAGGTACTGTCTATTAAAGAGAGATTTGTTACAGTTATTGTCTATGAGATTTGAACATTACTATCCAAAATCGTAAGAAAATGCCCAGAAGCTAGCTATGGGATTTCAAAATTATTCCTTAATCATAAAAGAACGCCATTTGAATGTGTAAATGATTAAAAAAAAATTATGATCCAAATCATAAAAAAACGCCTGGAAGCTGTCGAAATAATCAAAAATTGAAATCAAAATCATTATTAAAAAAACAAACAAACAAAATACAGGAAGCTGGCTATTGGATTTGAAATGATTGCCCAAATCAATGGAGAGAAAAAAAGGAACTGTTTGTATGATTTGAAAACTATTACTCAAATCATAAAAAGCCGATTGGGTGCTGCCTAGGGGGTTTGAAAATTATTACCCAAATCAAAAACGTCATGAAACTATGGGATTAAAAATTCATTACCCAGTTAGGATTTTTTTTTACCCAAATCACAAGAAAACACCAGAAAGCTGTTTACAGTACTGAAGGTTACTAGCCAAACGAAAACAAATGCCTGTCATTTATAAAAAGCTATGACTTTCTTCTCCTCACCCCTCCCCAACCGGTTTTCCGATTCTGTCTGCGTGGTCATCACAATAAAAAAAAAGGTTTCTTCTTGTCAGTTACATCGAGGCAAGACTGGTCAGAGTAAACATCAAAGGACTTCGTCGTGACATTCTTTTCTTCCATATGTCACTATGGCTTTACACAATGAAGCCTTCCCGATTACCGTCAGCATGAGTTACTATTTCCTTTCCTACTTCGAAGCATCGCTGATCTTCACATTTCTACCATAGTGACAGATACACACACACACACACACACACACACACACACACACACACACACACACACACATACACACACACGCACGCACGCACGTACCCACGCACACACACACATACACACACGCTCGGACACACACACGCTCGACACACACACGCTCGCACACGCGCACACACACACACACACACACACACACACACACGCACGGACACACACACACACACACACACACACACACACACACACACACACACACACACACACACACACACACACGCACGCTCGGACACACACACACTCGGACACACACACGCTCGGACACACACACACACACATCGCACACACGCACGCACACCACACACACACACGTGCGCATGCGTGCATGCGGCCACTGACAGGGTGAGCATGACAATGAGGTAAAGGGCGAGAATGAGAAACAGGTATGTACCTACAGACGGACAAACGGGACCGACAGAGATATTAGACGCAGAAACTGAGAAGCACAAGTGTGCACGCACGCACGCAAAGAGAGAGAGAGAGAGACAGACAGACAGAGACAGAGACAGACAGAGACAGAGACAGAGACAGACAGACAGAGAGAGCAGACAGACACACAGTCAGACAGACACAGACAGACACAGACAGACAGACAGAGAGACAGACGGAGAGGGAGAGAGAAAGAGGGAGGAGGGAGGGAGAGTGTATAAGGCAAAGCGAGAGGCGTTCTATTTCGAGCGGCCGTGATAAAAATCGCCCGATGATGACAGCGCTCGGAAATAAAAAAAAAAAGAGCTCCACTAATCCCGTTGCAATAGTTCACTGCCCAAATGTTCCATTATCATTATTGCTATTATTTGGTGACACGGTCATTTTATATAACCGTCTGCCACGTTCGCTGTCCCTTTAGGCCCTCCGTAAATATCTCTCTCTCTCTCTCTCTCTCTCTCTCTCTCTCTCTCTCTCTCTCTCTCCTCTCTCTCTCTCAGTCACACACACACACACACACACACACACACACACACACACACACACACACACACACACACACACACACACACAGGCGCGCCCGAACACAAACACACCGATACACAATACACATGCATACGCGCACGCGAACATACACCATCTCTGCCTCTCCTTTCACCTTACACCTCCCCTCTTCACCCCACCCCCACCCCGCGCCCCACACACACATAACACTCATACCTTTTTTTTTATCATATTCGAGCTATATGAAATATTATTTATCAATGCATAATTATATGCACATTAAACTCCAATTCACTGTACCTGTCATTATACAGAGGCCTGGTTAGAATAGATGTGAAGCATTCACCTTAATGTTCGATGACACGTGAATACGTCGCAAACCATGCCGGCAGCTGACTGGTTGGTATCCTCAGTATCAACCAACCATCTGCCAAAGGGGACTTGAGTGCAAACAGCGATGTCGGGATCGTCTGCGATGATTCTTTTAGCGGAAGCAAACTATTACACCTATATATAAAGGCTATTATGTACACGTAGGCGATGAAAGAGCGTCAGTTTGTGTCATCAAAATTAATATGTCCTTAGAACTCGTCACAGTGTCATCCACGTTTATGGTGGTGACGTACATGGCATTCACATTCTCACCTACCTCTTACCTGCTCTGTGTGCGTGTACGTGCGCATGTGCGTGCGGGTGCGTGTCCACTCGTGCAGACTGTATGTATACCCGTGTAGACTGTATATATGTGTGTTTATAATTAACTAATTTTAGACCGACACGTGCTCTGATTTTCTTACACACACACAACAGATATACACGTACACCAGACGTCTGCTCTCCACAATCAGAGGTCAAGCAAACAGCTGCCTGCTCGGTTGGAGATGTAGTCGCATATGTTCGAATCTAACTCGAGAAATAATTACGTGCAAGCAGCCCCAGTAGCTCAGTTGGTTTGAGCGTCGGGTTCACTAGCTAATGTTGTGGGTTCGACTCCCGGGGTGCGCTACATTAAAACTGGCCTTCTCACTGTCCCATCTTAACATCATTGTTGTTCTGGTGGTGTCAGTATAGGATTAGATAAGCCTCCCTTCCCCCACTTCCCTGGGATAGTTATCCCCGTCAGCCATATCACCTGAGGGGGGTGTCGACGTAAAAACTAAACCAAATCAATCAAACCATCAGTAAACGGGTATCGGATCATGGTTGTTTCAGCTGTCGAAGGTAAAACAGTGGGGGAGACGAGATGGGTATAGCCCTCACAAAGCTCGCCCCCCTAAAAAGTTAAGGTCCTTACCATCTCGCTCCTCGTCGATCGCAGGGTTTTTGGACAACTTCTACTTTGCATAATTATGCGCTCCGTACTGGGCCTTGCCCAGAACACAACTGCACAGCCGATCTGTGAGCTTAAATAAGTTTGCTTCGGGTCTAAGGAAACTTACGAAAGATGAATTTTGCACACGTACACTTACAAGTTAAGCAAGCCTCTGCTAACCGATTTCCTCTCTATAAGAACATTTTACCGATGAGCACATTTAGGGCACCCTAAGGTCTGCTGTGCAAT
>CM060308.1:53455955-53458455 GCA_030674185.1 Monoplex corrugatus
TACATACATACATGTATACACACCTACATACATACATACATACACACCTGCATACATACATACACACCTATACACATACGCACCTACATACATACACACCTACATGTATATACACATACATACATACATACATACATACAACATACATACATACATACATACATACATACATACATACATACATACCATACAACATACATACATACATACGCACGCACACACAACCTCCGATAGATATGAAACAATTTCCCTTTTTCCAACAAACCAAAAGAAAAAACAGCGAAAATTAAAAAGCACTTAATTGCTTATTAGTTCCTACGGAAGACAGACACTCTCTCTCTCTCTCTCTCTCCTCTCTCTCTCTCTCTCTCTCTCCTCTCTCTCTCTCTCTCTCTCTCTCCTCTCTCTCTCTTTCCCCTTCTCTCTCCCTCCCTCCCTCCCTCCCTCTCTACTGGCCTGCACATCAATCTAGTGGTGTTTCAGTTTCAGTTTCTCAAGATGACGTCTCCGCGCTCGGAACGATTTCCATATGCACTAACGTCACAGGTGCCATGTGTATGTATGGTGATCATGGCACAAGCCTTAAGCCCGCACATAAACCCATGAGCTGGCCAGGTCCTGAGGCCCTACCTAACCTATGTAAAGTGGTGTTTCGCTTGATTAATACTTGACATGTCCCTCCTCATCCGTTCCGCTTATCAAGACCTTGCCAGCGACATGGTTTTTAAGCAGGCTTGCACAAGCCTGCCGGATAATAGCTTGCACATTTGGGTGGGGCGTACATATATACAAGGGTGCAACTTAGAAAAAGTAAAAGAACTGAAAGGGGTCCAGGGGCCGGCAGTGCCCCCAGACCCCCCCCCCCCCCCCCCCCCCCCAGACGCTGAAGCTTTTTAAACGGATTTTCCGTTTCTGACTCTTTTGAAAAAACGGATTCCGTCGTCAAACGGAAAAAGTTGCACTCATGTATATATGCGAATTGTCTACTGCGATGACTCTCTTTTGAGCAAACTCCAAACTCTCTCTCTCTCTCTCTCTCTCTCTCCTCTTCTCTCTCTCTCTCTCTCTCTCTCTCTCTCTCTCTCTCTCTCTCTCTCTCTCTCTCTCTCTCTCTCTCTCTCTCTCTCTCTCATCTCTTTCTCTCTCTCTCTCTCTCACACACACACACACATATATTGTATATCTCTCTCTCGCTCGCTCTCCTCTCACACACACACACACACACACGCACAGTGACACACACACACGCACACACATACACATTCTGTGTGTGTGTGTGTGTGTGTGTGTGTGTGTGTGTGTGTGTGTGTGTGTGTGTGTGTGTGTGTCTGTGTGTGTGTGTGTGTGTGGCATACACAAGGGAAATAAAAAATATCAATTTTCTCTCTCTCTCTCTGTCTGTATGAGATATATCTGACTTATCTGTGTATGATCTGCTGGTTATCTGTGACATCTGTTATATCCTGTCTGTCTGTCTACCTCCCTGCGTATCTGGCTATGTCGTTTTCTGTTGAGGAATGTTCGTCAGTGAAGCTTTTTGTCGGTCACGGTTCTGTGTGTGTGTGGATGACATTTGATAGTATTTGGGTCCAAAGGGTGTTGCACCAACGCGCTTGCATAACGTGGTAGGATACATCAGTTTTCGGGGTCACAATACTCCCCAACACAACGCGCTAAAACTGTTAAGTTACACACAACCAAGCGCGCGCAAACACATAATGTGAGCGTAGCGTAGCGTAGCGCGTGCGCGCGCGCGCACACACACACACACACGCGCATACACACACACACACGCAGTCCCTCTCACTCACACACACACAGACACGAAAACACACACGCATACACACACAGACACACACACACGCGCGCACACATACACTCACAAACAGACACACACACAGTGTGACACATGCCCACGCACGTACACACACATACAGACTCTCTCCCACCCTCCCTCTTTCTCTCTTTCTCTCTCTCTCTCTCACACACACACACACACACACACACACACACACACACACACACACACACACACACACACTCACACACACACACACTACAGACAGACATAATTTCAACACGTCATATTCCAAGTCCCCTACACACACTCTTTGGTTGAAAAATGACACCTACGAATCTGACTGCCGAGGTGGGTTTGGAGAAGCGTACTCTGGGGTGTGCGTGTGTGCGTGTGTGGTGTGTGTGTGTGTGTGTGTGTGTGTGTGTGTGTGTGTGTGTGTGTGTCTGTCTGTGTGTGTCAGCGCGCGTTTGTATGCGTGCGTTTGTATCCGTGCGCGTGTATGTGTGTGTGTGTGTATGTGTGTGTACGTACGTGCGTGCATGCATGCGTGTGTGTGTGTGTGTTTGGTATTTTTTCTTTCTGTGTGTGTGTGTGCGTGTATGTTTGATTGAGTGTGTATGTATGTGTGTGTGTGTGAATGAGTGAGTGAGTGTGTGTCTGTGTGTGTGCGTGTATGTTTGATTGAGAGTGTATGTATGT
>CM060308.1:53465955-53473455 GCA_030674185.1 Monoplex corrugatus
AAACACTGTCACACAGTATGTAAACCAGAACATTAAATGGAAACACTGTCACACAGTATGTAAACCAGAACATTAAACGGAAACACTGTCACACAGTATGTAAACCAAAACAGTAAACTGAAACACTGTCACACAGTATGTAAACCAGAACATTAAACGGAAACACTGTCACACAGTATGTAAACCAGAACATTAAACGGAAACACTGTCACACAGTATGTAAACCAGAACAGTAAACTGAAACACTGTCACACAGTATGTAAACCAGATCAGTAAACTAAAACACTGTCACACAGTATGTAAACCAAAACAGTAAACTGAAACACTATCACACAGTATGTAAACAAGAACAGTAAAGTAAAACACTATCACACAGTAAGTCGACCAGAACAGTAAACTAAAACACTATCACACAGTATGTAAACCAGAACATTAAACGGAAACACTATCGCACAGTATGCAAGCCATGAACAGTTAACTGAAACACTATCACACAGTATGTAAACCAGAACATTAAACGGAAACACTGTCACACAGTATGTAAACCAAAACAGTAAACTAAAACACTATCACACAGTATGTAAACCAGAACAATAAACTAAAACACTTTCACACAGCATATAAACCAGAACAGTAAACTAAAACACTATCACACAGTATGTAAACCAGAACAGTAAACTAAAACATTATCACACAGTATGTAAACCAGAACAGTAAACTAAAACACTATCACACAGTAAGTAAACCAGAACAGTAAACTAAAACATTATCACACAGTATGTAAACAAGAACAGTAAACTAAAACATTATCACACAGTATGTAAACCATGAACAGTAAACTAAAACACTATCACCCAGTATGTAAACCAGAACAGTAAACTAAAACACTTTCACACAGTATGTAAACCAGAACAGTAAACTAAAACACTATCACACAGTAAGTCAAGCAGAACAGTAAACTAAAACACTATCATACAGTATGTAAACCAGAACATTCAATGGAATCACTATCACAAAGTATGTAAACCAGAACATTAAATGGAAACACTATCACACAGTATGCAAGCCATGAACAGTAAACTGAAACACTGTCACACAGTATGTAAACCAGAAAAGTAAACTAAAACACTATCACACACATGATT
Organism: Monoplex corrugatus; assembly: GCA_030674185.1. NCBI lineage: Eukaryota > Metazoa > Mollusca > Gastropoda > Littorinimorpha > Ranellidae > Monoplex > Monoplex corrugatus. Next base: position 53,467,101 of record CM060308.1, read on the forward strand.
ATGTAAACCAGAACAGTAAACTAAAACGCCATCACACAATACGTAAACCTGAACACATCCATACACTGTATGAATATTTTCAATGTTGGAATTTAAAATAATATTTTATATCTTCACCACCCACTGTAATCATTTTCAAAAAAGACTTACAATCATAATTAATTCATATCAAAGATTTAAAACAACTTTTTTTGTTGTCATTATCCCTGTAATTATTCTTGGAGTTACCAACCCAACACACTTACTCTCAGTAGCACTGGCAGTTATTTAATTTCCACCTAACAATTAGCAAACTATATTTCATAAAACATGTAAGAAATAATCTTCATTAATGCAATAACGACATGAATGTCCATAATGTAAAGAACGCTCGCTCGCTCACTCTCTCTCTCTCTCTCTCTCTCTCTCTCTCTCTCTCTCTCTCTCTCTCTCTCTCTCTCTCTCTCTCTCTCTCTCTCTCTTCGCACACACACACACACACACACACACAGACACACAGTATGTAAACCAGAACAATAAACTAAAACACTTTCACACAGCATATAAACCAGAACAGTAAACTAAAACACTATCACACAGTATGTAAACCAGAACAGTAAACTAAAACATTATCACACAGTATGTAAACCAGAACAGTAAACTAAAACACTATCACACAGTAAGTAAACCAGAACAGTAAACTAAAACATTATCACACAGTATGTAAACAAGAACAGTAAACTAAAACATTATCACACAGTATGTAAACCATGAACAGTAAACTAAAATACTATCACCCAGTATGTAAACCAGAACAGTAAACTAAAACACTTTCACACAGTATGTAAACCAGAACAGTAAACTAAAACACTATCACACAGTAAGTCAAGCAGAACAGTAAACTAAAACACTATCACACAGTAAGTCAAGCAGAACAGTAAACTAAAACACTATCACACACACACACACACACCACACACACACACACACACTCTTACACACACACACACAAACACAAACACAAACACACACACACACACACACACACGCACACACACACACATACAGACACACACACGTACACACACACACACGACACACACACGCACACACACACACATACACACACGCACACACATCATTACAATCTTTCAGTTCTAATAACACTCAACCATTCATATGGTGCAAAGTGAAGTCTACAATGTAATGCACTATAAAAACATATGGACAGTAATTTCTACACCATTACTCCAAAACGTGTACACACACACACACACACACACACACGCACACACACACACACACACCACCACAGCACACACACACACACACACAACCACAACACACACACACACACATATATATATGTATGTATGTACAACATACAGCCTAACTAAGTGTAACTTCAACACACGGACACAAAATTCACTGAAACCACATCAAGTGCCTCTGGCCAGCAACTGAGGAAGCCTTTTACGTGAGGAAGCTAGTTGAGTAAAACGCCTGTGGCATGACCTTGCATAATATTGCACCACACTCATGCACATCAATCAACCCAGAAAACTAGTGAGGTTGTCACCACACTCACTTTGCTTGTTCTCACACACACACACCGAGAGACAAGACAGAGAGACAAGACAGAGAGATACGTAGGGAGATAGTGAGGCACACAAGACACAGAAAATTCAGACTTCAAAAAATATTTGTAATTTGCTAGGCTCCAGCACTCACTCACAACATGTTTTACAAACAGAAACAAAAAAAATTGTAAACAACTATTTTTCAACAACTGACCCACATTCTGAGACTTGCTAGATGTGTAGTTTGTTGTGCTTCAACCATCATTCATATACAAAGCCCATTAAAAAAAAAAAACCACTAAATAAATAAATCAAAAGAAAAACACACACACCAAATAGACCATAACTAAACAGATGTAAGTTTTGCGGTTACACGCAAACACCCACTATAGGTGCTAAAAAGCATAAAAGAAATTACCTTGCCCATTTTAAAGAAAAACAACACACCCAGAAGCTATCAGTTCATCTTTGTACTTTTACTTCTTTAAAGAATAGACAAGTTACTCTTTTTAGTAAGGACATAACCAGAACAGTGGAGTCTACTTTTGTACAATGGTAGACATGAATGCAATAAAAAGACAAATAAAATCAGTCCTAAATGCAAGCAAGATGATCAAGCATAGTTATTTCTTCATTTCAAAGCCGTATATGAATCAAATGTGAAAAAGAAAACTACAAAAAGCTGTGTAACTTTCATGGAAAGAAGTTGGCAGACTGAGCCACTGCAGTGTGTGTGTGTGTGTGTGTGTGTGTGTGTGTGGTGTGTGTGTGTGTGTGTGTGTGTGTGTGTGTGTGTGTGTGTGTTGTGTGGTGTGTGTGTGTGTGGCGCGTGTTTTGTGTGTGTGTGTGTGTGTGTGTGTGTGTGTGTGTGTGTGTGTGTGTGTGTGTGTGTGTGTGTGTGTGTGTGTGTGTGTGTGTGTGTGTGTGTGTGTGTGTGTGTGTGTGTTGTGTGTGTTGTGTGTGTGTGTTGTGGAGTGAGTGAGTGAGTGTGTGTGTGTGTGTGTGTGTGTGTGTGTGTATGTGTGTGTGTGTGTGTGTGTGTGTATGTGCGTTCGTGCGTGCGTGCGTGCGTGCGTGCGTGCGTGCGTGCATGCATGCGTGTGTGTGTGTGCATTTATTTTCAATTAAATCATTTGTTAGACCATTCTTATGCTATATCCAAAGAATGAAAAAATTTCACCAGTTGTGTTAATAGCCATAATCCACAATCACGTCTGCTGAAGAATTATCATATCTGACGCTGGTTTTGCTGTTATAAAATATTAAACTTAAAGCCTCTGAATAATTTCTAAAGCGAATCACCAAAACCAATACAAAACAAAAAACAAAAACGTGTAAATTGCTCTTCTATAATTGTCTGAAATCTAAAACACAAGTCTATCACCATCAGCAACATCACAGAGCTTACAATGTCACACAGAATGATAATATTTATCATTTTCTGATCGCTGCTCAGTGCTATGTTCTTTCACATAAAACAAAAGTGTCAAATGTGATTTTGGACATATCCTCGAAGAGGTCAGTGGTGATGGTGAAACTGACGGAATGTTCTTACGAGATGATCAATGCACTTGAGTTAAGCAATGTTTCAGGCACCTCTTCAAGGCAATTATCCTTCACTACAGAGTACAGTGTTAATCAAAAGTGTCTATCATTGTATCAATACAGTGTGGTTAAATTTGATTCCAAGAGTCAGTTTCGATGGCCTGAACAGGGAGAACATGTTGAAAATATTAAGCATTTTTCTCCTAACATCGTCTGCTCTTAGTTTTGTTTCTGTAGTAAGGATACACAACCTGGTGGAAGGATACGAAATGTAAATGATCGAGACGCATGGCACATTAAATTCCTGCCACAAAATTTCACTTGCGATGGTAGGACGTAGTGCACAGAAGATTTGTTCCATCTTTAAAAAACAGGTTCAGCAAACTTCTTGATCGATAGGTTCATTGTGTCAGTGACACACTCTGATTTAATGAAATTAAAAACGTTGGACGGCTGCTAAAAAAAAAAAAAAGCAGAAAGCAGTGGTGTCTAACTTAAGTTTGACAGCATGTCTCCCAGACATAGCGAATATGTTTTCTGTCTCTTACTCTGTTTCCCCTCTGCCCCCCCTCCCCCCTCCCCCGCACACACACACACTTTCATCCCCCAAGCCATGCTTTTATATATATATATTGTGTATGTATATTTTTTCCCCTCATCTAATATTACTCATAGTTAAAAGATGTTAAATCAAATAAGGAATGAACAAACATAGCAAATCACATTTAACCAAGTTCACTTTCAGATTTAACTCACTTAACCACAAAAAGGTGTGTGCAAACTCTGAAGACTAAAATGCTGGCAAACATATAATTAAATCATTTGACTCATTCCTGTTTGTGTCATCATTCTGCAACAATTGATGTTTGTGACATGTCAGTGGATGTCCAATTTTGGTGTGGCTGATTATGACCATTTTCTTTGGACAAAGATCAACATAAACAACATGATCTGGAGTATCTTCCCAATACCGTAGTATTCATCTTTTTATGACTCTGTTTGTGTGTGTGTTTGTGTGTGTGTATGTGTATGTGTTTATATACATGGTGTGTGTGTGTGTGTGTGTGTGTGTGTGTGTGTGTGTGTGTGTGTGTGTGTGTGTGTGTGTGTGTGTGTGTGTGTGTGTATACATACATATGTACATACATGCATATATATACATACATACATACATACATACATTCATACATATCTACATGCATATACATATAGATACAAATAGATACATATATTACACACACACACACACACACACACACACACCACACACACACACACACACACACACACACACACACACACACACACACACAAGCACGCACACACACACACACACACACACACACACACACACACACACACACAAGCACGCACATACGCACACACACACACACACACACACACACACACACACACACACACACACACACGCACACACACACACAGAGGGGGTTCAGGCACTAACTGATCTGTCCACATGCTGACCAGAGACAAGAGGAAAAGTCTCCACTCTTTACCCACTAGGGTGGAAGATACCCATGCAGAATCAAACCAAGACCTTCCAACTGCAAGTCAAACCTCTTTCCCACTTGGCTTTTGCAAGAAGAAAGCAACTTTTAAAAGGGACAGGGGGACAGGGAAAGGCAGGAACACTGGCATACACATACACACAGATAAAGACTCAAAGAGAAAGAACAATAGAAACTGAGAAAGGCAAGCAGACAATGAGACATAAGGACAGACAGGCAAACCGAAAGAGACTCAGACATATCCACCAATTGATACTGATAGGCAAACTGACATACAGAAACATGGACAAACTAACAGACAGACACCAAGAAGGGAGTCTGCATCAGCTCAGTCTATTCTGAGAAATTCATTCACGGACTCACTATGGCATCCCTACCTTTGTTTTGAAATTAAAAAGAAAAGAAACATGTTAAAAAGAAAGAAAGAAGAAAAGTAAAGTAGAGAAAACACACACACACACACACACACACACACACACACACACACACACACACACACATACACACACACACATACACACACACACACACGTGCAATGCTAAAAGTAATTAGATACACAAGATAAAATCATCAACAGGCATTAGCAAGTCTTTCTAGTATCACCCAAAAAACACAGCAATTCACAACTCATATACATTATGATTATAATATACAATTTTGTTTTCTTCTTGTTCTTCCTTCACATTTTTTTTTTTTTCGCTATCTTTATTTTTCCTTTCTGTCTGACTTCCTTTTTTAATTTTCTTGTTTTACTTATTTGTTTGGTGGTCCTTTTTTTTTTCTCTGTCCCATTTATCACACATCTGATGGGAACAGAATCTGACAAGATATAACACAATTATGTCTGCTGTCAGTATCTATGTGCTTAATCATGTCACTGTCACAGACAAGAGATAAATTCTCCCTTGTTTTGGTGAAGCAAAATGTTTTAAATTTAACTCATGCTGTTATTTACTGTTAAACATGTTTTGCCCCTTCCCTCCTATACCCATCCCTTAACACTATTCCCCTGATCCTCCACATCCACCCCCCTTTGCATTTTTAAAACAAAATCATAAATGAACACTACATATGAATGAATACTATATTCTAATCAAAGTAGTATCATTAACTAACGTAAAAACAAAAATCAAAATGTGAAAATGAAGTATTTTGGAGAGGAAACTTGTGAAAGTGTGTGAATCAGTGAGAGAGAAACTAACAATAATGGAGCATGTGTGTGTGTGTGTGTGTGTGGTGTGTGTGTGTGTGTGTGTGTGTGTGTGTGTGTGTGTGTGTGTGTGTGTGTGTGTGTGTGCTTGTGTATGTGTGTGTGTGCTTGTGTGTGTATGTGTGTGTGTATGTGTGTGTGTGCTTGTGTATGTGTGTTGTGTGTGTGTGTTTGTGTGTGTGTTGTGTGTGTGTGTGTGTGTGTGTGTGTGTGTGTGTGTGTGTGTGTGTGTGTGTGTGTGTGTGTGTGTGTGCATACATGTCAGAATATGTTAGTGTGCATTTATGTATGTAATGTATGTATGCGTGACAAGGGAGGGGGTGTGTGCTTACTCATGAATACAATCTGTCTAGTCTATGTGTATCCTGTGGCCGTTTGTCTGTGTCCATGTGTATCTGTGCATATGATCAACTGCAACGCATCAGTGCACATGTGTGCATACATGTGCGCATGTGTATGTGTGTGTGCGCATGTGTATGTGTGTGTGTGTGCATGTGTGTGTGTGTGTGTG
>CM060308.1:53478455-53480955 GCA_030674185.1 Monoplex corrugatus
TTATTTTATTACTCCTGCTACTATCGCTACCACCATCAATAACATAGCAAGAACTACCGCTATTATTATTAATGTCATTTCCACCATTATTTCTACTGCTACTACCATTACCACTATACTACTATACCACTACTATTACTACTATTACTACTGTTGCTTCTGCTTCTGCTGTTGCTGCTGCTACTAGAACTACTACTACAATTACTACTACATATACTACATATAGTACATATACTGCTTTACACATGTGTTTCTGCAATGATAACCGAGTTCTTCAAAGCTTTAAATTCGACTTCGTCCCTACCCAGCCACCCCCATTTAAAATCACTTGTGTGTCTTTGTCAATAAACCTTTTTTTGTGTGTAACAAACGGGGAAGCTCCAATAGATCGCAACACATTTCAACAGAATTTACTGCCAAGAGAGTTCCTGATCTTAATTTCGTTTCCTACAGCCATTGGATACACACAGGCTACTTACAAACATCACTCTCTCTCTCTCTCTCTCTCTCTCTCTCTCTCTCTCTCTCTCTCTCTCTCTCTCTCTCTCTCTCTCTCTCTCGTCTTACACTCATACACATGCACACACAAACACTTGCACATACTTGCAGACATACACATGCATAATGTTTTGCTGACCAGGCCTATGGAGTCTGTCAGATTATTGCTGGCAGATTTGGGTGGAGCACATATGGAATTGTCCGAGTGCGATGAATCCCTCTTGAGCCAACTCCAAACTCCAAACTTCCGGTGAAGTTGGAATCTTTGTTGTCAATGGTTGGTTCGGGGGGGGGGGGGGGGGGGCGGACTGTCGCTGGAGGGTCGTAAGGTGTTCTTCTTACCTGTGGGTCTCTCACGCGGTGACCGATGATTGCTGTCGTTTTAGACATACAACCAATAGGTAGGATCTCAAGACCAGGCTAGCGCACGGTGCTTATGTGCAGGTTTATCACTTATGCCATGATCATTTTGGATTCTCTTCATCTCGTGGCGTCAGTGACGTCAGTGCATGTGAGATTTATTTATTCCGAGCGCGAAGACGTCGTGATGAGAATCCGAAACTGAAACTGTTCATCAGCTCAGGGACATCACTTTTTTTTTTCTTTTTTTTTTTGTCCAGAAGTAATTTCTCCCTCTACGTGACCACTCTTTTCGTCCCATCCCCCTCCTGTCCTCCCCTTCCTGCTTTGTGTGTGTTTTGTACCCTGCAATTTTGGTCATTGTGAGTGAATGCTTTGGTGAATGATGAGAATACTCACTTTGATTTGAGTTATATCTATATCAGGATTTGGCGCGGTTTAAACGTCGTCATGATTATAATTTTTGTTATTAATGATAAAATGATAATAATAATAATGATATTATTATTATTATTATCATTATTATTATTGTTGTTGTTGTTATCATCATCATCATCATTATTATTATCATTATTATTATTATTGCTATATCATCATCATCATCATCATCATCATCATCATCATCAAAATGGGAGAGGAAGGACAGGAGGGAATGGGACGAGAAGCGTGATCACGTAAAGACAAAAATCACTGCTAGACAAAAAGGTATGTCTTCAAGTTCGACTTGAAAGAAGACAGAGTATGTGACTGTCGAACAGACGGGGAAAGCTTGTTCCACTTGTAAGGATCCAACACAGAAAAAGTGAAAGTGACCGATTGTGTAACACTAGCATCAAGGAATGCGTAAATAAACAGTATCAGAAGCAGTACAAAGAGGTCGGGCAGGGGTGTACATTCGGTGGTAGTCACGCAGATATATAGGAGCAGTACCATTGATACACTTGTAGCATCATCATCAGGTGCCCTGCCGCTTGGCGTTGGCGACCATGGACTTCCAACCATCTCTATCTCTCGTTGCCCCCAGCATCTCCCCCACCCTCCTCATCCCCAGTCACTCTGCAAGTCCGTCCAGCATTCTCTCCCTGGGTCTACCTGGTGCTCTCTTTCCCTCCAGCTTTCCCGTTGTGACCAGGTGCTCCAAATCCCCCTTCCTCATAAATTGGCCTATAAATGTTGCTTGTCTTTTCCTAATCTTCCTTATGAGTGATCTACTTGGTCTGCCTCCATCAAGACTGTCTCGTTTGTTTTCTTTGCTGTCCATGGAACTCTCAACATTCTTTTGAGAAACCACATCTCGGCTGCCTCGATCCTGCTCTGGCTTTGCGTGTTGGCTGTCCACGCCTCGCATCCGTACAGCAGTATTGGTTCTATATAACATTCAAGGATTCTCTTGTAGCATAATGTATTGATTTTTGTCAGAATTTCTATGTGAAACAGGCAACCATTTTAGAAAGATCACAGCTAGGTGTGAGCCAGACAAGCATGTGCACGAACCATGGTCGTCCACTCATTTGGCAACCACGCTCGTTTTAGTCATGCTTAATCTCGGCTTTTAAACGCAAGTGCTCTAACTGCTACGCCATCGTAAAGTCCTATCCCCCCCACTACCACTACCTTAGTCTCTACCCCATCCCACCCTCAC
>CM060308.1:53493455-53495955 GCA_030674185.1 Monoplex corrugatus
GTTGTTCTTCTTCTTCTTCGTCTTCGTCTTCTTGTTCTCCTTGTTCTTGTTCTTGTCCATGTTTTTGTTCTTCTTGTTGTTGTTTTTTTTGTTCTTGTTGTTGTTGTTGTTGTTCTTCTTCTTCTTCTGCCTTAGCTCTGTGAAGAGTCAATCGGGCGCACCACCAAAGAACTGTTCTCCAGATTCCTTCAGCTCTGTCAGTTGTGTGCCAAAGCTTGGGTCTCTGTTTCTTTTGTCCTTTCCGCAATGCATACTGTCAATCCTCTATTTTTGTTTGTTTGTCTTTCCCTTCGTCTCTCTCCTTTAACAGGTTCCTGCAGGACTGATTAAGCGAAGCCATCGGATCTAGCAACATGGCTATGGCACTGCAGTTTCCTTTTCTTAAACGGTGTCTTAGATCTTTCTATGGTCCGGTGTGCTGCTTGATGGTTTTGGTACGCTTGTTGTTTGGTGATATGATGAATGAATGAATGAATGAAAATTTATATCGCGCAACAAAAATCTCCATGCTATAAAAGCATGCTCGCGGCGCACACACCCTTTGCACCAACATTCATAAAGGCATTCAAGGTATTCACATTCAAATAAGCAATCCCATACAACATTAGAAAAAGTGTGTCTTGAGACTAGATTTAAAGGATGAATGAGTCTTTTTCTCCCTGATGCTCATGGGAAGCATGTTCCACTTGGTAGGGGCAAGGTATTTAAATTCTCGCTGACTATATCTTTTGGTTTTAACATCCCTTGTCCCAGGAACACGAAGAAGAGACTTGGAAGCAGATCTCAGACTGCGAACAGGTTTATATTCAGAAAGAAGATCTTTAAGATAAGAAGGACTACTAGAGTTGAGTGCACGGTAGGTGATAGTTAGTAGTTTGTGATTGATGCGTTGTTGAACTGGGAGCCAGTGCAGATTCCGTAAGATGGGAGTTATGTGTTCAGTCTTCCTGCATCTAGAGATTACTCTGGCAGCTGCGTTTTGTACAGCCTGCAGACGCTGTATTTTCACCTGAGGGAGACCAGCAAGTAGACTATTACAGTAGTCTAATTTTGAGAGTACTAGTGTGACAGCAACAGTCTTAGCAGCTTGAATAGTCAAGTACTGGCGGGCTTTACCAAGAGGTCGGATATGGCAGTAGCAAGTTCTGATGATTGAATTGATCTGATCACGCATCGAGAGATTAGCATCCAGAAACACTCCTAGTGTTTTTACTTTCTTCGAGAAAGGGATGTCTGCACTACAGACCGAAAGTGAAGAAAAAGGGACAATTTCTCTTTTAGGAGCAGTTCCGACCAGCAGAACTTCAGTTTTCTCTTCATTCAACTTCAACCGGTTTGCAGACATCCAATGTTTTATTTCCAGACAGCACAATTCAACATTTTTCTTTGATTCAAGAGCGAGAGTATTGTCGGAGGGAAGGCGGGAATAGAGTTGGGAATCATCCGCAAAGAAATGAAAGTCAACATTGAACTGTTCAATCAGAGAAGCCAGGGGTCTTGTGTATAGAGAGAAGAGAAGAGGTCCGAGGACCGATCCTTGCGGAACGCCTGTAAGAAGAGGTGTTTCTTTCGAATATGAAGACCGGACAAGAACTTTTTGAGATCTCTCAGAAAGATATGAAGTGAACCATAACAAGACAGTTTTGTTCAGGCCGATTTCAGTGTGAAGACGCTGCAAGAGAAGGGTGTGATCCATGGTATCAAAAGCAGCGCTCAAGTCTAGCAGAACAAGAATGGCATTGTCACCGTGGTCAAGAAAAGAAAGGAGGTCATTTAATATGCGGAGAAGTGCAGTTTCAGTACTATGTCCACATTTGTACGCTGACTGGAACTTCACTTCGAGATTGTGTGAGACAAGATGTGCTGTCAACTGATCCACAACGGCTCTCTCTATAAGTTTTGAAAGAAATGGCAAGTTCGAAACTGGACGGTAATTATTTAGGATCTCAGGGTCTAAACCAGGCTTTTTGAGTAGTGGTTTGACAATAGCTGAAGGCTGAGATTTATGATTTCCTGAATTACAGGAAGCAGAATGTCCGAAAACTCTAGAAGGAGTGTTGTCGGAATTGGATCTACAGCTGCAGTGGTTGGTTTGGACTTATACAACAGTTTCTGGATGGTTTCAAGTGAGATGGGCTCAAAATCAGACATTGCATCAGGACCACAAGCAGATCAATGTATCCGATGTTTAGTGTCTTGTCATGTCATCTCATTTCCGTGGCTCGGAATCGTCATTCCAAATTCGCTGTGAGGGTCTGTCTCACATGCACGCAGAAAGATGGAAATACACCAGTGTAGGCAAGAGCTCTGATCTTCTTCTTCATGGAGATGTTCTTGTCCTTCCATACAGGTTTCATTCTGAACATAGCTGTTTTTGTCTTTGCTGCCCTTTTAATTCTAAGCAAATGTGTTTGTTCCTCTCTGTCTTAAAATAACAACAAAAAACGGGTAGTCAAAAAAAAAATAACCACGCAGTTTTCATCATCTCTTCGATTCCAAA
>CM060308.1:53503455-53505955 GCA_030674185.1 Monoplex corrugatus
TCATTTCAAAGTTTTGGCCCGCTCAGTTTTTGCATTGCGTCGTCAAGTGCGGGCAAAATGTAGGCACCTCATAATAAAAAAAAAAATCACATACGTTTTTAATGAAGATTTCTCTGGGTAAATTTGAAGAACATAGGCTCCTGAAAAGAGATTATTTTTACGTACAATAAATCAAAAGTTGTAGAAGATTGAAAAATCATGTATTTGGCAGCCATGTTGGATTGTTACTGTGGTAACAGTGCACACAATTTACGTTATGTGTTTTATCTATGTTTTACGAGTGGTAGACTTTTCATTTTTCGTATAACTATGAACCTAAATTTAAACGAGTCATGATTATTTTTCACCCCATGACGTATTCACCTCAACATTCCTGTATTTTTGTTGAAACAGAACACAATTAGAAAAGAAATGTTTAAAAATACAAAAAACAAACAAACAAACAAACAAACAAACAAACAAACAAACAAACACACACACACACACACACACACACACACACACCCCACACACACACACACACACACACACACACACACACACACACAACACACACACACACACAAAGCAAAGAAAGAAACAAACGAATTCTTAACAAAGCAAAAGAAAAAGAGATAGGCAAGATGACTTATACACTGAGATAAAGATGTGGGCTTAGTATTTTCATTTTCTTCTTGTTTTTCTTTCATATGCCGTTTACGTGGTCAGGTCACATCTAGCACTAACGTCACCTTTTTGTTTTTCCAGTTCATGCTGGTTGCTATGGCGCTTGGTGATAAGAGGAACTGTAATTGGTCATGTCCCCTGTGGCTTCACTTGATGGAGGTGACGTCGTTGCAATAATTATGTGTTCAGCTGTTTGGTCCTGACGATATCAGGTTCAGCTTGGTAATGGCGTCAGTTTGAACTTGGGTTGATATGGGTGTTGAGTCGGTTGTGGCTGGTAAGGACCCTCATCAAAATCATTTTCTGCTCTCTGGACGTAAAGTGATAGTCATCCATTTCTCTCCTTGACTTAACCCTTTGACTCCCGCTCCCTGTCCACCAACTGAAAAAAAAAATAACCAAAAACAACACAACAACAAAACCACCTTAATCCTTTGACCCCCTCACCCTATCCACCAGTTTCACGCAGGAAGCTGGTGGATGAGGTGAGAGAATCAAAGGGTTAAGTTTTTGCTTTGCTGGCATGGTTGCCAATGGAGGATGCTGGTGGACAGAGTCCGGGAGTCAAAGGGTTAAGTTTTTGCTTTGCTGGCATGGCTGCCAATGGAGAATGCTGGTGGACAGAGTCCGGGGGTCAAAGGGTTAAGGAATGGTCTGATGAAGATTCTCTTCTCGCTGCTGCTTGCTGACGGCTGTCGTCTGCTTGGTGATTCATGGACTCCTCTTCTTCGCCAGCTCATTCTACTGTTTCGTGTTTGGATGAATGTAGTATGCGCATGTTTATTGTTCATATTTATTTCTGAATGGAGGGAACCTCTTAATTAATAGGGCATGCACACGTGTCCGCGTACGTGCGTGCGTCTGTGCCTACGCGCACGCATGTACGCGCTTATGTGCGAAGAAAATGTGTCGGCAAGAATTTCCATGCTTGCTATGGATCGATGTGTATTCGATTTGAGTCATAGGTCATTGACATGAGTTCTAGGATCCTGAACGTGCATGTTGGATGTTTTGAGTGCGTATACACGCAAAGGTGAGGGATTTTACACACTGACAGGTCTGCACACATGTTGACTTTGTAAGGTCAGACAAAATTCCACCGTTTACCCACCAGGTGGGAGGTACTCAGGCAGGATCGAACCTAGACCTTGCGATTGGGCCTGGGAGTCTGATGCTTTATCCCCTCGGTTATCACGCCCTTCATTTATTTGTTTGAAAATAGTTGAGGTGGGAGATTAATAATAAACCGGCTTTATTGTAGTCCGAAGGCAAGTTACACATGGTTGGCTGTCTCAGTCATTGTTGTATTGTAGGTCATGTCAGCTTAACCCATTAAAGCCCTCTGTCCCGTTTTTTGGACGCATCACATTTCAGTGACTGTAGCTAAAGTGCTTGTGTCAATGCAACTCAGCTGCTTTGTGTTAACCTTCCTGTCTGTGAATTACATGTATGTGTGTGTGTGTGTGTGTGTGTGTGTGTGTGTGTGTGTGTGTGTGTGTGTGTGTGTGTGTGTGTGTGTGTGTGTGTGTATGTATGTACGTACGTATATATATACATATATGTGTGTGTGTGTGTGTGTGTTTGTGTGTGCGTGCATCTGTGCGAATACCGCGTGTATGAGTCTGCATGTGTATGCGCATGTATGCGTGTTTCTCCTTGTGTCTGTGCACGTACGTGTGCGTGTGTTTGTTTGTAAGTTTGTGTGTGTCTTTAGTTCTTTTCTATGTGTGTATGTATGTTGCTCTTGTGAGTTTGCGTGCATTTGAGTGTGTGTATGGGGGTGTATGTATGTGTATATGTGTGTGTGAGCGAGAGAGAGAGAGAGAGACAGACA
>CM060308.1:53510955-53518455 GCA_030674185.1 Monoplex corrugatus
AAAGAAAAAGAAAAAGGAAGAGGAGGCGGAGAGAGAGAAGAGAAAGAGCAAAGGAGCACAAAAAGAAAAGGGCTGCAACTTTCGAGTGCCTGACTGCATCAGTTTAGTCAGCACACCCGCCCATACATTCAATAACCTTGTGGAACGTCTTGCATTCGTTGTCGTTATACGTGACCATTTCTGGAGATAGAAGTTGGTTGTCATCTGCAAACCATCCACAGGCCTTTACAGTTTCTCCTTAAGGGTAGTCGGCTGTGGCTACATCTTCTCCCTCAGCAGCCAGATGTCTCTGCAGACCTGTAAAATATGGTCTATGTCCTGCCCAGACTTTCCACAAGGATACAGAGGGAAGGACACATTTTTCGTTTTATTTTTTTTAGATAAGATGTTTGTTCAGCCTGTTATGCCCAGTTTTCAGACGGAAGATACCCACGTGCTCTGGTCTTGACAGCTGATGGTAACTGTTGTGCGTCTGAGGTGTTCTAAACAGACAGCTATTCATCTATTCGCATATACGTATTCATTTCTGTAAGGGAGACGTCATTCTCTTGTTGTCCATCTTCTGCACCTAGCTTTGCCATTTTTTTCTGCTTGTTCATTTCTTTTGATGCCGCGTTGTGAAGGGATTCACTACAGCTGTGTCCGTACTTGGGTTTGTGTTGTGCTTTTTCCAGTTGTGTCATCCTGTTTCTGGTCTAAACCTGCAGCACAGACAGTCCAATTCTGGCTGCCTATTTTTGGTGAATGTCTGAAGCACAGACAGTCCCATTGTGGTTGCCTGTTTCTGGTGAAAGTCAGCAGCACAGCCAGTCCAATTCTGGCTGCCTGTTTTTGGTGAAAGCCTGCAGCACAGACAGTCCAATTCTGGCTGCCTGTTTTTGGTGAAAGCCTGCAGCACAGACAGTCCAACTGTGGCTGCCTGTTTTTGGTGAAAGCCTGCAGCAAAGAAAGTTCAACTGTCGCTGCTTGTTTTTGATGAAAGCCTGCAGCACAGACAGTTCAATTGTGGTTGCCTGTTTTTGGTGAGTGCCTACAGCACAGACAGACAGTCCAATTGTGGTTGCCTGTTTTTGATAAAAGCCTGAAGTACAGACAGTCCAATTGTCGCTGTTTTTGGTAAAAGCCTGCAGCACACACAGACAGTCCAACTGTGGCTGCCTGTTTTTGGTGAAAGTCTGCAGCACAGACAGACAGTCCCATTGTGGCTGTCTGTTTTTGGTGAAAGTATGCAGCACAGACAGTCCAATTGTGGCTGCCTGTTTCTGATGAAAGCCTGCAGCACAGACAGTTCAACTGTGGCTGTCTGTTTTTGGTGAAAGCCTGCAGCACAGACAGACAGTCCAGTTGTGGTTGCCTGTTTTTGGTGAATGCTGCAGCACAGACAATCCAATTGTGGCAGTGTGTCAATCAAGAAGATGACTTGGATGCTGCTATCCACTCTGCTGCCGCTGTTCGCTGCATGAAACACTGTTTCCACTTCAGCCTCGTAGTTGTGCAGTGGAAGTCTGTTGGGACTGCCTCTGCTTGCCATTCTTTGTCCGCTGGGGTGTTGGAATGTGTGAATGAGCGAATAAATAAATAAATAAATGAGAGTTTCTTTGTGTAGTTTGACATCTTTCCATTCAGTCTGCAGCCAGTCTGGCATACTGTCTCAGGGGTCGATAAAAGAACTACATCACCAGCGCTGTCGACTCGTGTTGATGTCATGTGTCTGCTTGTTTGTGCACCCTGATGTGTCTACCCATGCATGATCTGACCCGGATATTTTATTCAATTGTTGATCGATTGGTTGATTAAGTGATAGATCGGTGATAATGATGGATGATGGTGATGATGATGATGAGATGAAGAAAAAGAAGACGACGACAACGACGACGAGGACGACGAGACGACGACGAGGACGACGAGACGACGACGAACGACGAGAAGAAGAAGAAGAAGAAGAGAGAAGAAGATGATGATGATGATGATGATGATGATAGCAACGACGACGACGATGTGGAAACGACAACAGAAGCTAGAAATGACTTGCGACAAATATCGTTTTGAAAGAAATGAATATGTCCACGATAACCTTGTAGTTTTTGTAAGGAACAAAATCGATATAATCGATATGATAAATTCTTTTTCTAAATGCGGAGATGTGCAGTTTTGGCAAAAAGTTTGAAAAGTTATTGAATAAAAAGCAACTATATATATATACATATATATGACCCTGAATAAGAAACTTTATTGGACATTTTGCTTTCACGAAAGAGTTGAAAAACAAACACAAAACTGAATAAAAGCGTGATGTCGAAATTATTAGTGGTTATCTTAAATTTCAAGTTGACTGGCTGCTGTACTACCCACAGTTTGACCTTGAATGCAGTTTAAACAATTTCGACTCTCTCACAAACATGTAACATTTTTTTTGTATGGATAATGATTTATGATCCTCTTTGTATTGTGTTTCACAATAATAATGTTGCGATTAACAACGAAGAAGAAGAAGAAGAAGAGAGGAGGAGGAGGAGGAGGAAGAACAAGAACAAGAACAAGAACAAGAACAAGAACAAGAACAAGAACAGAACAAGAACAAGAAGCAAACCAAAACAAATTTTAGGGAAGTCCGATAAAATTAATCATTTCTGGTAACGCATAAGATTCCTGCATGTCTGTAACATATAGGCATGCGTCTAATTTTAACCCTTTGATGATAATCACGTATTAGAACTGCCAGCGTATGAACTTGCGCGCGAGTGTGTATATGTGAGTGTGTGTATGTATGTATGTATGTGTGTGTGCATGTGTGTGTGTGTGTGTGTGTGTGTGTGTGTGTGTGTGTGTGCGTGTGTGCGTATGTGTGCGTGTACGTGTGTGCGTTCGCGCGTGTATGTGTGTGTGTCCGTGTATGTGTGTATGTGATACATACAAACACACATACAGTCCACGTGTTAGATCAGTTCGCCGCGTACTGGGGCTTGATTTTTAACGACTGGGAAAATTATAGGCGCCTGTTAGATATTTGTTGATAACGTCAAAAACAAATTGCCCGGAGCTTGTCTGGCGTGGGTATATACTTGGACAAGTTACCACTGTGACATCAGGTACACACTGACATTTTGTCAATTAAAAAAAGAAAAAAGAAAAAAAAGAAAAACGAAGGAAGAAAACAGTAAAGAGAAACATAGAGACGACGAAGCTATTCCAACACTCTCCTCTATCTCAATAAAAAGAATAACAGTAACAAAACTCTCAAGGGAGATAACGAAGAACCAGCCAGGTAAAATGACTTCTCGTAACTTTTCGTTAACCTTGAAACGAACAACAACATTAACAATAACAATAACAAAAAAAAAAAGTGCGTTTATAGTGAAAAGTTTGATTGTCTGCTTGCTGTGTTCGTGTAATTATTTTCCTTTTCTTTTTTCTTTTTTTCCTTCTTTTTTGTTTGTTTTTATTTTCTTTCCGAAATAATGATAAGATTTTTTTTTTCGTTTCTTTCTTCTTCTTTTGTGTGTGTAAAGACCTGTGTTAACAACTAAAATTTGCATGTTAACATTCTAGCGGCTGTGACAAAAGCGATAACAAAACGGTCGAGACATTCTAACAACCTTCCTGTTTATAGCAAAAAAAAAAAAAAAAAAAAAAAAAAGAATTTTTAACGAAATCATAGAAAAGCGAGACGGTGTACTTCTTAAGGTCATTGTGACATTGAAGAAGCAATAGATAAAATAAAACAAAATTGACAAGGAGAGGTGTGGACAATAGTAGTAGACTGTCACTATAGTGAAAGGGAAAAAAAAGCAAGTATATATATTGTTCCTTCATGAGACAGAAGTGAGGACTACGTAATACTGTCACGAGAGTATAAACGGAATACAGTTTTACAAGAATAACCACGAGGGTGCGGATGGGACCCAGAGCACCAATGCCTCGCAGGCCACTCTCCGGACAGTCACCTCCCATGCTCCTGATTAGGGTTTGGATTATGTTCGATTGTCATGACAGTGGAAACAGAATACAAAACATTGTCATAAGTCCCCCCCCTCCCCCCCCCCCCCCCCCCCAGTGCTCTTCACACAGTCGCCACAATCCCCCCAGTAAAAACTGACGTCGTGGTCTTCGACAACGAAGGACCACAACCACCACCACAACCACCACCACCACCACCACCAACAAGATTTTAGACACTTCTCTTGGTCTATCTGACCTTGAACTTTGCCCCATGATTTTTCAAATCTCCGCATTTGCCACTTCTCAACGGTCTACATTCTTGGTCCAAAACTTGGAATAGATTCGTGCAGAAACACCTGAGAAATTCTAATGCTGTTTTGGTCACAGTTAGACAGATAGACAAACAGACCTACACGTCAAAGGGAGAAAATGGCCCCTTAAAATCATTATTCTGAAAACCTGTGTAATTTTGAAATTTCTAACAACACTGATATTATTGTTGATGTACTTGCGCACACTGTCGAGCGCTCAGGCATACGCATGCACACACAGACACAGACACAGACGCACACATACACACACACATAGAACAAGGAACGAATTGTGGTGTGTGTTGTTGTGTGTGTGTGTGTGTGTGGGAGGAGTGATGGAGAGAGAGAGAGAGAGTGAGAGAGTGAGAGAGACAGACAGAGAGAGACAGAGAAAGAGACAGAAACAGACAGAGACAAGAATGAGTCAGAGACAGAGACAGAGAGAAGCCACACGCGGACTGATTCAAATCAGTGTTAGACGTAAATCAATTCTCCGCACTCCTTTAGAACATACACTGACAAACATACTTATACGCGCGCGCCACACACAAACACACACACACACACACACACACACACGCACGCACGCACGCACGCACGCACGCACACATCACACACGCACGCACGCAAGCATGCACTACGTGCTCAAGCACACACACACACACACATAATTATATGAACACACACACACACACACACACACACACACACACACACACACACACACAACACGCACGCACGCACGCATGTACGCGTGCAAGCACACACACAAACACACACACATACACATAAATTCACACAGACCACTCACACACACACACACACACACACACACACACACACAACACACCACACACACACACACACACACACAACACACACACAACACACACACAGCAGTTGTCCTCTCTTTGAACCTAGTTCTCAGCTTTTCAACTTTTCTCTGGGTCTTTCCAACAAAAGATGCAGTGCTGCCTTGTTGAATTATTTGTTGTGTTGTTAGGGACACCCTACATGCACACCCACCAAAGACACCGACTGTGGCAACAACATAGTGGAACGTAATCAGCTCCCCTTACAGCTTGAGTTCTCCGTGTTCCATTAACCTTTTGACTGTCACCAGTCCCGTGGTGTAGTGGTTAGCGCAACGGACTACCGACTGGAAGGTTGTGGGTTCGAATTCCCATCAGTCCTTCAAAAATCATCGTGGGATTTTTCGGCTCTAACCGGCTCCTACCCGGAGTTGGGCGTGCTTTGGGCTCATTGGGAAGACTTAGGACCACACGTTGAGTCTCACCGATGCGTCATTGAGTGTGTTGCTGAAATCTTCTGACCAGCACCGCAGGTGTCTGTATCTCTCGGGCCAGGTTGACGCCAGGATATGTTATGATAGTAAGCGTAGAGTACAGCCCTTTCACGCAGTCTCAATCCATAGATGGAAACTCCATAGCATCATGATTATCACCCTCACCGACATCATCATCATCGCATTGTAAAAACTGTTCCAGCTTCTGTGGCATTAAGGTGGCTTAGAAAATGGGACTAAAAAATATTCCTTTGACTCTCGCACCCTATCATCCAACTGCAAAAACTTAACCCTTTGATTCCCTCACCCTATCCACAGCTTCCTGCATAAAGCTTGAGGATAGGGTGAGGGAATCAAAGGGTCATATTTTTGCTTTGATAGCATGGTTGACAATGCAGATGCTGGTGGACAGGGTGCGGTAGTCAAAGGGTTAAAATGGTATATTTCGTGCGCAGTGAATGCAAATCTTTGTTTGGAAAATGGGGCACTGTATGAAGACGACTTATGAATATCAGTAATATAATTTTCAGACGAATAAATGAGGGAAATCCTTCAGGGGCAGCGAAGACAACATGTAACAGCACTGTCCACATTGCAACCTGTATGGAAGGACAAGAACATCTCCATCATCAATCATCATCCAAGTGCCCTGCCGCATCGATTTGGCGGTCATGGCCCTCCATATGAATCTATCCTTTGTTGCCGCAAGTACGTCTTCCATCCTCTCTGTCTTCAGCCACTCTGCAAGTCCGTCCAATAGTTTCTCCCTGGGTCTACCTGGTGCTCTCTTTCCCTCCAGCTTTCCCGTTGTGACCAGGTGCTCTAATACTCCTTTCCTCTTAAAATGGCCCTTAAGTTGCCTGTCTTTTCCTAATCTTCCTTAAGAATGGTTTTCTTCTGTCTGCCTCCATCAAGGCTGTCTCGTTTGTTTTCTTTGCTGTCCATGAAACTCTCAACATTCTTCTTAGAAACCACATCTCGGCTGCCTCAATTATGTTCTGGCTTTGCGTGTTGACTGTCCACGCCTCACAACCATATAACATTATCGGTTCTTTATAACATTCAAGAACTCTCTTCCTGCTGTTAATTGATAGGCATTTGTTGGTAAGAACATCTCCATGAAAAACAAAATCAGGCTCTCACGGGTGTACCGGTATATTCCATTTTGCTGTATGCACTTGAGACATGGACCTCATAGCAGATTTGGTGAGATGAATTTCAGGCCATGGAGATGAGATGTTATCCGCAAGGTACTTAACACCAGATACACTGATTCATATCACCAATGAAAAAGTGGGCCAAACCATCAAGCTCCACATTGAACCATATGGAGATCTGCTGATATCAGTTAAGAAAAGAAAACTATGTTGGTCTTGGTAAATCCTTCATGGAACTGCTGAGGAAGGGAGGCGGAGGGGAAAATCAGAAAAGCAGCAGCAGCAGCAGCAGCAGTAGCAGTAGCAGCAGCACAGCACACAACAACAACAACACAACAACAACAAGAACAATGATATTAATAATAATGATAATAATAACAATAATAATAATAAAAAGAAGAAGAAGAACAACAACAATAATGATAATAATATTAATGATGATGAGGATGTACAACAACAACAATAACAAACAACAACAATAATAATATGATGAATAATAAAAGAGAAGAAGAACAATAAATAATAATAATAATAATATGTGTAACAACAACAAAACAACAAATAATAATAATAATAAATAAAAAACAATAATAATAATAAAATAAATGATGATGATGATGATGATGATGAGGATGATGATGATGATGATGACGATGATACTGCTACTACTACTCCTGCTACTAATCATATTAAATTCATTTAATAGCACAAACGGTCCATGTCGAAAATATTGCTCGTTCATTTTACAGAAGACAAACGTTATTAAAAATTAAAGCGAGTTACAACA
>CM060308.1:53525955-53540955 GCA_030674185.1 Monoplex corrugatus
AAACAAAAAAACAAAGAAACAGAAATAAAGAAATGCACACAGACAGAAAAAAAGAAAGAAAGAAAGAAAGAAAGAAAAAACAAAAAACCGTGAAAAAACAAGGATTGAACCCACAATCACTGCGTATATCAGTATGGCGATCTAATCAGCTGAGCAAATGGGGGCCACCCAAGACACCACCACCACCACCACACCACCACCACCACACCACCACCACCACACCACACAACAACAACAATAACAAGATCAACAACAACAACAATGACAATAACAACCA
Source organism: Monoplex corrugatus (assembly GCA_030674185.1). NCBI lineage: Eukaryota > Metazoa > Mollusca > Gastropoda > Littorinimorpha > Ranellidae > Monoplex > Monoplex corrugatus. The sequence goes on from CM060308.1 coordinate 53,526,233, forward strand.
CCACCAACAACAACATAAAAAGCAGAAGCAGATGCAGCAGCAACAACAATAGCTACAGCAACAACAGCAGCAGCAGCAGCAACAACAATACCAACAATAGCAACAGCAACAACAAACAACAATAAGTACTATCAGCAACAACAACAGCAACAGCAGTAGCAACAACAACAGCAACAGCAGTAGCAACAACAACAATAACAACAACAACAACAAGAACAAAAACAACAAATACCACCACAACGATCACCACCACCACCACCACAACAACAACAACAACAAACAAACAATAAGAAGAACAATTACAACAACAAACCACCACCACCATCAACGACAACAACAAGAATAACAAAAACAATAACAACAACAACAAACAACAACAAAACACCACCGCCACCACCACCACCACACAACAAACAACAAAACATCAACAAACAAAAACAAACAACAACAAATATCAAACAACAACATCAACAACAACAAAACCAATCAGTGGTTCCTTTGAGGATCGAACCCTATATTCTGTGTGGTCAACATGGCGCTCTAACCAAGTATGTCAATCTGGCCACGTCAGCTTGATAGAGTACAGTGATTTCGCCCACACTGTATAAACCCATGTCTTTGTTGCAGTATCAAATTCAAGCAATTTGTAGCCTTATTGTATAGCTTTTGGTTTCTCTTCCAATGTTTTCGAAGGGTCGTTAATTCTGTAAACCAGCTGCACCCTCTTCTCGTTTGTCCATTTTTGTTCCAGAATCAACAATACGTCGCTTAATTTATTTCGTCGTTCTATGCCTTGTACTTTTCTTGCTAAATGAATTTCAGCCAGCAAAACGCAACGTATCACAGTCTATGTTGTGTTCCATGGTATTGTGTTTCTGATCTATTGTTTTGTTTTATATTATTTTGTATTGCCCCCCCCAACCCACCCCCATCCCCTGCACCACTCCTGTGTGTGTCACCTAATCCCTACGCCACCCATTTATGCTTTTCAACACATCTCCAAGCCCACCGGAAAATGGTCAGCATGACAGCAGGGCATGACAAGCCACAGAACTTGGAACCTTTTCTTTCTTTGTTTGTTTTTTGTTTGTTTGTTTGTTTGTTTGTTAACTTAGTGTCGTATGATGATGATGAAAATGAGCATAATAATCATGATGCTACGATGTTTCATTTCGGACTGAAACTGCGTGACATGGTTGTAGTCTACGCTTGCTTTCATAATATATCTCGACGTCAACCAGGCCTGAGAGATACAGACACCTGCGTTGCTGAACAGAAAACTAGAGCAACGCCATAATGAATCATTCTTAAACTGGACGAGACTTGACTGTGTTGGTTGGTCCCAAGTCCTCCTACAGTATGTTTAATCTGGGTTAGAGCGAATAGGGGCCGATAAATTTGACGGTAATAATATTTTCAGACTGATTGAGGTTGGAATCCACAACCACCCGGTTTGTAGGTCGTTGAGCTAACCACTTCGCCACACTGCAGGTAAACGACTAGTTTGTTTAGATTTCATATTCCAGTCCTTTTGTTCGGGATTTCTCTCTTTCCTTTCCAATACTCCTGGAGTTGTATGGGCGCCGTTTTTCTGCAAAGTGTTGATTGATTAATTAGCAAAATGCTTTGTGTGTAAATTTAGATAAACTCTGCACTATCAAAACACAACTTCGATTTGACCGAAATCGACTGATAGACAATGGAAATAGCAATTATTCGACATTTTAGCATTTTTACGATACAGCTGTAAAAGATCGGACTATGTCTGTTACGTAATTGAAATATCCTAGTAGTGATAGTTATGAGGCAAACCTTTGTTTATACATTTTACAAGAAAAGTGAATAAGTTGCTCTTTACATATGTTTGTTTTGCGATGTCAGCTTATATCTTCTTGTCTGTTACCCATAAACCTGCACCTGCTGGGGCCACTCACACGTCGCAGTCTGGAACTACGAGAATCAATCGGTGAGACAGAGAAGACAAAGTTGCACGCTCCGTCATTTAAAAATTTCCCCCCCGTGGGGATGCCGGGGGCTCTTTAAGCATAAATAGTATCCCCACTTTCTGGAAATTCTGCGCTAGAAATTTCCTCTTTTCTGTCACTCTCTTTTGTTTCTACCTTGTTCCTTTGTTCTCTGTCATTTTTTCCTATCATTTTCTGCCTTGCTGGTCCATTTGCCTGTATGTGTTCGATCATCATCAGGTGCCCTGCCGCATGGCGTTGGCGATCATGGACTTCCATCTGTCTCTATCTCTTGTTGCCTCAAGCATCTCCTCCACCCTCCACGTCTTCGGCCACTCTGCAAGTCCGTCTAGTATTTTCTCCCTGGGTCTACCTGGTGCTCTCTTTCCCTCCAGCTTTCCCGTTGTGACCAGGTCCTCCAAATCCCCTTTCCTCATAAAATGGCCTATAAATGTTGCCTGTCTTTTCCTAATCTTCCTTATGAATAATCTTCTTGTGTCTGCCTCCATCAAGACTGTCTCGTTTGTTTTCTTTGCTGTCCATGGAACTCTCAACATTCTTCTCAGAATCCACATCTCGGCTTCCTCAATCTTGTTCTGGCTTTGCTTGTTGACTGTCCACGCCTCACAACCGTACAACAGTATTGGTTCTATATAACATTCAAGAACTCTCTTCCTGATGTTAATTGATAGGCATTTGTTGGTAAGAATGCTTGTCATTTTCTTGAATGTTGTTTTGGCTTGGCCTATTCTGAGGGCTATTCCTGATGTGCATCTGCCGTCTGATGAAATGATCGTTCCCAGATATTTAAACTTATCAACCTGTCTCAAGGTTGTGCCATTTGCTGTTATTTTGCATGAGGGGATTTCGTGTTTTTTACTGATCACCATGACTTTAGTCTTCCTGCTGTTTAGTTCCAACCCCTTACCTTTGCTTTCTATTTCTACTATACTCACGAGCTTTTGTAGGTCCCTTTCATTTTCTGCAATCACTCACTTTGCATTACACATAATCATGACTTTGTGATGGAGCACGGAGAACACAAGCTGTTAGGCCAGCTGACCATATTCCATTATGTTGCTGGTGACTGATGGCCAAGTGGTTAAGAAACCCGTCACAAGGGTGACTTTGCTTTGAAAAACCTGACCACCTAGGATGCGAGGGCTCAATTTCGGGTCGAGAACAAATTTCTTTAAGAAAACAACGACTAAGAGACAAAACAAAACAAACAAAACAACAACAAAAAACAAATCAAAAACAAAACGAAACCAAAAAACCAAAAACAAAAACACAAAACAAACAAAGAAAAAAAGAATACCAGAGGAGCATCCAGGAGTCATGACCTCAAAGCGGCCCGGTCCCCTTAGAGTGTCAGGAGTTAAGGGCCGAAACACTTGCTTGATGGGGTTTCCTCCTCTGAGGACCTTCTACTGTTCGGCTCTCCCCAGAGTTTTTTTTTTTTTAATTTTTTTTTAAATTTTTTTTTTTACTCTGACTACGGCTTCTGAAGAGGTACAACCGAAGGACTAGCGGAAGCAGAGCCCAAGTCTACAGGACTCCTCATGTGGTGTCTGCGGAAGAACATTCATGTATCTCCAGCATTGGTTTTGTATCTCTCTTGAAGACCCCGCATAACCATCGAACCGACAAGAGGAGCGTCTACCGTGTCATACTTCTCTCTGCTAGATGTCTCCACTGCCCCTGTCTACGTGACGAAATGTCATTTACCTTACACAAACAAGCACCAGACCTCACGTCCAGTGCAGTCTGCCGATTTGTGGTCTGGTGGGGATCATGTCTAAAGGTCGCGATCTATGGGGTCAGTTATTAATACTGTGTGTTGTTTGTCGCCTTGTGTGGCACAATGCAGATATCCTGAAGTCAAGCATGCTTTATTGATGCTAGAAAAACTTGATGATAATAACTATCACTTTGGCGTGTGTAATATATTGTGAGATTTTGTTTCTGTCTCCCTTCCCCGCTCTTTCTCTCACTGTCTCCCTCTCTCTCAATCCTTGTGAATGCGCGTGTGAAAGCACGTGTGCATGAAGTATTTTTATGCATGCAATATTGTATGGCGTGATGTGGTCTGTGTGTTTGTGTGTATGTGCGTGTGTGTGTGTTTGTGTGTGTATATGTATATATTATGGTGACTCTGACCAGAAACTGGCCCTATCACACCCAACTGCAAACCGTCTGTAGCAGAAGGGGAACCAGACACCAACTGACTCTAACACGAACTCAAATTCAACTCTCTCCTCTTTACAACGCGAACTCTACTCTCTCCTCTTTACAACACGACTTACATCTTCACAAACATAAACTCTACTGACCAGAAACTGGCCAGACCCCACCCCCACCCCCCTAGCTGCAACCGACCGTTGGACCCGTAACACCCACAATTCTTACCTTTAAAAGCCAACACAACAAGTTTAGAAATACTGTTTACAAACTACAGCGAAGAAAAACACGCAAAAATCTATCCACACGGGTACCAGGCAATCCATGATTTAGCCTGCCAACAAGTTTACAGATAAACTGTTCACACAAACAGCACCAAAAATCACAAAAATTTACACACACCAACCCACGTAAAACATATCTTAGGCCACAAACACAAGTTGACAGAGCTGTTCACAATCCCCGTGCAAAAGCACGCAAAACTACACACACACAGGCACAGGTAAACCGTCACTGGACAGGTGAGTTTTGACCCAGTTGGCCAAGACTCCATCACACACACACACACTGACCCAACCAAACACCCCTGTCCCCAAACGAGAAGAAAAGGGAAAAAATAAAAAGATGAACAAAACTGCCGTGACAGAAGAGAAGACGTGGCGAAGGCTGACTGACCGCGTTGTGATATCAATAAAGTCTGACCTTTTTAAGCTTCTTTGTTATTGGGGACAAAATACCCAGAAGTATCGTTGATGAGTAAGAGTACTCTACTCGCTGGTTGATGCTTCTGGTCGCATCGTTTTGACCTTCATTGTTATCGTAATTTTCATTAGTTGTTTGTGCAGCCTCATCTGCCGTTTAATCAGTAACAGCTCATACAATGATGTGATAAGAAGAGTAGTGAAACTGGAATGTGAGATCTAACTGAGTTAAAACTTGTCATAATTATGAGATCGTTTGAGAAACTGAAATTGTTGTTTAAAGCGTACAGTTCATAGGTAAACAGACATTTTTCTGAAATGCCAACTGAAATTTGAGCCATTGTGGCAGCTGGTCCAGAAACAGTTTTGAATTCGTTTGAGATTTTAATGCTAACATCAAAATCATTTCAATTAAATGAAATAAAAAAACCAACAACAAAAAACAAAAACAAAAAAACAAACAACAAACAAACAAACAAACAAATAAACAAACAAACAAAAACCAACGTTTATTCACTTCGTGCATTAACTCTTTGATTCCCGCACCATATCTACCAACAGCTAAAACTTAACTCTCACCCTATTCACCAGCAAGAAGCTTTACTAGCGTGTTTGACGATACAGGATGCTAGTGGGCAGGATGCGGGAGTCAAAGGGTTAATTAAAAAAAGACAGTGCGCGTTAACTGTAATGTGAAACTATGTATTCGCTGGTGATCATGATTAAAAAAATAGACGATGGGAGAGAAAAAGAAAAGGATGTAACATTATGAGTAAAGAAAAAAGCCCAAAAGATTTTTATCCTCTATTCATTACCAAATGATTTTGAAAAAAAAATAGCCGTATGGATAGTTATTAACCTGATACTTTGTCTACCAGCGTTTTCAATTTCCTTCATTCCAGAGACTTGGATTACATTTCTGAGCTCCAAGGCTTATCGTTTCAGGGTAGCGTATTGGTTAATTGTCTAAAAGACTCATAACGTACTGTTCACCAGACCAAATGACCAAAAAGGTAATATCATTTATTGTCTATTTCCGTTTTACAGGATTCTCTCTCTCCTTGCATGACATTTTCCGTGTCAGGCGATGGCGCATCAGCTGTTCTAGGTCGTTTGTGTTGACTTTTCCCCCCTTTACCATTGTTGGTTTTTATTTTGAAACTTGCGATTAAAGTACTCTTTCCTCTACTTTCGTTCAGTTAATAGCCCCATTTATGTTTGTGGAAGTTTTTTTTTTTTTAGAAACCATTGAGTTTTGGGTCAGGTAGTGAGTGAGTGATGTGGGCGTGTTTATTTGAGTGTGTGTGTGTGTTCGTTCTTTGATTTAACGTCTTTTCATTATGAGTGATATTAGACGAAAAAAACAAAACCCAAAAAACAAAAAAAAAAAACAAAAACAAAAACAAAAAGAGATGAGAGATGGGCGGGTTGGTTTTGGGGCATAGAGGAGACAGAGTTATAGACATAAGTAGGTGGGAAAATAGAAAAATGGAACAAGAACTTAACACTAACATTTAACATCAACAATGTGTATGGAAAATTTAACTCTAAAGTACAAACTTCATAAACTTAAAGTAATGCATTAACAGGACTGTGAACCAACGATTCTGAAATTTTAACTGACAAAAATTGATCGGAAGTTACTTCTTTAAAATGAGTTTCAGAATAATTTTCTTGTGTAAACATTTTTGGTAAAAAAGAACGTAGCATTTTGCAGTAAAATAGACAGTGAAACAGTGTGAATTGTTCGCCGCAAATACACTTGACATTTTTACAGTATTTTGTTTTCAATGCGTTTAGCTGAATACGAAAATGAACAGCAACAATCGTTCTCAAATGATATATGGAAGAAAACTGCAATTTTTTACATACATTTTGAAATGAAAGTTTTGTCATTTGTTGTGACACAAACTTTTCATGGAAATGTTCATGAAAACGAATCCATGAGGCTGATTCTAGCAAGTTGCAAGCTTCTTTTACGGAAGTATTAATACGTAATTCTGTAGTATTATCAGCTGCTCTGTCAACTACTTCGTTGCCGTGAAGACCAACGTGAGAAGGCACCCAGCATAAACTGAGATCTGTACCTTTTATCCTTAAACGATGTATAAGATGATTTGCCTCAGTAATTATATCAGGTCTTGTGTCTGTATCAAAAGACTGTAAGGCATATAATACAGATTTTGAATCAACAAAGAGAACTACTTTGAAAAATACATGTGTAAGGTTTACTAGATAATGCAACGCTTGTAAAATAGCGACTAATTCCGCTGTAAAGATAGATATATTTGCCCCAATGAAAAATGACTTTATCATTTTATATTTTGGAACATAAAATGCTGCTCCAGACATTTATTTTTTAAGACTGATCCATGGAGGTGGGTACGGTATTTTTCATCGACGTGTTCTCTTGCTCTGCATATCGAAATGTTAACGTTTTCATATTTCTTAGCATCTGTATAATCAATATCAAAAATGGCTTTAAGCATTTCCCATGCAGGGATAGGCGTTGTGGATGGTGTCTCAGCTATTTCATCCAGATTTATATTAGACTGTTTGACCAGGTCAGATATGTAAGTTGCAACAGTCATTTGTGATGAAATGTTCTTTGCTCGTTTCGGAAAGTCAACATCTGACCTGATTTTTATTTCCTTACTCACAAAATTGTCCGTTTGTGAAGAAGTTCTAACGGCAAACTTTGCTGTCGCTAACTCACGATAGTTGTTCAGAGGCAGAATTCCAGCAACTTTGTACGTTTCCAGACTAGAAGCATGGACTGGTACACCTAGTGCAATTTTAAGACTTTTGCAGTCTAAGCTTTGAATCTTCTTTAGTAAATATTTTGGTGCACTGAAGAACACTTCTTGCGCATAGGATAATTTAGATCTTACAAGTGCTGTTGACAGATGAAGTAGTATGTTTGTATCCATTCCCCAGGGTAATCTGCTTATTATCTTTAGAAAATTTAAGGCTTTCCTTGCTTTTGTTAAAATATAATCAAAATGGACATTCCAGATTAATTTCGATGTTATAAAGACTTCCAGAAATTTTACAACCTGCTTGTAATGTAGCACTTCACCATGCAGTCTGAAAGTAGGCAAGTGACTTAAAGTACCACCAGGATTAAATAGCATCATGTTAGTTTTTTCCGCTGATAACGACAGTCCATTTTCTAACATGTAGTTTCCAAGATTATCAAGATCAGACTGATACAACTTCCTGATGTAATTCTGTGCTCTCTGTGGAGTTGTCTTTTTTAAAGTAATATTCATCCAAATACATATACTCCTAATCATAATTTAAGGCCACTTCTTCCTTCCTCTCTAATTTTAAGTGAAATAATTGACAATGTTTAGAATTGATTCTATGTTTTATTTCATCATTTCCACACTGTTTTGGAAAAAGAAATTAGCACAATGACCCATTAGTGAACAGCACATGCATTTAAAGGAACATCCCCCCCTTTTCAAAAACAGAAAGTGTCAGATTGGCCAATCTGTTTCAATATCGCGTGTGTCCGCCCCGAGCCTGATGCATGCTTCACAGCGCCGATGCATCGACCCCACAAGGGTACGGAGTGTGTCCTGAGGATGGCCGCCCACTCGATCTGCAGGATGTCGACCAGCCTGGCCAGGGTGCCCGTGGGGGTGGTTGTACCTGATGCGCCTCCCGAGCACATCCCAGAGGTGTTCAATTGGGTTCAGTCAGGTGAGCACGCTGGCCAGGCCATACGGACGACTTCATGCTGCTCCAGGAAGTCGGTCACAAGGCGTGCTCGATGCGCAGGTGCATTGTCGTCCTGGAAGATGGCGCCTTGACCAAGGTCCACAAGCGCAGGCAGTGCCACGGCCGCCAGAACCTCGTCCCGGTACCGGACCCCGTTCAGGATGCCGTCAATGGGGAGCAGGGGGTCCGGGTACCACGGCTCATGCCACCCCACACCATCACCGACCCGCCGCCGTACCGGTTATGCTCTTGGACAGTGGCGTCAGCGAACCTCTCCCCTTGACGTCGCCACACCCGACCCGGCCATCGTTAAAGGTCAGGGTGAACCTGGACTCATCCGAAAACAAGACCCGGCCCACTGTTGCCTTGTCCAGGTCACGTGCTCCCTGGCCCAGTCATGCGGCGCACTCTGTTGACCGTGACAGCACGGTCGGACGGCCGGTCTCCGTGACCTCAAGTTTGCCTCATGTAGCCGTCTTCTCACCGTGCTGCAGCTGATGTTAGCACCTGTTGCGTCCCTCAGCTGACCCATCAAGTCACCGCAGTGGATGCCCTTTCCCTCAGGACGGAGAGGGCAAGGTAGCGGTCTTGCTGTCTTGTCGTTACTCTGGGTCGACCCGTGTGACGCCTTTCCTGGACTGCTCCAGTCTCATTGAAGCGCTCCAGCAGTCTCTGGATTGTGGAATGTGACACTTCAAGTCGTCTAGCAACTTCCCGCTGCGCTAGGCCTTCATCAAGCAGAGCGAGGGCTCTCCCCCGCTGCTCATCCTCATCCGTCGTCTTGCAAGCATGGTTAAAACGAACCAAGAACGGGTCCTTTTTATCCTCGTCTGCGGGCAACTTTGGCTGGAGTAGTGTTCAAAAAGGGCTTGCCTTGCACGTGCAAAGCGAATTTTGTCGCTACCTTGCCTGCGTCGTCAGAGAGACCCTGCTGAAGATTCGACAATTTCGTGTGGAAATTGTCTTCCTTGGGCCGCCCATTGCAAATCGGCAAATCCCCAAACACGTGCCAAAAGGAAACTGCAATGTTGTCTGAGCTCTTATCCATTCAGTTACGGCAACGAATTGGAGAAAAGAGTAAGAGAAAATAGGTTATTTCTCCTTTCAAAAATTGACTCAAAAACGTTCCTGGCCCTTCAATAATGACGTGTAGTATATATCATCAGCGTACTGTACCAAAACAACACGATTTGAGAGTGCATTAGGAAGATCCTGTATAAGGATATTAAATAAAATAGGTGCTATCCCTGAACCTTGAGGGATTCCCATATCAAGACGTCGCGAAGTAGAATAACTTGTTCCCACTCTTGCTTGAATTGTTCTATTGGCTAAATAGGACTTAATATAATTATACATATTGCCAGATAAACGAACAGATTTCAGCTTGTACAATAAACGTGTATGCCAAACTTGATCATACGCTTTTTTCACATCAAAAAAAGTTGCCAAAAGACTTTTTCTGCGGGCAAACTGTTGTTTTATCTGAGTAGTAAGTTTAACCAGGTGCTCAACTGTGGATCTCCCTTTTCTGAAACCTGCTTGGTTTACCGGAATAACGTTATTTTTATCACAGTAATGTATAAGTCTGTTTAATACCAATCTTTCCATTAGTTTGCTCGTATGGGACGTCAAAGCAATAGGTCTGTAACTGTTTTCGTTGGTTTTAGGCTTTCCTGCTTTTAATATAGGTATAACAATAGACTTTTGCCATACCTGTGGTACAGTTCCACTCACCCAGCATTTCTGAAAAATATTTGTGTAAGAAAGTAACATAGTTTTCTGGAAGATGCTTAATCATTTCAGTTGAAACTGCATCAACTCCTTTTGTTGTGTAGAGACAAGATTGAGTTTCTTCTAAGGTGATTGGAGCATTAAACCAGCGATCATTCTGAGGTATTGGATCAGTGTAGATAAGGTTGTTAGCTTGCCATTTCTCTGTAGTGTTTGCAGGTAGGAGACAAACCATCTACTTTACTATTTTCAGCAAAAAATTCCACAAAAGTTTCAGCTTTGTCCATGTCGGAAGGAAATTTGTGACATGTATCAATTATTATTGGACACCTAGGTAAGGTGGCTCCATTTTTCATTTGATTCATTTTGTCCAGACTTCATGGAAATCCTTAAAATCTGAAATTTCTTTGGCGCAGTATGATGCCCAATAATCTTTCTTTGCTTCAGCGATGGTTTTATTACATTGGATGTTAGCAGTTTTCATTTCCTTATGATCTTCAGGGTTTCTGCTCTTGATGTAGACTTTGAATTTCTCTTTTTTTATACTGAACTGCTTTTTCGCATGCCTCTGTCCACCAGACATTACCCAAACGATTATTGGACTTAAAAGATTTGAGTTTCGGGATTGAAAGGTCTGCAGCAGCTAGAACTGACTCCTGGAATTTAGAAAACATAACATCTACATTTTCACCTTCATCATAATTATATTTTTGTTTAGCAAGAGCAGTCCGAAACAATGACCAATCAGCGCGCGTATAATTATATTTTGGTATAATATCAGGAGTGCTGTTTTTCATTCTGATGTTTTCATTAGTTATTGTTATGATGATAGGTAAATGATCACTTCCTAAAGTGTCTCTGTGAGTGTCCCAGGTACAGCATGGTACTAATTCTGGTGATATCAAAGATAGATCGTGGCTGTTGCCCGGTGTTTGGAGATATCAGGAATTCTAGTGACACTTCCATCATTTAAAAGGTAAAGCGAGCTGTCAACAATATTCTCCACCAAACGATTGCTTGTAACAGTGCAACAGTCTTTTTCCCAGAACGGGGAGTGGGAATTAAAGTCTCCACCAATTAGCCATTTACCGTGCTGCAGATCTGGTATCGTACGCAGCCATTCTGTATTTTGGTCATTTGGACCTGTTGGCAGGTAGACTGACAAAACATTCAGGATTAATGAATTACTGAATTGTACTGTGGCGGCACAAGCGTGTAAGTCTTCAGTTGATGTTAAAACAGGGGACGTAAATATGTGATACTGTAACTCTTTAAGTATGTATATAGCAGTGGCTACCTTCTTCCTGAATTCCCGAAGTCATATATTGGAGGATAATAATAATTTTGAAAGTTGGGAAGTTTGGTTGGCATAACATTAAGCGACTGTAGAATCAGAACTTCACACTGATTTGATGCGAGAAAATGTTCCAGGTATGCGGAATTGGTGGAAATAGATCTACAATTCCACTGTAAAAATTTGATTTGTGATTGTTGGCACATTTTCATTGTTGGCTAATCTCTTATTTTAAATTAATGGTTATTTGTTTGATAATCACGAATACTTTAGTTTTCTGTGTACAAGAAAAATGGCTAGAAAAACAACAACAACAACAACAACAAAAAACATTAATTACTTAGACCACTAATGAAAGGTAAAAAAAAAAAGTGTTAAAACTAAGGGGAAACGTCCTTCTAATAGAGATAAGAGTTAGATTCAGACCAGAAATACGTAAGTAAAAATAAATAAAACAATGGTATACACGCCTTCAAATGTACAGAGAATATAGTCTGGCTGAGTCCTAATAGTCTGACTAAATCCTAGTGTTTATAGACTTTCAACAAGAGAATTGTCAGAGATGACGAGGAAAAAGTCCTGTGACATGAAACGTTGATAACTGTAGATCTACTAAAACATATTGTATGGCAGCCACCACGGTTCGCAGGTGTCAAAATGGTGGAACGGTCCTCGATGGAATCTAGAGGCGTGTAGCCGTGAAGATCGTGATCCTGGTGTCCTCCTTGGGGTCTCCCAAAACAGATCCCGAACGTGTCTTCCTAGGTTCCCCGCTAAGATGCTGCTTCCTCTGGCAGTGGGGTGAATACTGTCGTGAAGGAACTGCTGGTTAGTTCGAAGGTTTTCATGGGAGACAAATGATATATTTTTTATGTTAACAAGCTCAGCAGATAAGAATGCATTAAACAAATTTCACTGAACCTCCGTACATGTCGTACAGGGGCGATCTTGCTGATGACTATCTTTGATTTTGGGTATGTTTGTGCTACATGTTTGATGCAAGAAGCGAGATTGTGAGTTGTTGTTGCGATATCTTTGTTAATATTCAATTCGTGAACACCACAGTGGAGAACAATACAGTCTGTGTCTGTGTGTGTGATGTGTAGTGTGTGTGTGTGTGTGTGTGTGTGTGCGGTGTGTGTGTGTGTGTGTTTGTGTTTTGTGTGTGCGTGTGTTGTGTGTTTGTATGTGTGTGGTGGTGTGTGTGTTGTGTGTGTGTGTGTGTGTGTTGTGTGTGTGTGTGTTGTGTGTTTGTGTGTTGTAGTGTTGTGTTGTGCGTGTGGTGCGCGTGTGTGTGCTTTTGTTTGCGTGTGTGATTGTTTGTGTATATCTACAAAACTCTAATGATCAAACCGACTAAAAGTTCACACTTCTTCTTTGAAGATCATATCCCGGTCAAAGACATGGCCACTAAAAGATCTTTATTTTTGTATGTGTGTAAATAGCGATGCAGGAGTCTGTTTCACCCCCACCCCACCCCTCATGTTTATGAACTGTTAAGAAAAGTAGTTGCAAACTGTTTAGCATAGACACTCTTGTATTTGCCGGACGAAGTACCAGCGACCGATAAATAATTGACCATTAGCCGTAGAAATGTCACATGCAATGACCAGATCAGAGAAAACGACACGTATGTTGGACCTTAGCTTACAGTATCTAGTTATAGCTAGATAATAGTGTACCTATAGCTCTAAAGTCTCTTTCTTGGGGGGGGGGGGAGGGCTAAAGTACGTGGGTTGATGTCCCCTGAAGACTTGTTAAGAGAAGCTGTGACTAATTCCCCCTGCATTGTCTCCCCTGCAGACCCGCCATTATCAGTCCTTTTCATCTCTCTGCTACCTCCTTGTTCCTGCTGATACTGATCCTTTAGCGTTTCCATCTGACAGTCAACTGGTTTCTTTTTCTTTTGTCTTCCTGTTTTTATTCGTTGTTAAGTTTGCATCAGAAGGGGACAGGAAAGAAAGCACAGTAAAAGACAGACGGGGGAAAAAAGGAGAGAAAAATGGGGAAAAAATGAAGTGAAACGAAAATCATATTTACCAATGGTACAGCTTTGTTTTTTAGTATATAGGCTGACTTAACAATTAAAATCTACCGCTGCTAATCCACTTTTATTAAAACCATAGAAAATAGGATATGCAAAAGAATCAAAACATAAATAAATGAGATCCCCGTTCCCTACCCAACCCTGAAAAAAAACACACATTTATACATAGTTCTGTCTATCTATCTATCTATCTATCTATCTATCTCTCTCTCTCTCTCTCTCTCTCTATATATATATATATATATTATATATAGAGAGAGAGAGAGAGAGAGAGCACAGAGAAAGAGAGAGAGGGAGAGAGAGAGAGAGAGAGAGAGAGAGAGAGAGAGAGAGAGAGAGAGAGAGAGAGATTTCATAACGAAAATACAAAAGTGAATACATATACTCAAAATAGTTGGATTTTTTTTGGGGGGGGGGGGGGGGGGGGGTTGGATGTGTATGTACGTGTGTATGTCAAGAAAAGAAAAGGAAAAAAAAACGAACAACAATAACAGCGACAACAAACGCAAATCATGTAAGAACACACACACACACACACACACACACACACACACACACACACACACACACACACACACACACACACACACACACACACACACACACACACACACACCACACACAACACACACACACACACACACGCACACACACACAAAACACACAACACACACACACACACACACACACACACACACACACACACACACACACACACACACAATGCCTATGAGGGTCATCCAATAACTAGTTAGAATGTTTTAATAATTTAAACAAGTATGTGTCACAATGCTTTGAACCGTTACCCACACCTGGCCTGGTCATTCCGTGATCTAACTGTGAAAAAGAAGAAGGAGAAGAATGCGAAGAAGAAGAAGAAGAAGAAGAAGAATGCGAAGAAGAAGAATGCGAAGAAGAAGAAGAATGCGAAGAAGAAGAAGAATGCGAAGAAGAAGAAGAATGCGAAGAAGAAGAAGCGAAGAAGAAGAAGAAGAATGCGAAGAAGAAGAAGAAGAAGAATGCGAAGAAGAAGAATGCGAAGAAGAAGAAGAAGATGCGAAGAAGAAGAAGAATGCGAA
>CM060308.1:53548455-53555955 GCA_030674185.1 Monoplex corrugatus
ACTGGTGGCAGGGCGGGCTGCCCGAAATAAAGATGAAGACCAGAACAGGGCGAGAGAGGGGTCTTCCATTCTCTCTTGTTCCGGAGGATGGGCTGGATCCTGATGGTGCGCGTTGTGTAACTATGTTCCGGGGTTTGTCATCTCCCCAACCTTCTCATTCGGTTTTGTAAACAAGTTAACTGATGACTGGGTCAGGATGGTCATGCAACGCATAAACGCATGGACAGCCCCCCTTTGCTAGATAAAATGACTATCGAGTGGCGTCAGGAGCATGGGAGGTGATTGTCCAGAGTGTCGAGGTGCTCCGGGCCCCATCCGCACCCTCGTGTTGTTTCTTCTTAACAGCACTTGGTAGGCGAGTCTTGTAGGAAGCCGTCTTCACATGTGACCAAGCCATTTCAGGCACCGTTTGCAGAACTCACTGGACAGTGGAGATTGATTTTGCCTCTCTGACTTCGTCGCTGGTTATGAAGTCACTCCACTTCATGCATAACAAAATGTCTTTAACATTTCGAATAGAAGGCATCAGGTTTATTCTCCTCGCTGGATTTCAAGTGATAGGTTACCCAGCCATGAAAAAAAGTTATTTGTAGAATCGAGTCTCTGTTTTAAAGACAACTTCTTGACTGCCCACATTTGGTCAGCTGTTTGAAGGCTGCTGATGTTATGTATCGTCAACAACCTGACGCACCTCAATGTATTTTCTGTCGGCGTTTCCAATTTGTTTTAGTTCTAGAGATCGTATTACGTTTCGGAACTCGTAAAGTTCATTATCTCTTCAGTGGCTATAGTGGACTGTTAATCTGGTGGAAAATGTTGCTGAAATGTTTAT
Organism: Monoplex corrugatus; assembly: GCA_030674185.1. NCBI lineage: Eukaryota > Metazoa > Mollusca > Gastropoda > Littorinimorpha > Ranellidae > Monoplex > Monoplex corrugatus. The sequence goes on from CM060308.1 coordinate 53,549,288, forward strand.
AAGCGACAATGAAAAGAGTGTTCAATGGCTACTGTTCTATCGCATACATCTCAAATTGTAAGTCATCCGTGATGTGAACAGATGGCAAATCGATCTTTTTACATTGGCTTCAGTCGTTTTATCTTTTATTGTTTCTTTTTTCCTCTTGTTGCTCAAATACTTTTCAACATCAGCATTCTTTCGTTTGATTCAATTAATTGCCCTGTCGTATAGTTACAGAAATATTTGGCGCCCACTGAGTTTTGCCTTTAAGAATACATAGATACATAGATAGATAGATACATACATACATACATACATCATACATACATACATACATACATACATACATACATATGTATATATATATATATATATACATATATGTATATGTATATATACATAATTATATATATATATATGTATACATACATATGCGCGTGTGTGTATGCGTATTTACGTGTGTATGTGTGTGTGTGTATGTGTGTGTGTGTGTGTGTGGTGTGTGTGTGTGTGTGTGTGTGTGTGTGTGTGTGTGTGTGTGTGTGTGTGACTGTGTGTGTGTTTGAATTTGTCGATATACATAAGTGCGCGAGTACGTGCAGACGTATCGTTTTTAGTGATAAAACTACCGTCATATCGACAACAAAATTGGACTAAACGCACCAAGAAATAGCCTTTGCTCTTTGTAGCAATGAGAGCTCTACTGTCTGACAGTACCATTAAAACTTTTCTACAATAGTGAAAATCCCATTTCCAAGTTTATAAACTACTGAAAGTAAATAGTCGACATTCTGAGGAGAAAATAACCATTTCAAAGAAGTAGAATAACTGACCATTAGCCGTGTGAATGTCCAGTGTAATGAATTAGTTATGGGCATTGAAATGCGTGGATCTTAGCTTACAACAACTTACAACTACCCATTTATAGGTAGTTAACAGTATGACTATAGCTCGCAGTCTCCTCCCATTCAATGGGGGGCGAAAGTGAGTGGACTGATGTCCACTGAAGATTCTTGAGAGAAGCTGGTGATTAAGTCCCCTTCATTGTCTCCTTACCCTTCAGGACGGCCATTGTTATCAGCCCCTTCCACCTCTCAACAATGTTTACAGTTAAATGGTGGTGAGAATGAGGATGGTGATGGTGTTGCTATGGACTTCCAATTTTGAATCGAGACTGCGTGACCTAGCTTATACTTTTGTGATATGTCCTGGCGTCAGCCAGGCCCGAGAGGTGCAGACACTTGCGGTGTTGGTTAAGAAATTTGAACACCACCTTTCACTAACGCAGCGGTAATGTGGATGAGTCTTTTCACTGTGTCGTCACAGTCTTCCCACCCAGCTCCAAAGTACGCTAGGCTGTGGGTATTGTTATTGCTGTTTTTATTTAAAGCCCAGCCGACTGCGTACGGCCATATCAGAGCTATAACCGTTTCAAAACATACACAATATTTGACAGGAAAAAAAAAAAGGAAAAGAAAATGAAGTACTCATGTCAATGCATTCGCGCACATAATCTAAGGAGATGCCCCTGGTGTTGACCATTCCGTCCAATTTATCGCACAGGGGATTTAAAAACATACCTAAATGCAAATTTAAACATAACAAAGGACACTAAAACATATATAAAACAAGCCTGAATTATCTAGAATTGCTTCCGCATATCTCATTTTCCTAGAGCCAATAATGCACTTAACACATGTACCCAGTTATCAATCCTAAGAGAAAGTACGCAAGACGTTATCGAACACATACAGGTGAATGGAACAGCAAGGCAGAAAATGGTATGAAGAAATGACAGGAAGCAAAGGAGGAAGAAAGAATCAAAGACAGCGACAGAAAAGAGGAAATTTCTAGCAGAGACTCTCCAGAAGGTGGGGAGACTATTTATACTGAAGTGGTAGCAAGAGTATATTAATAAGTGGTAGTTGTTATAATAGTCCTTCTTCTTCTTTCAGACGGGAAGATATGGGGGTTACCTTTGCAAGAGCGTGAAACAATGAATCTCTCCTTCCCTCCCTCCATCCCCCCCTCTCTCTCTCCCTAGCGTGGTGTTAGACCTGAAGTGGTTCTAGTAGTCGGCTGGGCTATAAGCCATACGAAGTGAACTTTCTCTCCCCCCCCCCCCCCCCGTTCTCTCTCTCTAACGTGGTTTTAGCCCCGATATGGCTTTAGTAGTCGGCTAGTTTATAAACCATACGAATAGAATTCTCTCCCTCCACCTCCTTCTCTCTCTCTGTATGTCTGCCTGTCTCCCTCTTTGTCTGTCCGTCCGTCTGTCTCTGTCTGTTTGTCTGTCTGTCTGTCTGTCTGTCTCTCTCTCTCAAGTGGTGTTAGCCTTGATATGGCTCTAGTAGTCGGCTGAGCTATAAGCCATACGAACTGAACTCTCTCCCTCTCCCTCTCTCTGTCACTCACTCACTCTCTCTCTCCCTCTCTCTCTCCCTCCCTCCTTTCCTCCTCTGTCTCTCCTTCTTTCTCTTTGCCTCTTTCTCTCCCTCTCTCTCGCTTTCTCCCTCTCTCTCTCTCTCCCTTCTCTCTCACCCTCTCTCCCTCTCCCTCTCTCTCCTTCCCTCCCTCTCCCTCCATCTCTCCCTCCCCCTCCTTTCCTCCCCCCTCTCTCTGTGTCTCTGTCAGTCTGTCTCTGTCTGTCTGTCTGTCTGTCTGTCTTTCTTTCTCTCTCTCTCTCTCTCTTTCATCAGAGCCATGAACTCAAGATCTGATATGATGTCTCGAGCTTAATTCCAGCCAATAACATGAACACTGCCCTGTTCGCTGCCCATCTTAATGCTTAAATCATTCTGGTGGTGTCAGCGTACTGTTTCATAGGATCTGTTCTCCTTCCTCCCCCATTTCAAAATCTTGCCAGCGCATATTTTAGTCCTTCTGTCCCACTGGACGAAGTAGCAGGGAAGTTTTAGTCTTTTTCTCCTATTTTTGTTTTCGTATTTGGTGTTTATTCGTTTGTGATCTTACGTTTACACTTGACAAAGGCCAATTGGCCGAAAATTTGCACCTGTCTTGTCTGGTTGGATTGAATATGCGTTCTTATTCTATTTTCATGTGTGTGTGTTTTTTTTTTCTCTAGTTCCAGCGCATAGCGTATTACGTATCACGAAACTCGACGAGTCTGCCAGATATCTCGCTAATTACTGGCAGATTTGAGAAGAGCGCATATGGAATTGTCCTACTGCGATGAATCACTCTTGAAAAAAAATTAGAAACTCTTTGCCTGCCTGTCTGTCTCTCTGACTTTGTCTCTGTATCATTGTCTGTCTCTTTGTCTCTCTGTCTGTCTATATCTCTCTCCGGCGACGGCTAAGTTATAAGCAAAATGAATGTCAACTTGAACCTCTCTCTCTATGTCGCCTTGTCTCTCTCATACTTTTTCTCCGTCAACCTGGTACCCTCCATCCCTCACCCTCTTGTTCAAGCTGTCAAACTGTCCAAACGATAAAAAGGAAGACTTAAAAAAAAACAAACACCAAAGAAATAAGAACAATACCAATAAGCAAGCAAAGAAACAAGCAAACAAATAAGCAAAAATCAAACGAGCAGAAACAAACAAACAAACATACAAACAAACAAACGAAGGAACGAAGGAACGAACGACCGAACGAGCGAGGAAGCAAGCAAGCAAGCAAGCATACAAGCAAGCAAGCAAGCAAGCAAACGAACGAACAAACAAACAAAAACCAACACACACAAAACAAACAAACAAACAAACAAACAAACAAACAAATAAACAAACAAACAAACAAACAAACAAAACCCCAACTAAACCAGCCGAGTGTCAAAGGGAGACAATAAAGGATCAGTATCAGTAGAGACAAAAGAGGTGACTGAGAGCTGACAGTGACAGATAATAATGGTCGGTCTGCAAGGGAAACAATGGAGGGGATTTGGTCACCAGCCTCTCTCAGCAAAAAAAAATAGTCTTCCTCCAGCAAGACATTAGTCCACGTACTTTGAACCACCCAACCCCACCTCCACCCGGATCAGAGGAGATTACGAGCTATTACATCCCATAGCTGTAACTACCTATAGTTAAGGCGCTGTTAGCTGGGGTCCTCACAAGTCAAATCCTACAAATTACGTCAGGGCTGGTGACATTACTGTCACTAACGGTCAAGCTATAGCCACTGAACGAGTTCATTTACCCTTACCCTTACCCTTATTCCTCCTGTTGCCAAACCAGAGTTAGTCTCGCTAACGATAACAACGCCACAACAGAGCAGAGATGCTGGTAGTAAGTGGTAATCATTAGTTATTGGATGTTAGCGAAAGAACATTATCCGTTTTCGAAAATCTCTGGATGCTTTGTTACCAGCAGTTCTGAGACGTTAGCTGTCTTTCTCCTTTTGTTTTTGTTTTTTTCTCATCCTAAATGATCATAGCAGTAACAATTTCTCGTGTTTTTTTGTTTTTTTGTGTGTGTGTGTGTTAGGTTTTGACCGAACATTCGTTTCAATAGGGTAGTGATTATTCCGTGATGGTCACAGCGTTGACATCGTTTTGTCAATACAGAATAGGTTTTAAGACGGTTACACAGACGGTCACTCATATCATTATCAGAATAGAGACAGGCAGACATATAGACTTACAGACAGACACACACAGCGACACATAGACACACACACACACAACATTTACACAGCACTATACATTAACACAAAGACATAAAGACAATGACACTACACACACATATATATGCACACACACATATATACACACACAAATATACATATATATGTATATTATATATGTAATAGATAGATAGACAACAGACAGACAGACTAGATAGATAATAGATAGATAGAAGAGATAGAGAGAGAAGATAGAGAGAGAGAGAGAGAGAGAGAGAGAGAGAGAGACAGAAAACACTTATAGTGAAAAGACGTTAAATCAAAGAACGAACGAACAGACAGACAACAGGCTCACACACACACACAACACAACACACACACGCACACACACACACACACACACACACACACACACACACACACCACACACACACACACAACACACACACACTCACACACACCACTCACAAACACACAACGCACACAACATACACACACAGACACGCACGCAAACACACACACACACACACACACACACACACACACACACACACACACCACGCATACACACACACATACACACGCATAACACACAACACCCAAACACACACACACAGAGCTACACACAGTATATACCCAGAGCTGAACATGCTGTGGGCTCGTTCGAAGAACTGGTATCAGACAGCCGAGTTTCGTCCACTTACAGCTGAGTCATTCAAGATGTTGCTCAAAAGTTCCCGACCAACACCTCAGGTATCTGTATCTCTTGGGCCTGGTTGACACTAGGACATGTTGCGAAAAGAAGCGTAGAGCACAGCCCTTTCACGTACTCTCAGTTCGAAATGGAATTTCAAATGCATTATCACTGTATCTCCATTCTCACCATCATAGCACTGTAGGAAATTGTCTCCGCCGGTTCTGTGGTCTATCATGCTCTGCTTTCATGGTGAGTCAAGTTCAGTTATGGAGATATGTTTGAGGGCCGAAAAGGGTGGCGTGGGAGTTAGTGACATAAGAGTCGTGCAGAAACGGGGCAATTAAAAAAATAATCAATCAATCAAGCAAGCTAGCAAGCAATCATTCAGTCAAGCAAGCAAGCAAGCCAGCCAGCAAGCAAGCAAGCAAGCAAAGCAAGCAAGCAAGCAAGCAAGAAACAAGCAAATAGCTAAAAAACCAAACCAAACAACCAAACCAAACCAAACCAAACCAAACCAAACCAAACCAACAAACAAACCAAACCAAACCAAACCAAAACTAACCAAACTCCCATCAAACGAAAGGAAACAAAAGGAAAAGAAAGAACAACCAACCAGACCAGACCAGACCAGACCAAGACCAGGACAAGACCAGACCAGCAAGACCAGACCCAGCAAGACCAGACCAGACCAACCAGGCAAGACCAGACAAGACCAGACAAGACCACACCAGACCAGATCCAGACCACAAGCAAGACCAGACACAGACCAGACCAGACCAAGCAAGACCAGACCAGACCAGACCAAGCAAGACCAGACCAGACCAGACCAGACCAAGCAAGACCAGACCAGACCAGACCAAGCAAGACCAGACCAGACCAGCAAGACCAGACCAGACCAGAACCAGACCAGACCAGACAACAAGACCAGACAAGACCAGACCAAACCAGACTAAACCAAACCATAACAAACCAGACCAAACAAACCACCACCACCACCATCACTCCCCCAAACAAACAAACAAACAAACAAACAAACAAATACAGGGTCACGTAGTGTAAACAAAATCAGTTGGAAGGCTACTGAATTTCAACACAAGAGTTCTCCCAGTACAATTCCCTGCAACAAGCAGGGCAGAAGGTCAGTGCGAAATGACTCTAATACGCACTAAGCCAACCTGTCTGTCCAAGCGTAAAGACAATATAGCAGAGGACACGTGCAGAAAGGTCAACCGCACGAGCTGACCTTAAACTTGACCTTATCACTATCGTGTCGTGCGTCAGTCCGCTCGTGCATCATGCTTTGTTTACGAATCACAGAGGTCAAGTCCATTTCGGCGTACATTCGCTTGAGGCTATTCTTGACCTGGAAGAAGAAAACGGCCGTATCAGCAGAATTCCCAAACCAA
>CM060308.1:53558455-53560955 GCA_030674185.1 Monoplex corrugatus
GTGGGTGGGGGTGTGTGGCTTCGGATTGTTGTATTCAGTGTTTCGGTTGAAGTCAGAAATAAGAATTATTCATATTGTTTAACTTATTTTGCAATTCATGATGTTTTTTTTCTACATTTCAACAAATTTACCTTTAAGGTATTTCTCTAGTTTCATACACAATATGCTGTGTGTGGATGCTTCCCAAAATATGTTATGTGCAGATATTTTTAAGTCAGTGCAATTTTGACGTTGACCTGAAAATAAGTATATTTTCATGAAGATGGGATGGATGGGAGAAGACCCTAAAGAACAATAGAAGGCTGATTGTTCAGGATGGTCCTAAAAAACAATGGAAGGTTGATTTTCATGAAGGCCCAAAAGAACAATGAAAGGCTGATCGTTCATTGCGGTCGTAAAGATCGATGAAATGCTGATCGTTCTTGAAGGTCCTAAAGAGCAATGGAAGGCTGATCGTTCATAAAGGTCGTAAAGAACAATGGGAGGCTAATTGTTCAGGGTAGTCCTAAAGAACAATGGAAGGCTATTTGTTCATGGCGATCCTAAAAGAACAATGAAAGGCTGATCGTTTATGATGGTCCTAAAGAACAATGGGAAGCCAGTTGTTCATGGCGGTCCTAAAGAACAATGGAAGGCTGATTGTTCGTGGCAACAACAAATCATTCATACATTTTAAAGCCAGTGAGCTTGCTCACTATACTGTCTGGTCGTGTTTATTGAAGATACAACAGCGGATCGTGTGGACTGGCCAGCTGACCAAGATACCAGTGAACCAGCCGGCCCTTCGAACCTACAGCACCAGAGGTTTGGACCTCAGAGCTAGAGGAAGACCACAGCGGCTGCTGGCTAGATAGAATGGCAGAGGTTCTCCACATCTACAATACACGAATGTTTTCCCACCCTTGCTCATGTTTTTTTCTTTGAAATGTAGACATGACAATATCAAAACATGTCACAATGATTCAATGTTCAACGTACAATTACATATATGGAATGAATAATATATAATATATAATAATAGGTGAGTACTCTTAAGTTTGAAATATTGCAATGAGTGATTTTCTTACATATATCCACACATTAATTTTTTGCCAGACTTCTTAAGTGGCAGCCACACTTCACACATCTACAACATATGGATTTTCGCCAGACTTCTGGAGTGGCAAACACACTCCACATCTACAACATATGCATTTTTGCCAGATTTCTGGAATGGCAGACACACTTCACACCTACAACACGACTCTACGCCATGCTTCCCGTTAAGCTACCGACATACAGCTTCATCTCCCCGCCATACTTTCTGATACAAGCGGACGGAAATACATAGAAGATTTAACAGAGGGCCTTGTGACAAAGGGTAGTTGGCCTAAGTCGTTTAAATCCTTTTAGACTTGAGTCTCTCTTGATATCTTACGCACACACAAAAATTGTAAAAAAAACAACCCCAAAGCAACAGAAGGAAGAAAAAAAGAGGAGAGAGAGAGAGAGAGAGAGAGAGAGAGAGAGAGAGAGAGAGAGACAGAGACAGAGACAGAGACAGAGAGAGAGAGATAGAGAGAGAGACAGAGACAGAGAGAAAGAGAGAGAGAGAGAGATAGAAAGAGACAGAGAGAGACAGAGACAGAGACAGAGACAGAGAGACAGAGACAGAAACAGAGAGACACAGACACAGAGAGACAGAGACAGAGAGAGAGAGAAAGAGAAAGAGAGAGACAGAGAGAGAGAGAGAGAGACAGACAGAGAGACACAGACAGACAGACAGACCGAGAGAGAGAGAGAGAGAGAGAGAGAGAGAGAGAGAGAGAGACAAAGACAGAGACAGAGACAGAGACAAAGACAAAGTCAGAGACAAAGAGAAGGAAACGCTATAGTTAAATGTCAGAAAGAGATACTAAAAGATCAGTATCAGAAGCGACTACGAGAAAGCGAGAGCTGAAAATGACTGATTATGGCCTGCCCCGTGAGAGACAATGCATGAGCATTAGACATTAAGTTTTTGCAAGTCTTCAGAGACACCAGTCCACGTACTTGGGCTAAACCGGGTCGGTGAAGACTGCAAGCTATAGTCACATTGTAAATTAGCTGTAAGCTAAGGTCACACGCATTTTGCTGCCTATGATTAGGTCACTGCTAGCGACGTTGCTGAAACGCTTTGTTAGATATTAGTCACCAACAGTTCACTCCTCAAAAAAGAAAAAAAGTTTGGAGTTTGTTCAAGAGGGATTCATCGCATTCGGACAGTTCCATATGTGCTCCACCCAAATCTGCCAAGAATTATCTGGCAGACTCCCCAAGCCTGCGCAAAACCCTATGCACTGACAAGGTCTTGAAATTGGGGAGAAAAGGGGGGGGGGAGGAGGGACTTTTGAAACACTAAGCTGACTCCACCAGAATGATGGAAACATTAAGCAGGGCAGAGAACAGGCCAGGTTTTAATGTTGCAGGCTGGAATTGAACTTGAGATATCAGATTTGAGTCCATGGCACTTTCAGGAGAA
>CM060308.1:53565955-53573455 GCA_030674185.1 Monoplex corrugatus
CTGGACTTGGCTGATGTGCTTTGTGTGGCTATGTCCCAGGTATTTGTCATCTTCCCACCTTACCATTCGGCTTGTAAAGAAGGCAACTGATGACTGGGTCTGAATGGGTCATGCAGCGCATGAACAGACCTCTCCCCCTCCCTCACTTTGCTTGGCGAAATGGCTACTGCTCAGCGTGTGGCGGGAGACGATTGTATGGCTGGTGGTGGTGAGGCATTGCTGTTCTGGATCCCACCCAGCAATCTCGGGTGTTACATCATGACTAGACGACAATGGGGAACAGTGGTAGAATGGTTCAGACGATTTGCCTGCCAGTAACTAAACTGAAGGTTCCAGAGTTTGTTTCCTGTTGAGACCTTGATTTTTCTCCACAGTTTGAAGGGAAAATCGACCTGAACGTCTAGTCTTCGGAATAGAACGAAATACGAATCGGACCCGTGTGCCTTCTGGCCTAAAGATCCCACGGCAGTTGAAAATCGCGAAGAGAGGGCTTTTGCCCGCCTGCCCCCGTATAAAACATTGGACAGATAGGTTGATTTTCCAGGTCCCTCCTCTTGAAGGCCGAGTAGCCTTCTTGCCTTTCTAAACTCTTGGTTTAAAAAATGGGTGGCGCTGCACTGCGGCGACGCACTCTCAAAGGGATAGCCGCCCGACTTTCACATGGTAAATCCACTGTGACAAAAGAAATGAATATGAATATGAATATGAATATGAAATATGAATGTGAGCATGAAAAATACAACACACTTTATGTCGAGTGAATTTTTACTATCAATTTCATTGCAAATTAAATCTACAGTTTCACCTTTCCTCTCCCCCCCCCCCCCTTCCCATCTCTTGCAGTACGTATCAATACTCAAAACTACTGCTGATTACACGATTACAGCTCACAGGGCTAAGAACACAAAACTAAACAAATGGTCAAGCCATTTTAAAAATCTCCCTTTTCATACCAAAACTGATTCCTTTTAATCTAGATTTCGTATTTCTAAGAGTCACAGTGAACCTGAAGAACCATTCGCTTAAAATCAAAACTTGACATGAAGCGAGGATAATGGTAGACTGTCCCAATGATGAAAACAGATTTTAAAAGATATTTTCAGAAATTTCTTAGGAAGTGTTGTTCATACATCTTTTTGAAAAACTGCTGATTTTAGACACTATTCTTTTTTTTAATTTTTTTTTTTAGTGCGTGTGACCTTGACCTTGGAAATGTACTTTGCAAAATTCTGCTTTAACGATTCGTCATCAATACGTAGTGCACACACTGGACCAAAATTTAGTGAAGATCTACCTGAAAAACTTAAAAATTTTTTTTTTTTACATATTTTTGACACATACATACATACATACATACATGCATACATTCACACATACATATATTCATACATGCATACATGCATACATGCATCATTCATACATACATACATACATACATACATACATACATACACACATACATACATACATACACACATACATACATACATACATACAGACAGACAGACAAACACATAGATACAGACAGACATACAGACAGACAGACAAACATACATACATACATACATACGGATAGGCAGACAGACAGATAGACAGACAGACAGACAGACACGGACACACAGAAACACACACCTCTCTCAGGTCATTATGATACCTCTCCCCTCCCCTTGTTTTGTTTTGTTTTGTTTCTTTGTTTGTTCGTTCGTTGTTTTTGTTTGTTCGTTTTTCGTTCGTTTGTTCGTTCGTTCGTTGTTTGTTTGTTGTTTGTTTTGACAAAAGAGATAGAAAAACAACAATAACAACGATAAAGGTCAGGTGAGGCGACCAGAATGAAACATCTGAAGGCCACTGGAGAACTCAGCCTTCATTTCACTGTGGTATTATTCTGAAATAACGAAAAGGGTAGACGGCTTCTTGTAAATGTCAACCTACAGTGTCTGGTCTGCTCACGTATTTCACAAATAGTACCGAACACGTGCACTTAGATCAAGTGCCAATGCTGACCTTGAACTTGACCTTATCAGTTGTATCGTGCTGGTCAGTCCGCACGTGCGTCACCCTTTGTTTATGAGTCATCGGCGTGAAGTTTCTTTTCGGGCTGTGAAATTGCTTGAAGTCATGTTGGACCTTGATGGAAACGGTCGGGTTCGGGGGATTTTCCGGATAAAATCTGGTGATATAGTACTCAGCGGAATGGACAGGTGACTGAAGATTGTGGGTTTCAGTTGCCTAAGCCATCTTTTGCGATTCAGCCGTGTCGTTGATATTGCTATTGTTAGTTTGTTTGAAGCCCAGTTGACTGCGTAGAGCCCTATCAGGCCTATGACCGTTTCAATATATACACAATATTTCAACAGGAAAAAAAAAAAGAGAGAAAGAAAATTAAGTACTCATACGAATGCATTCGCGCACACAATCCAAGGAGATCCTCCCGACGCCGACCACTACGCCCAGTTTATCACATAGGGGATTTAATTAAAAAAAACCCATCTGAATACAAATTTAAACATAACTAAGGACAATAAATCATATATGAAAACCGGCCCAAATTACAGAAAACTGCTTTCGCGTATTTCATTTCCCTAGAACCCAAAATGCATTAATACTTGTACCCAATTATCAATCCTAAGAGAAATTACGTAAGATTTATCGACCACATACAGGTGAATGGACCAGCAAGGCAGCAAGGACCACGAAGACAAGTTTCTGACATATTTGCCTCATCATCATTAATGTATGGATTTTTTGTTAGCCTGTCAAAAAGTCCTATAGTGCATTATCTTTAAAATGTTATTGCACTTGTTCACCGTTATGGATAGTCAATTGTTAGTTTTGTTTTTATTCATTTATTCTATATATTTCCTAATTTTGTTTGTTAGTTTGTTTATTTGTTTAAATCGTTAATTATGGTAACGTTATTTGTTAGTTTTAACTTCCCCTCCTCGAAAGTTGTTTCCTGGACTATCTTTTCTCAAGACCAAAACTGATATTTTCAAATATCCTCTTCACTCCTCCTCTATCCCCCCCCCCCCCCCCCCTTTTTTTTTTGGTTGTTGTCTAAAATCACTTTAGTGAATAGACATTAAATCAAAGATCACCAACATCAAGACAGAAAATGATGGGAACAAATGACAGTAAGCAAAAAGGAACAAGGCAGAAACAAAGAGAGTGACAGAAAAAAAAAAAGAAGGAAATTTCTAGCACAGAATTTCCAGACGGTGGGGATACTATTTATACTGAAAGAGCCCCCGGCGTCCCCACTGGAAGAACGCGGCGCATGTTACAGATCTTACTCAGTATATTTGTTGGAACCAACCGTTTCAGCCGTTGAACGTGCCTTTGCTAGAATAGCCCGGGTCTCGCCTTAGTAAGGGCGCTTAGGATTACTGCTCTGCACACAACAATCTTGGTGGCGAGGCTGATGCCACTGTTTTGCCCACAACTACTTGGTCAGTTTTCCGAAGACAGAGCTAGCTAACCTTGGAGAAGAGTGACGCCATCTCAACATCAAAATGTTCATTGCTGCTACTGCTGAGACTAATTGTAAGACCAGAGCGTTTGCAGTCATGTGCTGGGTTGTTTCGTATCATGTTTTTTTTCTTTCTGTCTTTCTTTCTTTTTGTTTTGTTTGTTTGTTTGTTTGTTTGTTGGGTAAATTCTTGTTGAAATCACAGGCGTCAGTCCCACAGTGGTTTATGGCCAAATTGGCACCGATAGAAGTGAGCAGGGACGCATGGAAAATAATAATGTAAAAAAAAAAAAATCATAGCACGCTACAACCTGCCACATTTCACACCACACAACACCACATTGGACACCACACAACCCCTTGTTAACCTCATGTCACTGAACAGGCTACAACCTGTTTTAGTGCAAGATACTCTGATCACCCACACCACACACACACACAAAATGAAACAAAATACGCATTGTCTAAAGAGTCTTGGTTAACAAACAAGAAACACCTGAAGGTGCTGGATGGGACCCAGAGCAACGATGCCTCACCGCTGATCGGACGATCACCTCCCAGCTCCTGACACTACATGACAGCCATTTTGCCAAGCAAAGGGAGAGTGGGGGCCGGGTGGGAAGGCTGTTCATGCGCTGCATGACCCATTTGGACCCAGTCAATTGTTACCTTGTTTACAAATAATAGCAAGGTAGGGAGAAGACAAATCCCAGAAAATAGCCACACAACGCGCACCAGCCAGGTCGTAACAAACAAACAAACAAACAAACAAGCAAGCAAGCAAACAAGCAAGCAAGCAAGCAAGCAAGCAAGCAAAGCAAGCAAGCAAGCAAACAATCAATCAATCAATCAAGCAAGCAAGCTAGCAAGCAAGCAAGCAAGCAAGCAGCAAGCAAAACAAGCAAGCAAACAAACAAACAAACAAACAAACAAACAAACAACAAACAACAAACAAACAAACAAACAAACAAGGAACATTCCAAAAGATGATATATTTTCACAACACTTGACTAAACATGTTTTTGCCTTCGTTAATATTGAAAAAAGTTCACTTTATAGTTCGATGATCGTTGTCTTGTTTTGTGAAATACGAATAAATGTGAGTTCTTATCTTATTTTCCTGCCTTTCTGATGACAGTTCTAAAATAATAGTTTATTTATTTACCGATTTATCTATCTATTACTTTATCTATTTATTTTATTTATTTACCGATTTATCTATCTATTACTTTATCTATTTATTTTATTTATTTACCGATTTATCTATCTATTACTTTATCTATTTATTCATACATTTATTGTTGGATTTTCTAGAGACGATGCTTTCTTTCTTGGCATGTCGATTTTCGTTTCTGAATACTAATTTCATTTATTCCTGGTCATTTTCTTTTTTGATTCATTCTGGAAGATAATCTTCTCTGAATATTTACATTTGAAAATGAATGTCTTTGATGGGTTCAGTTTTATGAGGACGATATTATTTTCATAACAATAATTCTTGTTTCAGGTCTTTGATCACGCAAGACCATGTTTGAATGTTATTTGATCTTTTTGGGTTGTTTGTTTGTGAGTTTGTTTGTTTGTTAACTTGTTTAATCGTTTGTAAAGTCCATCCATTCTTGTTGTTTGAGTCTCATTTCTTATGTATGTTTCTTTTCTTAACTTGCTTATTTGTTTATATTGTCTCATAATGCAGGCAGTTAGCTGCGTCTGTGTGGGCGTAATGCTGGGTGTTTTCATCTTCCCATAAAGGGCTGGAACTAAATAGCAAGAAGCAATAAAAACAACAACAACAACAAAAACATGAAATCCCCTCATGTAAAATAACAATAAACGGCACAACTTTGAGACAATTGATAAGTTTAAATATATGGGAACGGTTATCTCACCAGACGGCAGATGCACATCAGAAATCGCCAGCAGAATCGGCCAAGCCAAAACGGCATTCAAAAAGATGAAAAGCGTTCTACCAACAAACGCCTATCAATTAATATAAGGAAGAGAGTTCTTGAATGTTATGTAGAACCGATACAGTTATACGGTTGTGAGGCAATGCAACACGCAATGCGAGAACAAGATTGAGGCAGCCGAGATGTGGTTTCTAAGAAGAATGTTGAAAGTTCCATGGACAGCAAAGAAAACAAACGAGACAGTCTTGATGGAGGCAGACACAAGTAGATCATTCATAAGGAAGATTAGGAAAAGACAGGCAACATTTATAGAACATTTTATGAGGAAGGGGGAATTAGAGCACCTGGTCACAACAGGAAAGCTGGAGGGAAAGAGAGCACCAGGTAGACCCAGGGAAAAATATTGGACGGACTTGCAGGGTGGCTGAGGACAGAGAGGGTGGGAGATGTACTTGCAGCGACAAGGGATAGATACATACGGAGGGCCATGATCGCCAACGTCATGCAGCAGGGCACATCATGATGATGATGATGATGATGATGATGATGATGATGATAAACCCCAGACATTGACATGATTTACAGGATTTTTAACGTGCCTGTTTGATATTCTGCAAGCGTATGTATGCGAAAGGGGTTTAGATACTGGCAGGTGACCTGAAGATAGGAACAGTTTTTTTACGCTTTAGGGGGGAAGTGTCTAGGAGGATCAAACCTGGCACTTTCTGATTGGAGGTCTGACTGTCATCCACTTGACTGCCACGCCCGCAATTATGGACGAGGCCGTTTAAGCAGCACTGGTGGTCAACTGGTGAAACATTTACTTGCCACCGAGAGTGATCCGGGGTTCGAATCCTGGTCAATGCATTTTATGAAATTGATTGTGACCCCGATAGCTTAGCTGGTGACAGTGCCTTGTTGATAACGACAAGGTCGTGAGCTGCAATTTTTTTTTCTTTCTTTGTTTTTTTTTTCTCAGGTTGGACTGGTTCAGCTGATTGAGTCGTTGACTTCAATCCCAGTTTTTAACACGTAGACTGTCCTGTTCGCTGCCCACGTTACTGCTCCAATCATTCTGCTTGTGTCAACCTAGTGTTGCATGAGTTCCCTCCTCCCTCCCCATGCTGGCGCTTTTTTTTTTTTGTTTTTTTGTTTTTTTGCGCAGACTCAAGAAATGTGCCAGACATTTACTGCGTGCGCGTGCGTAGTGCGTGCGTGTGTGTGTGTGTCTGTAGTGGCAGATGTGGGTGGAACGCATATGGAATTGGTTGATGAATCCCCCCAAAACTCCTCATTCCAAACACACTCCGTGTCTTGTATTTCCCTTCTTCCAACATCATGTTTCTATCTTTGCCTGTACGAGCAATTCCTGTCTATCCGTGACCGTCTGTTTGCCTGTCGATCTATCTGTCTGTCTGTCTGTTGTTAGTCTATTTGTTTGTCTGTCTGCCATTCTGCCTGTCTGCCTGCCTGCCTGCTTGCTGCCTGCCTGCATGTATGTCTGTCTGTCTATCTGTCTGTCTGTCTATCTGTCCGTCTGTCTGCCTGCCTGTCTGCCTGCCTGTCTGTCTGTCTGTCTGTCTGTCTCTCCCGTCTCTCTCCCTTCATCTCTCTGTCACGCTTACCATTTTATTTACAGAAATCAGGAAAGCATAGAACGTGAAAAATGATACGCTGTTTCATTTAAACGTTGACTGTCTTAAAACAACATCAATGTTCTTATCTTCATTTCTCTTTTTTTTTTTTTCATTATGTTGGTCACTTTTTTCTCTTGTTTTATTTTCAATTTTGTTTGTTTGATTATTTGTTTTCTTGTTTGTTATCAGGCTAATGAATATTAAAAAAAAAATACTGCCTTGCATTTCACGAAACAACTAGAAAGAAAGTAAGGGTGGGTGGGGGGGGGGGGGAAGCAAAGAATGTCAAGCCATTCGAACAATTTCCCTTTCAACAACTTGTGTTTCAAACTACGTAATCAACAGCGATATAGATATAACCTTGAAAAATCAATCAAGACTAACAAAACAGGCATTTAATAGAAAGTTGTCATTTGGTTAAAACAAAAAACACTTAAATATGATTACAGTCAGTTAAAAAGTGTGAGAACTGTATGATAAAATA
>CM060308.1:53578455-53580955 GCA_030674185.1 Monoplex corrugatus
TCGGCATGATCTTTCGCTTCCTAGCTGACTATTTTAATCATTGAAATTAAAACCAGCAATAAGTTGATAAGAAACACCTGAGGGTGTTGGATGGGACCCAGAGCACCAATGCCTCACCACTGTCTGGACAATCACATCTGTATCCGACACCACACA
This sequence comes from Monoplex corrugatus, assembly GCA_030674185.1. Classification (NCBI taxonomy): domain Eukaryota; kingdom Metazoa; phylum Mollusca; class Gastropoda; order Littorinimorpha; family Ranellidae; genus Monoplex; species Monoplex corrugatus. Next base: position 53,578,612 of record CM060308.1, read on the forward strand.
GTAGCCATTTCACCATACAAAGAAGCGGGGGTGGGGGGGGGGAGGGTGGGTGGGTGGGTGGGGGGAGTTTGTCCATACTCTCCATGACCCATTTGGACTCAGTCGTCAGTTATCTTGTTTGTAAACCGAATGGCAAGATGAGGAGATGTCAAAACCTGGTACACAGACACACACAACACAACACAACACATCACAACACGCTCCTGCCAGGTCCAGCACAGCTACCGGACAAAGAGTGAATGAAACAGCCCTCCCTCGCCTCAGCATCTTACCAATCTGGGCCCTTATCTCTATCTACTGGGCAGCCTCCGTGATTTCGCGTGAGTTTCAAGAGATACGAATTAAAAAAAAAACCCAACCAATCAACCAACCAACCAACCAAACAACCAACCAACCAACCAACCAACCAACCAACCAACCCACCAAACCAACCAAACAAAAACGGACGAACGAACGAACGAACGAACGAACGAACGAACAAACAAACAAACAAACAACAAAAGATGGGGGTGGGGGGTGGGGAGAGGGAATCCGCGCTTACACACAGAGAAACACACACACAGAGTCGCTTACATACAGACGTATTATATCACATTATTGAAATCAAATGAAATTAATATTCTGTGTAATAATCACACAAAGCGTGCAAAAAATGCGAAAAGGGTGATTTTTTTCATGTCTGATCACCTTGTAAATGACTCTTTTCAATTAGATGGAAGAAGGAAGAAAGTCATCTTTTGATATAACACGACACAAAAACATTCAGACAATATTATTGTCATAGAGTGCTCGTGTGAAGAGGCACAAAGATGGTCAAAGGGAAAGAACTCCGTTAATTATCCGTACGCAGTCTCTGCACAATTGGCTCCCCTGCTTTCTTTGCGATCATACCCTCGCGGCGTCAGCTCCAATAATTCAGCTTTTTTTTTCTCTCTCACTGGTCATATCCAAGCAGATAGCATGCGCCAGCGCGGTGAAATCCATCTGCGCTCTAGTCTTCTTTACAGTTCCACTGAGGGATCTTGAAATTCCGGTGATATATACGGGATAATGTGATTTTCATTACATGCGGCGAACATTGTATGATTAGAATCAACCAATTGATCAACATTTTAAAATGTTATATACATAAGTACACAGCTTCAACGATGGGAATATAAAGACACGTTTGAAATAAACAGACAAATGAATAAATAGATGAATAAAGAAATAAATAAGAAATAAATATATAAATAAAGATTGGGAAAAAAGCAACAACAACCCCCCCCCCCCCAAAAAAAAAACAAAAAACCCCAACCAAACAAACAAACAAAAAAAAACACCACCACCACCAACAACAACAATCAAACAAACAAACAAAAACAAAAACAAAAAACACACAAACAACAATAACAACACCCCCCCTCCCAAAACAAACAAACAAACAAAAATACGCACAAGTACCAACCAACCAACCAACCAACCAACCAACCAACCATCTATCTGACTGACCGTCCGACCAACCAGCTGATTGACTACTAAACTAACTGGTTGTAATTAACTAACTGAATGGATAAAAAGAAAATTAAATATCCACCCCACCCAGCACAAAGTAAATCTTTTCCATTTCTCCTCCTTTTGTTTAATAAAAATAGTTTGTTTGTTTGGTGTCTGTCTGTCTGTCTGTCTGCCGTCTGTCTGTCTGTCTGCCTGTCTGTCTGTCTGTCTGTATGTATGTGTGTGTGTATGTATGTATGTATGTATGTATGTATGTATGTATGTATGTATGTATGTATGTATACATGTGTGTGTGTGCATGTGTCTGTGTGTATGTGTGTGTGTAAGTGAGTGTGTTTGTTTGTGTGTGTGTGTGTACGTGTATGTATGGGTGTGTGTACATGTTTGCGTGTGTATTTTGAAAGTCAGTATGCGAACAAAATTGTCATTTCAAGGCGAATTTTTACAGCTAAATTCATAACACGTTTCATCTATTTCACTTATAAGATAAAAGAATTTAATCAATTACTGTGGAAAAGTCTGTCAAATAATATGATAATACATACAAGAGTGTATACATCAGTGAACTGAAAAGGGAAAAAGGAAACAAAACGTGTATTATAACAGCAAACATTTCATTGTTGACATTAGCAAGCGTGTATAGATCAGCTTTATTTTCAAACATTTCTACTCATAGTCATCTTGGTAAATCATTCCAACAGCCTGTGCTAGAATACACCGAAGCAGATTATAAAGATTCAGTCTTGATTTCAGCAATATCAAAGTTCTCTTTCTGGAGTTTGATTCGCGGTTCTCTTCATAGGAGATACTGTGCTTTAAATGTGAAGGGGTTTTCTATTATGAATAA
>CM060308.1:53585955-53593455 GCA_030674185.1 Monoplex corrugatus
TGCGTCTCCAAATTCGAAGGATCGTCTGCCAGAGCCGGACATCCAAGAGGAGGACGAAGACTCGGACTAGGCCGAGGCCCAAAACATTTATAAAGAAAATCCTGTACGACTTTTAGTCCCATGCTCCCAGAACCATGTGCACTGTGCGACTCTAGGCATCTTTCTGCCAGCGTAAAACTATGTAATGTGACTCGGTGTTTTGTTTGATTTGGATACATGTACCTACACTGTTGTGGATATATTTTGACCTAGTTATGTAGGCTGGATACATAACATTTTGGTTCATTCATTGTGTATTCATGGCGATGTGGCATGAACACGTAGTGCGACGTTGAAGCCGGTGTCCTGTTGTTTGACTCGCTGAGACAAATTTCATTAACATTTATGACTGGATACTTGCTTCATGAGATCGAACTACCGCCTTTGCTGTTGATGACGCAGTGAGTTTCAGTTTTGTTCTCCGCATGGGTTTTTCACTCTGTTCACTTCAATTATCACGAAAAACACAAGATCTTTTATCATGTTTGAAGCATCACTCTATCTTCTTTTCGCATGCATTATGCTCTTATTATTCTGAATCACTTGCATTGTATTTTGCTGGTTGCACAACACTTACAAAAACACTGCCTGGTAAGCCTATACCACCAAAGCTTGTAATAGTAGACAATGCACCAAGCGAGTAATAAATACGAGTTTCATACTCAAATTAGACACTAATCAGTCACTTTGTTTTACTTCTTGAAAGGCCGTTATTGGTTTTAAGTTCTTTTAATGTAAGGCTTTTTGAAATTCCCAGGCACACAATGGTCTGCCTGAACATCGCATATCCATGTAATAGGTATTTCCGGGCTGATAATTCTATACGTCAGTACCGTCACCAGACAGCAGCTCTAGCTACGAGGTTTATCCGGGACCTGGCACAGGCCACCTCAACAGAATTCCTGCCAGCGACTTGAGTTACTGCTCTCAGACAGGCCATTCTATCTGATATAACACACCATATCCATGACCCGGATAAACAGTGTACAAATTCTTACGAGGTTTATACGGGCACTGTTCGACCAAAGCATTCTGTTTCTGGAACCACATAAATCTGCTATTTACTACATTCTTCACAAAGATTGCTATACACAGAATAAAATAAATATTTGCAGTCTTTAAACTTCCGTGAACATATAGAGACAGGGACAAAGTTTCAAGAGACACTAATTTTAGGGGTCAAATTAACATGGAAACATTTGAGTTTCAACGTCAAACTTGCTAACGGCTCTACTGAAAAAAATGCTGAAATCGTGATACGAGGTTTATCCGGCAGCCCTCGATATGGCCTTTCTGTTTTAGTTGACTGTCAGTTAAAACACAAAGATACCGATGTTCTGAAAACTTTTCAATGACTTGGGATAAAGCGATAGGCTACTGCTTTTGTGAGGTTGTTACAATCACGTTTTTTGATTTTCAGAATTCAAAACGGAACTCCCATTTCTCTTTTCACATTTCTCTGTAATTAAAAAATTTTTTTTTTTAAAGTAGAAATGATTCAAGCATTAGTAATACTGGTGAACTAAGTGTATCTATCTTCAGGCAGACAAACAAACAAACAAACAAACAAACAAACAAACAAACAAACAAACAAAACATTCCCTAAAGAAATGAATGGGAAAAACCCCCACTTTCTTCATCCAAACTAACAAGAAAAAAAAAATCATTTAATACAAAACCAATCGTTCTCCCTCACAGAGACAAAGCCGCAGGTTCGCGAACATGCCAAGGACGGTCTACGGGAATTAACTCTGCAAAAGTGATTTCGCAACACAATCTTTGCACGATTAGTTTCCCTTAACTAACGGAACGCTGAAACGTCAAATGCCTACGCGTACAACGATTCTTAGTTTTTCATTTCTTTCCTGGTTCCGATCAAAATAGACAATATGTTTCAAGGCGTAAAAGCCCACATGCGCTCATCTTTTCCCCACAAAAGGGCTACAAACACTTAGGTAGTTTTTCCGGTGTACCTGTAGGCCTAACTATGGGATGTAACAGTATCTGACACATCATAACCCAACAGCAAAATGAATAAAGAAATAAATGATTAAATGAATGAATGAATGAATGAATCATAAAATAGATAAACGAATAAATAAATAAATGATACACAAATAAATAAATGAATAAATGAATAAATAAATAAATAAATAAACAAACAAACAAACAAACAAATAAAGATAGACAAATGAATAACTAAATAAATAAACACATACATAAATAAACCAACCAACCATTAAATAAATCAATTGATAAATAAATGAATAAATAAATGAATATACAAATAAGTAAATAAATAAATAAATAAATAAATAAACAAACAAACAAACAAACAAACAAAACAAACAAATACATAAACATATAAAAAAGAAAGAAATGACAAGTAAACAGACAAAACACAACCACCATTCTCTTTCAGTATCATAACTGGCGTATTTGACGTTTGCAACAATCACTTGGGCAAGACGTCGGACATCCAGTTAAAAGGTCTGGGTTTGATCCTGCCTACGTACCTCCCGCCTGATAGATAAAGGGTTAAGATTTGTCCAGTCTCTCAGGTGAGCGTCTGCACTCCCCAATGCCTGAACCCCGTTCGTGTGAATACGCACGTTAAAGATCCTGTACTTAATGTCAAGTCATTGGTGGCTTAAGTAACGTCGGAAACACCACGCATGCACACCCACACACACACAAAAAAAGGACTGCGCAGACTGTACAGCACCATGACTGCCTGCACAGTGTGGGCTAAACAACATGCATACATTGCACACACACACACAAAGCAAAGAACAGTTCTACAGAACAGAACAGGATAGGAAAGACAAGGAAAAGAACAGAAAAGAACAGAAAAGATAAGAAAATGAAAGAAAAAAAAAGAAAGAAAAAAAAAAAAAGAACAGAAAAGAAAAAAAAAGTAAAGAAAAAAAAAAAAAGAAAAGAAAAAAAGAAGAAGAAAAAAAAAAGAAAAGAAAACTGCATAATGGAACTTCATGGCATCATTAGATCATGCCTATTCTCATGTTTACGTAATGTCAGCCCACACTTTGTAAGTCGTCACATCCTGCTCTTTATGGTGACGTCACTTTTGGAAAGGAGCTGAAACGATCGGTGTGGTGTACACAGAAGCGACGGAGAAGATGAGGCAGAAAACAAAAACAATGACAAATCCTGATAAACTAAACTAAAACAAAGGATTATCTGACTCTAAATTTTGCAACAAAGATTTTCTCGTGAACGAAGGACCGAGCGAGCGTGCGAGAGAGAGAGAGAGAGAAAGAGAGAGAGAGAGAGAGGAGAGAGAGAGAGAGAGAGAGAGAGAGAAAAGAGAGAGCGCACACACTTACACACAGAACGATTACAGGGAGGTAATTCAACGTACATTAGTAACTTGATCAGTGTAAGCAATTACAAGAGTTGCATCCCTTAGACCATAATATCTATGCCCCGGCGAAGCCTCACGTAGTCCGAGTCTAATTTATTGTCAGTTCATTTGTTTATGTTTACAGTTATTTCTTCTTTTTCTTCTTCTTCTTCTGATGAGTGATGATGACGACTACGACTACGACTACGACTACGACGACGACAGTCGATGATGGTGATTTTATTAATTATATACCATCATCAAGCAATATAGTCCAGGCACAAAAAGCAACTGAACCTCGTTTATCGTGAAAATTGTGAACGATCTTCTGACATCCCTTGATGATGGTGACATTTCTCTTCTCTCTCTCTTAGATTTGTCTGCTGCCTTCGACACTATAGACCATGAGATACTGCTTTGGCGCCTCCACAACTGCTACGGAATTTCTGGCTCCGCTCTCTCCTGGTTTCAGTCATATCTCTCTGACCGCACACAGACTGTATCTGTAAATGGCTTGCCCTCACCTCCCTCAGCCCTCAGATATGGCGTTCCTCAAGGATCCGTCCTGGGTCCAGTTCTCTTTGTTTTGTACACGCAGCCTCTCGCAAATATTATTCTCCGCCCATTCTGTATCACATCATAGCTTCTCAGATGACAATCAAATTTACAATTCTGGTCCCATCTCTAATGTAAACAACATCGTACAAACCACTAAAGCCTGCATTTTCCGACGTGAAAGACTGGATGACTTGTAACAAATTACAACTAAACCAAGACAAAACTGAAATGATTTTCATTACTCCTAAAAAACTTCTCAACTGTGACTTAATTCCATCTTCCATATCACTGAATGGGACAGACATCACCCTCTCCCAAAAAGTTAAGAATCTAGGTGTCACCATCGACAACACTCTTAACTTTCAGCAGCATGTCTCAAACATCTGTCGTGTCTGTTACCTTGAACTTCGTAGAATAGGTTCCATCCGTCATCTCCTTACTCTCGAAGCTACTAAAATATTAGTTTGTGCTTTCGTTCTTTCTCGTCTTGACTATTGTAATTCCCTTCTGTCTGGTTCCCCAAAACAGCTCCTTGACAAACTTCAGAAAGTACAGAACCATGCCGCTCGGCTAGTATTTCGGTCTTCCAAATTTCAGCATGTCTCTCCTCTTCTCCAAGACTTGCATTGGTTACCTGTGTTGAAAAGGATCCAACATAAAATTGCTGTTCAGTGCTTCAGATACTTCGACAATTCTATTCCCTCTTACCTGTCTGAATATCTTCAACTATACGTTCCATCTCGTCATCTTCGTACCTCAGCCGATACCCGCTTATTTCGAATCCCAACTTTTCGAACAAAATCATATGGTGAGCGATCCTTTTCTTTTCAAGCCCCTTCCTCATGGAATTCACTTCCCTACCCGCTGAGGCACAAAACAAGTCTTCAGTCATTTAAATCTGGCTTGAAAACGCATCTCTTTCCTCTCTGAAATTTATTAACCTAAAAGAGCTATGCTGTCTGCGCGCTAGCGTGCTTCTGTGTATGTTATTGCTGTGCGCCTATAGATATGTCTCGGGGTGGGAGGAGGATATGTGTGTGTGTGCCAGAGAGTAGGTACTAATATTTGATATTATTAACGGTGTGTATGTGCTTGTGGATGGAGTGACAGAGGTCCGCCATGTATGATGAAAATTATATTAGGCCTATGTTTCTATGTTCGATGTAATGTGTATTGTACAGTTTGTAAGCGCTTAGGGCTTTCCAGAAAGATTAGGCGCTCTAAATGCCCTTAATAATAATAATAATAATGGTGATTCATGCTTGTGAATTAAATGTAAATGTATACCTCATAACAAGCCATCATGTAATACACATGTTCGCAAGAGCACACCATAAGCTTAGAGTTCGTTGTACCTCAGTGTTATCGTTTGATTACAATCTTTATACAGATGGAGGGACATTCTTTTAGAAACAAACCTTTATATTCAAACTGAGTCAAATTGATTTTGTCATTATTTTACAGTTGGAGATCACGCAGATCAAAGCGTGTTGATCCATGTTTACACAGTTCTGCAGTTTATGATGATGATGATGATGATGATGATGTGGTGATGATGATGGGGTGAATGGTGTGATGATGATGATGATGATGATGATGATGATGGTGGTGGTGGTGGTGGTGGTGGTGATGATGATCATGATGGTATGTGTGATGACGATATGATGATGATGAGATGATGATGATGATGATGATGATGATGATGATGATGGTGATGATGAATGAGCCGCCGCCGACGCCGATGATGATGATGATGATGATGATGATGATGGACTTCCTCATCAGTCTGACGGATGTGATCTTCATCGCCTAGCGTGGGTCTTCGCCTGGAATAGAAGACAGATGTCAGGGCCCATGTTGCCCTGTAGGCAATGCATAGGAAGGAGTCGTCTGGCCCTGGACATAATAAAGGGTAATACATTACTTTTATATGGTGTTGTTCTCCCAGTGGGTATTAAGGCACCTGGACATAATAAAGGGTAATACATTACTTTTATATGGTGTTGTTCTCCCAGTGGGTATTAAGGCAATGTCCAATGTCTTAGATTCCTTATTAGCAGTATATCCATCCATCCGTCCATCCATCCATCCATCCGTCCACCATCTTTCGCCCGTCCACCTCCATCCGTCCGTCCGTCCCGTCCATCCGTCCATCCGTCCGTCCGTCCGTCATCCAGCCATCCATCCATCCATCCATCCATCCACCATCTCCCTCCACCATCCATCATCCACTCATCCATCCATTCACCCGTTCGTCCGCCCGTCAGTCCATCCGTCCATCCATCCGTCCGTCCGTCCTCCGTCCAGTCCGTCCGTCCATCCATCCATCCATCCATCCATCCATCCATCCACCCATCCTCCGTCCGTCCGTCCGTCCATCCATCCATCCATCCATCCATCCATCCATCCATCCACCCCCACCAGTCCACCGTCATTCCGTCCTCCTCCTATCCATCATCCATCCATCCATCCATCCATCCATCCATCCATCCATCCATCCATCATCCATCCATCCATCCATCCATCCATCCGTCGTCCATCCATCATCATCCATCCATCCATCCATCCATCCATCCAACCACCATCCATCCAACCTTAACATCCATAGATAATCCATCCGTTCGCCATCCAATCATCATCCATTATCCATCAACCATGCAATCGGCATTCCATGACAACTCCCATCCATCTATCCATCTAATCCATCTTCCATCTATCCATCCATCTCTTCCTCAGCCATACTTCCATCTCTTCATCATCCTTGCCATCCATCCATCCATCCTCCTGTCCCTCATCATCCATCCATCCATCATTCCATCCCCCACCCATCCAACTTACACATGATAAATTCAATTGCATCCATCGACCCATCCCAGACATACGAACTAGCAAGTTGGGGTTAACTGAGGTACAACTCCCGTTGTTTCGTATATATTATTTTTATCATTCGATTATTTTGAGGATACGTGTGCACTTTTTTTTGCCCACACTGCAGCATCTTCTGTCGCTGCACAGTCGCTCACTCACTCAATGGATTGCACACTTGTTTTCCATTGATCCAACATCCCACACTGACATGACTTACAGACTTTACGCGCGATTTGACGTGCTCGTGCGTACGAGATATTCACTGAAGAATTAGGCAGTACAGTCCACCACACACACACACACACACACAACACAACACAGCAACCCACGACACCACACACACCACACAAACAACCACACACACACACCACGCACACCACACACACAACCACAGGTGATCGGAAAAATCACCACTCTTTCCCTTACCATGTGGGAGGTACCCAGACAGGTTCGAATCCCATGCCTTGCGATTGGAGGTGTGATGCCTTAACCGTTTGGCCACGGTGTCTGTATAATTCCTGATGTACATCCCCCCCACTTTTTCCCTCACTGCTGCCTGGTATTTTTCTACACTGACTTTATCTCACCTGTACATGTATGGTGATACATTGAACTTTTGTTAGTTTCCTTTCTGTTCTTTCTTTATATACTACTTCTTCTCTCTGTCTCTG
>CM060308.1:53598455-53630955 GCA_030674185.1 Monoplex corrugatus
AACCATCACGTAGGGGTTTTGCACAGGTTCAAGGAATAAGATCAGGTAATTGCTGCCAGATTGTGGTAGAGCGCATATGGAATTGTCTGAGTGCAATGAATTCATCTTGAAACTCCAACGCTGATCACCCCTCTCTCTCTCTCTCGTGGGGATACCGGAGATTCTTTCAGTGTAAATAATATCCCCCACCTTCTGGAAATTCTGTGCTAGAAATGTCTTCTTTTCTGTTTCTGCCTTGTTCCTCTGCTTTCTGTCATTTCTTCCTATCATTTCCTGCCTTGCTGTTCCATTCGCCTGTGTGAGTTCGATAAAGTCTTACGTACTCTCTCTTTGGATTGATAATTGGGTGCATGCATTAAGTGTATTTTTGGCTCTAGGGAAATGACATATGCGGCAGCAATTTAATTTAAGCCAGTTTTTATGTATGTTTTAGTGTCCTTAGTACTGTTTAAATTTGTATTCATGTATGATTTTTAAACCCATTGTGCGATAAATTGGATGGAGTGGTCAATACCAGGTGCATCTCCTTAGATTATGTGCGCGAATGCGTTATGTACTTAATTTTCTTTTTTTTTCCTGTTGAAGTATTGTATAATGTTTTGAAACAGTTGTAGTCCTGATATGGCTGTACGCAGCTGGCTGGGCTTCAAATTAAATAAAATAACAAAAACAATGAATCTGATCAACAAGAAACCCAGATTCCATTACTGATCGTATGTGTCTGCCCTCCCCTTTCCATTAGACCTTGAGTGGTGGTCTGATTGCTAGTCTTTAGATGAAATAAAAAAAAACAAACTTAAGTGCCGTACACAGTATACATCTCGCGCACGTTGAAGATCATACGGTAATAAAAGAACTGCATCTGTTAAAATTCTGTCGAAAAATATGGTTAATGAATAAACAAAAAATACACTATAAAAATGAGACAACGCACTTCGGCGATTTCCTTTCCCCGGAAAGAGCGGCCCGTTTGTCACACGGGAAACCTTGAAATTCGTTGTGAACAACAAAACGCCACAGTCCAGCTCAGTTCGGAGTTCAGTCCATCAGGTATATCAGTATTTGAAACAGTGCGCCTTTCTAATCCTAGGCACAACGAACACATGATCAGAATATAGTGAACCATGATTATTACGGTTTTTATGCAGAACGGTGCGCCGTTTCAATTACAGGCACAACAAGCACAAGACCAAAATATTGTGAACCATAATTATTACCGTTTTTATCCAGAACGGTGCGCCTTTTTAATTCCAGGCACATCAATGACAAGACAAATATTGTGAACCATGCATGATTGTTACCGTTTTTATCCAGAACGGTGCGCCTTTTCAATTCCAGGCACAACTAGCACAAGACCAAAATACCGTGAACCATGATTATTACCGTTTTTATCCAGAACGGTGCGCCTTTTTAATCCCAGGCACAACAAACATATGACCAGAATATTGTGAATCATAATTATTGTTATATATTCTGATAAAAGTTCCTGTGTCAACAGAAAAGCGACAGAGACTGTCATCCTCCTTCACTGTGTCTTCAGTGGACAAAAAGCCCCGCACATCCAGGACCCGTGTCAACACACCAAGACACCACAAGGCGTCATTTAACTTTCCCCGCAGTCTAGTCCATCTCGTCCGATCTTCATGAAGACCTGTAAGTAACTAGACCAAAACTGAAAACTGGGGGTGGGTGGGATGGGATGGATAGAGGAAGGGGGAGGGGTTGCGGAGGGGTAGTAAGGTGGTGAGGATGTCAACTTTTCTAGGGACCAGCATTGTGATGGCTGTGCCAATCTATTCTCCATCTGATGACGGACTGACTCAGCCCAATACACTGTTGGCATCTACAACACTGAAGATCCTTCCCTCTTCTGTTCTGAGTCGGCCTGTGTATGTCCTTCAGGGCCTTGAGATCTCCTTGTTCTGTTCGTGCCATGATACCTTGGTCTTCCTCTTTCGCGTTTTCCTTCGCGCAAAAAAAAAGTAGCAGAATGATTAAGACGTTCGCCTGTCAATTACTAAATTCGCGGTTCCACGGTTCGTTTACCGTAAGATGCGTCGTCTTTTTTCGTTAGTGTGACCGGAAAATCGAACTGGACGTCTAGCCCTTCGGAATGGGACGAATAAAGAATCGAAGTCGTGTACCTTCTGGCCTGCGCACCCTGAAGAATCCACGGCAGTTGAAAGTCGTGAAGAGCAGGTAATTCGCCCGACTGACCTGGCAGAAACCTATTAGTATTGGAGATAAAGGTTCACTTCTCAATTCCCTTCCCTTGAGACCCATTTAGTCTTGCCTTTCTGGGGTCTTGGTGGGAAAAAAAGTGACAGAGAAGACAGCTTGGATCAAGGGTCATTTGTCGAACAAGCTTTGGTCATTTGTCGAACTTAGCATCGTGTGTGTGCGTGCGTGTGCGTGTGTGTGCTTGTGTGTACGTGCGTGCGTGCGTGTTGTGAGTGAGTGCGTGTGTGTGTGTGAGTGCATTCGCGTGCGTGTGTGCGTGCGTGCGTGCGTGCGTGCGTGCGTGCGTGTGCGTGAGACAGAAGATGACGGCTTGGGTCAGGGGTCACACGCTCTACTCCTGTCCTGTTCCCCACCCCACCCACCACCCCAGTTTGCGTGTGTTTGTGCCCTGGACGTTTGGTTGTTGTTGGTGATTGCTTTGGTGAATGATGGGAGTGCGTGCCTTGATTTGAATCTTGAATCAAGATTTGGCGCCTTACTGTTGTCATTGTTTTCATTGTTATGTCCAGTGAAGGGCAGTCTGGATAATGTGATTCTGCTCTCTTCGAGTAGTTACTGGTTGGAGATGGTGTTAGGCCAGATGATTTCTCTGATTCTTCAAAAAGTTTCTTGTGTGTAGGGTTGACAGCTTGATCAGAGCCTTAAAGTGGGGTGAAAACGAGACGGCTCTGGTACAATTCCACTGTGTATTTGTATTGTATTTGGGGGAACTGGTGAGATGACTGTTCCCAGACATTCAAACCCTTCAACCTGTTCCATCATGTTGTGCCATCTGCCGTCACTCTGCATGAGGGGATTTCTTGTCTTTCACCGACCACCATGTCATCCAGTCCTCCAGTCATCTCACCAGGCAGCGGATGCACTTTGGAGATGGCTAGCAGAGCTGGACAGGCTAAGAAAGCATTCAGCGTTCTTGACGACAGATCCTTGTCGATTGGCACCGGGGAGAGTTCTTCAGTTATATAGAACCGATGTTGTACAGATGCGAAGTGTGGACAGTCAACACGCAAAGTCAACAAGATTGAGGCAGCTGAAATGTAGTTTCTAGGAAGAATGTTACGAGTTGTATGGAGAGCAAAGAAAACAAACAAATAGCATTGAAAGAGGCAAACAAGAACAGAACATTAATGAATAGGATTGGGGAAGGACGGGCAACATTTATAGGACATTTTATGAGGCAAGAGAAATTAGAGTACCTAGTCACAACATGAAAGGAAGAGGCAAAAAGATCACAAAGTGGACCTAGGGAGAAAAATACTGGACAGACTTGTGGAGCGGATGAAGAAAGAGGGTGGGAGATGAACTTGCAGCGAGAAAAGATAGATTCGTATGGAGGGCCATGATCGCCAACGCCATGCGGCAGGCATAATTATAATGATTTGGGGGAACCTCCACACGTTGTTCAGCATACTGAGCATGTTGATGGTCTTGCTGAGACGATGCTGGATGTGTTTCTGCTCATCCATCGTGTCTCCCTCAGATGAAGACACTGCATGTCCTCTTTCAACTTCATATTTGGCAGGAGTCGTGATTCGCACTTCTGCAAATATACGCACACAACAAAATGCATAAATGTCTGTATAGACCTTGTACATATACAAAAGCATAACGGACAAACATTCTTTTACATGAAATGTTCTCTATTCATGAATGTAAATATGAAATCAACGTTCGAGGAAACCACTATCATCACCATCTACCAAACACCAACCACTGCTACCATCAACCACCACCACCACCACCACCCAACCAATCACCAACCACCAACTACCACCACCATCAACTACCACCACCACCACATGCAAAGACAATAGGAATACATTTGATACCTTCTCCTTATTGACAGATGACTGAAGAAACTTCATGAAAAACGTCTAAGCTGGACCCATTCCAGATATCCCCAGAACAGACGGTACTGATGAGTTCCAGGACTTTGCTCTACATAAAAGACGAAAACTGACGTCTGCATTTGTCAACGTGGCTGACAAACCACACAGCCACACCTCTAAAGGCCCTGCATGTATTCAACAAAGGTAACTGAACAGAGCGTGTGTGTGCGTGCGTGTGTGTGTGTGTGTGTGTGTGCGCGTGCGCGCGCGCGCGCGTGTGTGTGCGCGTATGTGTGCACGTATGTGTTCGCTTGTCTGTGCGCGTATGTGTTCGCGTGTGTGTGCGTATGTGGTGTGCGCGCGTGTTTGGTATGTGTGCGTGTGAGTGATTGTGTGTGAGTGTGTGTGTGTGTGTGTGTGTGGTGTGTGTTGTGTGTGTGTGTGTGTGTGTGTGTGTGTTGTGTATGTGTCTGTGTGTGTGCGTGTGCCTGTTCTTAAAAGCGCGCATGCGTTAAGTTGCTGTCTATGTATGTGTGGAGCGACAAATTACCAAACGCCCAGGTCCTAGCATGCGCTGGTCTCCCCACCATGCACACACTGTTCAGACAACGCAGGCTGTTCTGGTTTGGCCATGTGCGGCGGAAGGATGGCCGTATCCCAAAAGATACCCTTTACGGTGAACTAGCCGCCGACAAGAGATCTGTTAGCCACCACCAAAAGTCGTCTGCAAGCGCGATATGAGAGCTTTGGACATCAACACAGAGAGCTGGGAAGACAACAACAGCCGATGCAATAGATGGCGCAGTGTGCTCCAGAAACAACTCGGGTTGGGGGAAAAGAAGATCCAAACCTTAGCTGAGGTGAGAGCCAGGTGGAAAGCAAGCTCTAGTAAAGGCAATCCCATGTCAGCATCCATACATGCATTCAATGTCGCAGAGACTGCCTTTCCCGCATCGGCCTTAAAGCCACAGCGGATGCTGATCCAGAGGTGTCAACTCGAATCGACACGACACTAGGGCGGATCATCTTTAGTTGACGTCGACTGACAGAGGCCTACCACTACTAAACACTTCTCATAGGCGAGATCATGAGGCTTCTACCTAACTTAAGAAAAAAAAATCTCCGGTGGAGATTTGAACCCCTGTCTCTTGCTTAACAGGCGGTGATATTGACAAGTATACTACCGAGGATTACAGAGATGATCATCTGTTGTGAACTTGACCACACAGTTTCAAACGCTGTGTTGATTCTTCAGGTTTTATGCGACAAACGCTACGAAAGCCACAATCCAAAAATACGTATTTAAAACAGAGTATGGCCTAGTGGAAAGAGTAAGCGCCTAGAAATCCAAGTAATTCCCATCGGACGGTGATTTTTTCTCCTCCCTCCACTAAACCTAGAGCGGTGGTCTGAGTGCTAGTCTTTCAGATGACATACTAAACCGAAATGCTGTACCCGAAAAGGGGTGTGGGGTGGGGTGTGGTTGCTGGAGGATCTTTAGTACAGATGGCATCCCCACTTTCGGAAAATTCAGTGCTAGAAATTTCCTCCTTTCTCTCATTCTGTTTCTTCCTTGTTTTTCTTTCTCTTCCTATCATATTCTGCTATGCTGGTCTATTGATCTATTTGTGTTCTGTGCAGTCTTTCATGCTTTCTATTGATATTGGTTGTAAGTACAGGTATTAACTACATTTTTGGCTCTAAGGAAACATAAGCAAAGGCAATTTTCGGTAATTTAGGCCATGTGTTTGTTTTAGTGTCGTTAGTGATCTTTGTTTGTGTTCAGGTTTTGTTTTTAAAACCTCATGGAGATAAATTTAAGGGAATGATCAATGCCGGGAGCATATCTTTAGATTACTATGTGAATGCATGTTATCTGTACTTAATTTCTTTTCCATTTTTTGTCAGGGTCATCGAGACGTGTACATTTTGCTATGGTTGTAGCGCTGATATAGCTCTGCGCAGGCAGCTGGGCTTTAACTAATAATAATGATTGTAATAAACGGAGATGCCCTAAGCAGCAATTATTTTGGGCATGTTGAACATCTGCGGCAGCAAAGTTTTCCTTGGCAAAAGCAAACACCCTTAGGTAAACAAAAATACATGCATATAGATATAACAAAGGGAGGTGGCGCCGTGCGATGGCGATGTGCTTTCTACATGAAGGCCAACCTCTATTTCACGTGGTAAAACTGCGTTACGTCCAAAAACAATGAACCCAATGCCATCCAATCCAATCCAGTCTAGTTTGTTCGATTAAAGCGACGAGAAAATTGGCCAACTGAGATTTTCTTTCTTGTTGTGAAATGTTGTTATACAGCGCAAAATGGTACATTCTTCAAACCAAGAGGAGTTCATTTTTTAAACATAAACGGAAATAGTCATTAATTTGAGTGCAGTGACCTGAAATGCTGCTTAAGTTTCCAGAACACTGTATCTGCCATTTCCTTTGAATCTGTTCCAGATTCGTGCGACTGTGCAACCGTTCAGAGACTAATGGGCTTGTTTGTATGTTAAGTGCGTATGACTAATTGTCTGTTTTGATTGTTTTTCCGGTGGTGCATGTGTTTTTGTTTTCCTATGAAAGCGAGTTTTCTACACCATTTTGCCAGAGGCAGTTCTTTTGTCGTGGAATCTTGTACTTCCATCCCTCTGTCCGCCCCTGTCTATCGACATGTCTAAGCGTGCATCCACTGTCTACCTTATATGTCTGTATCCATTTACGTTAAATCATTTGGACTTTTAACAATTTTTCTTTTGTCTATTTACGTATTTTGTGTAAATCTTTGCACATACAATTTTGGTCTCACATTGTTGCAGTTTGCCCATAATGACCTCACACCACGCCAGGATAGTAGCGTACGCTCTGCATCATTAAAAAGCAGCAGCAGCAGCAGCGGAAGATCAAAAGCAAGTAAGTCTTCCATTACATATGTTACAGAAACCAGAAAAAAACCAGAAGAAGGAGAAACCAAACAAGAAAAACAAATAAAACAAAACACGCGAAAAATATTAAAATAAAAAAGGAACAAAAAGATGAAGAGAAGTAAAAAACACACACGAACAAGAAAGGCAAGAACAAGAACAACAAGAAAAATAGAAGGAAAAATAACAACAAAAACACAACAAGAACAACAGATACGGCATAAAACTGAGCAAGAAGATAAGGAACAATCACAAAGCTTGCACTATAAAACAAAACAACACAAAACCAAAATTAAAACAAGAACATACAAACAAGTAGAGAAACACATAAAACAAGAAGAAAAGCCGACCAATACCATTATACGCAATATAAAGAAAATCCCTGATTGTTATCATTACGCGGTTGAAAACAACAGCCAGAACAGGAACAAACTGGAGAAACAGAAATGGAAACAAAACAGTGGCAACAAGCAAACCAAAAGAACAGCAAGAGCAGAAACGATGAGAAGCAAAACAAAAAGGAATCAATGATAACAGCGACAAAAACACCACAAGCAAAACGCCAAGAACAGCTTGAAGAAGAAAAGTAAAATGGAAAAAATCGAAAATAAGAAGTACATCAAGAACAATTATACCAACAAGAGGAGGATCAAAGAAGCTAGAAAAGGAAAACAAAAACAAAGCAAAATAAAGCATTGAGGCCAAAGGCAGAACGAGCATAAACTAGCGACAAAATTAAACGCGAAAACAACAGAAAGGACAAGTAGACCATGATTAATAAAACTACCAACAAAATAGAATAAGAACACAAAAGAAAGAGGAATGTATGATCAAGAAAACAAGGATAACAAAAAACAAAACAGAACTAAGACATGGCAACAACTGAAACAAGAACCTAAGAACACGATAACAAACAAAATCACGAAACAAAAGAAGGGAAAAAGAAACAAAAAGAATAGGAGAAGAAACATTTGGCGGAAATTCAAAAGAAAGCCAAGAACAGAAAAAAAAAAGAAAAAGTAAATGGAACAAGGAGACAGGGGAAAAAAACACATGGGACAAGACAAACGAAAGAACTGGAATACAGATGAAGACAAAAGGCAAGAAGGGCAAGTAAAACAAACTTGACCCCACAATCGAAAATAATCGAAACATACACGTAAACACAAGCAAACCAAAGTAGCCAATACAAAAGCAAGCCTCCTTCCACCCCCCCCCAAAAAATGTCAAGAAAAAGAGGATAAAAACAAAGATCAAGAAGAAAGAACAAGGGTAGAAGAGCAAAACCTGACATCATGGAGTACATTATCATTAAACATTATCAACAAATGCCAGTGTCGCACAACAAACCAATAGGAACAGGAAGAAGAAAATACAAAGCAGAACTAACAAAAAACACAAACGAAAACAGGAAAACAAGAGCAACAAAAACAAAAACGAAGCCTTACAGCACCAAGACCGCCAACAAGAAAAGAAAAAATTTTACAAAGTTGAACAAAAACAAGACAACGATGACGACAAGAACAACAAGACGACGAGAACAACGAGAACAACAACGAGAAATACGAGAAATGCAACAACAACGAGAAATACAACAACGAGAACAAAACAAAAATGAACGAACGAGAGCAACAACTGCAGACGACGAGAACAACATTACCGAGACAAACAACAACGAGAACAACAAAACAGAACAACAAGAATAACAACTAGCAACTGAGACTGAACAGCTACCACGAGGGATCACGGGGGCATCAAGTGAACTGACGAGTAACACTACAACCACACAACGAGAACAACCCGCAACACGAGAACAGATACACAATACAGAAATAAAACGAGAACAACGAAAGAAGAACAACGAGAAAACAACGAGAATAACAACGAGAAAACAACAAGAGAGAACAACAATGACAACTGAGCAACGACACAACGAGAAAACGAGAACAACGAGAAGAAGAAAAACAGAAACAACAACATTAACGACAATGAGAAGAACAACAATGACAATAGAAAACGACTACGAGAACAACGACGACAACGAGAAGAAAAGACAACGATAACAGAACGAAAGAACAACGAAGACAACGAGAAGAACAAGGACAACGAGAAGAACGACGACGAAGACAACGCGAAGAACAACGAGAACAAGGACGACAGCGAGAAGAACAACAAGGACGACAGCGAGAACAACGACGACAGCGAGAACAACGACGACAACGAGAACAAGGACGACAACGAGAAGAACGACGACAACGAGAAGAACGATAACAAGAACAACAACGAAAACAACGAAAACAACGAGAACAAAACAACCCCAAAACCAAGGACAACAACGAGAACATCCACAACGAGAACAACAGGAACAACAACAACGAGAACAACAACGAGAACAACGAGAACAACAACGATAACAACGAAAAAGCAACAAGAAGAAAACAACGAGAAAAACGACAACAACAAAAACGAGAAGAACGAGAAAAACGACAACGAGGACAACAACAACGAGAACAACGAACAACAACAACGACGACAATGAGAACAACGACAATGAGAACAACAACAACCACAATGAGAAGAACAACGACGACAATGAGAACGACAACAACAAGAAGAACGGCGACAATGAGAAGAACAACGACGACAGTGAGAAGAACAACGACGACGACAATGAGAACAACGACAGTACTGAGAAGAACAATGACAATGAGAAGAACGACAACGAGAAGAACAACGACGACAACGAGAAGAACGACAATGAGAACAACGACGACGGCAACGAGAAGAACAAGGACGACAACGAGAACAACGAGAAGAACGACGACAACGAGAAGAACAACGACGACAACGAGAACAACGACAACGAGAAGAACGACGACAAAGAGAAGAACAACGACGACAACGAGAACAACGACAACGCAAAGAACAACAGAAAGATGCAGATCCTTTCCTAAACGAAAGACTGTGAAATTGTACCTGATTGTTTTGTTGTTATTAAACTCCTATGCGTCAGAACCAAACCCAGGCCCCGATAGCATTTCTGCCATCCTACCAGAAAACTCCGAGGATCACTGCCCATGTGGGGAGTGTGACCTGTCAGTTACCTGCGGACAAAGAGGTATACAATGCGAAACCTGCGGTCACTGGTTTCATGCTAGTTGTCAAAGCATTACAGACGAACATTACGCAAAATTGAGTGACTCTAAAACTGATGTCTCCTGGTACTGTGCTCTATGTGGTAACCCAAATAGCATCATAGTTTTTAATCTGCATGTCAACGATTGCCAATTCTCAACTGATCAATCCGGATATACTACTTGCAGTTCTGAAAAGGATATTTCGTGCACAACGCCAACAGAGAACAACTTTCACCCCCTGCACGCATCAACGCCTACTAGAACCAGTCAACAAGACAAGTGGAAAGGTCGTCCACTGCGTATTCTGAACATTAATTTTCAGTCATGCATAGCAAAGAGGGCACCAATGCAAAATGTTATTGATAGTCTCCGCCCGGATATTATACTCGGAACAGAGACACATCTAGACAATGACATTTCGGATGCAGAAGCATTACCGGGATCTTACCTTCTCTATCGGAATGATCGTGACAGGGAGGGAGGGGGGGGGGGTTTTGTGGCAGTGCATAAGAACCTGAACAGCTTTACTGTGAAAGAACTGGAAACTGATTGTGAAATTGCGTGGGCAGCATTGCAACTAAAGGGAAAAAAGACTCTGTATTTATGCTCATTTTACCGTCCTGATGATGCTGACCACGAAAGTTTGAGGAAATTTGGAGAATCTCTTGATAGGTTATCTACAAATCCAAATGCACACGTGCTAATTGGAGATGACTTTAACTTCCCTGGATTTGATTGGGAGACAGCCACGCTGAAACCTCACGCCCCAGCTGTGGGACAACACCGGGAGTTCCTTGAGCTAATTAGAGATCATGGACTTGAGCAAATGGTGATTCAGCCCACTAGGCTTAGGAACACCCTTGACCTTATCCTCACTAATTCACCAGGCCTCATTCCAAGAGTAGAGACTGTCATGGGTATTTCTGACCATGAGATAGTCTACTGTGAGTACAACATCGCGGTGGAGAAAACCAAGCAGAGCCCCAGATGGATTAAACTTTACAACAAAGCAGATTGGGACGGCATGAGAGAAGCGACGAAGGCCCTGCACTCCAGCCTTGTAGAGGAAAAGGGAAACCTGGCTACAGAAGAATTATGGACGCGCTTCAAGGAAGCATACTTACAAGCTGAAGAGACTTATGTCCCCCGTAAACAAGCACGTCCCAAATGTAGTAAGCCTTGGGTTACACCTGATATAAAGAAGCTCATTAACAGGAGAGCTAGGGTCTACAAGAAGCTGAAGAAGACAGGACGACAGGACCTGAGAGAAGAGTCCACAGAGCTGAGACGAATGATACAACGCAAACTACGCAGGGCATACTGGACATACTTAAACGAAACCCTGTCAGACCCCTCCAGATGAACCTACGTCATCTTTAAAAAGATTCTGGTCCTATATTAAACACCAGAGGACTGCAAAGATAGGGGTGTCACCTTTGAAGGTGCAGGGCAGGTTGATATCAGAACCCAAGCACCAAGCAAAGACTCTGAATGAACAATTTCAGTATGTCTTTACCGATGGCCAGGTCTACACCAAGGAACAGTTTATGGACAAATGTCGTATGAACGAGGCAGACTACTCCGAGCTCAGCAAGATCCACATCTCGGAGGAGGGCATCAGGAACCTGTTAAAAGGATGGAATCCTTACAAGGCCTGCGGCCCTGACGGGATCTCGCCGAGAGTGCTTAAAGAGCTCGCGCACGAAGTCGCTCCCATCCTGACACTACTGTTCAGAACCTCCATGGACACAGGCATCGTACCAGAAGACTGGAGATCAGCCAACATCGCGCCAGTCTTCAAAAAGGGCGAACATTACGATCCAGCAAATTATCGCCCCGTATCATTGACCAGCATCCCATGTAAGATCATGGAACATGTCATCGTCAGCTCACTCATGGACCACCTAGAGAAGAACAACATCCTTTCTCCAAGAAAGCATGGCTTTCGTCGTAAAAGATCCTGCGAAACCCAATTGCTGGAGTTCATGGAGGAGCTGACCGAGAATATGGAAGCCTGCAAACAAACTGACATCGTGGTAATGGACTTCGCGAAAGCCTTCGACAAGGTTACTCATTCCCTCCTCCTGCACAAACTGCACCATTATGGAGTTCGAGGCCATGTTAACAGATGGATCGGAGTTTTTTTACGTGAGCGGAAGCAGGCTGTGGTGGTTGACGGTGCGAAGTCAGACTCAGTCGCTGTGAAATCTGGAGTACCCCAGGGCTCCGTTCTTGGGCCAAGCTTGTTCTTGGTCTACATAAACGACTTGCCCGGAACTGTCCTCTCATCCACGCGACTTTTTGCAGATGACACCGCCGTCTACAGGTCAATAACAACAGGCCAAGACCAGGCACAACTACAAACATATCTCCAGCAACTAGAGAAATGGGAAGAAAGTTGGAACATGTCTTTCCACCCTGGGAAATGCATCACCCTCCCGGTCATCAGTCCCAAGAGAAAGAAAAAGCTGCTGACACCATCGTACCAGCTGCACAACCAGACTCTCGCCAATGTCATCTCGGCGAAGTATCTGGGGATTACGATCACACAAGACCTAGATTGGGATCTCCATGTTCAAAACATCACGAACAAAGCCAACAAAACGTTAGGGTTCTTGCGAAGAAACCTCAGAGTCAGTAACATCAGACTCAGAGACAGCCTATAAGGCTATGGTGCGGCCCATTCTCGAATATGCAAGTACTGTGTGGGACCCGTACAAAGAAGGACAGATCACAAAAATTGAGGCCGTGCAACGAAGATCAGCACGTTTTGTTTTAAATCGCTATAAAAGAACCGCTAGCGTCACCAACATGTTACACCACTTCGGATGGATATCTCTACAAAGCCAACGTAAGATCGCAAGGCTCACTATGATGTACAAAATTATTAACAACATGGTCCAGGTGGATTTTGGCAAAATACACAAATCCCAGGAATCAAAGTTGAGAGCACCAAAGGAGAGGGACAGAAGAGCACACGGTGTTCACGGGATTATAGAATGTATTATAGAATTCCCATTTCTGGGAAGAAGAGGACTAGAGCCCTTAAAGCGATGGCAGAGGCAGCAGAAAGGAGCTCAAGCTGGATCTGGGCAAGGAGGAACCAAAAAAGTGAACTTCATAAGGATTAAATTCCCTACAGATGATGTGTGCCCCGTTAGCACATTGGTAAAAACCGCGTACCGCAGTTCTGAAGCGCAGAATCGCCCAGGTTCGATCCCCGGCGTGGGGAAAAAAAAAAAAAAAAATAGACAACAGCAGAAGGGCATCCAGGAGTCATGACCTGGATGTGGCCCGGCCCCCCGAGAGTGTAAGGAATTCAGGGCCGAAACACTTGTCTAAAGGGGGTTACTTCTCTGAAGACCTTCTGTTGTCTAGCTCTCCCTAGAGTTTCTTTCTACCTATTCGTTCCTCCCGCGAGCCATCCCTGAGTGGAACGAATCTTTGACTGAAGCTGTGATTGGAGCCGCGTCTCCTGGCGTGTTCACGTCGGGAGCTCACATACTCCACCAGTAGTAGTGGAAGTTTTTTTTGTTGTTTTTTTTGTGCGTACCCCCCCCCCCCCCCCCCCCCCCCCGTGTGATAGTGTCAGAATAATCAACGTGCTGATTGTGGACACTAAACAAGACAAGACAACGACAACGACAAGGAGAACGACGACACGAGAAAAACGACGGCAACGAGAACTACAACAAGAACAACGACGACAACCAGAAGAACAACTACGAAAACGAGAACAACCAGAAGAACAACCAGAAAAAGAACGACGACAACGAGAACATCGACGATAACTACGACAACGAGAACGACGATAACGAGAAGAACAACGACGACAACGAGAAGAACAACGACAACAAGAAGAACGACGACAACAAGAAGAACAACGACGACAACAAGAAGAAAAACGACAACGAGAAAAACGAGAACTACGAGAACGAGAACAACAACGAAGACAACGAGAACAACTACGACAATGAGAAGAACAACTACGACAACGAGAAGAAGAACCATGACAACGAGAACAACGAGAAGAACGACAACTAGAAGAAGAACAATGACGACAACGAGAACAACGACGACTTCAACGAGAAGAACACCGACGACAACGAGAACAACGACGACGACAAGAAGAACAAAGACAACGAGAACAACGACGACAACGAGAACGACAACGAGAAGAACGACGATGACAACGTGAAGAACGACGACAACGAGAACAAGAACAACGAGAACTACGACAACGAGAAGAACGAGAAGAACAACTACTGCGACAACGAAGAACAAAGACATCTACGACAACGAGAACAACTACGACAACGAAAAGAAGAGCAACGACGACAACTACAACGAGAAGAATAACAACAATGACAACTACGACAACGAGAAGCACAACGACGACAACGCGAAAAACAAAGATAACAACGAGAAGAACAACGACAACAAGAACGACTACAACGAGAACAACTACGACAACGAGAAGAACTACAACGAGAACAACTACGACAATGAGAACAACAACGAGAACAACGACAACGGGAAGAACAACTACGACAACGAGAACAACGACGACAACTGCGACAACGAGAACTACGACAACAAGAAAAACTACGACAACGAGAACAACGACGAGAACAAGAACAACAACGACAACGAGAACAACAAGGACGACAACAAAAACAAACGACATCGAGAAGAACGACAACGAAAGAACGACAACGAAAGAACGACGCCAACGAGAACGACAATGAGAACGACGACAACGACAACGAGAAGAGCAACAACGACGACAACGTCAACAACAACAACGAGAACAATAACAAGAGCAATGATAAGAACAACAACGAGAACAACGAGAAGAACGACGACGACAACGAGAAGAAACAAGAGTGACGACGACGAGAAGAACAAGAAATGACGACGAGAACAAACGAGAAGAACAACAACGATAACAAAGATCAACAACGACGGAAAGAAAGAATAACGACAACGAGAGAACGACGACAACGAGAAGAACGCCAACGACAACAAACAAACGACGAGAACAACAGCAACGACGACACGAGCAACGGCAACGACGAGAACACGAGACGAGAAGAACGACGGAAACGAGAATGACAACGAAAGAACGAAACGAGAAGAACGACGACGACGACATGAGAAGAGCAACCGACGACGACGAGAACAGAAAGACATCGACGAGAAGAACAACGACGAGAAAAACAAGAACAAGAACAAGAACAACGAGAACGAGAAACAGAGAACGACAACGAGAAGAACAACGAGAACACGAGACGACACGACGAGAAGAACATGGACGAACAACGAGAACAACATGGACGACGACAACGAGAACAACAAGGACGACGACAGCGAGAAGAACACAAGGAACGACGACAACGAGAACAAGGACGACAACGAGAAGAACACAGGACGACGACAACAGAGAACAAGACGACGACAACGAAAAGAACAAGGACGACAAAACGAGAAGAAGAACAAGGACGACGACAGCGAGAAAACAAGGACGACGACAACGAGAAGAACAAGGACGACAACAGAAGAGCAACAACGAGACAACGAGAACAACTACGACAGCGAGAGAGAACAACACGACAACTGAGAAGAAACAGACAACGAGAAAACACGAGAACAACGACAACGAGAACGGACGACACGAGAAGAACGAACGACGACTTCAACGAGAACAACGACGAGCAACGAGAACAACGACGACGAACAACGACGACGACAACGAGAACAACGACGACGACAACGAGAAGAGACGAGACAACGAGAAGAACAACCGAGAACAAGGACGACAACGAGAAGAACTTGTTGGACGACAAAGAGAACAAAGACGACAACGATAACGACGACAACGAGAACAACGATGACAACGAAGAACGGGACGACAGACAACGAGAAGAACGACGGCAACGCGAAGAACAATGACATCGAGAGAAGAACGCAAAATCGACAATAACAACTACAACGAGAAGAAGACTACACAGAAAGACGACGACAACATACACGAGAACAACTGCGGCCAACGAGAAAAAAAGACAACGAGAATAAGAGCAACGACGACAACGAGAACAACTACGACAACGAGAACAAAACGACGACAATGGAGAGAGAAGAAAGACAACATTTACAACGACGACAACGAAACGAAAAACACGAGAAGAACAACCATCAGAACACGACGACAAGAGAAGAGCAACACGACAACGAGAAGAAAAACAACTACGACAACGAGAAGAAAACAACACGACAATCGAGAAGAACAAACAACTACGACAACGAGAAGAAACAAACTAGACAACGAGAAGAAAAACAGAAAAACTCGACCAACGAGAAGAAAAACACTACGAACAACGACGAACGAAAGAACAACTACGACAACGAGAACAAAACAACGACGACAACGAGGAAGAACAAACAACGAGACACGACAACTACGAGAACGAACTTCAACGAGAAGCAACGACGACAACGAGACCACAACGGAGACGACACGAAGGAACAAGATGACAACGAGAACAAAAGAAACTAGACAACAACGAGAAGAACGACGACACACGAGAACAACGACGACTCAACGAGAAACGACGACTTCATCGAGAAGAACAACGACGACAACGAGAACAACGACGACGACAACGAGAAGAACAAAGACAACGAGAACAGCGACAATGAGAAGAACGACCAACGAGAACAAGGACGACAACGAGAACAACATGGACGACAAAGAGAACAAGGATGACAACGAGAACAGTAACGATGACAACGAGAAGGACAACGAGAAGAACGACGACAACGAGAACAACGACGACAAAATCAACAATAATGAGGACAACTACAACGAGAAGAACGACTACAACGAGAGGAAGAAAGACAACTACAACGAGAACTACGCCAACGAGAAAAAGAACAACTACAACGAGAATAAGAACGACAACAACTACGACAACGAGAAGAACAATAACAACTACAACGAGAACAACTACGATAACGAAAACAACAACGACGACAATGGAGAGAAACAACGACAAAGAGAATGACGACAACGAGAAAAACAACCGACAACGAGAAGAACAACCATCAGAATAACAACGGCGACAAAGAAGAGCAACAACGACGACGAGAAGAAAAACAACTATGACAACGGGAACAACGACGAAACGAGAAGAACGACAACTACGACAACGAGAAGAACAACGACGACAACGAGAAGAATAACAACGAGAAGAACGACGACAACGAAAACAACTAAAGACAACTACGACAACGAGAACAACAGCGAGAACGACGACGGGAAGAACAACGACGACAACGGGAAGAACAACGACAACGGGAAGAACGACGACAACGGGAAGAACAACGACGACAACGGGAAAGGAACGACGACAACGGGAACAATGACGACAACGGGAAGAACGACAACGGGAACAACGACGACAACGGGAACAACGACGACAACGGGAACAACGACAACGGGAAGAACGACGACAACGGGAAGAAACAACGGGAAGAACGACGACAACGGGAAGAACGACGACAACGGGAAGAACGACGACAACGGGAAGAACAACGACGACAACGGGAAGAACAACGACGACAACGGGAAGAACGACGACAACGGGAAGAACGACGACAACGGGAAGAACAACGACAACGGGAAGAACGACGACAACGGGAAGAACAACAACGGGAACAACGACGACAACGAGAAGAACGAAGACAACGGGAATAACGACGACAACGAGAAGAACGAAGACAACGGGAAGAACAACGACGACAACGAGAAGAACGAAGACAACGGGAAGAAAACGACGATGAACACGAGAACGACGACTACGAGAAGAACGACGACAACGAGAACAACAACGACGACGACCACGAGAACAACGACGACAACGAGAACAACTACGAGAACGAGAACGACGACAACGAGAACAACGAGAAGAACAACTACGACAACGAGAAGAACAAAGACGACGACAACGAGGGCAACCACGACAACTACGACAACGAAAAGAGGAGCAAGGGCGATAACTACAACGAGAAGAACAACAAGAACAGCAACAACGACAATGAGAACGACGACAACGAGAAGAACAATGACAAGGAGAGGACCAAAACGACAAGAACAACGACGATGACAACGTAAAGAACAATTACGACAACGAGAAGAACGACAACGAGAACAACAACGAGAAGAACAGACATCTACAACGAGGACAACTACGACAACGAGAAGAACAACCACGACAACTACGACAACGAAAAGAATAACAACTACAACGAGAAGCACAACGACGACGACAACGCGAAAAACAAGGATAACAACGAGAACGACTTTAACGAGAACTACAACGAGAAGAACAACTACGACAACGAGAAGAACGACGACAACGGGAAGAACGACAACGAGAAGAACAACAAGGACGACAACAAAAACAAACGACATCGAGAAGAACAGCAACGACGACAACGACAAGAACAAAGACGCCAACGAGAACGACGAGAACGACAACGACAACGAGAAGAGCAAGAACGACGACAACGACAACGAGAACAATAACAAGAACAAGAGCAATGAGAACAACGAGAAGAACAACGATGACAATGAGAACAACGAACGACAACAACGAGAAGGACAACGACGACGACAAGAACAAGAAATGACGACGACGAGAACAACGAGAAGAACAACAACGATAACAAAGAGAACGACGACAACGAGAAGAACGCCAACGACAACAAGAACGACGAGAAGAACGACAACGACGATGACGAGAAGAATGACGACGACGAGAAGAACGACGATGACGAGAATAACAACGACGAGAAGAACGAGAACGACGAGAACAACGACGGAAACGAGAAGAATAACAACGACGACAACGAGAAGAACGACGACAACGAGAAGAACGACGACGACGACATTGAGAAGAGCAACAACGACGACGACGAGAACAGCAAAGACAACGACGAGAAGAACGACGAGAACAAGAACGAGAACGACGAGAACGCGAACAACGAGAACGACAACGAGAATGACAACGAGAACAAGGACGACAACGAGAAGAACATTATGGACGACGACCACGAGAAGAACAAGGACGACAGCGAGAAGAACAAGGACGACGACAACGAGAAGAACAAGGACGACAACGAGAAGAACAAGGACGACGACAACGAGAAGAACAAGGACGACGACAGCGAGAAGAACAAGGACGACCACGAGAAACAAGGACGATGACAACGAGAAGAACAAGGACGACGACAACGAGAAGAACAAGGACGACAACGAGAAGAAAAACAGACAACGAGAACGACAAGGACGACGACAACGAGAAGAACGACGAGGAGGATAACGAGAAGAACAAAGACAACGAGAACGACGAGGACGACGACAACGAGAAGAACGACGAGGAGGACAACGAGAAGAACATGGACAACGAGGACAACGAGAACGACAACGAGGACAACGAGAACAACGAGAACGACAACGAGTACATCTTGAATGACAACGACAACGAGAACGACAATGAGGACAACGAGGACAACGAGAACGACAACGAGGACAACGAGAAACCAACGAGACGAAAGACTGAGAAACCAGACCAAAATCCACAAGGATATCGATGAAAGCTAGATCGACCAGTAACAGCCCTTTCCCCTCACAAAATAAATGAATTTGAATACAATACAGTAAAGCATAAGAACAAGAAGACAGATCATTAACAATAACTACAAAGAATTAGAAAGAAAAGAAAAAATAGTAGAAATGATAAAGAACTACCACCAGCACAAACATGAAGACTAGCAAGGTGATCGGACAACAAAATGTGCATTGTTGTGGTCTCAGGTTTTATTGTTATTTTGTTTTCTCTCCCGTATCGCTTGACACGTATGACTGCAGAAGTGCTCCGACGGGTTTGGTCGGTAGAGAATCCCAGGTCATCACTCCAGCGTCTATCCACCAGTTGCAGGTCTTTGTCGACCGTCTGGCGCCAGTACATTTTTGGTCTTCCCCTCCTTCACTGTTCTATGGGTTCTAGTTCAGGACTTGGTTGGCATATCTGGAAGGTATCAGTATAGCAGCATGGCCCAGCCAACTCAGTCGACGTTTGCAGATGATGATGGTAACTGGGATCGGTTTGCGTCATGACCTTACTTAATCGTTGTCACTGACTTTCCATTTGATGCCCAAGATCTTGCGTAGGTACCTACTGGAAGTCAAAGGATTCGACTTTTTTTTGTTTCTTTTTTCATTCTGGCTTATTTTCAAGTACCACGTTTCACAATTATACAGTTGAGAAAACGTTGGAGTTGTAGAATCGCAATATTAGTTTGAGAGAAAATTTCTTGCTTTTCCAGATATAGCTTGTTGACATCTGCAGTTGCTTCGCCCAAGTGACAGTTACGTTCTATAACCTTTCTTTTTGAATTCTGTCTTTTTCGTATTTACTCATTCTTTGGTATTCTTCGTCGGGCAAAGTGTTGTGTTTTATCCTAATTTTTGTATCTAGTGGTGTTTGTAATCTTACGCTTGACAAAGGCCAGTTGGCGGAAAATTTGCGCCCGTCTTGTCTTGTACTAAATAAGCGTTCTTATTATTTTTTTCGTATTTTTTCTGGTTCATCTTCAGCGTTGTTTTTTCTATGTATCTGGCAGGGGAATCGTACTCTTTGGGACACGGCTAATACCATGCTGGTGGTCCTGCTTTGCCCCTGTATCTTATCTTGGAGGTCTCAGTGTGTGAACACAGTTCTAGTAACCTTTCCGTGTTAACTATCAATTGCCTTCAGCTAACGCCGTTTTCCTGTCCAGGTATTGTTTTTGTTCAGATCTTGTAACGGAGGGAGTGGACTCCGGACGGGGGAAGAACAGAGGAAGGCAACTCCGGGTGGGGTGGGATATCGGAGGGAAGGAGCACTGGATATAGGGGGGGGGGGGGAATGGAGAACGGAGGGAGGGAACTCTGGGTGGAAACAGAGGGAGGGAATTCTGAAGGAGGAATAAATGGGAACAGAGGGAACTCTGGATGGGGAAGAAACAGAGGGAGGGAACTCCAGGTTGGAGAACAACGGGAGGGTACTCTGGGTGGGGGAACAAACGGCAGGAACTCCAGGGTGGGTAACAGAGGGAGGGAACTCTGGATGCAGGGGGGTGGGGGTGAAGAACAGAGGGAAGGGAACTCCAGATGGGGGGTGGAGAACAGAGGGAGGGAACTCCAGATGGGGGGTGGAAAACGGAGGCTAGGAGGAAACTCTGGATGGGGGTGGGGGTGTGAAGAACACAGGGATGGAACTCCAGATAGGTAGTGGAGAACAGAGGGATGGGGGAAACAGTGGAAGGAAACTTCGGGTGGGGGGAAACAGACGGAGGGAACTCTGGGTGGGGGGGGGGGGGCTGGGGAGAACAGAGAGGTAAGTGGGGGTACACAATAGAGGGAGGGAACTCCAGATGGAAGAATAGGGAACAGAAGGAGAGAACTCCAGGGGGGGGGGGGGGTTGCAGGGTAGAAAGGGAGAACTCCAGAGGGGAACAGAGGGAGGAAACTTGGGGGGGGGGGACAACGGGAGGGAACTCTAGGTTGGGGGGAAACAGAGGGTGGGAACTCAGGAGGGGGGGGGGGCAGTGAGGAAATCCAGAGTGGGGGGGGGGGGCACAGGAAGGGAATTCCGTGGGGGAACAGAGAGGCAATTCCAGGTGTGGGGGGGGGGTGAGGTAGGGAAACTCTGGGTGGGGAAGAAACAGAAAGAGGGAACTCGGGGGGGGGGGGGGGTAACAGAGGGCAGGAACTCCAGGTGGGGGAACACTGGAAGGGAACTCTGGGGGAGGGGGAGATGGTGGAGAACAGAGGAAGGAAACTCCAGGGGGATAGAGAGCAGAGGGAGGGAACTCCGAAGGGTGGGAAGAGAGGGAAGACACTCCGGGTGGGGGTACACAGAGGTAGGGAACTCCAGGAGGGACAGGAGGGAACTCCAGGTTGGGGGGGAAACAGATGAAATCTGGGGGGGGGGGGGGGTGGGAAACGGAGAGAGGGAACTCTGTGGGGGAACAGAGGACTAGGGAACTTCAGGAAAGGGGAGGAAATATCCAAATGGGAAAGAATAATGGGGGGTAAGGTTTTTTTTTTTTTTTGATAGGGTTACAAATAGATGGGAACATCAGGAAGTAACACAGAAAGGCAAACTATAACTTTGGAGTGGACACTTCAGAGAACACCAAAGGAAGGGAATTCTGAGTGAAGAAAACAAAAGGGAGGAACTCAGGGTGGAGGACACGATGGGAGGGGGGAACTCTAGGGGAGGTAATAAAGGAAGTAAAAGGTGGAGTACAAAATAGGAAGGAACTGGACCAAGAGGAAAGGATTTAAAAGGAACGAAAACGATGGCAGTGTGTCAGGGTGGTGGTGGTGGTGGAGTGAGGGGGAATTTGGGAAGAGAACCATGGGGTGGAAAGGGAGGATAGGTTGGAAGGAACTTCAAAGAGAATCAAGGGGAAGGAATTACAGGGCAAGGGGAGCGAACATTGCAGGAATTTATAGACAAGGGAACTTGGGAAAGGGAACTTCAGGAGAAGATAACCAATGAAGGGGAGTGGGGTGGGGGATGGGGTTAAGGCAGGGAACTCTGGGTTAGAACTTGGGGAGTGGCAGCACTGAGAGGAAATTTGAAGAGGGACGCTCACAGAAAGATGGAATCTGTTGGGAAGGGTACAAATGGAAAAGAACTTCAGGGGGAACGGCGGTGGGTGGTAGATTTGGGAGAGATCCAAAGGGACGACTCAGGGTGGGGGAAACAAATGGGGAGGGGGAATTCGGAAGGAACCAATTGGAGAGAACCTTGGTGGGAATCAGTGGAATGAAACCCACGATTGGAATCGTCCCTCACATGTCCCTCCCATTTCCCCGGTGTGGCTGAGGAGGAGCGTGAGGAGGAGCAAGTGTATATTTCAATATAGCAGTCTACCTCCATCTCGAAGAAGTAAACACTCTCTCTAATCTCCATGGGTTGGCCTCCAATGTAGATATTTGTTGTCTATGGAAATGGACGTCGAAAGTAACAAATAGGCCTTTAAGGTCGTGTAGGTTGGCTCTTTCTCTGTTGTTGTTTTTTTTACATCGTTATTGTTGTGATGATCTTGCTACCACATCGGGGTTTGTGTACGTAAAGGATTCGGTATCAAGTGCGTGCGTGTGTGCGTACGTCTGTGCGTGCGTGCGTGTGTGTGTGTGTATGTGTGCGTGCGTATGTGCGTGCGTGTACGCGCGTACGTGTGTGTGTGTGTGCCAGTGTGCGCGTGTGCGTGCGTCTGTGCGTGCATGTGTGAGCGTGTGGCGTGTGTGTATGTGCGTGTGTTTGAGTGTAGTTTAGGGTGCATTTTCTGTCTCATTTTTGAGCAGGCTGGCTGCCTGTTGGATCTGAACCCTGGATCTCAAGGTCTGATGTCTCGAGTCCAGTTCCAGCCAGCAACATAAAAAACCCCAACAAAAACTGGCAAGTTCACTGTCCATCTTTTTGTTTTAATCATTCTGGTGGTGTCAGTCAAGTGTCTCATAGGTGCTGTCATTCACCCCCCCCCCCCTGCTCCATTTCAAGACCTTGTCAGCGCATACAGTTCTACACAGGCTTAGACCATGGCAGATTTGGTGGAGCGCATAAGGGATTGTCAGAGTGCATCGAATCCCTCATGAACAAACTCCAAAGTCGGAGCAGTATATCTCAAGTGCCT
The DNA here is from genome assembly GCA_030674185.1 of Monoplex corrugatus. Taxonomy (NCBI): domain Eukaryota; kingdom Metazoa; phylum Mollusca; class Gastropoda; order Littorinimorpha; family Ranellidae; genus Monoplex; species Monoplex corrugatus. The sequence continues at coordinate 53,622,340 of CM060308.1, forward strand.
TTAACAATCCGACAAGGCTAATTACATGTCTGTGTGATGTTAGGTAGGTCTGTGATGAAGCACTTATGGAGTCATTCTGGTGGATCTATACAATAAACAGATAAATGAATACATAAACACGTACACAAACAAACAAACAAATAAACAAACAAATATACGTACAAAACAATAAATAAATAAACAAATAAACAAATAAATAGATAAATAAATTAATAAATAGATAAATAAATAAATGAAAAAAATTACTTGAAATCAAGCTGTACAGACAGCATTTAATTTAAAAAAATTAAGTGTATTAAACTATTAAAACAAAAACACCATAAAATGAATCAACGCAAATGTAAGTTATTCAGTCAATAAATTTATTAATGACAGCGCTAGACAACAAAATCTGTTATTTTCTTTAAAAGGAAGGTGGTAAAATAACAACACCACCATCAGCACTTACACAGCAATAACAATAGACAGAAAACCATAAAGAAAACAACAGATCAATCTCAGACAGCAAAGAAGCCAAAGACATACGCTTTTTAAACCGCTTTTAAGACTGAAAAGCTGTGTGACTCGATCTGTGTGAGAACAGGGTCAGTGGGATGTAGTAGTTAAGGGTCGTCCCCAAATTACTGCAAGCAAAATATGTAGTATTTAGGGGACCTTTTTTTTTTTTTCCAAATTACGTAATTTGCATTTTATACGCAGGGTATGTTATTTTAAGCTTATTTTGTGATTTTGAGCCAATTTTAATTTTGTGTATTTTGGGGACGTCTCCAAATTACAAACACGTCCCCTTTCTACTACGGTACACGTCGAATTGTCCCCTACTTACTACACAGGCACGTTCACACACACACACACACACACACACACACACACACACACACACACACACACACACACACACACCACACACACACACACACACCACACTCACTCACTTTGAGCACACGCACACACGTACACATACACATGCACACAAATGCGTGCGCGAGCGCGCGAAAATGAACTCTATCGTAAACAAACAAACAAACAAACAAACAAAAAACATATTTTTGTGTCCTCTCAGCGATGTTATTTGAGGAATGGACCTCTAAGCCTGACAGCGATAGAGCCTCTTTACCTTTGGTATTTCTCTTTGTCCGTGTATTTGTCCCTTTGGTCTGTCTGTCTGTCCTTCTGTCTGTCTGTCTGCTTTTCTTTATGGTTAATGTGTGTCTTGTTATGTCTGTCTGTCTCTCCTTTTGTCTGTTTACTTTTTCTTGTAGGCTTGTGTCTGTCTCTTTGGTCTGTCTGTCTTTCTGTCTGTCTGCTTTTACTTGTGGGCTTGTGTCTGTCTCTTTAGTCTGTCTGTCTGTCTGTCTGTCTACTTTTAATTGTGGGCTTGTGTCTGTCTCTTTAGTCTGTCTGTCTGTTTACTTTTACTTGTAGGCTTGTGTCTGTCCCTTTGGTCTGTCTGTCCTTCTGTCTGTCTACTTTTACTTGTGGGCTTGTGTCTGTCTCTTTAGTCTGTCTGTCTGTGCACTTTTACTTGTGGGATTGTGTCTGTCTCTTTGGTCTGTCTGTCTGTGCACTTTTACTTGTGGGCTTGTGTCTGTCCCTTTGGTCTGTCTGTCTGTCCTTCTGTCTGTCTACTTTTACTTGTGGGCTTGTCTGTCCATTTAGTCTGTCTCTATCTGTTCACTTTTCTTTGTGGGCTTGTCTGTCTCTTTAGTCTGTCTATCTGTCTGTCTACTTTTACTTGTGGGCTTGTGTCTGTCCCTTTAGTCTGTCTGTTCACTTTTCTTTGTGGGCTTGTCTCTGTCTCTTTAGTCTGTCTGTCTGTCTACTTTTACTTGTGAGTTTGTGTCTGTCACTTTGGTCTGTCTGTCCATCTACTTTTTTGTGGGCTTCTGTCTGTCCCTTTTGTCTGTCTGTCTGTCTACTTTTACTTGTGGGCTTGTGTCTGTCACTTTGGTCTGTCTGTCCATCTACTTTTACTTGTGGGCTTGTGTCTGTCCCTTTAGTCTGTCTGTCCATCTACTTTTACTTGTGGGCTTGTGTCTGTCCCTTTAGTCTGTCTACTTTTACTTGTGGGCTTGTGTCTCTCTTTGGTCTGTCTGTCTTTCTGTCTACTTTTACTTGTGAGCTTGTGTCTGTCTTTTAGTCTGTCTTTCTGTCTTTGTCTGTCTATTTTTACTTGTGGGCTTGTGTCTGTCTCTTTAGTCTGTCTGCCTGTCTACTTTTACTTGTGGGCTTATGTCTGTCCCTTTGGTCTGTCTGTCTTTGTCTCATTTTACTTGTGGGCTTGTGTCTGTCCCTTCGGTCTGTCTGTCTCCGTCTATTTTTTACTTGTGGGCTTGTGTCTGTCTTTTAGTCTGTCTGTCTTTCTGTCTGTCTACTTTTACTTGTGGGCTTGTTACGTGGCTTGTTGCGATTTTTTAGTACTCCATTAGCTCAGTCGTTACAGCATCACACCCATAAACACAACGGGTTGTGAGCTCGATTCTTAGGGTGGGTCACGTTTTTTTTTTAACCCTTTGACTCATGCATCATATCCATCACCTGCAAAAACCGAACCCTTTGACTCCCTCATCCTATCCACCAACTTCCTGCTGCAGGAAGCTGTGGATAGGGTGAGGGAGTCAAAGGGTTCAGTTTTTGTTTTGTTTTCGTTGATGACGATGCAGGATGCTAGTGGTTTAGTAGATAGGATGAGGGAGTTAAAGGGTTCAGTTTTTGCTGTTATCATTAATGACGATAGCAGGATACTAGTAGATTATTAGATCGGGTAAGGGAGCCAAAGGGTTAAACACGAGCTGGTTGGTTCTTTTTTTATGGAGCTGTGTGTGGACTCAAAGATCTGAAACCCCCGAGTTCAAATCCCAGCCCCGTGAGATAAACAACTGACCAGTTCGCTGCCAATCTTAAACGTTTTCATCATTCTGATGGTGTCAGCTTAGTTTCATAGCTCTGTCTCTGTCTCCTCTCTCTGTGTGTCTCTCTGTCTCTGTCTGTCTGTGTCTGTCTGTCTGTCTCTCTCTCTCTCATAGCTTATACCATGTATCATTATGTATCACGGATGAATTACCTTTGGGATTACTACAGACTGTGGATTACATCGAATTGTAAAATACGCTTGAAACTAACAAAATACCAGTCCAATTCCCACCCATCCCACTGTTGTATTGTGGCCCAAGGCCGATGTACATTAAACTATCTGAGCCTGAGTCTGAGCCTGAGCATGAGCCTGAGTCTCTCTCTCTCTCTCTCTCTCTCTCCTCCCCCACTCCCTCTCCATTTCAAGACCTTGCCAGCCCATAGTTTTTCTGAAAGCTCGAAAATTTTGTTAGATAACTTCTAGCAAATTTCTTGAATGGAGAGAGCGTATGGAATTGCCCACGTGCGACGAATCCTTCTTGAACAAACTAAAACCCCACGCCAGTAGTTGTGTGTGTGTGTATAAGCAAAGGTTTAGAGTTCGTGTTGTTCTTGATGGATTCATTGCGTTCCGAGAATTCCATACATGCTCTTCCCAAATTTGCCTGCAATTTATCTGGCAATTTCCTTGAGCATGTGCAAAACCTTGTTTGCTGCCAAGGTCATGAGATGTAGACGAGGGGAAGTAAACGGGGGAGGGGGTGGGGTGGGTGTTTGGCACTGAATTAAACGCCAAGCTGACGCCACTAGAACGATTAAAGCATTAACCCTTTGACTCCCGCACCCAATCCACCGACTGAAAGAAAAAGAACTTAACCCTTCGACTCCCTCACCCTATCCCAGCTTTCTGCATGAAGCTGGTAGATAGGGTGAGAAAGTCAAAAGGTTAATTTTTTTTGCTGAGGGAGTCAAAGGGTTAAGATTTTGCTTTGCTAGCACGGTTGACAACGCAGGATGCTGGTGGACAGGGTGCATGAGTCATAGGGTTAAGATGGGCAGTGAACAGGCCAGTTTTTAATGTTCCTACTAGGATTAAACGCGAAACATCAGATCTTGAATCTACTGATCTATCAATAGAGCTCGACATGGGCATCTCAAACAACAACATACAACAACAAAACAAACAAAAAACAAACAAAATAAAACAAAAAACAAAAACAAAGCAACACAATAAAAACCGAGTTCACCAGAGGATCAAACCCACAACACCCGTGTCATTACGTTTTAAAAAGTATGCAATAACAGACAACGTACGACAAAAACATCATCATCATCATCATCATCATCATCATCATCATCATTATCATCACAACAACAACAACATATGCCCTTCCTGCATGGCGTTGGCGATCATGGCCGTCCACACAAATCTGTCCGTTGTCGCTCCAAGCACATCTCCCACCCTCTGTTTTCATTCACTCCGCAAGTCCGTCCAATATTTTCTCCCTGGGTCGCCTGGACGCTAATATTATAACTGTTTTTTCAAAATACGCTCACCCTTTGAAGCAATAATGAATACAGTCTACAATTAAAACAAATTTCTGATACATACAAAGAGACACAACTTCGTGGCTTGAAACAGCTCATTTTATATGCATAGATAAAATGACAGAAATTTTCGATAAGGCACTCACAAACTACTGTTGTTCTTACGAATGTATCAAAATTGCATCGTCACATTAACAGACTGTATTCCATATTTCCGTTATTGCAACACTTCTGTGTGAAAACAGACATACACTGTTTAACTTTCGAGCGTCATGACCGAACCATAAGTAGGTCACAGTGACCGAATCACTCCTTTAAATCGTGAGCAATGACGTGTAGGACACATAATTACCTCTTCCTTCACGAGTTCCTCTTTTTCTTCCAATGTCTCGAGGGCCTTTTTTTCTATGATTGTGCTCATTTTGTTTCTCAGCTGCAGTCAGAAATGCTTGTGTTGGAAAGAAATTTTTATTTAGTTCTTAATAACGTTTTGTATAAAAAAAGAGATTTTAGGATGGCTTGACTATTTAGTCTTACTTCAGTTCGTCTACTATCACTTAAACGACGTTGAAGCGAAGAACGAATGCGGAGATCAGGGACACACACACAGACGCCCGCGCGCGCGCGCACACACACACACACACACACACACACACACACACACACACACATTCGCGCACAACACACACAACACACACACATACACACATAACAACCACACACACACACACACACACACACACACACACACACACACACACACACAACACACACACACACAACACACACACACACACACAACACACATAACACAACACACACACAAACACACATACACACAACACACAACACACAACACATCACAACACACACACACACACACACACACACACACACAACACACACACACAACCACACACAACAACACACAACACACACACACAACACACACCAACACACCACAACAACACACACACACCTGCACCCGTCTAACAGCCCCCAACAAACACAACCTAATTCTATCCAGGAATCGTTCGCTGCGAACTTATCATGAAGTGTGTTAGTGACACTGATAAGGTACAATAAGCTCTCACCTTTAACATTTTCCTGTCTGTCTGTTTATCTCTCTTGTCTACTGTCTGCCTGTCTGTCTCTCTCTTTTTCTGTTTTCTCTCTGTCTGCCTATCTCTCTTCTCTGTCTTTCTTCTGTCGTCTTCTGTCTGTCTGCTATCCGTCATCTGTCTGTCTTCATCTTCTTCTTCTCCTTTCTCTCTGTTCTCTCTCTCTCTCGCACATTCTCTCTCTCTCTTAAACTTAATGTGTTGTGTGTGAATGTTGCGTGCTGTGGTGCTTGTGTGTGTGTGTGTGTGTGGTGTTGTGTGTGTGTGTGTGTTGTGTGTGTGTTGCTGGTGTTGTTTGGTTGATGGTGTGGTGTGTGTGTGCTGTCTGCATGTGTTAATGTATATATGTGTGAGGAGCGTCAGTGCGTGTGTGTGTGTATTTTGGTTGGGTATGTGTGTTGTGTGGTGTGCATGGGTAGTGTGTGTGTGTGTGTCGTGTGTGTGTGTGTTGTTGTGTCTGTGTGTGTCTGTGTCTGTGTCTGTTTCCCTGTCTGTTAGACAGTGTTTCCCTGTCTGGTTTACAGCTTTTTGACACAGGCACGTGTGTGCACATAAGGTTGAGGGTCCCCTCCCTCCTCCTTCCCTCCCTCCCTCCTTCTCCCCCCCCACCCTCTGTGAGTGATTTCTCTCCTGGCGTTCGGCCATAAGATACAAAGGTGAAAATGGGGAGATGGAAGAGAGAGAGAGAGAGAGGAGACAGAAGATTGACAGAGAGAGCAGACAGGACAGAGTGAGAGAGAGACAGGGACAAGAGAGAGAGAGAGACAGAGAGAAAGAGAAGAGAGAGAGAGAGAAAAGAGAACAGACAGAGAGAGAGAGAAAAGAAAGAAAAGAAGAAAAGAAGAGAGAGAAAAAAAAGAACAGAGAGACAAATGTGGGAAAGAAGGCGGTAAATAGGGTGACAACACAATACAACACAATACAGTACAATACAACACAATACAACAAAATACAATACAATACAATACACTAGAACACAACAGAATACAATACAATAATAATACAATACACAAGACAAGATAAGACGGACAAGACAAAGACAAGACATTTGCAAGCATAACAGATAGCAACTCGTGTTCTTTTTAACATCGAGCCCTTGCTCAATGTAGTTAAATGTAAAGTAATCAAAAAAGAAACGAAACGAAATTAATGAATCTTTACTTTGTCACAGCTTAGATACTTGGTGCTAAGGCCAACCTACAGACTTGCCATTGCTGATCATCCATGATTCAAACAAAAGGAAAGCAGTAAGATGCTGGAAAAGGAATTGAAATTCATAAAAAAAAAAAAAAAAAAAAACAGACTAAAAAACAATGACATAAGGAGGAAAAGAATGAAGTAAAAAAACAAACTTCTCTATGAATGCATACGTAGATAGAGAGAAGAGAGAGATGGAGAGAGAGAGAGAGAGGAGAGAGAGAGAGAGAGAGAGAGAGAGAGAGAGAAGAGAGAGAGAGAGAGAGAGAGAGAGAGAGAGAGAGAGAGAGAGAGAGAGAGAGAGAGAGAAGAGAGAGACGAGAGACAGAGACACAGTCAGAGAAAGACAGAGACAGAGAGAAGAGAAGAGAGAGAGTGAGAGAAAGAGAGATATATATAGACGAAACGTACAGATTAAGGCAGAGAAGATCAATTTTAGAGAAGAGAGAAATGAAAGTAATAGTCCAATCGAGCAGAAACGAATGAATAAGAGCAGAAAAACAATGAGTCCTTGAGAGTTTAGGGATTGCGATGAATGGAGGAAGGAAGAAAACGAAAGGAAACGAGGTAGAGAGAGGCAGTAAGACAAAAATCGCTATTGAGGCAAACAAGCCCTGAACAACTCAGAAAGTCCAGCAGAGAGAGAGATAAAAAAGAACCGCGAAAGTAAGACGACGGAGACAGGAGAGACACGAAGAGGGAGAGTGACAGAAGAAAAGGTAGAGAGACAAGGGGAGAGAGTAAGACGACTTGAAGTGCGATTCCACGAATCCCGAGTAGCAGATGTTGCTTTCAATGGAAGCCAATGTGGAAAGGCGTCGGGTCGCACCAGAGATGCATAAACGCGAAATTACCTCTCTGTCTTCATCGATTTAAGCATCCAGCGTACCTGACGTCATCGTGACGACAAACTCCTAACATATGTGACGGTGAAATACTGGCACTGAGGTCAATCTGAGCTCACGGAGACGGTGTGTGAGTGTGTGGTGAGTGGCCGTGTTGGCAGGTGTGTCGTTGTCTGGTGTGCAAGGTATAGTGGGCATGGTTTGTTCCGTCGGATGAGTCGGTTTACTGCTTGTATCTGTGGTGGGTTTGTTTGTGGTGTGTGTCGTCGTGCATGGTGGTGTGAATGGTTGTGATGCATCATGTCGGTGTTATATAACGTGTGTGTGGTGTGTCGTGTGTGTGTGGGTGGCATGAGTGTGGTGGACATGTATGTGTGCTCTGACGGTGGTCGTGTCTGACGGGTGTGTTGGGGGGTTGGCATGTGTGTTGTTGTACCTTGGTGATGGCGGTATGTGTTCATGGAGCAATGTACTGTGTGTAGCTGTTTGTGACTGATTCTGGGTGCGCATGTATGTGTGTGTATGTGTGGTGGTGTACTGTGCATGTGTGGTGTGCTGTGGGGGTAGGATCCCGGTGTGCGGTGTGTGTCTGCTGTGAGTGTGGTGGCCTCGTTGGACACTCCGTGTCTTGTGTGGGGTGTGTGCGGCTGCTGTGAACATGTCCGCTCCCGTTATATGATATTGTAAAGATGTGTGTTATGTGTGATAGTTTTGTTTTTGAAAAAGGGGGAGATGTTCTGTATCAATGATGGGGGAGCAAAGGGGTAGTGGAATGAAAAAAGGTGTGGAAATGATGAAAAAAAAAGAGAGAGACAATGAGAAATGATCAAAGTCAAAACTTAAAAGACAGAGGGATAAGGAAGAAGAGGAAAATGATTAGAGAAAGAGGACGTGAGAGACAGAGACACAGGAGGAGGGAAAAGACGAGAGGGGAGAAGAGAGAGAGATGGAGAGAGAGAGAGAGAAAGAGAAGAGATTGAGAGATAGAGACAAAGAAGATGAGCAGAAAGAACAAAGAAAGAAGAGAGGAGAAAAAAGAAGAGAGAAGAGAG
>CM060308.1:53635955-53640955 GCA_030674185.1 Monoplex corrugatus
ATAACCCTTTGACTCCAGCACCCTTATCCACCAACTGCAAAAACTTAACCCTTTGACTCCCGCACCCTTATCCACCAACTGCAAAAACTTAACCCTTTGACTCCCGCACCCTTATCCACCAATTGCAAAAGCTTAAGCCTTTGAATCCCGCACCCTTATCCACAACTGCAAAAAATTTAACCCTTTGACTCCCGCACCCTTATTCACCAATTGCAAAAACTTAACCCTTTGATTCCCTCACCCTATCCACCAGCTTCTTGCAGGAAGCTACCCTTTGATTCACTCACCCTATCCACCAGCTTCCTGCAGGAAGCTTCCCTTTGATTCCCTCACCCTATCCACCAGCTTCCTACAGTAAGCTACCCTTTGACTCCCGCACCCTATCCACCGACTGCAAAAACTTAACCTTTTGACTTCATCACCTGTCCACCAGCTTCTTGCAGGAAGTTGGTGGACAGGGTGAGGGAGTCGAAGGGTTAAGTTTTTGCTTTGCCAGCATTGATGATAAAACAGGGTGCTAGTGGACGGTGTGAGGGAGTCGAAGGGTTAATAGGTTGGTGAGGTAATGTGAATGAAATATGTACACACACACACACACACACACACACACACACACACACACACACACACACACACACACACACCACACACACACATACACAACACACACACAAACACACACAACACACACAACACACACACACACACAACACACACAACACACAACACACACACACACACACACACACAACACACACAACACACACACAACACACACATACACAAGACACACACAAACACAAAACACACAACACACACAACACACACAACACACACACACAACACACAAACACACACAACACACAAACACACACAACACACACACACACAAAGGGTTAACAGGTTGTCAGGTAATGTGAATGAAATATGTACTCTTGGAAAGGTCTTCTTTGTTGTTCTACAATTGTTCTTCCATCGTGGAGTACCGTAAGGCCACTGCTTGATTATTTTATTTTTCGTTTGAACAGTGAGCAAAGCTGCAGATGGTCCTGTGCGGCGTGGACATTCATATGTATGAGACAAGCAGTCCCCACTCGGCACATAATAATTATCAGGCATGGGAATTCTCCTCGGATCCGCTATTTTCAGCGGAAATCAACCTAGCGTCCTCGGGAAAAAAAATTGAGCTCCTCGGATTCTCGAGAAAGGCAAAAAAACCAAAACATTCGTAACCGTGCCGATCCAGAATTTTATAGTGCGCGATTCCGGTGTAGCGTTCAATCTTTGCAGCCGCCCGCTAATGCTGCTAGCAGCGTTCGCGCTTTCTATAGGTAGTTGCATCGCCGGGCACATCCGCTTTTGCGAGTGAGTCAGCGGCTTTGAACGCAGCAATACTATCCCTTCAGCGGCCATTTTTCTTTTTGAAGCATTCGAGGCAGTGAGCGGTTGCATGATTTAAAAACAGTCGCACATTCCAGTGAGCGATTGAAGATGTCATCAGTGGCAAGAATTGTTAATCGAACGGACGCACTTGACGAAGAGGGCATAGCTAACAAATGGAAGTGGGAGTGGCTTTCGCGAATGGTGAAAATTGGACTTGCTGAAGAGCGAATCGGCGCTCACATGCGAAAGATCGACACACGTGGAACTGCTCGATGTATTGCTTGTTCCAAAGACGTGACGTACAGTAATCGGGGGATCGTTGCTCTGATTGAGCACATTCAGACAAAGCGACACCAAGACAACAGCAAATCTCTGAAGGACAACTCAAGATTACCAACAAATTTGAATAATTTTACAATGGAAATATGCCTGAAAGTGATGCCCAGATTGCGCAGATTTTAATGTAGCAGAAAAATTTTTTCTGGGGGAGCATGCCCCCGGACCCCCCTAGTTTCAGAGGATTCTCCTTATACCAATTCCCATGCCTGAATTATATTGCATTCAGTTGCAATTTCAGTTTTTCAAGATGGCGTCTCCGTGCTCGGAATAAATCCCACATGCAGTGATGTCAAAGGTGTCACGTGATGGACAAGATCCATACGTAGGATCGAGCTTCAATGTCCAGTCCACATGTGGAAGATTGTGGTTTATTTGCTATCTATCAAGGGTTTGTATGGGGCTGTTTCCAGTGTTCGGGGCTGTGGAAGGATTTATTGTTTTTTTGTGTGTTTTTTTTTCACAATCTGAAGAAAATGACAGATGTTGCAGTTAAAGTCTACTTAGACCTGCATCTCTGTGTTATTGTCATTACATTGTCTTTGTCGTAGTCAGATTCTCAGCAGGCAACTTTAGTCTTTTCTGTCAAAGACATCGTGCGCACACCACCACACACACACACACACATACATAAACACACACACACACATACGTAAAAAAAAACACACACACACACAACACACACAACAACACAAACACCATACACACACACAACACACACACACACATAAACACACACATACACAACACACACACACACACACACACACACACACACACACACACACACCTACACACACACACACACACACACACACACACCCTACACCCACACCCACAACCGCATAATCGCAGCCAGCGTGAATCATCATTCTCTTTCACTTGAACAAAACTGTTTTGTCTTCACGAAAGATTTACCACTACAAAAACAACTATACACCATCAATTTTACACTGATCGGCTGGTGCTATTGGTATTATACAACAAATAGTACCGGTAATCTCTCGTTTTTTATCGTTCAACAAAAATAAAGCAGAATTGCTGTGTGCCAGAACTTTGTTTTGTTCACAGTGGCACCTGTCTAAAGGTATCTGCTGTAATAAAACATGTCAGTAAACTGTATATCTGTCCCTCTCGGTTCTTCTGACATGATAATGAGACAGATTCCCGAAGAGGCCATTCTCTTAAGGATTTTGGATTTTGGAGGGATTCATCACAGTCTGACGATTTCATAGAATAATGATGATGATGATGATGATGATGATAGCAATAATAATGATAACGATAATAACAATGATATTAATAATGATATAATTAACGATAATAATAACAATAAGAACAACAACAATGATAATAACAAAATAATAATAATGATAATAATAATAATGATATAAGTAATTATAATAATAATAACAACAGCAGCAACAACAACAATAACAATAATGATAATAATGATGACGATGATGATAATGATGATGATGATAATAATAATAACAATAATCATAATATAATGATAATAATAATAATAATAATAATAATAATATCATCATCATCATCATCATCGTCATCATCATTGGCATCACAGTCTCGGAACACCATGCCAAATACGTCTCTAGAATGCCGTCTGTTGGTTAGGTCTTCCTGCTGACAAAGTCGAAGACCTTGATGAGGTCGATAAACATCATGTACATGTAGATCGACTGACCTTGTTCTCTACTCTTCTCCTGGAGCTGACGGATGGAGAAGATCATGTCCATCGTCGCCCTGAAACCGCACTGGGACTCTGGGTAGACACCGTCCGCGAGCAGCTGCGGCCTGTTGAGGTGGAGTCTGGGCATACATCTTGCCAGAGATACTCAAGAGGGCGATTCCTATGTAAATGTTGCAGTCAATGTGGTCGCCTTTGTTCATGTAGATCATCACGATCGTGGCGTCTCACATGTCTTGGGGGACTCCTCCCCCCCCCCCCCCTTCCAGCACAGGCAGAGCAGTTCATAGAGGGGCTGAAGCAGGGCAGGTTTTCCATGATTGATGGCTTCAGGTGGGATGTTGTTGCTGTCTGGAGTCTTTTTCCATTGGGAGGTCGTGGATGGCATCCCTCAGCTTCTCCAATGATGGTACGTCATCCATTTGTTTTCATGATGGGCAATTTCTTTGTGCTGATAAGGGCGAAGTTGGAGACCAATATTTCATGGGAATATAGTTCAGATCAGATTAGTGCTCCACCCATCTGGCCCTCTGTTTCTCATGGTCGGTGATATCCCCAGTCACAGACCTGGCAAGGGGTGGGGGGTGGGGGGTGATGCCTTTCATGGCAGGGCCAAGGGATTTCTTTATGCCGTTGTACATGCCACGAATGTTGCCAGACTCTTCACTGCACTGTGTTCTTTCGCGCAGTTGCTGCCAGAATTCGTTGGCAACACTGTCAAGTGAAGCACTGTGTGATGCTGTGAGTCATTCTGAGCACTGCGACTTTACTTTGACTTGATGCCTCTTGTGTGTCAGGAAGGTTTCCCGTTTGGCCTCAGTTGTTGGTTCCATCTTTGGATAGTAAGCGTTGAACAAGGCCTGGCTGGGTCGTTCCTTCCTGCCAAACGTGGACATGGCTGTGCTGTAGATGTCATCCTTCATAGCGCTCCAGCTCGCAGTGAATTGTACTTCAGCAGGTCCTAGAGAGCCCGGTCAAGAGTAGACACTTACTGCGGTGTTGATGCGAGGGTGACCTTTAGGATTAGAGTGGTGGAGCTTGTATTGCTGTGTCACAGGCTGCCCTGTGGTAGCTTACAGTGATCAGGACACTATTGAGGGCCGAGCTTCAGGTGATGATCAGATCGAGTTGGTGTCAGGGATGGGTCGTAGGGTCTTCCACGACACTTTACTACTGCAACTTCTACTACCATGGACTTTCAACCATCTCTATCTCTCGTTGCCCCTAGCATCTCCCCCACCCTCCTCATCCCAGCCACTCTGCAAGTCCGTCCAGCATTCTTCCCTGGGTGTACCTGGTGCTCTCTTTCTCTCGAGCTTTCCGTTGTGACCAGGTGCTCCAAATCTCCCCTCCTCACAAAATGGCCTATAAATGTTGCTGTCTTTTCCTAATCTTCCTTATGAGTGATGTACTTGTGTCTGCCTCCATCAAGACTGTCTCGTTTGTTTTCTTTGCTGTCCATGGAACTCTCAACTTCTTCTGAGAAACCACATCTCGGCTGCCTCAATCTTGCTCTGGCTTTGCTTGCTGACTGTCCACGCCTCGCATCCGTACCATTTTGAGGTTGTCTAAT
>CM060308.1:53658455-53668455 GCA_030674185.1 Monoplex corrugatus
CACTCCACAATGATTATTAGCGGTCAGGTCTGCAATTGATAGGAATCGCTGCCATCCACTTTAGCAAATGTTATCTTGTCTTCTCAATTTCATTTAATTTAAAAACAATCTCACCTCCATTCTCCTAGTTCATCCTGTTACGTCAACAATATCACGAACATCGTTCCCACACCCACACCCCCCTCTCTCTCTGTCTCTCTTTCTCTTCTCTCTCTCTCTCTCACTCTCTAAAAGGTTCAATGTTCTAATCTCCCTTAGGTTCAATACCCATTCGTACAATGACTTTAACGCCGTCCTTCACTTGACCTCAAGACCAATCGCCTTTCAGTCTGACCGCATGAGTTTGTGTCTCATTCAAGAAGAGAGACAGACAGACAGAGAGAGAGAGAGAGAGAGAGAGAGAGAGAGAGAGAGAGGAGAGAGAGGGAGGGAGAGTGTATGGTGTGTGTGTGTGTGTTTGTGTGGTGTGTGTGTATATGTGTGTGTGTGTGTGTGTGTATGTGTGCGTGTGTGTGTTTGTGTGTGTATGTGTGTGAGTATGTATAAATGTGTGTATATGTGTGTCTGTCTATGTGTGTGTATGTGTCTGTGTATTTGTGTATGTGTATGTGCATGTGTATGTGTATGTGTGTGTTTATGTATGTAAGTGTGTGGAAATGTGTTTGCGTGTGTATGTGTGTATGCTTAGTGTGTATGTATGTGTGTGTTAACTTCGCATGCACGGCCTATAGTCCACCCAGCTGTGAATGGGTTCCTGACCATGGTTCATTGTTACAGAAGATAAAGCAGCGAGGGAAAGGAGATGAGTATCATCCTCATATTGCTGGCATCGAAAACAAACAAGCAAAGAAAGAAAGAAACACAGACAACGAAGAAAGCAAATAGGCACTCACTCACGCACGCACGCACACACGCACGCATGCAAGCAAGCAAGCAAGCGCGCTCACTCACTCACTCAAACACACACATACAAATAAAGCTAGCATACAAGCAAACAAACAAGCAAGAAGCAAGCAAACAAACAAACAAACAAGCAAATTAATCAACCAACCAATTAACCAACAACCAACTAACCAACCAACCAACCAACCAACCAACCAACCAACCAAGGAAGCAAGCAAGCAAACAAGCATGCAAGCAAGTAAGCAAGGAAGGAAGGAAGCAGGCAAGCAAAACAAGCAAGCAAGCAAGCAGGCAAGCAAGCAAGCAAGCAAGCAACAACAACAACAAACAGCGAACGAACGAACGAACAAACAAACAAACAAAGCTAGCAAACAAACAAACAAACAAACAAACAAATAAACAAGCAAGCAAGCAAGCAAGGAACCAATCAATCAACCGAACAACCAACAAACAGCGAACGAACGAATGAACAAACAAAACGAACGAACGAACGAACGAACAAACAAACAAACAAAGAAGCAAACAAAGAAACAAACAAAGAAGCAAACAAAGAAGTAAACAAACACACAACCAACCAACCAACCAACCAACCAACCAACCAACCACCAACACAACCAACCGACCAACCAGCCAGAAAAAGCCGAGATGCCTACTACCTCACCCCACTACGATCATTGGGTTATTTTGTTTGCCATCGATTTGACCTGGTCTCGGTACCGGCTAATCTTGTTATGAGGAGATGATAAACAGAGGATTCTGTGTGCACCACGTGTTAGATGTATGGAAAAGAACCCTCTGCATCAAAGGGCTTATCACTGGCAAAGATATGTACATTATTTTTGTTTCGTCGGATAAACAAAACGAGGGAGGTGTCGCTACACTGTTGCGATGCCTTGTTATTGGGAAAAGTAGCCAGAATATAGAGAGTTAAGTCCGTTGTGACAAACAAACAAACGAACAAACAAACAAACGAACAAACAAACAAACAAAAATAAGCAAATAAACAAAGAAGCAAAAAAGCGAACAAGTAAACAAACAAACAACAGAAGCGACCAACCAACCAACCAACCAACCAACCATCCAACCAACAACCAACATCCAACCAACCAACCAACCAAACAACCAACCAACCAACCAACCAACCAACCAACCAACCAACCAACCAACCAACCAACCAACCTGCAACCAACCAACCATCTAAACAAACAAAGGAAGGAAGGAAGGAAGGAAAGAAGGAACAAACGAACGAACAAACTGATAAACACAGTCATCTCTTTGTCTGCCTGTCTTCTTGTCTGCATGTATGTCTCTGCCAATGTCTTTGTGTCTGTCTCTCTGTCTGTATTTCTTTGTTTGTGTCTGTCGTGTCTTTCTGTGAAAAGATATAACCAGTGTTTGCACGTCACTGTTTGTTTGTAAGTTGTCTGCCTGTCTGTCCATCTGTCTGTAAGTTTTTGTTGTTGTCTAAGTCTGTATCTGTTTCTCTGTCTAAAGATACACTCATGCCCTGCCTGTATCTGTTTGTCCGTAAAGTTGTCTTGTCTGTCTATCTCTCTTTCACTCTCATCCCGAAACTAACACAGTGCACAAACAATTTTGCTGTTAAATTAGCTCTGCAGTAAAAAAAAAAAAAAAAAAAATCAAAAAAAAAAAAAATCTATTGGCCTCTGGAAGCTGAAGACAGCACTAAATCCCTCTTTTCTCTTTCAACAATTACCACCTCGGCATCCTAATAAAAGTCAAGTTCAACTTGTTGCTGCGGTCGGAAAATTGGCGAAACCGCTAATGGCTTGTTTTTAATTTGGGAGACTGCCGGTTACATTAACAGGGCTTTTATCTTCTTCTTCCATTTTTCTTCTTCCTCCATCTCTGTGTCTTCTTGTTCTTCTCTTTCCTTCTTATTCTTTTTCTTCTTTTTGTTTTTCGTCGTCGGTGTTCTGCTCATTATCTCCTTTTTCTTTTTTTTTTTTTCTTCTTCCGAGAAATCAGGAACATGTGAAAAATAGATAGAGAACGTGTATATAATCACGAAACAAGACAGGCACAAATTCTGGTCCAAATGATCTTTGGTTACCAGAAATACATAAGAATAGAATGAGAAAGTGTATTTCAGTGACGAAACGAGACACGAGAATTTTTTTTTGTCGAAACGGCCTTTAGAAATCACGAAAGACATGAAAAAAAAAAGTACGAGACTAAGAATTTAATGAACAAAAGTAGATATATCGCAATTTTATGTCCAAATGATCCTTAAGAACCATGAAACACATAAAACTGGAGGGTAAAGTATTTTAGAAACAAAGGAAGATTTGCGCAGTTTTCTGTCCGAATTACCTTTAGAAACCACGAAATACATGAAAAAAGAATGACACAGGGTATTCAACGAACAAAACGAGACAAGCACAATTTTACGTCCAAATGACCTTTACAAACCACGAAACTCATGAAAAAGGAGACTAACTATTAACGAAGAAAACGAGACAAGCACTATTTCACATCCAAATGACCTTTACAAACCACGAAACACACGAAAAAACAAGGAGGCTAAGCATTTAATGAACAAAACAAGACACAGTTTTACGTCCAAATGATCTGTGGAAACCGCGAAACACACGAAAAAAACAAACAAACAAACATCAACAACAACAAATCAAACAAACAAACAACACCCCAATAAGACTAAGTATTTAATGAACGAAACGAGACATGCACAGTTTTACGTCCGAATGACCTTTGGAAACCACAAACACATAAAAGAAAAAGGAGGCAAAGTATTTAACGAACAAGATAAGACAGGTGCAAATTGTTAGGCCAAACGGACTTTGTAAACTGCACAGATAAGACAACAACAAGACACAATTCACTAGATTTACGACAAAAACAAACAGATCACATTACTTTCTCTAAGTGTAGAATCTATCTGTTTGTTGAGCCACAGAGCGCATCTCTTATTTTTTCTGTTTTTCAAGATTTATCTTCGTTTCCTCTTCCTCCGCCTTTTGGTGCTTTTGATTGAGCCGTTCTTGAGATCAGTCGTACCTGTAATGTAAACAGTCCGTTCACTGACCATCTTAATGTCCCCAACCATTGTGGTGGTTGTCAGTGCTTCATAGTTCTCTTCGAACCTCCCTATTTCAAGACCCTGCTGACAGATTTGGGCAATGAGTTTATGGAATTGCCGACTGCGATGATTCCCTCTCAAAAAACAACAAGCTCGTCCTTTTTTTTTTTATTTTTATTTTTTAAGGATCATTGCATTTAGGGAGTTTCCTTCGTGCTCACCATTTTTGGTCACATTTTCTACGCCACCTTAATGGCCACAGAAGCCGACACAGTTTCTACAATATGATGATGATGATGATGGCAGTGAGAATGATAATCATGATACTATGCAGTTCATCTGGGATTGAGACAGGGCTGTACTCTACATGTACACTTACTATAATAATATCCAGCATGAACCCATAAAACTTTGAACTTACTGGGGTTTTAATAGCAAAGTACCCCACCCCCACACCCACCCCAACCCCCCACAAATTTGAACGTACGGGTTACGGCAAAGTTACCCCACCCCTAAAAATTTCAACATACCGGTTTGATAGCAAGTACTCCAACCCTAAAAATTTCAACATACCGGGTTATAACAAGTACCCAACCCTAAAAATTTCAACATACCGGGTTAATAGCAAGTATCCCAACCCTAAAAATTTCAACATACGGGTTAATAGCAAAGTATCCCAACCCCTGAAAATTTCAACATACGGGTTAATAACAAAGTATCCAACCCCTAAAAATTTCAAATCCGGGTTAATAACAAAGTACCCCAACCCTAAAAATTTCAACATACCGGGTTAATAGCAAAGTATCCCAACCCCTAAAAATTTCAACATACCGGGTTAATAACAAGTACCCCAACCCCTAAAAATTTCAACATACCGGGTTAATAGCAAAGTATCCCAACCCTAAAAATTTCAACATACCGGTTTAATAGCAAAGTATCCCAACCCCTAAAAATTTCAACATACGGGGTTAATAGCAAAGTATCCCAACCCCTAAAAATTTCAACATACGGGGTTAATAGCAAAGTATCCCAACCCCTAAAAATTTCAACATACGGGGTTAATAGCAAAGTATCCCAACCCCTAAAAATTTCGACATACCGGGTTAATAGCAAAGTATCCCAACCCTAAAAATTTCAACATACCGGGTTAATAGCAAAGTATCCCAACCCCTAAAAATTTCAACATACGGGGTTAATAGCAAAGTATCCCAACCCCTAAAAATTTCAACATACGGGGTTAATAGCAAAGTATCCCAACCCCTAAAAATTTCAACATACCGGGTTAATAACAAAGTACCCCAACCCCTAAAAATTTCAACATACGGGGTTAATAGCAAAGTACCCAACCCCTAAAAATTTCAACATACCGGGTTAATAGCAAAGTACCCCAACCCCTAAAAAATTGAACGTACCAGTTTGATAGCAAAGTACCCCCTACCCCCTAAAAATTTGAACGTACTAATAACACCTTCTATCGTGGCAAGAAGATTTAAGTGTATGGTGTGATTTTTCAATTATTCCGTTTTGTGACCTTGGCTGTTTATCACCTCAGTCAGTTATTAAAAAGCCAGAAACAAAATAGAATGAAAAGACACTTTGAAATGACGACACTGCACTTTGTCTTGTTTTGTTAATTAAATACGCGTTCTCATTATAGTTTCAAATGTATCTTATTGCAACTCATTTACCATTTGTAATCTTAATCATGACAGGTTAAAACATTTTGGTTTCTGCTTCCTTCTGTTACACCTGGCACCACCTTCCCATTTGGACGTATACACATCTGTGTGTGTGTGTGTGTGTGTGTGTGTGTGTGTGTGTGTGTGTGTGTGTGTGTGTGTGTGTGTGTGTGTGTGTGTATTCATATATATATACGTATATATATATATATATGTTTATATGTATATGTATGTGTGTGTATGTACATGTACAGAGAGACAGAGAAATAGAGAGAGAGGCAAACAAATTGACGGACAGGCAGACATACATACAGACAGAGAAAAGACGCAAGCACAGAGACGGAAAGACCTAGAAAAAAAGCAAGAGAGAGAGAGAAAGAGAGAGGGGGAAGAGAGAGAGAAGAGAGAGAGAGAGAGAAAGAGAGAGAGAGAGAGAGAGAGAGAGAGAGAGAGAGAGAGAGAGAGAAGAGAGGAAGAGAGAGAAAGAGAGAGAGAGAGAGAAAGAGAGAGAGAGAAAGAGAGAGGGGAAGAGAGAGAGAAAGAGAGAAGAGAGAGAGAGAGAGAGAAGAAGAGGAAGAGAGAGAGAGAGAGCAAGATTCAGTAACAGAGAGACGGGGGGGGGGGGGGGGGGAGAAAGAGAGAGACAGGGACAAAGAGTGAGTGAGAGAGAGAGAAGAGAGACAGAGAGAGAGACAGACAGACAGACAGAGACAGAGAGAGAAAGACAGAGATGTGAAGGTTCTGAAAAAACCCATCTTTCTTTAACAGTCAATTGTTTCAATTGTAGTTCACAAGGAGTTTAAAATCTTTACTGATAAAATGTGCGCGTCTGCCGTTTAAAATCACCTACCTGTATTATTATCACTCCCCCCTCCCCTGCACTCCCCACTCCCGCACTCCCCACTCCCCAAACCGTTTAGAAACGCTCCAACGTACCCCCCTTCCACACAGCCATCCTATTAAGCCAATATCATAAACTTCTCTCCATCACCTTCCACCTCCTCTCTCTCTCTCTCTTTCGCTCTCTCTCTCTTTCTCTTTCCTCCCTCTCTCTCCCTCCCTCTGTCTTTTTCTATTTCTCTGCCTCTGTCTGTCAGTCTATCTTGTCTGTCCTGTCCGTTCTCTGGTTTTTAAAAATATTTTTAATTATTTTTTTTTTTACAATTCATGTCTGTCTGTCTTGTTTAGTACAGTTTAGTTTGATAACTTCGTTCACATTGCATGTGTTATGATTTATCAGGTTCTCTCTCTGTCTCTCTGTCTCTCTCTGTCTTCTGACTGTGTCTCTGTTTCTTTCTCTCTGTCTCTGTCTGTCTCTTCTCTCTCTCTGGACTGTGTCTCTGTCTCTCTCTCTTCCTCTCTCTTCTCTCTCTGTGACTGTGTCTCTGTCTCTCTCTTCTCTCTCTCTCTCCTCCTCTCTCTCTTTCTTTCTTCTTCTCTCTCTCTCTCTCTCTTCTCTCTCTCTCTTCTCTCTCTCCTCTATTCTATCTATCTGTCTCTATCTCTATCTATCTATCTATTATCTCTCTATCTACTATCTTCTCCTATCTATCTATCTATCCATCCATCTCCATTCTTATTCTATCTATCTATCTATCTCTCTCTATCTCTCTCTGTCTATCTATCTATCTATCTATCTCTCTCCTTCTATCTTCTATCTATATCTATCTATCTATCTATCTATCTACTATCTACCTTATCTATCTATCTATCTATCTATCTATCTATCTATCTATCTATCTATATCTATCTATCTATCTATCTATCTATCTTTTTAGTATGCGTATATTGTATGTGTACAGTAGCAAGGACCAGCTGTAGGACAGGTCCAGTGGGACCTAATACCATGAGATATGAAATGTTTTGAAGTTTTGAAGTCTGTCCTTTCTTTCGGGCGCGGTAATCAGCGGGGCTAAACGTCACATTTCCAGTCCGAAGTTCCTGGGTTCAAATTCGCCAAGACTAGAGATCTCCGTCATTGTATTAAGTCCATAATTCAATAATGATAGGAATGGTAATGGTTTCTGTACGCCTTATAACACTTCCCTGACTGTCTGTTTGTCTGTGTCTGTCACTGTCTGTGCGGTTGTGTTTCTCTCACATGTTTAGTGAATTGCGGATTTAGGCCTATGTGTTCGTGTTAGAGGGTGTGTATGTATGTTTGCGAATATGCAGTGTGTGTGTGTGTTTGTGTGTGTGTGTGTGTGTGTGTGTGTGCGTGTGTGTGTTTGTGTGTGTTGTGTGCATGTGTACGTGTAT
Source organism: Monoplex corrugatus (assembly GCA_030674185.1). Lineage (NCBI taxonomy): Eukaryota > Metazoa > Mollusca > Gastropoda > Littorinimorpha > Ranellidae > Monoplex > Monoplex corrugatus. The sequence continues at coordinate 53,666,358 of CM060308.1, forward strand.
GGGAGTGTACACACACACACACACACGCACACACACATACACACACACATATATTATATTCTATATATATCTACATAATTATATATATATATATACATATGTATTATGCGTGTGTGTACAATATGTTTTGCGCAAATTTGTGTACGTGAGTGTGCATTAATTTATCAGGCTGTTTACCATTTTGATAAGCTGTCATAAAATGAATTCCTCATAAATTCCCCCGTCTCACCCGAACCTTTACCTACATTGCGATAAGGACCATTGGCCTTAGTCATTGATCCTTCGAGTCCGCTCCCTATCCACCAACTGCAAAAACTTAACCCTTTGTCTCCCTCACCCTATCCACCAGCTTCCCGTAGGAAGGGTGAGGGAGCAAAGGGTTAAGTTTTTGCTTTGCTAGCATGGTTAACAATAAAGGATGCCTGGTGGACAGGGTACGGGAGTCTAAAGGTTAAAGTATTTTGAGTCTTGATTCTTAAGTCATGACTTTCTGTTTCTCTCTCTGTCTCTTTTCTTTCTCTCTCTCTGTATGCACGTACGTACGTACTTATGCGCATACCTGCGTCTGTATGTAAATAACCAAATACAAATTTTTTTCTAAAAATTGTAAACCAATTGGACATAAACGAAAAGACACCCCCCCCCCCTACACACAAACAAAATCAGTTATAGAAAATATGACAGTACTAAACATTGCGCACATGTGCAGTTTCACAACAGGGTAAGAATAAAAACGAGTGCCAGAAGTGGGAAGAAGGTGGAAAGATGTTTATGACATTGCTTTGATGAGATGGGAGGGAGGATGAGACTCTTCCTAAAAACAAAGTGGGGGGGGGGGGAGGAGGAAGGAGGACATGGGTGTAGCTGGGAGGGGGTGGGGGGTAGGGGTAGCTTCTGGAAGCAATTGTTAAGGCAGAACCACAGATGTATCTCTGTAAGCAGACTTGATTGTTCTTCCAGTAGAATTTCGAAACTCAGTGTGAACCAAAGTTACAAATAATTGTTGAGAGGATATTGTTGTTGGAGTGGGTTGGAGAGTGTTTGTTTTTTTTCAAGATACCTGCGGGGGGAATTTCGAAACTCAGCGTGAAGGAAACTTACAAATAATTGCCGTGAAGATAACTGTTGTTGTGTTTTTTGGGGGTCTGAATTAGAAAAAAGGAAAGTGTTCAGATGAAGCAGGGATGTGTGTGTGTGTGTGTGTGTGTGTGTGTGTGTGTGTTGTGTGTGCGTGTGGTGTGTGTGTGTTGTGTGTGTGTGTGTGTGTGTGTGTGTGGTGTGTGTGTTTGTGTGTGTGTGTGTGTGTGTGTGGTGTGTGTGTGTGCGTGTGTGTGTGTGTGTGTTCGTGTGTGTGGTGGTGTGTGTGTGTGTGTGTGTGTGTGTTCGTGTGTGTGCGTGCGTGTTGTGTGTGTTGTGGTGTGTCGTGTTGTGTGTGTGTGTGTGTGGTGTGTGTGTGCGTGCTCTTGTGTGTGTTGTGTGTGTGTGTGTGTTTTTGTATTCGTCTCGTTCTCTCTCTGTGTGATGTGTGTATGTTATCTCTCTCTCTCTCTCTTTTTCCCCTTTTTCTCCCTCTCTCTCTTTCGTTCTCTGCTCTGTAGTGTGTGTGTGTGTCGCTTGTGTATCTGTGTACTCTGTGTGTGTGTGTGTGTGTGAGTGTGTGTGTGTGTATGAATGTCTGTGTGTGTGATGTGTGTGCTCACTCTGTGTAGTGTGTGTGTGTGTGTGTGTGTGTGTGTGTGTGTGTGTGTGTGTGTGTTCCACTCTGTGTACAGCGTGTGTGTATCTAGTATATGTGTCTGTGTGTAGTGAGTAGCAAACAAGATGTACCAATCGTCATGGTGCAGTGGTTAATTTAATGCAATGGACAACTAACTGGAAGACTGTTGGTTCAAACCACAGGTTCTGTCAAATTCATTGTAGGATTTTTCGGACCTGGTCTTCTCCTACCCAGAACTGAATGTGCTATGGGCTCATCGGGAATACCCAGACCACACAATCGAGTCTCATCTACTTCAAGGATGCGTCGTTAAGGTACCCCCGTGGGGATGCCAGGGGCTCTTTCAGTATCAATAGTATCCCCACCTTCTGGAAATTCTGT
>CM060308.1:53725955-53728455 GCA_030674185.1 Monoplex corrugatus
AAAACATGAATATAAATCCTTAATCAACTCCATTGACCTTTCTATGAGATCCAAAACATGTGTCACTCACCGCGTTCAATCAAACAGGAACCTGAAAAAAACACGAAAAAAGAATAAGAACGCGTATTTAATACAACAAGACAAGACATGCGCAATTTTTGGCCAACTAGCCTTTGTCAAGCCTAAGATAACAAACAAACAAACACAAGATAGAAAAATTAGGAGAAAAAGACTGAAACTTCCCTGTTGCTCCGTCCAGAGTGAGCAGACGGAGCAGCAGGGAAGCAGATGGAGCAGCAGTGAAGTTTTCAGCCTTTTTCTCCTAATTTTTATATCTGGTGTTTGTTTGTTAGTTATCTTACACTTGACAAAGGCTAGTTGGCCGAAAATTTTGGCCTGTCTTGTCTTGTATTCAACACGCGTTCTTATTCTTTTTTTTTTTTTTTCGTGGTTTTTTTTTTTCTGGTTCCTTTCTATTAGAGTTCTTAGGCTGTATATGGCATTTATGGTTCTTTTCTCTTCAACAAATCCACATTGTTCTTCTGTTATTTCTCTTCTGTATCTGTTCCTTGTACTCATCATGATTAGTCTTAATATAATCTTTGTCACATGACTCATCAAGTTGGTAGTACGTATGCTGGCTGTTTTCATGGTTTCATAAAGCCACAGAGCACAGACATAACTGACAGCATCTTTAACGTCGTGCTTAACCCTTTGACTCCTGCACCCTATCCACCAACTGCAAAAAATGTAACCCTTTGACTCCCTTAGGAAGCTGGTGGATAGGGTGAGAGAGTCAAAGGGTTAAGTTTTTGCTTTGCAAGCATGGTTGACAATGCCGGATGCCGGTAGACAGGGTGCAGGAATCAAAGGGTTAATGATAAGCGTGGGTATACACACAAAGAACATTCAGGCAATAACTCTAACAAAAAGTCTGAATATGTGTCATGCGCAGTGAGTCTAAAATGAGTTTGGAGAACAGCTTTATACACTAACGATTTATAAATTGCCAATCCTTCCCTGTCTCCCATCCCCCAGAAGAAAACTACAATGTTTCACTCACGACATTTGACACTGATGTTAGCCAGCTACATAGAAGGATGAACACAACAACCATTTGTTTCCAGCCTAAGTAAAAATACTAAAATGAGGTGCTGGGGTCCAGTGGATAGCGTAAAGAAATAAGTGTTGGAAAGTTCTGGGAACGAATCCCAACAGTCCTGGCAAAATGATTGTGGGAATCTTTTTGTTGCTGGATGGAGCCCATCCAGCTCCTACCCAGAGTTGACTGGGGGACGGGGGGGGGTTCTGTCACGTGAGACGAGTTTATACAATGTAGCTAGTTGCGTTGTGATTCAGACCTCTAATTATTTATTTATTTACTTTATATGTGTGTTCTTTTCTTAGAAGATAAGATGCACAGATACGCATGTCATTTACATGTTTCCAAGATTGTTCCAACGATAGACTGATACAATACTAGTACAAAATATATAGACTAGCTAAAACATAGGCTGGGTAGGACCTCAGGACCTGGCCAGCTCATGGGTTTAACACAGTCGAGTTTCATCCACTTCTGGGATGTGTCATTGAGGGTGTTGCTCAAGTTTCTTGACCAACACCTCAGGGGTCTGTATCTCTCAAACCTGGTTGATGCAAGAGTATATTCTGAAAGGAAGCGTAGAGATTACATCCCTGTCAGGCATCTTCAGTCCAGAACGGAGCTGCACAGCATCATCTCTGTCATCTCCATCGTCATGCATCATCATAGCGTTTTGAAAAAAAAAGTTTCTTTTAGGATCATCGGTCTTAAGCAGTTTTTCTCTGTGCCTATCTTTTTTTCGTCCCATTTTCTACGTCACACTTTAACCTTTTGACTCCTGCAACTTATCCATCAACTGCAAAAAAATAACCCTTTAACTCCTTCACTCTATCCATCAGCTTCCTGCAGTAGGCTGGTGGATAGGTTGAGGGAGTGAAAGGGTTAAGCTTTTACTTTGCTAGCATGGTTGACAATGTAGGATGCTGGTGGACAAGGTGCGGGTGTCAAAGGGTTAACGACCACAGATGTTGGGACAGTGTTTACAATGCTATGATGATGAGAGTTCCATGGACAGCAAAGAAAACAAACGAGACAGTCTTGATGGAGGCAGACACAAGTAGATCACTCATAAGGAAGATTAGGAAAAGACAGGCAACATTTAGCGGCCATTTTATAAGGAAGGGGGATTTGGAGCACCTGGTCACAACAGGAAAGCTGGAGGGAAAGAGAGCACCAGGTAGACCCAGGGAGAAAATGCTAGACGGACTTGCAGAGTGGCTGAAGACGAGGCGGGTGGAGGAGATGCTTGGGGCAACAAGAGATAGAGACAAATCGAAGTCCATGATCGCCAGCGCCATGTGACAAGGCACCTAATGATGATGATGATGATGATGATGATGTCGATGAGGATGATAATCATGATACTTTGGAATTCCATCTAGGATTGAAACTGCGCGG
>CM060308.1:53733455-53748455 GCA_030674185.1 Monoplex corrugatus
CAGACAGACAGAGACAGAGACAGAGCGTTCGCAAGTGTGGTGTGGTGTGGTGTGGTTGTGTGGTTGGCGTGTGTACCAGTGTGTGTCTGTGTTTGCGTGTGTGCTTGTTTGCGTTGTGTGTGTGTGTGTGTGGTGTGTGTGTGTGCGTGTGTGTGAGTGAGTGTCTGTTGTGTGTGGTGTGTGTGTGGTGAGTGTGTGTGTGTGTGTAGTGTGTGTGTGTGTGTGTGCGTGTGCGCCATGTATGTTACCAGTGTGAGTGTGTGTGTGTTGTGTGTGCGTGTGTGCGTTGTGTGTGTGTGAGTGTGCGTGTGTGCTTGCGTGCGTTGGAGTGTGTGTGTGGGTGTTGTGATGTTTGTATGTGTCGTGCGGTGTGTGCATGTGTTTGTATGTGTCTGTGTGTGTGTGTGTGTGTGTTTGTATGTGTGGTGTGTGTGTGTGTGATGTGTTTGTATGTGTGCGTTTGTGTATATGCGCATGAGTGTGTTTGGTAATATCGGAGGGGGTTGGGGGGAAAGGATGGATGCATTCGACATGATAGTGAAGCAAAGGTTTTAGTTCTGTCGTTCTTTCTTTCTTTTTCTTTCTGTCTTTTTTTTTCCTGATTCTTTCTTTGTTCCCGACTTTTTCTCTGTCTATCTGTCGGTCTGTCTCTCTGTCTGTCTGTCGCTCTTTTTTTTAAGTCATTCTTATTTTCTCTCTTTCTGTTCTCCTTTTTTTATCCATTTATTTGTTTCTTCATTTGCTTCTTTCTTTTTCCTCTTTTCTTTCCCTCTTTTCTTTCTTTTCTTTCTCTTTGTCTCTTTGTCTCTCTCTCTCACTCATTCTCTCTCTCTCCTCTCTCTCTCTCTTCTCTCGTTCTTCCACTGTTTCTCTTTGTCTTTCTCTCTCACTCTCTGTGACTATCTCACTCTCTCCATCCCTCGCTCTCTCTGTCTCTGTCTCTTTCTCTGTCTCTCCTCTCTGTCTCTCTCTCTCACTGTCTCACTGTCTCACTGTCTGCCTCCCTCGCTCTCTCACTCTCTCTCTCTCTCTTTGTCTTTGTTTGGTGGTTACTATTTTCTCGTTTTTTTCACACTTTCACTTTAAAAATTTTTTTTTTTTTTTAATCTATTTCTTTCCATTTTTTATAGACAAGAATGTCTCAGGGTGCCAAGCATTCACGCTTTCGTCACAGTTTATACGCACATTGCTGAATTATTTTTGTTTATCATAGACATTTTTGTCACTTTTTGCTGGGGTTTGTTGTTCCAATCTCTCTCTGTCTGTCTGTCTGTCTGTCTGTCTCTGTTTCTATGTCTCTCTCTCTCTCTGTCTCTTTGTCTTTCCCTCCCTCTGTCTGTCTGTCTCTCTGTGTCTATCTCTCTGTCTATTTGTCTGTCTGTATGTCTCTCTGTCTTTCTGTCTGTCTGTCTGTCTCTGTCTCTCCCTCCTTCTCTCTCTTTCTTTCTTTCTTTCGTCTTCTTTTTAGACCTGTTATTTTCAATTGTAGTCTACAATACAAGTTGGATGTGAAACACTTTTTACATGCTTCTGTGGAAGGGAATCTTTTCTTGGATGTTTAGCCTGACATTAGACAGGCAGAGATGATGCATGCATTGTTTTCTCTGTCTGTCTGTCTGTCTGACTGTCTCTCTCTGTGTTTGTCAATTTATCTGTCTGTCTGCTGTCAATCTGTCTGTCTGTCTTTCTCTCTCTGTCTCTCTCTTTCTCTGTGTCTCTCGCTGTCTGTCTGTCTGTCTCTGTCTCTCTCTGTCTCTCTCTCTGTCTGTCTGTCTCTTTGTCTCTCTCTCACTCGCTCTCTTCCCCCTCCTCTCTATCTCCCTCTCTTTCTCTCTCCTTACTCTCGCTTTCTCTCCCTCTTCTCTGGCGCTGCGCTTGCAGTGATTTTTTTCTTCTCCTTGGTTCTTTTGAGTTTCTTTATGTCTTGTCAGTTGCTTCAGATATTATATCTTGAATCTGGCATTGGTTATACGTTTTCTCAGTGTCTTTAACGTGAGCAGGCAGGCTATTTTGGTAGAGCCGTGAGCCCAAGATGTCATATCTCCCATTCGATCCCACTCCGTCATCTAATAAAACTTGCCTTGTTCTGCTGTCCATCGTATTGCACCAATCATTCTGGTTGCGTCGGTGTTTCGTGGCTCCCGTTTTCGAGCCCATTCAAGACCTTGCCAGCGTATAGGGTTTTGCGCGGGCACGAGGAGTCTTTCAGATAACTGCAGGCAGATTTGGGTGGAGCACATACGGAAATTGTCCGAGTGCGATGCGAAGATGAATCACTCTTCGACAAACTCCAGACCCATTGCTGTGTTTATAAGTATGTAGATTTCTGGCTTCGGCTGTTTGTTGGGTTCTGTTGGTTTAGTTTTTCTTTCATTTCCTTTCTGTCTGTTGATGGTTTCCATGCGACATATTTGTTGTATAGGCTGCTTGCCTTGGTGATGTTTTTGTGTGTGTGTGTGTGTGTGTGTGTGTGTGTGTGTGTGGTGGTGTGTGTGTGTGTGTGTGTGTGTGTGTGTGTGTGTGTTGTGTGTGTGTGTGTGTGTGTTGGTGTGTGTGTGTTGTCGTGTGTGTTGTGTGTGTGTGTGTTTGTGTGTGTGTGTGTGATGTGTGTGTGTGTGTGGTGTGTTGTGTGTTGTGTGTGTGTGTGTATGTGTGTTCGTTCGTTCTTGATTTAACGTCTTTTCACTATAGTGATATTAGACGTGTTGTGTGTGTGTGTGTGTGTGTGTGTGTGTGTGTGTGTGTGTGTGTGTGTGTGTGTGTGTGTGGTGTGTGTGTGTGTGTGTGTGTGTGTGTGTGTGTGTGTGTGGTGTGTGATTCGTTCGTTCCTTGATTTAACGTCTTTTCACTATAAGTGATATTAGACGGGTGTGTGTGTGTGTGTATGTGTATGTATGTGTGTATTGTGTGTGTGTGTGTGTGTGTGTGTGTGTGTGTGTGTGTGTGTGTGTGTGTGTGTGTGTGTGTGTGTTATTCGTTCGTTCCTTAATTTAACGTCTTTTCACTATAAGTGATATTAGACGGTGTGTGTGTGTGTGTGTGTAGTGTGTGTGTGTGTGTGTTGTGTGTGTGTGTGTGTGTGTGTGTGTGTGTGTGTGTGTGTGTGTGTGTGTGTGTGTGTGTGTGTGTGTGTGTAGTTCGTTCGTTCCTTAATTTAACGTCTTTTCACTATAAGTGATATTAGACGGTGTGTTGTGTGTGTGTGTGTGTGTGTGTGTGTGTGTGTGTGTGTGTGTGTGTGTGTGTGTGTGTGTGTGTGTTGTTGTGTGTGTGTGTGTGTGTGTGTTGTGTGTGTGTGTGTGTGTGTGTGTATCGTTCGTTCCTTAATTTAACGTCTTTTCACTATAAGTGATATTAGACGGTGTGTGTGTGTGTGTGTAGTGATGTGTGTTGTGTGTGTGTGTGTGTGTGTGTGGTGTGTGTGTGTGTGTGTGTGTGTGTGTGTGTGTGTGTGTGTGTGTGGTGTATTGTGTATGTCTTTCTTAAGTGTACTGTGTGTGTTGTTTGGGGATGTGTGTGTGTGTGTGTGTTGTTATTGTGTGTTGTGTGTGTGTGTCGTTCTTATTTAACGCTTTTCATGATATATTGTGTGTGTGTGTGTGTGTGGTGTGTGTGTGTGTGTTGTGTGTGTGTGTGTGTGTGTGTGTTGTTGTGTGTGTGGCCTAGATAGAATGTCTGGTCTTTTTCTTTCACATCTACTTTTCAAGCACATTTAACATTCATTCAGTCTGTGATGTTAGCACAGTTATTATTTCAACCCGTTTTCCATGCATCATTTTGTTGTTGTCTGGGTTTCTGGCATCAGTGAATTTATTTATTTATTTATTTTTTTATTTATTTTATTTTGCGAAGGCCTTCATGGGATGTCTGGTCTTTTTCTTTCATATTCATTATTTAAGCAAATTTAACATTCTTTCATTCTGTGGCTATTAACTTATTTGTTATTCAGACCTAGTCACCATCATTCTTTCTTTTTCAATATCATCTGGATTTTTGTTTTTATTGGTTTTCTTAGATTCTCTTTTTCTTTGCTATCTCCTTTCTTTCTTTCTTCATTCATTTTCACATATGACATGATTTACTCACTCACTCTCTCTTCTGTCTCTCTCTCTCTCTCTCTCTTCCTCCGTCTCTCTCTCTTTTCTTCTCCCTCTGTCCCTCTCTCTGTCTTCTTCTCTTCTCTGTCTTCTGTCTGATCTTCTCTCCTTTCTCTCCTGTTTCTCTGTCTTTCTGTCTTCTGCCTGTCTCTCCTCCTCCCTCTGTTTCTCTCTGCTCTGTCTGTCTGTCTGTCTGTCTGTCTGTCTGCCTGTCTCTCCCCCCTCTTCTCTTTTCTCTTGTTCTGTCTGTCTGTCTGTCTTCTCTGTTCTCCTCCTTGTTTCTCTGTCTGTCGTCTGTCTTCTTCTGTCTCTTTCTCTCTCTCTCTCTCTTTGTGTCGGCACTGTGGACTGCGAACCTGCAATATGTTACCCTCGTAATAAAGTTTTCTCTTCCTTCGATTTCGTTTCCTTACGCTGTTCTGCTATACTATGTTCTTTGCATATTCTCTCTTCTTTTCTTTTGTCGGCTTGTGGCTGACGAAATGCTTAGTCATAATTACCTCTGTTCTAATAAGTCTTCTTTCTCTTTCTTTCTTTCCTTCCTTGTTCTTTATTCTTTCTTTCCATTCTTATTTCTTTAATTCATTCTTCTTTTTGCTTTTTCTTTCAATGTCTTCTTCATACATTCTTTCTTATGCTATCTATTCTTTCTTCTTTCTTTCTTCCTTCCTTATTTCTTTCATTCTTTCTTTCCATCCTTATTTCTTTCATTCTTTCTTTCCATCCTTATTTCTTTCATTCTTTCTTTCCATCCTTATTTCTTTCTTCTTTCTTTCCTTCCTTATTTCTTTCATTCTTTCTTTCCATCCTTATTTCTTTCATTCTTTCTTTCCTTCCTTATTTCTTTCATTCTTTCTTTCCATTCCTTATTTCTTTCATTCTTTCTTTCCATCCTATTTCTTTCATTCTTTCTTTCCTTCCTTATTTCTTTCATTCTTTCTTTCCATCCTTATTTCTTTCATTCTTTCTTTCCATCCTTATTTCTTTCATTCTTTCTTTCCTTCCTTATTTCTTTCATTCTTTCTTTCCATTCCTTTATTTCTTTCATTCTTTCTTTCCTTCCTTTATTTCTTTCATTCTTTCCTTCTATCCTTTTTTCTTCTTTGTTTCTTTCTGTCTGTCTGTCTTCTGTCTGTCTCCCCCCTCTCTCTCACCGATAGTTATGAGTCTTTTTCTCCGTGCTGGCACGCAGAAGGAATGGTACAATGTGTGTGGTGTGTGTGTGTGTTTTGTGTGTGTGTGTGTGTGTGTGTGTTTTGGTGTGTGTGTGTGTGTGTGTGTGTGTATTTGCGTGTGTGTGTGCATAGTGTGTGTGCGATGTGTTTATGTGTTTTGTGTTGTGTGGTGTGTGTAAGCGCGACTGAAAACATACAAAGAAATAAGGACAGAAAGAGAGACAGAAAGAAAGAAAGAAAGAAAGAAGACAGAAGAAAGAAAGAAGAAGACAGAAAGAACAGACAGAAAGACAGACAGAAAGAGAAGAAAGAGACAGACAGAACAGAAGAAGACGAACAGAAGAAAGAAAGAAGAAGAACGAAAAACAAAGAAAGAAAAGAAAGAAAAAGAAAGAAAGAAATTAACAAACAAAACAAAACAAATTAACCAACAACAACCAACCTACCAACTAACCAACCAGCCAAAAACAAGCAAACAAACGAAACAAACAAACAAACAAACAAACAAACAAACAAAACAAAAACAAACAAACAAACAAGCAAACAAACAAACAACAAACAAAATGAAGAAAGAAAAAGGGCAAGTGTACGCATGTATCATTGGCGTTTGTCCATGCGTACGTTTTAAGACAGTATGTGTACACACATGCGTGCGCTCGTCTGGACAGCCTAGGTTAAGACGTGTGATGTAACCCTGCGTGGCCCTGTTTGCTGAGAGAGCGGTCAGCGGCGTGCACCGTTTGAAATCCACAACACACGACAGTGCATTGTAGCAGAAGGGTGCGGTGGTATTTGTCACAGGACATGACGAGACAGTGTGAAGTCAGGACAGGGGATTTTTTTTTTCGTTCGTCTGTTTCCTCCCCCATTCATTGGACAAGCTTTCACACAAGCTTAGGGCGATAGGAGGACTTGTGTGAGTGGCTCAGCTGTCTGTCTTTGTTCTGTCTGTCTGTCTGTCTCTGTGTCTGTCTGTCTCTGTCTCTGTGTCTTTGTCTGTCTCTGTCTGTCTTCTGTCTCTCTGGCTGGCTGTTTGTCTGTCTCTCTGTCTATCTGTCTGTTTGTCTGTCTGTCTGTCGGTCTATTATCTATCTATCTATCTTCTTTCTTTCTTTCTTTCTGTCTGTCTGTCTGTCTGTCTGTCTATCTATCTATCTATCTATTTATTTCTCTCTCTGTGTGATAGAGAGAAAGATATGGAGTGAGTGAGAGAGAGAGGTGGGGGGGGGGGGAAACAGAGAGAAAGAGACAGATGGAGAACGAAAGAAATAAAGAGATAGATGGATAGAGAGAGAGAGAGAGGGAAGAGAGAGAGACATACAGACAGAGAGAGAGAGACAGAGAGAGAGAGACAGAGAGACAGAGAGAGAAGACAGACAGACAGACAGACAGACAGAGGAGTGCGGGGGGGGGGGGGAGGTTTCTGTCTCATCATATGCAAAAATGATACGAAGTTGGAAAGTGATCCAAGTTTGTACGCCAAAATGATGAGCAGCTAATCGGGAAAAATACAGCAGAATGTCAGATCGGTCTTTTCAAAACGAGAATAATGGTGACTGAGAGTCAGAAAAAAACAACAACAACAACAATTTCAACTACTTTTCTGCGCTGCTGTAACGTAAACCGTAACCCTAAGATCTAATATCCCAAGTTCAGCTGCAGCCAGAAACACTGAACACTGACCTCTTTCCTGTCCATCTTAATGTGTCCATCATTCTGGTGGTGTCAGCTTAACGTTTCACAGGTCCCTCTCCCCACTTGTCATTTCAAGACAATAACCACTCATATGGATTTGCACAAGCTCGGCAAGTGTTTTGGGTGGAGCGTATATGGAACTGTCCACGTGCGATGAATCTATTTTGAAGAAAGTTCAAACCACAAACTCCGAGAAACAGCGTAACACAATGAACAGTATTCTACAAATATCGGACACTCGTCATCATCGCGTTCTCAGTAGGCTACATCAGGTACCGAGACGAATGCTTGTATTGATAGGCATCAACCAAAAAAAAAACAAAAAACAACAACAACAACAACAAAAAACACAATGAAAACAGAATAAGAACGCGTATTTAATACAACCAGAAAAGACAGGCGCAAGATTTCGGCCAACTCGACTTTGTCAAGCGTAAATGTAAGAACACAAAAGAACAAACAACAAACAAATGTGACCTCTTACCACGAAATATGTTTTAACTCGCAGTCAGTCGAACAGCACTAGGAGCTGAAAAGGTGACTGAGGGTTTATCTGGGGTGTTTCGATTTTTTCTCAAAATTGATTTCTGTAGATATAATCTATCCCCCACAGAATTTTTTTTTCTTGAACAAAATATATATTAATCAATTTAAAATGGTATTTTGATGCACGATCGCAGCAGAAAGAACGCAATTTCTACCGAAGTACTATTTTTGTCTCTTATTATAAACCATAACCTTTGCAGTACCTGCACATGTAATATTCTGACGGAAAGCTCTTTGGTGCCCCTTTCTCAGTAATGACAGCGAAAATTAGAAACAAACTGGGTCAAAGCCACCAAATAAAGAAATTTAAGGAAAATGTGTAGGACAGCACACAAAAACTTTTTCTCAAAATGGCCGTCATACAACTTAATGACTTTAAACATACATAACTTCTACATTTTTTTTAGTACAAGCTTTATTCAAGTACCAAAATAATCAGCAGAATGTACACTTTCCAGTGATATGTATATCTCAAAATGCCCAAAATGCTAGTTAAGACTGATTTCCCGGTGGGAGGTCACTAATGCAAAAATTAGGAGAAAAAGACTAAAACTTTCATGCTGCTTCGTCCAGTGGGATAAAACGAATGGAATGAGATCATAATGTTTTTGTGAGTAACAGTTAGAATTGGGAAGAGGGGAGGCAAATACAGTGTCTGAGGGGAAGTGAAATGAATTCTGCAATTCGAAAGTGGTCATACCATATCATTGCTGTTTTTATCCAGAAGAGTCCAGGGCACCAGTTCTTACTGTTACTCGCCAACACCTTATGATATTAGTTCCATCTTTTTCTCCTATTGGACAAAGCAGCAGGGAAATTTTGATCTTTTTCATGCAAATTTTTGTATTAGTTGTTTTTTTGTTTTTTTGTGTTTTTTTGTGTGTGTTCTTTTGTGATCGTACATTTCCACTGTCTTGTCTGATTGTATAAGTACGCGTTCTGATTCAATTTTCATGTTTTTCTCCCTGGTTCTTGTTTGCTTGTACGCGGGCGGTCACATTTGTTCTGGATTTGACAGGGATCGCCAGCGTTTTCTGTCCATGGCCAAGTGCCGACGGTCGGTGGTGCTGCGCTCTGTCTGTTCCATGATGTTTTCAGTCCAGGATTTCTTTTGGGCGCCTCTTCATTCCGCGCCTCAACAATTCCTTTGAGAAATGAGCCCGCTACATGTACAGCCTGCTACTACTGCGGTCCGTGAATGGCATTCTGCGCAATGTCAGAAACTAATCATCGTCCCGCGCTCTGTGGAGAACTAAAGAGTACTGAGATGAATGCCTCTGTAGTGAGAGAGTACCAGTGTTTTCTGTCTTTAACCCTTTGACTTCCGCACCATGTCCATCACATCCTGCATTATCAACCATGCTAGCGAAGCAAAAACTTAACCCTTTGACTCCCTCAACATATGCCCCGACCAGCTTACTGCAGGAAACTGGTAGATATGGTGAGGGAGTCGAAGGGTTAAGTTTTTGCAGTCGGTGGATAGGGTGCCAGAGTCAAAGGTTAACCACGTGCCGGTTAATAATATTATGATCCGTTCATTTCTTAACCCTTCCAATCCTTCTTCCTATACACAAACTTTCCTGTAGGAGGCTACGGAACAAGGCAAGGGAGTGAAAGGGTTAATGTTTTCAGTGCCGGACTGTACCCTTGATCTGCCTCTTCATCTGTGGACCTGAACTGTTGCCTGAATGATGAGACAGTATACCCATGTATAAAATGCCGGATGCTATGAATGGTATTCTGCAAAATGTCAGGAGCTTGCCATTATCCCACGGCCCTCTAGGGAACGTCGGAGTGTTATGATCAATACCACCAATGTCAGGGCTTCATCGGGGTTCTCTGTCTTCGGCTTTCATGCCCACTGTCCAAAGAGGAAGTAGAGGATGAGTAACATGTGTGATTCAGATGTAAATATTAACAGTGGGTTATAAAAAAAAGTTAAGGTGCCAGAAGAAAAGAAAGTTATTGTTATTGTGATTTTTGTTTAAAGCCCAGCCGACTGCGTAGAGCCACATCAGGGCTATAATCGTTTCAAAACATACAATACTTCAACAGGTAAAAAAGGAAAAGAAAATTAAGTACACACATCTATGCATTTGTGCACATTATCTAAAGAGATGCCCCTGGCGTTGACCACTCCATCCAATTAGTCACTCAGGGGATTTAAAAACCAAACGTTAAGACAAAGTGAAACATAACTAAGGACACTAAAACATATAAAAATGGGCCTAAGTTACTAAAAATTACTTCTGTTTATCTCATTTCCGTAGGTCCTAAAAGGCACTTAATAACATACCCAACTTTCAGTCCTAAGAGAAAGTACGTAAGACTTTATCGAACACATACAGGTGAATGGATCAGCAAGGCAGAAAATGATAGGAAGAAATGACAGAAAGTAAAGGAACAAGACAGAAACAAAGAGAGTGACAGAAAAGAGGAAATTTCTTGCACAAAATTTATACTGAAAGAGCCCCCGGCAACCCCACGGGGGAGAAAAGAAAGTGGTAGGTAGGGTTGTTAAGGAAGCAAACGAAGTACAATCATTGCCTCAAATAGCAAAATGTATGTACAGAGATGTTGGAGAAAAAAAACAACAACCGCCACACGGTGATTGATGAGATTAGCACACCACAGATTTGAAATCAGATGACTTAGAATATAGAAGTCCTCTAAAACTATTTACAGTTTATGCGTAAATAAATTTTCCTTACTAAAAGGATTTATTTTTTAAAAAAACAACAACAAACTTTCATGTAACTTTGTTAGATTTGATATGTAAATGAATGTATATACGGTTATTGATTTTGAACTCCCACCCCCGTCCTGTGAAATGAATCTGTCCCGGGTTTTATAAAAGAAAAAAATATTCATTTATTCATTCTGTCTTTGGCCATGTGTAGAACGTCAGCAAGTATTGAGGACAGTCCGTTCCTTGGTGTTGACAGTCCATGAATTCTTTGAGCTGCCTCTTCATCTCTAGACCTCAGCTGTGCTCTGAAAGGTCAGGAGCTGATCCTTAGAACATGTTCCCCAAGGGACACAGGAATGATTGGTGTTTCTGTTGTAGTCCAGGGACCTCCAGGGACCTTTGTCGTGGACAAGTCACTAATACGAGTATCGTGACCTATCCATTCCTCCATTCCTAAAAACCCTTTCATCCACCCCCACCCCACCCCACCCCCACCCCCACCCCCACCACTCCTTGCCAATTCTGGATTGAAAACATTAGTTCATTAACTCCCTTTGATCCCTCACCCTATCCACCAGCTTCCTGCAGGAAGCTGCTGGATGGAGTGCTGGAGTCAAATGGTTGTTTTTGCAGTTGGTGGATAGGGTGCAGGAGTCAAAAGGTTAAGCGCTAAGTTTTTGCAGTTGGTGCATACGGTGCAGGAATCAAAGGGTTAATAAAAAGTTCTCTATCACGAAATGAATAGATGAGAACAACGACAATATATGTAGCAAGTGATTCAACCCACTTCGTCAAAAAATGAAATAAAACTGTCAAAAAATAAAATAAAACAAACAATACAACATGCTTTACAGTGAAGTTTGTGATTTTAAAAAATAGTTGTCTATCACGAAATGAGTAGATGAAAACAATGACAACATATGTAGCAGGTGATTCAACCCTCATCGTCAAAACTTGAAATAAACTTCGCCAAAAAATGAAGAATAAAAGAAAAAATAATACAACGTGCTTTACTGTGTTGCTTTTGATTAACCCTTTGACTCCTGCACCCTGTCCACTAAACATCCTGCATTGTCAACCATGCTAGCAAAAACATAACCCTTTGACTCCCTCACCATATCCACCAGCTTCTTACAGGAAGCTGCTGGATAGGGTGAGAGAGTCTAAGGGTTAAGTTTTTGCAGTTGGTGGATAGGGTGCAGGAGTCAAAGGGTTAAGTTTTAAGTTTTGCAGTTGGTGGTTAGGATTCAAAAGTCAAAGGGTTAAGTTTTTCAGTTGGTCGATACGGTGCAGGAATCATAGGATTAAAAAAAGAGTTCTCCATCGCGAAATGAACAGATGAAAACAATGACAAAATATGAGACAAATGATTCGACCCACTACTTCGTTAAATTGCAGAAAATAACAGGGACCTACAAAACCTTGTGAATATACTAGAAATAGAAAGCAAAGGTAAGGGGTTGGAACTGAACAGCAGGAAGACTGAAGTCATGGTGATCAGTAAAAAACATGAAATCCCCTCATGCAAAATAACAGCAAATGGCACAACCTTAACACAGGTTAATAAGTTTAAATACCTGGGAACGGTCATTTCATCAGACGGCAGATGCACATCAGAAATAGCCGGCAGAATCGGCCAAGCCAAAACAGCATTCAAGAAGATGACAAGCATTCTTACCAACAAATGCCTATCAATTAACATCAGGAAGAAAGTTCTTGAATGTTATATAGAACCAATTTTCTATCACGAAATGGGTAGATGAAAACAACGACAAAGGATTTAGCAAGGAAAACAACGACAAAGGATGTAGCAAGGAAAACAACGACAAAGGATGTAGCAAGGAAAACAACGACAAAGGATGTAGCAAGGAAAACAACGACAAAGGATGTAGGAAGGAAAACAACGACAAAGGATGTAGCAAGGAAAACAATGACAAAGGATGTAGCAAGGAAAAGAACGACAAAGGATGTAGCAAGGAAAACAACGACAAAGGATGTAGCAAGGAAAACAACGACAAAGGATGTAGCAAGAAACACAACGACAAAGGATGTAGCAAGAAAAACAACGACAAAGGATGTAGGAAGGAAAACAATGACAAAGGATGTAGCAAGAAAAACAACGACAAAGGATGTAGCAAGGAAAACGATGACAAAGGGTGTAGCAAGGAAAACGATGACAAAGGATGTAGCAAGGAAAACGATGACAAAGGATGTAGCAAGGAAAACGATGACAAAGGGTGTAGCAAGGAAAACGATGACAAAGGATGTAGCAAGGAAAACGATAACAAAGGATGTAGCAAGGAAAACGATGACAAAGGGTGTAGCAAGGAAAACAACGACAAAGGATGTAGCAAGGAAAACAATGACAAAGGATGTAGCAAGGAAAACGATGACAAAGGATGTAGCAAGGAAAACGATGACAAAGGATGTAGCAAGGAAAACAACGACAAAGGATGTAGCAAGGAAAACAATGACAAAGGATGTAGCAAGGAAAAGAACGACAAAGGATGTAGCAAGGAAAACAACGACAAAGGATGTAGCAAGGAAAAGAACGACAAAGGATGTAGCAAGAAAAACAACGACAAAGGATGTAGCAAGGAAAAGAACGACAAAGGATGTAGCAAGGAAAACAACGACAAAGGATGTAGCAAGAAAAACAACGACAAAGGATGTAGCAAGGAAAACGATGACAAAGGATGTAGCAAGGAAAAGAACGACAAAGGATGTAGCAAGGAAAACAACGACAAAGGATGTAGCAAGAAAAACAACGACAAAGGATGTAGCAAGGAAAACGATAACAAAGGATGTAGCAAGGAAAACAATGACAAAGGATGTAACAAGGAAACTAACGACAAAGGATGTAGCAAGAAAAACAACGACAAAGGATGTAGCAAGGAAAACGATGACAAAGGATGTAGCAAGGAAAACAACGACAAAGGATGTAGCAAGGAAAACAACGACAAAGGATGTAGCAAGGAAAACAACGACAAAGGATGTAGCAAGGAAAACAACGACAAAGATGTAGCAAGGAAAACAGCGACAAAGGATGTAGCAAGGAAAACAACGACAAAGGATGTAACAAGAAAAACAACAACAAAGGATTAGCAAGGAAAACAACGACAAAGGATGTAACAAGGAAAACAATGACAAATGATGTGGCAAGCAACTGATTCAGCCCACCTCGCCAAAAACAAAAACAAAACAAAAACAAAACAAAAAAAATCACGGATAGTAAAACTGGTGGCCTCTGTATGATATACAACACGCTTTCATTCTGTCACTTTCAGTAATATTTTCCAGAGTGTCTATAACGCTTTCACGCTGTTGAATTACTCTTTCACGATCAAGGAACCCACTTCAGAGGTACTCGGTGTAGTTGTTATTTTGGACAGAGCAAGAAGACATAGGGATGATGGGGGGTGAGGGTGGGGGGTGTTAGGGACAGAAACTAATATAAAAGTGCAAAAGAGAGAGAGGGGATGGGGATGAAGCGAAGGAGGAAGGTGAAGAAGAAAACGACAAAGAGAGAGAGAGAGAGAGAGAGAGAGAGAGAGAGAGAGAGAGAGAGAAAGAGAGACAGACAGAGACAGAGAGACAGACAGATAGAGAGAGAGGGGTGGGGGTGGGGTATAGACTATAGGGCAAAAGGATGTATAACATTTGCGTGTGTGTGTATCTGTCTGTCTACCTGTGTATGTGTTTGTGTGTGTGGTGTGTGTGCGTGTGTGTGTGCGTGTGTGTGTGTGTGTGAGTGTGTGTGTGTATGTGAGTGAGTGTGAACGTAAGTGCGTGTGTGTGCGCGTACGCGCACGCGCACACGTGTGCGTGTGTGCTTTTATATGTATCCGTATATATGTTTGTATGTCCAAAGATAAATAAAAAATTGATATATCAGCATAAGGTTCTTGGTATTGTGTGGTGGGGAGAAGGTCGGGATTTAGACGGAATTTTTACCTCTGTCTGCAGTCTCGTCTTCAGGGTATCTTTCTGTCAGCTAGCTGCTTGTATTAAAAGCTGAACATTTATCTTTTTTTTTCTTTCTTCTTTTTCTGTTTTCTTCAGAATTCGATATCTAAGTTTCTTGTCTCTGTCGGTCTGTCTTGTCTTTCTCTCCTGTTTTTCTCTTTGGGTCTTTGTGTATCTGTCTCTGTGTCTCTCTGCTTTTATCTATCTGTCTATCTGCCTGTATTTGCCTCTCTCACACACACTCACATAATACACAAATACGCACAAACAGACACATGCAAACACACTCTCAAACACATAAACACCCACACACAAAACAATAACAACAAGAAGAACACACACCCATGCAAGCACACACACACACACACATACACACACACACACACATACATACACACACACACACACACACACGCACACACACATATCCACACAAACACACACATATCCACACAAAACACACACAAACACACACATAGATATGAACACACAATTTCTGTGCCTCTCTCCTTTGTTATTTTCTTACACTCTTATACTTCCACTTCCTCCCTCCTCCCTTCCTTCCTTCCTCCCTCTCTCCCTCTCTATCTGTCTCTGTCTGTCTGTCTGTCCCCTCCCTCCTCCCCCCTCTCTGTCTGTCTGTCTGTCTGTATATGTCTCTCTAAAACACATACTCACATAGTACACAAATACGCACAAACAGACACATCACATACAAACACACTCTCAAACACATAAACACCCCCACAAAAACAACAACAAGAAGAACACACACCCATGCAAGCACACACACACACACGCACGCACACACACACACACACACACACACACA
>CM060308.1:53753455-53763455 GCA_030674185.1 Monoplex corrugatus
TCTATCTATCTATCTATCTATCTATCTATTTATCTATCTATCTGTCTGTCTGTCTGTCTATCTATCTATCTATCTACCTATCTGTGTATCTATCTATGTATCTATATATCTATGTATCTATCTATCTCTCTCTCTATCTATCTATCTACCTATCTATCTATCTATCTATGTATCTATCTATCTATTTATCTATCTATCTATCTATCTATCTGTCTGTCTGTCTGTCTATCTTCTATTGTTGATTTCTCTGAACAGTCACGCTATCTTGGATTCTTTCTTGATTCTCATCTAACTATGAAACATCAGATCATGAAAACGTGTCAGGCCGCATACATCCAACTCCGACAAATCAGTTCCATACGTCATTACCTCACATATGAAGCAACAAAAACACTTGTAACTGCTTGTATTCTGTCCAGATTAGATTATTGCAACTCCTTACTTCTCGGCTGTCCCAAGACTCTTCTCAAACCCCTTCAACAGGTTCAAAACTCTGCAGCCAAATTAATTTTCAAAGCTCGCAAATCACACCATTGCACACCTCTCTTTAAACAACTCCACTGGCTTCCGATCGAACAAAGAATTAAGTACAAATCTGCTTGTATTTCTTTTCATGTCATCTCGGGCACTGCTCCAGCGTATATATCTGATCTATTTCAAGTCTATGTTCCTTCTCGTTCTTTACGTTCCGCTTCTGACGACAGAATATTCCGTGTCCCCGGATTCAATAGAAAGCAACATGGTGGTCGTTCCTTCTCATACTCTGCTGCTGTTGAGTGGAATTCCCTGCCTCACTCTCTCCGCCACAGCCCCTCTCTCTCTTCCTTTAAATCCAACCTGAAAACTCACTTATTCCGCCAGTACTTTTGAAACCTGAATTTTCTTGTTCTATTGTATGCGTGCGTGGGTGTGTGTGCGTGTGGGTGCGCGCGTGGGTGTTTGTGTGTGGGTGTGTTTGTGTGTGCGTGTGTGTGTCTGTATTCGTTGCTGCACACGCGTGCATGCCTGCATGTATGTGTTTATGTGTATTTCTTGTATTATGTATTTTGTTGAAAATGTGTTCTCCCCTCCCATTTCACCACTTTACTCCTCCTTTTCAAATTTGTGAAGCGCTTTGAGTCCATAGAAAGCGCTATAAAACTCTCCATACTTACTTACTTACTTACTTATCTATTTACCTATCTGTGTATCTATCTATGTATATATGTATCTCTCTCTCTCTCTCTCTCTCTCTCTCATCTCTCTCTCTCTCTCCTCTGTCTTTGTTTGTGTGTGTATGTGTATATATATATATATGTATTGTGTGTGCGTCTGTGTGTGTGTCTGATGAGGATTCGAACCCAGGACATCTCAAGTCAAAATTCCGTTGGTTAATCACTTTGCCATGTTGACTGGTTTTGATTTCTTTGACGTTTCTTGTATGCAAAACATATCTGCACGACGAAGTTGCGTCGTCTAAATCGATCGCTTAAGCGGCATTTAAAAACTGCCAGACTATATCTCTCCAAATATGGTTACAACCGTTTCCTACAAGAAATGCAGGTGTTAACAGAAATATACACACAAGAATAGAATCAGAACACGCATTTGATATGATGAAACACGACAGGCAAAATTTTTTTTTTTGTGGCGAACTTGTCTTTGTCAAGCGTATACAAAATAAACTAACATAGAATCAGAGCGTATATTTGATATAACAAAATAAAATCGGGTGCAAACTTTCAGCGTAATGGCCTTTGTCAAACGCATAGAAAAGACAACGATGAATATGAATGCACGAAACTTTGTGGGGGAAAAAAGCAACAGTGGCTTTGCTTTTAGTTGAAGAAAATGGCAGATATCCAGTAAGTATAAACGTGGCAAGCTTATTGGCTTGCTGGCCACGCATCATACTGCACCGTTCATAGACGTTCCGTAAGAAAAAGGACACGGAGGCTTGACTGGAAGATGTAAATACAGGGGGGGGGGGGGGGGGGGGGGGGTGTGGGGTGCAAAAGTAGGTATACAGTTATGAAAAAGAAAATACGTACAATGCTCATTGCATTTATTATACAAACAAATGGATATTGCATATACATGTAATAACAAGCACAACCTTAAATCCCTCATATACTTAAACTGCTTGCCGTCGGTATTCACACACTCCTCTAATCGAGAGCGGAATTAAGTATTATAATAATGATGTGATACTGTATACCTACTTTTGCACCCCCCCTGTATAACCTCCAAACTCGTAGACGTTCCGTTGCCAACAGTTCTACTTCGGATAACCTGTTTCGTGACAGTGCTAGTTCGACAGGTCAGTCTCAGATGATTAACCCTTTTGATTCCCTCTGTCTCTTTCTGCAGGAACACCAAGATCAGAGAAATGATGGGATCAAAACCAGTCCAATATCATACTCGTCATCAGAGAATTCAATGGTTTGGTCATCTGACTAAAATGCAACCCTCCTCCCTCCCCAACCCCCCCCCCCCCACCAGCTGGCTTAGCAAACGTTATCACAAAAATATCTCTGGGTTTAACACTAGAGGCAGACCAAGGAAGACCTGGACGGACGGTGTGAAGAAGACCTTGACGTTACACGGCAGACCTTCACTTCAGGCCTGTTGACTTGTTGCTGACTGTCAACTCTTTCTCCTTGTGGACAGCCATGATGGGTCAAACGGACATAACAGAAGAAAGAAATTTCTGGATGGATCTTCACCAAAATTTGGATCAAAGCCAGTGGACCGTTAAAGAGTCATTAATGCATAAGTTTAGAGAGGACAAACTGTCAAGATCAAGATCACAAGTACAAAAATATAATCCTAAAGTAAAAAGCTCTTTTTGAGGCCGGTGTCTGTATCTTTCGGCCTGGTTGGCACCAGGATATAGACCTATTATGAAAGTATGCATAGAGTATACAGTACTGTCACGTAATCCTAGACTGAAGTGGTGCTCCATAGCATCATCATTATCATCCCCATTCTCACCATCACAGTTTTACGAAATAAAAACATGTCCCAGATTCTGTGACCTTTCATGTTCTGCTCTCATAGTGACCTCAATTTCAGTGGGTTTGGAGGTGCATCGGAGAGGCGAAATTATTGGCGTGGAGATAGTGACAGAGGAGTGGTGCAGAAGAGAGGGCAATTAACAACAACAGCAGCAGCAACAACAACAATAAACAAACAAACAACAACAACAACAACATTAACAACAAAAACAAAAACAAAAACACACAAAAACACAAAAACAAAAACGCCCAAACGCCAAAAGCAGAAAATCAAAACAAACATGAAAATAAAACAGACAAAAAACACCACCACCACTACCATCACCACTACCACCACCACTACCACCACCACCACCACCATCACCACACCACATTTACGAACACCACCTACAATAAAACTTGAAGAGTTATATAAGTGTTATTGTTTTTGCGCTGCTCCTCTTCCTAAAAATTGCTGCTGCTGTTGGTACGTATATTATTGTTGATTTTTTTTCCCATCTTCAGCTCGCAATGTTCATTCTAATTCCCTCCCATACCACATCTCAGCTCATCTCAATTCATCTCATCTCATCCATCTCCATCGCCGTGGACGACGGTAGAGCTCCACTCTTTGTCACGAAGGATCGCCGGGCGATACGGTCTCTGCTCCTGTGTAAGATATCATGGAGCCCCACTTTACAGGCGTCAGCAGTGTTGTCCTTACCCATACCACACACACAACCCGGTTCCTTCTGTCACATAAAAAGTGCCAGGGAATACACAAAAACTGTGACAGATGCAGTGGTTCAAGTGGATAAACGTTGAACTTTCAGTCGAAAGGTCCTGGGTTCGATCCGCCAAGACATACCTTCACCGGGAGGGCGTAGATTTTTTTTCCCATCTCTCTGGTGAGAATGTGTGTAAACTTGCCAGTGTCCAAACCACTTTTGTATGGTATACACATGCAGAACAGCAACATCAGAGCAAAACTGAGGCAACTGAAATGTGCTTTGCAAGAAGAATGTCAAGAGTTCATGGACAGCAAAAGAAAACAAACGAGACAGTCTTGAAGGAGGCAGACACAAGAAGATCATTAATAAAGAACATTAGGAAAAGACATGACATTTTATAGGCAAGAGAAATTAGATCACCTGGTCACAACAGGAAAGCTGGAGGGAAAGAGCGCACCAGGTAGACTCAGGGGAAAGAATATTGTATGGACTTGCAGGATGGTTGAGGGCAGAGAGGGTGGGAGATGTACTTGCAGCGACAAGGGATAGATCCGTATAGAGAGCCATGATAGTTAACGACATGTGGCAGGCGCATGATGATGATGATAATACACAACATCTATTATGCACGTTAGAGATCCTGTAAGTCACATCAGAGGCTGGCGTATGTAAATATAAAAACATGTAGCCTGCACGAAAAAGGAGTACACAGACTTTTGCAGCAACATACCGCCTGCACAGAATGAGCAAACCAACGTGGATCACGAATCCGAGCAAAACTTCGGAGTAGAGACTAGTTGTTTATATGGTGTGACCTTTTCCTGTATGTTACGGAAGAGGGAAGAAATGGGAGATCCCCCACGTGTCAGGGCAACGACCTCAATAGCTTAAAAAACAGAAACGAAAAAAGAAAAAGAGAACAGAAAAAAAACCCACGCGGGCGGGTTGCACGAGCGCGTTCAGCAGTCAGGATTGACAGGCCGCGCCAGGCAACAAGCAGCAGCTGACTCAGCTACCAATCGATGAGGACTCCTGGCTATGGCGAACGTGTTGTGCCCAAGGGAATAAGTACACTTCATTAAAAATAATCACATCCACGTGTTTTTTTTTTTTTTTTTTTTTCGATTGATTTGACACACTTTGTGCAAGAAGCCGTCATTCAGTCATCATCAGGTGCCCTGCCGCATGGCGTTGGCGATCATGGACTTCCATCTGTCTCTATCTCTCGTTGCCCATAGCATCTCCCCCACCGTCCTCGTCCCAACCACTCTGCAAGCCCGTCCAGCATTTTCTCCCTGGGTCTACCTGGTGCTCTCTTTCCCTCCAGCTTTCCTGTTGTGACCAGGTGCTCCAAATCCTCCTTCCTCATAAAATGGCCTATAAGTGTTGCCTGTCTTTTCCTAATCTTCCTTATGAGTGATCTACTTGTGTCTGCCTCCATCAAGACTGTCTCGTTTGTTTTCTTTGTTGTCCATGGAACTCTCAACATTCTTCTTAGAAACAACATCTCGGCTGCCTCAATCTTGTTCTGGCTTTGCTTGTTGACTGTCCACGTCATTCAGTACTACCAAGAAATCCCCGGACTGGAATCCTTAAGAAGATAGAAAAAGGGGACTGTCCCAAACAGACCTGGAGATGCTTTTGGGAAGAATTTAAAATCAAGAATATCGTCTTCGTCTGATGATGATGATGTAGGTGATGACGATAAAGACTGTGTCTATGATCATCATCATCATCATGTGCCCTGCCGCGTGGCCTTGGCGATCATGGTCCTCCATACGGATCTTTCCCATGTCGCTGCAAGTACATCTCCCATCCTCTCTATCTTCAGCCACCCTACAAGTCCGTCCAGTATTTTCTACCTGGTGTTCTCTTTCCCTCCAGCTTTCCTGTTGTGACCAGGTGTTCTAATTCTCCTTTCCTCATAAAATAGCCTCTAGATGTTGCCTGTCTTTTCCTAATGTTCTTTATCAATGACCATCTTGTGTCTGTCGCCTTCAAGACTGTCTCGTTTGTTTTCTTTGCTGTCCATGGAACTGTCAACGTTCTTCTTAGAAACCACATTTCAGTTGCCTCAGTCTTGTTCTGACTTGGCATGTTGACCGTCCACGCCTGACAACCGTACAACAGTATCGGTTTTATGTAACATTGAAGAACTCTCTGCCTGGTGTTAATTGATAGGCATTTGTTGGTAAGAACGCTCTGTCTGTGATGCTGCGGATAAATAAGGACACAGGGTTTGGCTTTTGGTGTAGGTCTTCATGTGTGATAAAAGAACAATCCTGGAGGCACAAGTTCATCGGCAGGAACTCCATGGGAAGGATTCTTGAATTCTGCTGAAAGCAGTCCCTCTTACTGTAAACCCTTTGACTCCTGCATCCTGTCCACCAACATCTTGCATTGTCAAACCATGCTAACAAAGCAAAAACGTAACCCTTTAACTCCCTCACCCTATCCACCAGTCAAGTTTTTGCAGTTGGTGGATAGGGTGCTGGAGTTCAAGGGTTGAACAATAACTGTTCCGTGCTCCTCAAATAGGACTGAGCGTGTTACGGGCTCATTGGGAAGACTGGGACTGCAAAACCGCGTCTCATCTACTGAAGGATGCGTCACTGACAGTATTGCTCAAATTTGCAGCTTCTGTATCTCTCAGTCCTGGTTCATGCCAGGACATATTATGATACTAAACGTAGAGTACAACCTCGTCACGCTGTCCCAGTCCTCGATGGAACTCCATAGCATCATGACCATCATCATCCCCATCATCATCACGTGCCCTGCTGCATGGCGTTGGCGATCATGGCCCTCCATATGTATCTATCCCTGATTGCCACAAGTACATCTTCCACCCTCTCTGTCCTCAGCCACCCTTTCAAGTCCGTCTAATATTTTCTCCCTGGGTCTACCCGGTGCTCTCTTTCCCTCCAGCTTTCATCATCCCCATTATCACGAAATCATCAGGGTTTTTTTTTATATCATGGTGAAAACTGTTCCAGAATCTGTGGTCCTCCATGCCCTGATCTTGTGGTGACCTCAGTTCTAGTTTCATCTACTGCTTCCATGCATGAGGTGGGCTTAAAAGTAGGGTTTTGGTATCAGTGATTTCTAGGGGCTGTCCGCTGGAGGGTTGTGATGGCGGCCTCCTTACCGGAAGGATCTCTTACTTTGGTCTAGCTCCACAACAGAGAATAAGGGGCTTCATCATCATCATCATCATCAGGTGCCCTGCCGCATGGCGCCGGCGATCATGGACCTCCATCTGTCTCTATCTCTCGTTGCCCCTTGCATCTCCCCCACCCTCCTCGTCCCCAACCACTCTGCAAGTCCGTCCAGCATTTTCTCGCTGGGTCTACTTGGTGCTCTCTTTCCCTCCAGCTTTCCCGTTGTGACCAGGTGCTCCAAATCTCCCTTCCTCATAAAATGGCCTATAAATGTTGCCTGTCTTTTCCTAATCTTCCTTATGAGTGGTCTACTTGTGTCTGCCTCCATCAAGACTGTCTCGTTTGTTTTCTTTGCTGTCCATGGAACTCTCAACATTCTTCTTAGAAACCACATCTCGGCTGCCTCGATCCTGCTCTGGCTTTGCTTGTTGACTGTCCACGCCTCACATCCGTACAACAGTATTGGTTTTATATAACATTCCAGAACTCTCTTCCTGATGTTAATTGATAGGCATTTGTTGGTAAGAATGCTTGTCATCTTCTTGAATGCTGTTTTGGCTTGGCCGATTCTGCCGGCTATTTCTGATGAATGAGGGGCTTACCAGATAAAATAGTCTCAATAAGTTGGATCAGAACCATTATTGTTATTTTTGTTTAAAGCCCAACCGACTTCGTAGAGCCATATCAGGACTATAACCCTTTCAAAACATAAACAATACTTCAACAGGGAAAAAAAATAAGTACACATATCAATGCGTTCGTTCACATAATCTAAGAAGACGCCCCTGGCGTTGACTGCTACGTCCAATTGATCACACAAGAGATTACAAAAAAATGAATACAAATTTAAACATAACTGAGTGGCATTATAATATATGTAAAATCGGGCCTGAATTAACTAAAATTGTTTTCGCTTATCTGATTTCCCTGGAGCTGTTGATCTCTTCCAAAGTAACCCAGGAGTTTGTTTAATAGGGAATCATCGTCCTCGGACAATTCCATCTACGCTCCACTAAAGTCTGCCACAGTCATCTGGCAGACTCTTTGAGCCTGTTGCAAAACCCTACGCACTGGCTAAAGTCTTGGATTCATTTTCTCAAGATGGCGTCTCCTCACTTGAAATAAAAACAACTTTATACGTTGTGACGCCTCAAATGCCATGCCATGT
This sequence comes from Monoplex corrugatus, assembly GCA_030674185.1. Classification (NCBI taxonomy): domain Eukaryota; kingdom Metazoa; phylum Mollusca; class Gastropoda; order Littorinimorpha; family Ranellidae; genus Monoplex; species Monoplex corrugatus. The sequence continues at coordinate 53,761,491 of CM060308.1, forward strand.
GATGCAGAAGATCCAAAAATAATCACAGCATAAGCTTTGAGCCTTGCGCACAAGTCCTACGTGCTGGCAAAGACTTGAGATAAACCCTGCAGTGCTCTGGTTTAACCCTTTGACTCATTCACCCTATCCACCAGCTTCCTTGCTAAAACTTAACCCTTTGACTTCCTCACCCTATTCACCAGCTTCCTTGCAGAAACTTAACCCTTTGACTCCCTCACCCTATCCACCAGCTTCCTTCCAAAAACGTTACCCTCAACTCCCTCACCCTATCCACCAGCTTCCTTGCAAGAACTTAACCCTTTGATTCCCTCACCCTATCCACCAGCTTCCTTGCAAGAACTTAGCCCTTTGACTCCCTCACCCTATCCACCAGCTTCATTGCAAAAACTTAACCCTTTGACTCCCTCACCCTATCCACCAGCTTCCTTGCAAAAACTTAACCCTTTGACTCCCTCACCCTATCCACCAGCTTCCTTGCAAAAACTTAACCCTTTGACTCCCAGTAGCTCAGTTGGTTTGAGCGTCGGATTTACATGGTAATGGTTGTGGGTTCGAATCCCCGGGTACGCTATATTAAAACCGGCCATCTCCCTGTCCCATCGTTGTTGTTCTGGTGGTGTCAGTATAGGATTAGATAAGTCCCCGTTCCTCCACTTCCCTGGGATGGTTATCCCTGTTGGCCATATCGTCGACGTAAAAACTGAACACACACACACACACACACACAAATAGATAGATAAATAAATACAAAGATAATAAATAAAAGAAGAACTCTAGACATAAGGTCATGAGTCCATGGCTCTATCAAAGGATCCAGCCAGCCCACGTTAAAAGAAAATGATTCAGCAGTACATGTACAGTACATGGTTTCCTCTGGTGGGTGGCCCTATGGCAACTCGGTACATCTGGATCTTTTGGGCTTCCTGGCACTGGTATTTCAGCTGAATGATCTAGGAGTTAGAGAGCGGTTGAGGATCTTGAATGAGCGGCTTGGGATCAACGTTGCTGAGGCAAGGCAGAAGCTGGGACAGCATCAGACCATGAATAAATAAATAAATAAATAAATAAATAAATAGCCATATGATAATAATAATAACAACAATAATAATACATTGATAATAACACTACTACTACTGCTACTACTACTACTGGTAGAAAGAAACTCTAGGGAGAGCTAGACAACAGAAGGTCTTCAGAGAAGTAACCCCCTTTAGACAAGTGTTTCGGCCCTGAATTCCTTACACTCTCGGGGGGCCGGGCCACATCCAGGTCATGACTCCTGGATGCCCTTCTGCTGTTGTCTATTTTTTTTTTTTTTTTTTTTTTTTTTTTTTTTCCCCACGCCGGGGATCGAACCTGGGCGATTCTGTGCTTCAGAACTGTGGTACGCGGTTTTACCAATGTGCTAACGGGGCACACATCATCTGTAGGGAATTTAATCCTTATGAAGTTCACTTTTTTGGTTCCTCCTTGCCCAGATCCAGCTTGAGCTCCTTTCTGCTGCCTCTGCCATCGCTTTAAGGGCTCTAGTTCTCTTCTTCCCAGAAATGGCGAGTTGTTTCATGAGATCATAAGCGGAGGTGCCCACAAACCCTCTTGCCCCGACCTCTATGGCGAAGATTTTGACCCGCAGACCTGCTTTCTTCAGGGTGCTGGCAAGACCGGCGTATTTTTCGGTCTTGTAGATATGTGCTTCTTCCATTCTGCTTTCGTATGGCACAGTGAGTTCTATCAGAATCACTTGTTTCGAGGAGTCAGAGTGGAGAGCGATGTCTGGTCTCATGCCTGTCTTGCTGATGACATCTGGGTAATTTCTCCACTCTGGGAGGTCTGCTGTACACTCCCAGTCGACTGCTCCATCCAGAAGACCCTTTGGCAATGTGCTGGTTGTCATAGCCCTTTCAGGCCAGACCTGTTTCCCTCCTGCTTTGTAGAACGTTGTCATAGCAATTGGTGCGTTTGGGG
>CM060308.1:53770955-53773455 GCA_030674185.1 Monoplex corrugatus
TCACATTTTCTTAGAGCCAAAAATGCGCTGAATACATGTACCTAGTTATCAGTCCTAAGAAAAAGTAATGTAAGGTATGATCGAACACATGCAGGTGAATGGACCAGCAAGGCAGAAAATGATAAGAAAAAGATGACTGAAAGCAAAGGAGCAAGGCAGAAACAAAGAGAGTGACAGAAAAGATGAAATTTCTAGCACAGAATTTCCAAAAAAGTGGGGATACTATTTATGCTGAAAGAGCCCCCGGTATCCCCACGGTAGGAGAGTGGGGGGGGGGGGGGGGGTTCAATTGATTGATTGATTGATTTGGTTCATTTTTTACGGCCGACCCCCGCCTCAGGTGACATGGCCGACAGGGATAACCATCCCAGGGAAGTGGGGGAAGGGGGACTTATCTAATCCTATACTGACACCACCAGAACAACGATGATGTTAGGATGGGACAGTGAGAAGGCCAGTTTGTACATAGCGCACCCCGGGATTCGAACCCACACCCATTAGCATGTGAATCCAACGCTCAACCAACTGGGCCCGCAGTACTTCCAGAAAGTGGGGTTACTATTTATACTGAAAAGGCTCCCGGCATCCTCACAGGGGAGAGAGTACGGGCATGTGTTTGAAACTCGAAAGTAGCCTTCGCTATGTATGATATTCCCATTTCCTATCATGATGAATACAAAGGATCCACGACGTCGTCATTTAAGCTCATTCATAGAACAGCATAGTGCTCTGTGTCCTTTCCGTCCTATGTTATGGCTCAGAATGCAGAAGTATGACAGAAAGCGACCCCACCAAACTATAACCCTTCCATGTAAAGAACCTCCGAAAAGGAATCATGCGAATACCCTGGTTTAACCCTTTGACTGCCGCACGCTGTTCACCAGCATCCTGCATTGTCAACCATGCTGGCAAAGCAAAAACTTAACCCTTTGATTCCCTCTCCCTCCCTATCCACCAGCTTCCTGCGTTGGCGATCATGGCCCTCCACATACATCTATCCCTTGTCGCCGCAAGCACATCTTCCACTCTCTCTCTCTGTCCTCAGCCATCCTGCAGGTCCGTCCAATATTTTCTCCCTGGGTCTACCTGGTGTTCTCTTTCCCTCCAGCTTTCCTGTTGTGACCAGGTTCTCTAATTCCCCTTTCCTCATAAAGTGGCCTAAGAATGGTGGATAGGGTTAGTGAATCAAAGGGTTAAGTTTTTGCAGTTGGTGGATAGGATGCGGGAGTCAAAGGGTTAACATCATTTCACAGCCAGTAACTACTTGCCCAATACAGTCTAGAAAGTACAGGCACGATCATCATGAAAAGACAATGGCGATGAATTGGACATATCGTCGATCTAAAGACAGCAGGAAGACTGAAGTCATGGTGATCAGTGAAAAACATGAAATCCCTTCATGCAAAATAACGGCAAACGGCACAACCTTGAGACAGGTTGATAAGTTTAAATACTGGGAACGATCATTTCACCAGACGGCAGATGCACATCAGAAATAGCCAGCAGAATCGGCCAAGCCAAAACAACATTCAAGAAGATGATAAGCATTCTTACCAACAAATGCCTATCAATTAACATTAGGAAGAGAGTTCTTGAATGTTATATAGAACCAATACTGTTGTACGGTTGCGATGCGTGGACAGTCAACAAGCAAAACCAGAACAAGATTGAGGCAGCCGAGACGTGGTTTCTAAGAAGGATGTTGAGAGTTCCATGGACAGCAAAGAAAACAAACGAGACAGTCTTGATGGAGGCAGACACAAGTAGATCATTCATAAGGAAGATCAGGAAAAGGCAGACAACATTCATAAGCCATTTTATGAGGAAAGTGAAATTGGAACACCTGGTCACAACGGGAAAGCTGGAGGGAAGGAGAGCACCAGGGAGAAGATACTAGACAGACTTGCAGAGTGGCTGAAGACAGGGAGAGTGGAAGAGATGCTTGAGGCAACAAGAGATAGAGACAGATGGAAGTCCATAATCTCCAACGCCATGCGGCAAGGTACCTGATGATGATGAAAGACAGCAGGATAACATCAGTCCCCCAGAACTGCCCTTTACTGGACACCAGAGGGAAGACAAGAGAAGGAAGACACAAGAACAATAGAACAAGGAACAATAGAAGGAAACCTCACCAAATAGCGTGTGTACATAACCGTCAGGTCAACGCTCTTTAGCTTACTATACGAAGAGTATTATACACTGAGGCTGGCCCAAGGTCAGACGTAAGCGGAGAAGATTTGTTGCTGCCCTGCATTTTGTTGGCATGAGAAGCAAGTGGATGTAACGGCATTAAACAAAAGTGGACTAAACAAATCTCACGTCTTTAAAGAAAGAAGACAGCGAGAGAGAGAGAGAGAGAGAGAGAGAGAGACAGAGAGAGACAGACAGAGAGACAAAGAGAGACAGAGAGAGACAAAGAAGGAGAGAGACAGAGAGAGACAAAGAGAGACAGAGAGACAGGGAGAGACAGAGACAGAGACAGACAGACACAGAGAGA
>CM060308.1:53803455-53820955 GCA_030674185.1 Monoplex corrugatus
CCTATCCACCAGCTTCTTGCATATCCACCAGCTTCTGACAAGAACTGGTGGATAGGGTAGGGAGTCGAAGAGTTCAGTTTGATTTGCTAGCATGGCTGACACTGCGGGATGCTGGTGAACAGGTGCAGGAGTCAAAGGGTTAAGTTTTGTTTTTGTGCTAGCATGGGTGACAATACAGGATGCTAGCGGACAGGGTGTAGGACTCAAAGGATTAATCGCTCGGGGGGGGGGGGGGGGGGGGCTGTTGACTCCCGTTCCTCTGGACCCATCTTTTACCTTTTGTATTTTTCAACAGGATTCACCTCACCTCACCTCTTCCCCTCTTTCTTTTGTCTTTTATTGTTGTTTCAAAGCCCAGCCGACTGCGCAGAGCCATATCAGGGCTATAACCGCTTCAAAACACACCAAACTTCAACAGGAAAAAAAAAAAAAAAAGAAAATTAAGTACACATATCAATGCATTCGCGCACATAATCTAAGGACATGCCCCGGCGTAGGACCATTCGTCCGATTTATCGCACAAAAATGAGCATACATAAGGACACCAAAACATAAAAGCAGGCATAAATTACCTAAGATTGCTTCCGCATATCTCACCTCCTTAGAGCAAAAATGCACTTAATACATGTACCCAATTATCAATCCGAAGAAAAAGTGCGTAAGACTTTATCAAAAAAATACAGGTGAATGGACCATTAAGGCAGAAAATAAGTAGAAATGACAGAAAGCAAGGCAACAGGGCAGAAACAAAGAGAGTGACAGAAAAGAAGAAATTTCTAGTACAGAATTTCCAGAAGTTGGGGATACTATTTATACTGAAAGAGCCCCTGGCAACCCAACGGGGGGACCTCTTCCCCTCGCCGGGGGATCGGCGGTAGCAGCCACGCTCGACGTCACAAATCTTCTCCAGGTCACACGATTGAGACATCTTGTGGGCGACTTCCTGGATCCCCAGACCACAGACATCAGCGATGTTGTTGTTGAAGTAGGAGGTGTGCGGTCGTCCCTTTTTTCTCCTCGCCTCAACTTTCCCCTGCAGGACGCATTGGTATCAAATCTGTTTTTGGTGGTTTCTGATCGCATGGTCTACAGGATTCATCATCATCAGGTGCCCTGCCGCGTGGCGTTGGCGATCAGGGACTTCCATCTGTAATAATAATAATAATAATTAATAATAATAATAATAATTACAATATTTATATAGCGCAAAATCTTGATAAAATCAATCTGTCTCTCTCTCTCGTTGCCCCTAGCAGCTCCCCCACCCTCCTCGTCCCCAGCCACTCTGCAAGTCCGTCCAGCATTTTCTCCCTGCGTCTACATGGTGCTCTCTTTCCCTCCAGCTTTCCCGTTGTGACCAGGTGCTCCAAATCCCCCTTCCTCATAAAATGGCCTATAAATGTTGCCTGTCTTTTCCTAATCTTCCTTATGAGTGATCTACTTGTGTCTGCCTCCATCAAGACCGTCTCGTTTGTTTTCTTTGCTGTCCATGGAACTCTCAACATTCTTCTTAGAAACCACATCTCGGCTGCCTCAATCTTGTTCTGGCTTTGCTTGTTGACTGTCCACGCCCCACATCCGTACAACAGTATTGGTTCTATATAACATTCAAGAACTCTAGCTCTTCCTGGTGTTAATTGATAGGCATTTGTTGGTAAGAATGCTTTTCATCTTCTTCAGGATTAGTTTCCGATAAACGACCCGGTCGCTATGGAGCAGTGGTAAGCACAACATACTACTGACTGGAAGATCGCGGGTTCGATTCCCCATCAGACCTGTCAGAATGGTTGTAGCCACAACCGGCTTCTAGGCCTACCCAGAGCTGAGCGTGCTTTAGGCTTAGTAAGGAAGACTGAGACCACTCAAACGAGTCTCATCCGAATCACAGAATCTTCATAGAGGCTGTTTCTCAAAATCGCCTTGCCAACATGGTTGGTGTCTGTATCTCTCGGGCCTGTTCGTTGGCAGGATATGTTATTATGAGAGTAAGCGTAAAGTTGAGCCTTGCCACGTAGTCTCAAGTCCTGGCAGGAACTCCGAAGTCTAACGATTCTCATCCTCATCGTCATTGTTATCATTATCATCATCATAGTGTTGTGGAAAATTTGTCCAAACTTCTGGGGTTATTTGAAAAGTGTAAAAAAAATGGAATAAAAAAATCTGATAAACGTAAATCATGTTGAATGTGTGGCCTAGTCGTCAAATAATCGGCCTAGGACATCAGAGAGATGCGTTCAAATCATAGATTGGACAGTGGTTTTCCCCTCTTCTCTTCTTTCTCTCTGTCTCTCTGTCTGTCTGTCTCTCTCTCTCTCATTTTCTCTCTGTCTGCCTGTCAGTCAGTCTGTCTGTCTGTTTGTCTGCTTGTCAATCTGTCTGTCTATCTTTCTCTCTCCCTCCTCTCTCTCTTTTCTTGTCTCTCAGTCTCTATGTCTGTCTGTCTCCCTCTTTCCCTCTCTGTCTGTCTCTCTTCTTTCTCTGTCTCTGTCTTTCTGCTTCTCTGTCTGTCTGTCTGTCTGTCTCTGTCTGTCTGTCTGTCTGTCTCTATCTCTCACGCTCTCTTTCTCTCTCTCCATCCATTAGACTTTAAGTGGTTGTCCAGGATACTAATTTTTTGGATGAAATGAAAAACCGACGTCCCGCGTTCAGCACGCATTCAATGCACGTAAAAAATATGACAACATAGGAGTGCCTCCTGGCAAAATTGTGTCCAAACATACAAACAAACAAACAAACAAACAAATAACAAAAAAGGTCCACGCCCACAAGTAAACAGAAATACATTCATAAAGAATAAAAAGAAGAAGAAAACGTGCGCTTTCACCGAGATTGCTGCCTGAATCTTTCTGGGTAAATTGATTGTAACAAAACAGATGAATAACACACATACACTCAAACACACACACACAGACACGCCCACACACATACTCACAAGAGCGCATACACACACCTATACACACACACACACACACACACACACACATACATACATGCACACACACACACACACACACACACACATACATACATGCACACACACAAACACACACACACACACACACACACACACACACATACATACATGCACACACACATACACGCACTCAACATACACACATACACACACACACAACCCAACACATACATACATACATACATACACACACATACACATACTCACAACACACGCACAACACACACACACACACACACACACACACACACACACACACACACACACACACACACAACATAAACGTACACACACACACACACACACACACACACACACACACAACACACACACACACACACAACACACACACACACACACACACACACACACACACACACACACACACACACACACACACACTTGTACATGGTTTTTGGTCGTTGACGATCAAAACTACGTCAACGAAAACAAGTAACACCTTTGCACATCGGCTAAACACCAAAAATAGCTATCAACCCTCCTTCAACTTTACATTCACTTGATTTATTTGCTTGTAAAGTGCCGTCGTTTTAAAATACCTTAACCCTTTGACTCTTGCCATTTATCCACCAAGTGCAAAAACTTAACCCTTCGACTCCCTCGCCCTATCCACCAGCTTCTTGCATATCCACCAGCTTCTTACAAGAAACTGGTGGATAGGGTGAGGGAGTCGAAGAGTTCAGTTTTTGATTTGCTAGCATGGCTGACACTGCGGGATGCTGGTGAACAGGTGCAAGAGTCAAAGGGTTAAGTTTTGTTTTTGTGCTAGCATGGGTGACAATACAGGATGCTAGCGGACAGGGTGTAGGACTCAAAGGGTTAATCGCTCGGGGGGGGGGGGGGGGGCTGTTGACTCCCGTTCCTCTGGACCCATCTTTTACCTTTTGTACTTTTCAACAGGATTCACCTCACCTCTTCCCCTCTTTCTTTTGTCTTTTATTGTTGTTTAAAGTCCAGCCGACTGCGCAGAGCCATATCAGGGCTATAACCGCTTCAAAACACACCAAACATCAACAGGAAAAAAAAAGAAAAGAAAATTAAGTACACATATCAATGCATTCGCGCACATAATCTAAGGACATGACCCCGGCGTAGGATCATTCCGTCCGATTTATCACACAAATATGAGCATACATAAGGACACCAAAACATATAAAAGCAGGCATAAATTACCTAAGATTGCTTCCGCATATCTTGCCTCCTTAGAGCCAAAAATGCACTTAATACATGTACCCAATTATCAAAAGTGCGTAAGACTTTATCAAAAAAATACAGGTGAATGGACCATTAAGGCAGAAAATGATAGGCAGAAAATAAGTAGAAATGACAGAAAGCAAGGCAACAGGGCAGAAACAAAGAGAGTGACAGAAAAGAAGAAATTTCTAGCACAGAATTTCCAGAAGTTGGGGATACTATTTATACTGAAAGAGCCCCTGGCAACCCAACGGGGGGACCTCTTCCCTCGCCGGGGGATCGGCGGTAGCAGCCACGCTCGACGTCACAAATCTTCTCCAGGTCACACGATTGAGACATCTTGTGGGCGACTTCCTGGATCCCCAGACCACAGACATCAGCGATGTTGTTGTTGAAGTAGGAGGTGTGCGGTTGTCCCTTTCTTCTCCTCGCCTCTACTTTCCCCTGCAGGACGCGTTGATATCAAATCTGTTTTTGGTGGTTTCTGAACGTATGGTCTACAGGATTCATTATCATCAGGTGCCCTGCCGCGTGGCGTTGGCGATCAGGGACTTCCATCTGTCTCTATCTCTCGTTGCCCCTAGCATCTCCCCCACCCTCCTCGTCCCCAGCCACTCTGCAAGTCCGTCCAGCATTTTCTCCCTGGGTCTACCCGGTGCTCTCTTTCCCTCCAGCTTTCCCGTTGTGACCAGGTGCTCCAAATCCCCCTTCCCCATAAAATGGCCTATAAATGTTGCCTGTCTTTTCCTAATCTTCCTTATGAGTGATCTACTCGTGTCTGCCTCCATCAAGACCGTCTCGTTTGTTTTCTTTGCTGTCCATGGAACTCTCAACATTCTTCTTGGAAACCACGTCTCGGCTGCCTCAATCTTGTTCTGGCTTTGCTTGTTGACTGTCCACGCCCCACATCCGTACAACAGTATTGGTTCTATATAACATTCAAGAACTCTAGCTCTTCCTGGTGTTAATTGATAGGCATTTGTTGGTAAGAATGCTTTTCATCTTCTTCAGGATTAGTTTCCGATAAACGACCCGGTCGCTATGGAGCAGTGGTAAGCACAACATACTACTGACTGGAAGATCGCGGGTTCGATTCCCCATCAGACCTGTCAGAATGGTTGTAGCCACAACCGGCTTCTAGGCCTACCCAGAGCTCAGCGTGCTTTAGGCTTAGTAAGGAAGACTGAGACCACTCAAACGAGTCTCATCCGAATCACAGAATCTTCATAGAGGCTGTTTCTCAAAATCGCCTTGCCAACATGGTTGGTGTCTGTATCTCTCGGGCCTGTTCGTTGGCAGGATATGTTATTATGAGAGTAAGCGTAAAGTTGAGCCTTGCCACGTAGTCTCAAGTCCTGGCAGGAACTCCGAAGTCTAACGATTCTCATCCTCATCGTCATTGTTATCATTATCATCATCATAGTGTTGTGGAAAATTTGTCCAAACTTCTGGGGTTATTTGAAAAGTGTAAAAAAAATGGAATAAAAAAATCTGATAAACGTAAATCATGTTGAATGTGTGGCCTAGTCGTCAAATAATCGGCCTAGGACATCAGAGAGATGCGTTCAAATCATAGATTGGACAGTGGTTTTCCCCTCTTCTCTTCTCTCTCTCTGTCTCTCTGTCTGTCTTCTCTCTCTCTCTCATTTTCTCTCTGTCTGCCTGTCAGTCAGTCTGTCTGTCTGTTTGTCTGCTTGTCAATCTGTCTGTCTATCTTTCTCTCTCCCTCCCTCTCTCTCTTTCTTGTCTCTCAGTCTCTATGTCTGTCTGTCTCCCTCTTTCCCTCTCTGTCTGTCTCTCTTGTTTCTCTGTCTCTGTCTTTCTGCTTCTCTGTCTGTCTGTCTGTCTCTGTCTGTCTGTCTGTCTGTCTGTCTCTATCTCTCACGCTCTCTTTCTCTCTCTCCATCCATTAGACTTTAAGTGGTTGTCCAGGATACTAATTTTTTGGATGAAATGAAAAACCGACGTCCCGCGTTCAGCACGCATTCAATGCACGTAAAAAATATCATGACAACATAGGAGTGCCTCCTGGCAAAATTGTGTCCAAACATACAAACAAACAAACAAACAAACAAACAAACAAACAAACAAATAACAAAAAAGGTCCACGCCCACAAGTAAACAGAAATACATTCATAAAGAATAAAAAGAAGAAGAAACGTGCGCTTTCACCGAGATTGCTGCCTGAATCTTTCTGGGTAAATTGATTGTAACAAAACAGATGAATAACACACATACACTCAAACACACACACACACACGCCCACACACATACTCACAAGAGCGCATACACACACCTATACACACATACAGACACTAGACACACACACAAACACACACACAAACACACACACACACACACACACACATACATACATGCACACACACATACACGCACTCAACATACACACATACACACACACACAACCCAACACATACATACATACATACACACACATACACATACTCACAACACACGCACAACACACACACACACACACACACACACACACACACACACACACACACACAACATAAACGTACACACACACACACACACACACACACACACACACACACACACACAACACACACACACACACACACACAAACACACACACACACACAACACACACACCACACACACACACACACACACACACACACACACACACACACACACACACACACACACACACACACACACACACACACACACACACACACACACTTGTACATGGTTTTTGGTCGTTGACGATCAAAACTACGTCAACGAAAACAAGTAACACCTTTGCACATCGGCTAAACACCAAAAATAGCTATCAATCCTCCTTCAACTTTACATTCACTTGATTTATTTGCTTGTAAAGTGCCGTTGTTTTAAAACACCTTAACCCTTTGACTCTTGCCATTTATCCACCAAGTGCAAAAACTTAACCCTTGGACTCCCTCACCCTATCCACCAGCTTCTTGCATATCCACCAGCTTCTTGCAAGAAACTGGTGGATAGGGTGAGGGAGTCGAAGAGTTCAGTTTTTGATTTGCTAGCATGGCTGACACTGCGGGATGCTGGTGAACAGGTGCAAGAGTCAAAGGGTTAAGTTTTGTTTTTGTGCTAGCATGGGTGACAATACAGGATGCTAGCGGACAGGGTGTAGGACTCAAAGGGTTAATCGCTCGGGGGGGGGGGGGGGAGGCTGTTGACTCCCGTTCCTTTGGACCCATCTTTTACCTTTTGTACTTTTCAACAGGATTCACCTCACCTCTTCCCCTCTTTCTTTTTTCTTTTATTGTTGTTTAAAGTCCAGCCGACTGCGCAGAGCCATATCAGGGCTATAACCGCTTCAAAACACACCAAACATCAACAGGAAAAAAAAAGAAAAGAAAATTAAGTACACATATCAATGCATTCGCGCACATAATCTAAGGACATGACCCCGGCGTAGGATCATTCCGTCCGATTTATCACACAAATATGAGCATACATAAGGACACCAAAACATATAAAAGCAGGCATAAATTACCTAAGATTGCTTCCGCATATCTTGCCTCCTTAGAGCCAAAAATGCACTTAATACATGTACCCAATTATCAAAAGTGCGTAAGACTTTATCAAAAAAATACAGGTGAATGGACCATTAAGGCAGAAAATGATAGGCAGAAAATAAGTAGAAATGACAGAAAGCAAGGCAACAGGGCAGAAACAAAGAGAGTGACAGAAAAGAAGAAATTTCTAGCACAGAATTTCCAGAAGTTGGGGATACTATTTATACTGAAAGAGCCCCTGGCAACCCAACGGGGGGACCTCTTCCCCTCGCCGGGGGATCGGCGGTAGCAGCCACGCTTGACGTCACAAATCTTCTCCAGGTCACACGATTGAGACATCTTGTGGGCGACTTCCTGGATCCCCAGACCACAGACATCAGCGATGTTGATGTTGAAGTAGGAGGTGTGCGGTCGTCCCTTTCTTCTCCTCGCCTCTACTTTCCCCTGCAGGACGCGTTGATATCAAATCTGTTTTTGGTGGTTTCTGAACGTATGGTCTACAGGATTCATTATCATCAGGTGCCCTGCCGCGTGGCGTTGGCGATCAGGGACTTCCATCTGTCTCTATCTCTCGTTGCCCCTAGCATCTCCCCCACCCTCCTCGTCCCCAGCCACTCTGCAAGTCCGTCCAGCATTTTCTCCCTGCGTCTACCCGGTGCTCTCTTTCCCTCCAGCTTTCCCGTTGTGACCAGGTGCTCCAAATCCCCCTTCCCAGAAAATGGCCTATAAATGTTGCCTGTCTTTTCCTAATCTTCCTTATGAGTGATCTACTCGTGTCTGCCTCCATCAAGACCGTCTCGTTTGTTTTCTTTGCTGTCCATGGAACTCTCAACATTCTTCTTGGAAACCACGTCTCGGCTGCCTCAATCTTGTTCTGGCTTTGCTTGTTGACTGTCCACGCCCCACATCCGTACAACAGTATTGGTTCTATATAACATTCAAGAACTCTAGCTCTTCCTCGTGTTAATTGATAGGCATTTGTTGGTAAGAATGCTTTTCATCTTCTTCAGGATTAGTTTCCGATAAACGACCCGGTCGCTATGGAGCAGTGGTAAGCACAACATACTACTGACTGGAAGATCGCGGGTTCGATTCCCCATCAGACCTGTCAGAATGGTTGTAGCCACAACCGGCTTCTAGGCCTACCCAGAGCTGAGCGTGCTTTAGGCTTAGTAAGGAAGACTGAGACCACTCAAACGAGTCTCATCCGAATCACAGAATCTTCATAGAGGCTGTTTCTCAAAATCGCCTTGCCAACATGGTTGGTGTCTGTATCTCTCGGGCCTGTTCGTTGCCAGGATATGTTATTATGAGAGTAAGCGTAAAGTTGAGCCTTGCCACGTAGTCTCAAGTCCTGGCAGGAACTCCGAAGTCTAACGATTCTCATCCTCATCGTCATTGTTATCATTATCATCATCATTGTGTTGTGGAAAATTTGTCCAAACTTCTGGGGTTATTTGAAAAGTGTAAAAAAAATGGAATAAAAAAATCTGATAAACGTAAATCATGTTGAATGTGTGGCCTAGTCGTCAAATAATCGGCCTAGGACATCAGAGAGATGCGTTCAAATCATAGATTGGACAGTGGTTTTCCCCTCTTCTCTTCTCTCTCTCTGTCTCTCTGTCTGTCTCTCTCTCTCTCATTTTCTCTCTGTCTGCCTGTCAGTCAGTCTGTCTGTCTGTTTGTCTGCTTGTCAATCTGTCTGTCTATCTTTCTCTCTCCCTCCCTCTCTCTCTTTCTTGTCTCTCAGTCTCTATGTCTGTCTGTCTCCCTCTTTCCCTCTCTGTCTGTCTCTCTTCTTTCTCTGTCTCTGTCTTTCTGCTTCTCTGTCTGTCTGTCTGTCTGTCTGTCTCTGTCTGTCTGTCTGTCTGTCTCTGTCTCTCACGCTCTCTTTCTCTCTCTCCATCCATTAGACTTTAAGTGGTTGTCCAGGATACTAATTTTTTGGATGAAATGAAAAACCGACGTCCCGCGTTCAGCACGCATTCAATGCACGTAAAAAATATCATGACAACATAGGAGTGCCTCCTGGCAAAATTGTGTCCAAACATACAAACAAACAAACAAACAAACAAACAAACAAACAAACAAACAAATAACAAAAAAGGTCCACGCCCACAAGTAAACAGAAATACATTCATAAAGAATAAAAAGAAGAAGAAAACGTGCGCTTTCACCGAGATTGCTGCCTGAATCTTTCTGGGTAAATTGATTGTAACAAAACAGATGAATAACACACATACACTCAAACACACACACACACACGCCCACACACATACTCACAAGAGCGCATACACACACCTATACACACATACAGACACTAGACACACACACAAACACACACACAAACACACACACACACACACACACACACACACATACATACATGCACACACACATACACGCACTCAACATACACACATACACACACACACAACCCAACACATACATACATACATACACACACATACACACACACACACACACAACATAAACGTACACACACACACACACACACACACACACACACACACACACACACACACACACACACAACATAAACGTACACACACACACACACACACACACACACACACACACACAACACACACACACACACACAACACACACACCACACACACACACACACACACACACAACACACACACACACACAACACACACACACACACACACACACACACACACACACACACACACACACACACACACACACACACACACACACACACACACACACACACACTTGTACATGGTTTTTGGTCGTTGACGATCAAAACTACGTCAACGAAAACAAGTAACACCTTTGCACATCGGCTAAACACCAAAAATAGCTATCAATCCTCCTTCAACTTTACATTCACTTGATTTATTTGCTTGTAAAATGCCGTCGTTTTAAAATACCTTAACCCTTTGACTCTTGCCATTTATCCACCAAGTGCAAAAACTTAACCCTTCGACTCCCTCATCCTATCCACCAGCTTCTTGCATATCCACCAGCTTCTTGCAAGAAACTGGTGGATAGGGTGAGGGAGTCGAAGAGTTCAGTTTTTGATTTGCTAGCATGGCTGACACTGCGGGATGCTGGTGAACAGGTGCAGGAGTCAAAGGGTTAAGTTTTGTTTTTGTGCTAGCATGGGTGACAATACAGGATGCTAGCGGACAGGGTGTAGGACTCAAAGGGTTAATCGCTCGGGGGGGGGGGGGGGGGGGGCTGTTGACTCCCGTTCCTCTGGACCCATCTTTTACCTTTTGTACTTTTCAACAGGATTCACCTCACCTCTTCCCCTCTTTCTTTTTTCTTTTATTGTTGTTTAAAGTCCAGCCGACTGCGCAGAGCCATATCAGGGCTATAACCGCTTCAAAACACACCAAACATCAACAGGAAAAAAAAAGAAAAGAAAATTAAGTACACATATCAATGCATTCGCGCACATAATCTAAGGACATGACCCCGGCGTAGGATCATTCCGTCCGATTTATCACACAAATATGAGCATACATAAGGACACCAAAACATATAAAAGCAGGCATAAATTACCGAAGATTGCTTCCGCATATCTCACCTCCTTAGAGCCAAAAATGCACTTAATACATGTACCCAATTATCAATCCGAAGAAAAAGTGCGTAAGACTTTATCAAAAAAATACAGGTGAATGGACCATTAAGGCAGAAAATAAGTAGAAATGACAGAAAGCAAGGCAACAGGGCAGAAACAAAGAGAGTGACAGAAAAGAAGAAATTTCTAGCACAGAATTTCCAGAAGTTGGGGATACTATTTATACTGAAAGAGCCCCTGGCAACCCAACGGGGGGACCTCTTCCCCTCGCCGGGGGATCGGCGGTAGCAGCCACGCTCGACGTCACAAATCTTCTCCAGGTCACACGATTGAGACATCTTGTGGGCGACTTCCTGGATCCCCAGACCACAGACATCAGTGATGTTGTTGTTGAAGTAGGAGGTGTGCGGTCGTCCCTTTCTTCTCCTCGCCTCAACTTTCCCCCTGCAGGACGCGTTGGTATCAAATCTATTTTTGGTAGTTTCTGATCGCATGGTCTACAGGATTCATCATCATCAGGTGCCCTGCCGCGTGGCGTTGGCGATCAGGGACTTCCATCTGTCTCTATCTCTCGTTGCCCCTAGCATCTCCCCCACCCTCCTCGTCCCCAGCCACTCTGCAAGTCCGTCCAGCATTTTCTCCCTGCGTCTACCTGGTGCTCTCTTTCCCTCCAGCTTTCCCGTTGTGACCAGGTGCTCCAAATCCCCCTTCCCCATAAAATGGCCTATAAATGTTGCCTGTCTTTTCCTAATCTTCCTTATGAGTGATCTACTCGTGTCTGCCTCCATCAAGACCGTCTCGTTTGTTTTCTTTGCTGTCCATGGAACTCTCAACATTCTTCTTGGAAACCACGTCTCGGCTGCCTCAATCTTGTTCTGGCTTTGCTTGTTGACTGTCCACGCCCACATCCGTACAACAGTATTGGTTCTATATAACATTCAAGAACTCTAGCTCTTCCTGGTGTTAATTGATAGACATTTGTTGGTAAGAATGCTTTTCATCTTCTTCAGGATTAGTTTCCGATAAACGACCCGGTCGCTATGGAGCAGTGGTAAGCACAACATACTACTGACTGGAAGATCGCGGGTTCGATTCCCCATCAGACCTGTCAGAATGGTTGTAGCCACAACCGGCTTCTAGGCCTACCCAGAGCTGAGCGTGCTTTAGGCTTAGTAAGGAAGACTGAGACCACTCAAACGAGTCTCATCCGAATCACAGAATCTTCATAGAGGCTGTTTCTCAAAATCGCCTTGCCAACATGGTTGGTGTCTGTATCTCTCGGGCCTGTTCGTTGCCAGGATATGTTATTATGAGAGTAAGCGTAAAGTTGAGCCTTGCCACGTAGTCTCAAGTCCTGGCAGGAACTCCGAAGTCTAACGATTCTCATCCTCATCGTCATTGTTATCATTATCATCATCATAGTGTTGTGAAAATTTGTCCAAACTTCTGGGGTTATTTGAAAAGTGTAAAAAAAATGGAATAAAAAATCTGATAAACGTAAATCATGTTGAATGTGTGGCCTAGTCGTCAAATAATCGGCCTAGGACATCAGAGAGATGCGTTCAAATCATAGATTGGACAGTGGTTTTCCCCTCTTCCCTTCTCTCTCTCTGTCTCTCTGTCTGTCTCTCTCTCTCTCATTTTCTCTCTGTCTGCCTGTCAGTCAGTCTGTCTGTCTGTTTGTCTGCTTGTCAATCTGTCTGTCTATCTTTCTCTCTCCCTCCTCTCTCTCTTTCTTGTCTCTCAGTCTCTATGTCTGTCTGTCTCCCTCTTTCCCTCTCTGTCTGTCTCTCTTCTTTCTCTGTCTCTGTCTTTCTGCTTCTCTGTCTGTCTGTCTGTCTGTCTGTCTGTCTCTGTCTGTCTGTCTGTCTGTCTGTCTCTATCTCTCACGCTCTCTTTCTCTCTCTCCATCCATTAGACTTTAAGTGGTTGTCCAGGATACTCATTTTTTGGATGAAATGAAAAACCGACGTCCCGCGTTCAGCACGCATTCAATGCACGTAAAAAATATCATGACAACATAGGAGTGCCTCCTGGCAAAATCGTGTCCAAAACATACAAACAAACAAACAAACAAACAAAATAACAAAAAAGGTCCACGCCCACAAGTAAACAGAAATACATTTATAAAGAATAAAAAGAAGAAGAAAACGTGCGCTTTCACCGAGATTGCTGCCTGAATCTTTCTGGGTAAATTGATTGTAACAAAACAGATGAATAACACACATACACTCAAACACACACACACACACGCCCACACACATACTCACAAGAGCGCATACATACACCTATACACACATACAGACACTAGACACACACAACAAACACACACACAAACCCCACACACATAACACACACACAACGAACGCACACATATACACACATACACAGACGCATACATTTATTCGCACATACATGCATACATATATACAAACACATACATATACAGACACATACACATGCATACAGACACAAACACACACACATACACACACACACACACACACACACACACACACACACACACACACACACACACACACACACACACACACACACACACACACACACACACACTTCTGTCGTTTCTTTTTCCTCAACACAACTTGGATCACCTCCTTATCACCATCACCACCCACCCTCACCTTCTCCAGTCCTCCTCCCCCTCCTCCTCCCCAGGCATTTTTCCCCCCCCCACCCCACCCCCCACCAACCCATACCCCACCCGCTTAATCCCCCCCATTAACCTTAGGCGTGGAACTCTGCAGGCCAAACAATAAAAGACAGAGGTGTTTAAGTTAAAGAAGGGTATGCGTGTTGTATGTACATAAAGATTAGATATCACCTCTAATGAATAGCCTGATGCCGCCCAAGCCAAACCCACGGATCAGATAAAACGAGCCAGCTTGGTGCTATTCGTCGCGCTCTATCTCTCTCATCTGAAGACAGCCAAATAATCCCATATTTTTGAACCCTCAAAGGATATCATTTTCATATCGACACTAACAGATCAGTGCCTGTCTGTTTGTCTGTCTGTCTGTCTGTCTGTCTGTCTGTCTGTCTGTTGAACATACCCCATTTCTAACTGATTGACGGTCAGTCTGATCAGGCACTGGATGTGCCTGGTTAGAACCCTTTGACCTCCGGACCCTATCCACCAACTGCAAAAACTTTTTTTTTAAAGATCATCGCAGCTAGGGAGGTTACCTTAGTGCTCACCTTTTTTCCCCTGTCCCATTATCTACGCCACTTTAATGGCCACAGAAGCTGGCTTTTTTTTTTTTTAAT
This sequence comes from Monoplex corrugatus, assembly GCA_030674185.1. NCBI lineage: Eukaryota > Metazoa > Mollusca > Gastropoda > Littorinimorpha > Ranellidae > Monoplex > Monoplex corrugatus. The sequence continues at coordinate 53,818,058 of CM060308.1, forward strand.
AATGCGATGATGATGATGATGTCTATGAGGATGATAATCGTGATGCTATGGAGTTTCATCTAGGATTGAGACTGCGTGACAGGGCTGTGCTCTACGCTTACTATTGTAATATATCCTGGCGTCAACCAGGCCCGAGAGATACAGACACCTGCGGCGCTGGTCAGAAGATTTGAGCAACACCCTCAATGACGCATTCGTGAGGTGGATGAGACTCGACTGTGTGGTCCCAGTCTTCCCAATGAGCCCATAACACGCCCAACTCTGGGTAGGAGCCGGTTACATCCGAAAAATCCCATAATGATATAGTTTTGAAAGGACTGATGGGGATTCGAACCCATAACCTTCCAGTCGGTAGTCCGTTACGTTAACCACTACACTACCGTGACTGATCAACTGCAAAAACTTAACCCTTTGATTTCCTCACCCTATCCACCAGCTCCCTGTGGGAAGTTTTTGCTTTGCTAGCATAGTTGGCAATGCAGGATGCTGGTGGACGGGGTATGGGAGTCAAAGGGTTAAGTCTTTGCTTTGCTAGCATGGTTGGCAATGCAGGATGCTGGTGGACAAGGTGCGTGAGTTGAAGGGTTAAGGACTGTAGCTGGATGTCGGCCGTGGCTTTTTAACCCTTGACTCCCGCACCCTGCTCACCAGCATCCTGCATTGCCAACCACGCTCGCAAAAACAAAAACTTAACCTTTGATTCCCTCACCATATCCACAAGCTTCCTGTAGGAAGCTGGTGGATAAAGTGAAGGAGTCAAAGGGTTAACTTTTGCAGATGGTGGGTAGGGTGCCGGAAGTCAAAGGGTTAACAAGCTGATTTTTGAGTGGCAGTCCTTGAACACAGCCGCCGCGCAGGAAGGCTGATGGCTGTGGCGGGGTGGTCGCTGCCTGCAGATTTCCTGTTGTCTCCTCTATCCAGTCACTGTTGAGTTCGTTCCTTCCCATAGAGTGTATATATATATGTATACGCTCTGTGTTCCTTCCTCTGCAATAGCGATGCCTGCATGTAAGCCTGAAATGAATTGCTTTGCAAAACTTAACCACACACAATTCTATGAATTGTTTTCCAAAACTTAACCCCATACAGTTACATGAATTGTTTTGCGAAAACTTAACCTCACACAATTCCATGAATTGTTTTCCAAAACTTAACTACATACAGTTACATGAATTGCTTTGCAAAAACTTAACCTCACACAATTCCATGAATTGCTTTGCAAAGCTTAACTGCACAAATTATACAAATTCCATGGACTGCTTTGCAAAACTTAACCACACACAATTACATGAATTGCCTTGCAAAACTTGACCACACACAATTACATGAATTGCTTTGCAAAACTTGACCACACACAATTACATGAATTGCTTTGCAAAACTTGACGACATACGATTACAAGAGTTGCTTTGCAAAACTTAACCACACACAAACACATGAATTGCTTTGCAAAACTTAACCAGACACAATTACATGAATTGCTTTGCAAAACTTAACCATAAACAAAATTCTTTCTTGTCTTCGTTTCTTGGACGTTATGCACATGGAGTTCACTTGATAGAGTCATCTGAAGACCTAGCACCCAACCCTAATGCTAAAGCACCCAACCCTAATGCTAAAGCACCCAACCCTAATGCTAAAGCACCCAACCTAATGCTAAAGCACCCAATACTAATGCTAAAGCACCCAACCTAATGCTAAAGCACCCAATACTAATGCTAAAGCACCCAACCTAATGCTAAAGCACCCAACCCTAATGCTAAAGCACCCAACCTAATGCTAAAGCACCCAACCCTAATGCTAAAGCACCCAACCTAATGCTAAAGCACCCAACCCTAATGCTAAAGCACCCAACCTAATGCTAAAGCACCCAACCTAATGCTAAAGCACCCAACCCTAATGCTAAATCACCCAACCTAATGCTAAAGCACCCAACCTAATGCTAAAGAACCCAACCCTAATGCTAAAGCACCCAACCTAATGCTAAAGCACCCAACCCTAATGCTAAAGCACCCAACCCTAATGCTAAAGCACCCAACCTAATGCTAAAGCACCCAACCTAATGCTAAAGCACCCAACCCTAATGCTAAAGCACCCAACCTAATGCTAAAGCACCCAACCCTAATGCTAAAGCACCCAACCTAATGCTAAAGCACCCAACCTAATGCTAAAGCACCCAACCCTAATGCTAAAGCACCCAACCTAATGCTAAAGCACCCACCTAATGCTAAAGCACCCAACCTAATGCTAAAGCACCCAACCTAATGCTAAAGCACCCAACCCTAATGCTAAAGCACCCAACCTAATGCTAAAGCACCCAACCCTAATGCTAAAGCACCCAATACTAATGCTAAAGCACCCAATACTAATGCTAAAGCACCCAACCCTAATGCTAAAGCACCCAAAACTAATGCTAAAGCACCCAACCCTAATGCTAAAGCACCCAATACTAATGCTAAAGCACCCAATACTAATGATGAAGCACCCAATACTAATGCTAAAGCACCCAATACTAATGATGAAGCACCCAATACTAATGCTAAAGCACCCAATACTAATGATGAAGCACCCAACCCTTATGCTAAAGCACCCAATACTAATGATGAAGCACCCAATATATAATGATGAAGCACCCAATACTAATGCTAAAGCACCCAATACTAATGATGAAGCACCCAATACTAATGCTAAAGCACCCAATACTAATATGAAAGCACCCAACCCTAATGCTAAAGCACCAATACTAATAGCCATAATGCACACCAATACTACAAAACAATCTAATGCTAAAGCACCCAATACTAATGATGAAGCACCCAACCCTTATGCTAAAGCACCCAACTTAATGCTAAAGCACCCAATACTAATTCTAAAGCACCCAACACTAATGATGGAGCA
>CM060308.1:53825955-53835955 GCA_030674185.1 Monoplex corrugatus
TCACGTTCTTCAAGGGCAAAGCGTGTGCAGGCCTGCAACCAGTGCCTAAACCTCCCTTAGTGTGTACACGCGTGCAGAATATCAAATCAATTGTACACGCTACAGTCTATCATGTAAGTGCGTAGGCTTAAGGAAACACGAAAACACCCACCATCCACGCTTACCGAAGATGGAGTAGGTGTTATACGGAGCAACAACATACTGCCGGCATAGATGTGAGGAAGGGCAAAAACAAATTACGTGCTCGAATCAGAAAAAAATCGGAACGCTGACAAACAAACTAGCAAACAAACAATACACACCAACAACACAAACAAAACAAAGAAACAAACAAAAACACACAAACCAAAAGTAAACAAAAACAACAAAACAAACAAAAAAAACAAACAAAACCAACAAAAACAACAAAACAAAAAACGCAAAAAAAACAAGACCAAACAAACAAAACAAAACAAAAAAAACAACAAACAAAACAAAAAAACAAAACAAACAAAAAAACAAACAAACAAAACAAAAAACAAACAAAACAAAACAAACAGACAAACAAACAAACAAAATAAAAAAAAAAATAAAAGGGAAGCACTCACGAGTGTTTGCGAATGTGCGTACGGGCAGGCACACACAAATACGCTCATTAACACACATACACGCGCACGCATGCATACACATACACATAAAAACACACACACTCGCGCACGCCCACACACACACACACACACACACACACACAACTTAGACCTGTGCACGCACATACACACACACACACACACACATGCACACACACACACACCACCACACACACAACTTATACGCGTGCACGCCCCGCATACACACATACACACACACACGCACACACACACACAGCACACGCACGCACACACACACACACACACACACACAGAGCTTATAAAACTACCCCTCGATTGCAAAACAAAGACAAAGAAAGAGAGACATAAACAGAGAGAGAACAGAGAGAAGAGAGAGACAGAACATACACACCGACAGAGAGACAGAGAAGACAGACAAAAAGAAAACAGAGAGGTTATAAAATTATACCCTCAATTGCAAAAGAGCTGAATACTCGTAACAAGCTTGAAAACTTTCCAAGATTCCTGCAAAGCTAATCGTTGTGAATAGACACACGTTAACTCTGTCTCTCTCTCTCTCTCTGTCTTCTCTGTCCTGTCTCTGTCTCTCTCTCTCTCTGTCTCTGCTCTCTCTCTCTCTCTGTCTCTCTCTGCCTTACCTTTCTCTGTTTATGTCTCTCTCTGTCATGCTCTCTCTCTCTCTCTCTTGTCTCCGTCTCTCTTTCTGTCTATCTCTTTCTGTCCTCTCTCTGTTCTCTCTCTCTCTTCTCTCTCTCTTTCTGTTTCTCTCAATGCAGTCGTCGTTTCGCCCACCACCATTACCGCCACCGCCACCACCATCACCATCACCTACCCCAACCAACAACAACATGAACAACAACAACAACATATCAACAACAACAAGAGCAACAACAAAAGCAGTCAGCAGCAACAATGACCATTATCTTGATTACCTTTTTGTTTTACAATGCATTTTCTTTTTTCTTATACATTTATGAAATTAAAAAGAACTCAACAAAAAAGAAAGAAAAAGTAACAAAGAGAAGCGAACAAACGGACCGAAAAAGAAGAAGATAACAAACGAATAAACAATCAAGTGGATGCATATTCATAAACGAAAATCGAGCACATTTTCCATGACAGAGTTTTCATACATGTAAACATTATGTCATGTGCCGCCAATATCAATTCAGGGCATCGATCAAGAAATATAATATCAAGACATCCACCATCTTTCAAATGAGCAAACACACACACACACACACACACACACACACACACACACACACACACAACAACACACACACACACACACACAAACACATACAACAAACACACTAACACACACACACACTCACTCACACACAGATACACGCACACAAACAAACACACACTCAACACACACATATACACACACAAACACACACACACAAACACATACACACACAACTCACACATGCACACACACAACACACATACACGCACATGCATCCCCACCACACATATACACGCACACACATATACAAGCACATACACGCACATATACAACACAAACACATATACACAAACGAAACACAAACAGACACAGAAGGAGACAGAAAGAGAGAAAGGGAAAAAAGGAGAGACAGAAAGTCTTGAAACATTCTTGGCAGCAGCTTAACTGTTTTCACAACACACACACACACACAACACACACAACACACACACACACACACACACACACACACACGCACGCACGCACACACACTCACACATACACACACGCACTCACACACAGACACAGATACACACACACACACACACACACACACACGCACGCACGCACGCACGCACGCACGCACGCACACACACGTACACACACACACACACACACACACACATACACACAGAGATAAACAAAACCAACCAACCAACTAAAATCCCCCCTAAAACAAACAATATATTCATCGCCACCATTTTCATCGTTATCGTAGAGCTTAGCAAAACCTGACTGCTTGGGAACAATAGCCGTAATTATGACACAAGAAGAGGACAATGGAGACGTGCACGTGCACGTGCACGCGCCTCACTAGCTTTGGTGGTTGAGCATCGGATTCACATGCCAACGGTTGTGAGTTCAAACCTGGTGATGCGTTACTTTCATTCATTTCATCTGCCTTCTTGCTGACCCATCCATACCTGGTGGTGTCATCGTAAGATTAGGTAAGTCAGTCTTTCCCCATTTTCCTGCGAAGGTCGACCTCGTCAACGATTTCGTCTGAGGCGGATGCTGAAGTAAAATGCAATCAATCAATCAATCAATCAATCAATCAATTAATCCATCCATCCATCCATTCATCCATCCATTCACCGCTCAATCACTTACTGACTCATTCATCCACCCACTTAACCATCCAATGAATGAATCAACTAACCAACCACCCAACCACCCAACCACCCAACCAATCGACCAATCGACCAATCAACCAATCAACCAATAAACCAAGTAACCAACCAACCAACCAACCAATCAATCAGTCGCAAGGAGGAGGAGCAACGAATGAATGAATAAATACATTAATTGATTCATCAATCAATTAATCAATCAGTCAATTAACCAATCAACCGACCAACCAACCAATCGCAAGAAGGAGGAGCAAAAAGAACCAACTGTCAACCACCACATAAGCAAACGCACAATCCCTAGAAACAAACACAGCGTATGACATTGACTTAAAAAAAAAAAAAAAAAAGAAATCTATTAATTTTTTACATCACCCAGAAACAGCCACCCCTCCCCCCCCCCCCCTTCCATCCCCTGTTACCGTAATAGTTAAGTACAGTTTCATCAGCCAGTTACGCACATCAGCCCAAAGACATTACCATTAAAAAAAAAAAAAGAGTTCTAATTATAAAGTCTTTGCATCAGCCCAATCGTAGCCGGGCATAGGCCACAAGTAGCGTAAACACCATGTTTTGCTAACATACTTCACGGGGATTTACCCGCTCGACTGTACAAAAACCGCCGGCCCGCCTTGCGTCAGGTCGTCGGTTCACGCACGTGATTACACACGCGCTCCAATGCAGAACGTGCGTAAGTCCTGGCAGCGGTGGTTTAAAAAAAAGAAAAAAAAAGTCTGTAATAAAACGAGATGGTCAAGCCACTCTAACAATCTTCCTTTTAGTACAAAATAAATCTTCAATGAAAACGAATATGGTTTAGAAATTATACACACTGACCTCGTTGAAAACTTACATACACTCACACACACGCACACACACACACACACACACACGCACACACAACACACACATTCAACACACACACAACACACACACACACACACACACACACACACTGACAAACACACACACACACACATACACACACTCACACTGACTCACTGCACACACACTCACAATACAGACACACACAAGCGACAAAATGGAACAATAAAATAAATTGGTTGGGCCATTCTAAGAATCTCCCTGTTTATACAAAATCCATCACAGAAAATCTTGATTTTTGTACTTCTCAAGGTCAACTGTCGCTCGAAGGGAAACAAAACAAAACAAAACAAACAAAAAAAAGCATCAGATGAAATCAAACTTATTGGGAAGCGAGGACTATGGTAGACTCTGAGAGCGATGAAAACAGAATGTACATATCTTTGTCAGAGGTTCCTCACTCCCTGAGAAAGTACTGTTCACACACCTTCTTTAAAAAGTTTGTTTAGACATGAGGCATATTTTTTTGGTGTGTGTGTGTGGGGTGTGGGGTGGAGGGAGTTGTGACCTTGACCCTGGTGCCATAATTTCAAGCTTAAGCCTTCACCTGACTCCTCGACGGTCTACATTTTTGACCTACATTTGGTAAAGTTGCATCCAGAAATAGTGGAGACATTCTTGCTGACACTTTTTTTTGTCAGAGACAAACAGACACACGCCATTCTCTCTGGTCGTAAACACACACGCGCGAGCGCGCGCGCGCGCGCACACACACACACACACACACACACACACACACAACACACAAACACACACACACACTCTCTCTCTCTTTCTCTCCTCACACACACACACATCACACACACACACATCACACACACACAACAACACCACACTCACATCACGCACACACACTCACACAACAGACACAACACACACACACACACACAACACACACACTGTACACACAACTCAACACTCACAACACACACATCACACACACACACTACACACACACACACTCACACACACACACACACACACACACACACACACACACACAACACACACACACACACACACACATACATACATACAGACGGGCCAGGCGACGTTCTGAATCAACCTAAACGACAGAGAGGAAAAGCTTAAAGTGAGGAGAGATTTAAAAAGAAACCATGCCTTCTGAGAGAGAGCGAAACTAGCGGAGAGAAACAGAGAGAAGGAGGAGAGGGATGGAGAGAGGGTGGGAGAGAAAGAGAGAGAGAGAGAGTGAATGAGAGAGATAAAGATAGGAGAGAGAGAGAGAGAGAAAGATAGAGACAGACAGACAGACAGAGAGAGAAAGAGAGAGAGACAGACAGAGACAGAGAGAGACACACAGACAGAGAAGGGAGAGAGAGGGGGGGAGAAAGAGAGAGAGAGAGAGAGCAGACAGACAGACAGACAGAGACAGAGAAGGCAGAAGAAAGAGAAGAGAAGAAGAGGAGAGAGGACAGACAGACAGACAGAGGAGCAGGAGGAGACAGGACAGAGACAGAGAAGAGAAGAGATAGAGACAGCAGACAGACAGAGAAGACAGATGAGAAGACAGACAGAGAAGGGAGAGAGCGACAGACAGAGAAGGGAGAGAGAGCGAGAGAGGAAAAGAGAAAGAGAGAAAGAGAGAGAGAGAAGGAGAGAGAGGAAAGAGAGAAGAAAAAGAGAGAGGGAAGAGAGAGAGAAGAGAGATTAAAAGATAGAAGAGAAAAACAGAAGACAAAGAGACATGACAGACAGACAGCTGAAGACAAGCGGATTTAAAAAAAATAAAAAATAACCCTAAATCTTGCACTACCAAATCGCTGAAGTCAATAGCAGACTGAAAGAAACAAAAACAAACAACAATCCCCCGAGGAACTCTTGTGAGCTACTCTGACAGCGGTGGAACGGAAAACACCTGCCTTTGGAGCACCAAACCCCGTCGGAACTATTGAAGTCCGTACCTTTGTCGCAGATAAGTATAATCATATATTCATAACGCACGTCAGCTGGTTTTTGCCACAATACTATGTGTGTTGTGTGTTTTGCGTCTGTCTGTGTGCGAGAAGGGGGAAGGGGGTAGACAGCGGGGAGGTGGTGGTAGTGGTGGTGGTGGTGGTGATAGTGGTAGTGGTGTGGTGACTATTGAGGTCTGTGTCATAATACTCCTTTTTGCTTGTTTGTTTGTTGTTTGTTTGTTTGTTTGTGTTTTTTTTCAGAAATAGACATAAATCCGAATACATACCTGCGTCTGTCGGTTTGGTCTACATACTATGTGTGCTGTGCGTTTGTGTCTCTCTTTGCGTGTGGAGTGGAAGGGGTGGAGTGGAAGGGATGGGGGTGGGGGGTGGGGTGGGGATAGGGTGGGGGTGTAGGTGGGGGGGGGGGCTATTGATTCCCACGTCTTTTGTTGGAGGCAGGATCATGAGTACCGTGGTATGTAGTACGTCTGTGTTGGTTCTTGTCTAAATTTTATGTGTGTTATGTGTTTTGTGTCTGCGTGTGTGGGGTGGGGGAGGTGGTGGTGGTGGTGTAGTGGTTGGGATTAGCGGGGGGGGGGGGGGGCGTGAAGGGGAATGGCGGGTTGTCGTTATTGAATTCAATGTCAAACTGCTCTTTTGTCGGGAGATAAGGGGTGATTATTGAGGTCTGTATTCTGGTGCTTTTTTTGTTTGTTTGTTTATTTGTTTGTTTGTTTGTTTGTTTGTTTGTTTTGTTTATTTGTTTGAAATAGGCAAGTTTATGTATACATGCGTATGCCACTTTATCAAAATACTTTACGTGTGTTGTCTATTTGTGTCTGTGTGTGGGGAGGGGGGTGGAGGCAAGGGAAGGGTCAAGGGGCTAGGAGGGGGGGGGGGGTTAAACGGTATTCACTGAGTTCGGCGCAAAGACATTAAAAAAAAAAAAATCTTTGGTTCGGCGTCTTACGTTTCGGTGGTAAAAAAGACTGGCATGATTACGTATACGTGCGTCCGTCGGTTTTCTTTGAAGTATTACGTGTGTGTTTGTGCGTTTGTGTCTGTGTGCGTGGTTCGGGGAAGGGGTTAGGGTGTGAGTGAGGGGATGTGGCCGTTTCATTCCATGTCTTTTTTGTTGGAGATGGGTATGATAATGCGTACGTACGTAGGTCTGTTGGTTTAGTCAAAATACTATTTGTGATCTGTTTGAGGGGGGATAGTGGGGTGGAGGGGATGGAAGGGTCTGGTGTAGTGGAGGAGAGATGGGTATGGGGAATTGCGAGAGACGAGAGACAGAGAGAGAGAGAGATCAGAGGAGAGAGAAACTACACAGAGAGAGAGACAGACAGACAGACAGACAGAATCAGAGACACAGAACAGAAGACAGAGACAACAAACAGAGAAGAAAAAACAGACAGAAAGACAGACAGCAGAGATACACACACGCAGACAAGAGAGACAGAAAGAGAGACAGAGAGGACAGACAGAGACAGAGAGAGAGAAACAGATAGACAGAGACAGAGACAGACAGACAAACAGAGAGAGACAGACGAAGACAGACAGAGAAAGAGACAGAGGACAGAGAGAGAAAGCCACAGAGAAAGGAGGCAGAGAGACAAGACAGAGAGACAGACAGAGAGAAGACAGGACACACAGAACAGACAGAGAAGAGAGAAGGAGAGAAGACAAAGACAGAGAGAGACAGACAGAGAGATAGAGACACACAGACACACAGACAGATAGAGACAGAGAGAAGGAGAGAGACAAAGACAAGAGGTGAGTGAGTGGAGGAGAGGAAGAAAGGGGGGTGTGGGGGAAGCGTAGGTGGATAGTGAGAATGGAAGCGTAATGTATGTGCATGAGAGAGAGAGAGATAGAGAGAAAGAGAGAGAGAAAGAGAGAGAGAGAAAGAGAGATAGAAGAGAGAGAGAAAGAGAGAGAGAAGAGAGAGAGAAAGAGAGAGAGAGAGAGAGAAAGAGAGAGTGTGTGTGTGCATGTGTATGTGAGTGTGTAATGCCTATGCATGTGTGTGCATGTATGAGTGTGTAATATTATATATATATATGTGTGTGTGTGTGTGTGGTTGTGTGTGTGTGTGTGTGTGTGTGTGTGTGTGTGTTGTGTGTGTGTGTTGTGTGTAGTGTGTGTGTTAGTGTTGTGTGTGTGTTGTTCGTTCTTTGATTTACGTCTTTTCACTATAGTGTGTGTGTGTGTGTGTGTGTGTGTGTGTGTGTGTGTGTATTTAGAGTGTGTGTGTGTGTGTGTGTGTGTGTGTGTGTGGTGTGTGTGTGTGTGTGTGTTTGTGCATGTAGTGTGTGAATGTGTATGTATATAACATCATGTGTGTGTGAGTGTAGGTAGTGCGTATGCGTATGTATGCATGCATATATGTGCATGTATGTGTGTATACTTGTGCATGTGCATGTATGTGTGTGTACGCGTGAGTGCATGTGCATGTGTGTGTGTAGGTGTGTGAGCATGTGCATGTGTATGTGCATGTGAGTATGTGTGAGTGTGTGCATGTGCATGTGTATGTATATGCGTGCATGTGTGTGTATGCGTTTGCGTGTACAATTAGTGTGTGTGTGTATGTGTGCGCACAAGCGCGGGCGCGCGCGTGTGTGTGTTGCGTGAAGAGACGAGGGTGGGGGAAGTGTGGAGGTGCTGGCGACAAGATCGAGACGAGCGAGACTCCAAAACTGCCTGTAAGCCAACTCTCAGAATGGTGTCTGGAATGTTCCTCTTTTGTAGTAGCTGTAGACACACTGGGCTTTGAACAGGATTGCTTGACGCACGTCACTGTGTCTGGACTTGCCTTTAGCTTTCTGTTCTACTTGTACGTCAGTGGAGTTGTCCCCCTCTACGTCAGTGGAGTTTCACGTCATGTTTATGGCCTTCTTCTACTTTGGAGTTGGCACAAACAAGTGTCCTTCCATCCATCCCTCTAAATGGGTGATTAGTTTGGAGTTTAGAACTTGTGGAGAGATATATATTTCAATATAATTTAGCCCTACGTTTGTGGAAATATGTACATTTCAAAATAATTTAGCCCAAAGTTCGTTGATTAGATTGGACTAAAGAGTTTATGGAGATAGGTATTTCAGTATCATTTCGCCTGCGTTTGTTGATTAGTTTGGAGTTAAGAGTTTGTGGAGATAAATACTTCAATAGAATTTAACCTACGTTTGTAGAAATATGTACATTTCAGTATAATTTAGCCTAAAGTTCGTTGATTAGTTTGGAGTTAAGAGTTTGTGGAGATACGTATTTCAATATCATTTAGCCTAATTTCGTTGATCAGTTTTGAGTTACTACATGTAGTTTGTGGAGATATATGTATTTCAATACTATTTAGCCTCTGTGTGTGTGTGTGTGTGTGTGTGTGTGTGTGTGTGTGTGTGTGTGTGTGTGTGTGTGTGTGAGCGTACGTTTGTGTGTGTATGCGTGTGTGCATGTACATTGTGTGTGTATGTGTGAGCGTGTGTGTGTACGTGTGTGTGTGTGTGAGTGTGTGTATGTGTGTGAGCGTGCGTTTGTGTGTGTATGCGTGTGTGCATGTGCATTGTTACAATTCGGCCAAGCCAAAACAGCATTCAAGAAGGTGACAAGCATTCTTACCAACAAATGCCTATCAATTAACATCAGAAAGAGAGTCCTTGAATGTTATATAGAACCAATGCTGTTGTACGGATGCAAGGCGTGGACAGTCAGCAAGCAAAGCCAGAGCAGGATCGAGGCAGCCGAGATGTGGTTTCTAAGAAGAATGTTGAGAGTTCCATGGACAGCAAAGAAAACAAACGAGACAGTCTTGATGGAGGCAGACACAAGTAGATCACTGATAAGGAAGATTAGGAAAAGACAAGCAACCAACATTTATAGGCCATTTTATGAGGAAGGGGGATTTAGAGCACCTGGTCACAACGGGGAAGCTGGAAGGAAAGAGAGCACCAGGTAGACCCAGGGAGAGAATGCTGGACGGACTTGCAGAGTGGCTGGGGATGAGGAGGGTGGGGGAGATGCTGAGGGCAACGAGAGATAGAGATGGTTGGAAGTCCATGGTCGCAACGCCATGCGGCAGGGCACCTTCCGTTTCACGTCATGTTTGCAGTCTTCTGTGTGAGTTGATTCAAACAAAATAGTATCCGTCTAATTGTTGATTACTTTGAAGGTCAGAGTTTGTGTCAATATACATTTCTCTACAATGTAGTGTAACAATGCACATGC
>CM060308.1:53840955-53843455 GCA_030674185.1 Monoplex corrugatus
CCAACTGAGCTAGTGGACCAACTGAGCTAATGGACCAATTGAGCTAATGGACCAAGAGAACTAATGGCGTGTTGATACCGTTCTTTATTTGTCAGTGTCACTGGTGTTTTGCCAGGTTTGTCTATGAGCTCTATATAGAGCTTAGTTGTCAGTACGCAATGTTCATAACGCGTAGTTGGTGCTGACGATTGTTAACATACCGATGTAACCGTTCGTTATGCGTCACTATGACTTAATAGGAACTATGCCAGATGTTTGCCAGTTTTGGAACTGGCACAGTTGGTGCTGACGATTGTCAAACATACTGATATGACGGTTCATCATACGTCACAATGACTTAATCGAAAGTATGCCATATGTTTGCCAGTTTGAATCTGGCACAGTCACTCTGACATAGTTAGTTACGTAACTACCTACCTACTTACTTACTAACCTATTTGATTATCTTTTTCAAAATTATGCACGATGTTTGTCATTTTAAAACTGGTATAGTTATTCTGACGTAGTTGGTTACTTACTTACCTATTTACTTACTTTCTTATTTACCTCCCTGTTTGTATATTTGATTGATTGATTGATTGATTGATTGACTGATTGATTGATTGATTGATTGATTGACTGATTGATTGATTTGTTTCTTTGTCTGTTTCTTTACTAACTTACTTACTTACTCACTTATTCAATCACTTACTTGCGTGTATGTATGTATGTAGTATGTATGTATGTATGTGTGTATGTACGTATGTGTGTATATATGTATGCATGTATGTGTATGTATGTATGTGTATGTATGTATGTATGTGTGTGTGTATGTATGTGTGTATATGTATGTATGTATGCACATATGTTATGCATATATGTATGTATGTATGCATGCACGCATGTATGTATGTATGTATGTATGTATTATGTATGTATGTGTGTATGTATGTATGTATGTATGCATGTAAGCATGTATGTATGTATGTAGTGTGTGTGTATGTATGTATGTATGTAGATAGGTAGGTAGGTACGTAGGTAGTTACGCACGTACATACGTACATATGTATGTATGTATGTGTATATGTATGTACTTGTCAACGTGTGTATTCACGCAGGAACCTGTTACGTCTGTGTGTGTAAGTGTGTTTGTGGGCAAGGGATGGGCGAGCTTATGCGTGTGTGCATGCGCGCGCGCAAGCACCTGTGTGTGCATGTGTGTGTATGTGTATATGTGCGGACATAAACAAATTAAGCTCTTGCCAAGGACGTTTCAAGACCTTCTATAAAAGGTCAGGGTCCTCAGTAACTTTATATCAGTCAACAACAGATTAATTAGGATAATGACGCTGCGCTAGCTTGCAAATCACACTGTGGAATACTAAGTGCTCCTCAAGCTCTGCTGACGTCAGGGGCTACAGGCATGCAACACCGTCAAGGCCATACGTACGTACCACGTCACAGACACACACGTACTTACTTACTTACTTACTTACTTACTTACTTACTTACTTACTACCATTTAAGGCATTGGCTTGTAGGGCAGCCTCAATTTTTTTTTCCTTTCTGTCTAATTTAGGTCTATTGTTTGTTTATTTACTCACTAACTTACTTACTTACTCAGAAGATAGGGGCTCTTCTATGCATAAGGGGTACTTGAAAGTTGATACTATCAAATCAAACCTGTGATCTCATTTTCAAGCCAAAGAGGTACGATAATAGCTTCTGGTAGTTCGTGTCCTGTTTGAGCGTGCAAAGCCTTAACCATATAAATAAATACCCGCTGTGTTGGACTGTAAAAGGTTATTCAAAGGCCACCTTTAACAACAATTTGTTGTATTTGTATAGAGCTATTCAACACCTGCGTGTGTAGTTATGTGATTGCGCGGGCTTCGCGGGCGTGTATGCGTGCGTGTGTGCATGTGTGTATGTGTGTATATGTATGTGTTTGTGTGTGTGTGTGCGTGTGCGTGTATGCCTGTCTCTTCATGTGTACATGCGTTGTGTGTCTGGGTAGAATCGGCAGTGACAGATAGAGCAATGACCAAAGAGAAGGATCGACTGGGGTGTGAGATCTGCTTTGGAAATGGCACAATTGTAACAATAGTGTCTGGCATTTCATTGTCTGTGTCGTTGTACGTACATTGTCCAATTTGTATGACCAGGCTTACCCATGGAGTGTGACGTCCTGCTGTGTCCATGATTAGTCAATGATAGTTTGAGTTTTATGTCATGTTTAGTGTGTGTGTGTGTGTGTGTGTGTGTGTGTGTGTGTGTGTATGTGTGTGTGTGTGTGTGTGTGTGGTGTTTGTGTTTGTGTGTGTGTGTGTGTGTGTGTGTGTGTGTGTGTGTGTGTGTGTTTGTGTTTGTGTTTGTGTGTGTCTGTGTGTTGTGTGTGCATGTTGTGTTGTAATGTGTTGCGTTCTGAGTGTGTATGTGAGTGTGTGTGTGTGTGTGTGTGTGTGTGTGTGTGTATGTGTGTGTGTGTGTGTGTGTGTGTGTGTGTGTGTGTGTGTGGTGT
>CM060308.1:53853455-53860955 GCA_030674185.1 Monoplex corrugatus
CTTGGTGTCTGCCTTGACTCTACCCTCTCCATGAACAACTTTGTTTCTCAAACTGCCAGATCTTGCTACTATCACCTCCATCGTATAAGCCTGATCAGGAAGTATCTCTCTGTTGAAACAACTGCAAAACTCGTTCTCTCCTTCATAATGTCTCGCATTGACTATTGCAATTCACTCCTGTCTGGTCTTCTTGCCTCCACCATTCACATCCTACAGCGCATTCAAAACAATGCTGCACGCTTTGTACTAAAAAAGAAAAAAGCTGACCACATATCTCCTCTCCTGGCACAACTTCACTGGCTTCCTGTATCAAAGCGCATACAGTACAAACTAGACACAATGTGCTACAAAAGCCTCAATAACGCAGCCCCCGATTACCTGTCAAGCCTACTTGAGATCTATGTTCCCTCACGTACCCTCCGCTCTGCCTCCGATCCTCTGACTTTTCGCTTTCCACGCACGAAGCTCAATACCTACGGTCCACGAGCCTTCTCTGTTTCTGGTCCACTCTCCTGGAACAAACTTCCTCTCTCAGTCCGTCAGCAACCTACTTTTGTCTCCTTCAAGTCCGCTCTCTAAACTCACCTTTTTTCCTCTGCATGAAATCCTGACCTCACTCATCCCCCTCTGTAGCCTGTCTCCGCTCGGAGTGGAATCACATTGTAATATATATTTGTATATATTATGCGCTCTAAAATTTTCTATTGCTTTTATTCTTTTTCCCCATTTATAGCCATGTATGAGTGTGTGTGTGTGCGTGTGTGCGCGCGCGTGCGTATGTGTATGTTCAGCGCTTAGATTTGATTTCTATCAAGATTTTGCGCTATATAAATATTGTAATTATTATTAAGTATTATTATCATTATTATTATGTGTGTGTGCACGTGCTAATGGACCAGCTGCGCTAGTGGACCAACTGAGCTAATGGACCAATTGAGCTAATGGACCAAGAGAACTAATGGCGTGTTGATACCGTTCTTTATTTGTCAGTGTCACTGGTGTTTTGCCAGGTTTGTCTATGAGCTCTATATAGAGCTTAGTTGTCAGTACGCAATGTTCATAACGCGTAGTTGGTGCTGACGATTGTTAACATACCGATGTAACCGTTCGTTATGCGTCACTATGACTTAATAGGAACTATGCCAGATGTTTGCCAGTTTTGGAACTGGCACAGTTGGTGCTGACGATTGTCAAACATACTGATATGACGGTTCATCATACGTCACAATGACTTAATCGAAAGTATGCCATATGTTTGCCAGTTTGAATCTGGCACAGTCACTCTGACATAGTTAGTTACGTAACTACCTACCTACTTACTTACTAACCTATTTGATTATCTTTTTCAAAATAATGCACGATGTTTGTCATTTTGAAACTGGTATAGTTATTCTGACGTAGTTGGTTACTTACTTACCTATTTACTTACTTTCTTATTTACCTCCCTGTTTGTATATTTGATTGATTGATTGATTGATTGATTGATTAATTGATTGATTTGTTTCTTTGTCTGTTTCTTTACTAACTTACTTACTTACTCACTTATTCAATCACTTACTTGCGTGTATGTATGTATGTATGTGTGTATGTATGTATGTATGTATGTGTGTATGTACGTATGTGTGTGTATGTATGTATGCATGTATGTGTATGTATGTATGTGTATGTATGTATGTATGTGTGTGTGTGTGTATGTATGTGTGTATATGTATGTTTGTATGCACATATATGTTATGCATATATGTATGTATGTATGCATGCACGCATGTATGTATGTATGTATGTATGTATGTGTGTATGTATGTATGTATGTATGCATGTAAGCATGTATGTATGTATGTAGTGTGTGTGTATGTATGTATGTATGTAGGTAGGTCGGTAGGTACATAGGTAGTTACGTATGTACATACGTACATATGTATGTATGTATGTGTATATGTATGTACTTGTCAACGTGTGTATTCACGCAGGAACCTGTTACGTCTGTGTGTGTAAGTGTGTTTGTGGGCAAGGGATGGGCGAGCTTATGCGTGTGTGCATGCGCGTGCGCAAGCACCTGTGTATGCATGTGTGTGTATGTGTATATGTGCGGACATAAACAAATTAAGCTCTTGCCAAGGACGTTTCAAGACCTTCTATCAAAGGTCAGGGTCCTCAGTAACTTTATATCAGTCAACAACAGATTAATTAGGATAACAGCGCAGCGCTCGCTTGCAAATCACACTGTGGAATATCTAAGCGCTCCTCAATCTCTGCTGACGTCAGGGGCTACAGGCATGCAACACCGTCAAGGCCATACGTACGTACCACGTCACAGACAACACGTACTTACTTACTTACTTACTTACTTACTTACTACCATTTAAGGCTTTGGCTTGCACGGCATCCGACAAAATTTGTTTCATTTACTCACTAAACGTACTTACTTAATTACTTACTTACTTACTTTTCTTACTTACTTACTTACTTACTTATTCAATCACTTGCATGCATGCATGTATGTACGCATGTATGTATGTATGTATGTATGTATGTATGCATGTATGTATGTATGTATGCACGTATGCATGTATAATGTATGTATGTATGTATGCATGTATGAATGTATCTATGTATGAATGTATATATGCATGTATGTATGTATGTATGTATGTATGTATGTATGTATGTATGCATGTATGTGTGTATATATATGAATGTATCAATGTATATATGTGTCTATGTATGTATGTATTATATATGTATGTATGTATGCATATGTGTATATGCATGTATATATGCAAGTATGTATGTATGCATGCATGTATGTATGTGTGTATATATGTGTGTATATATGTATGTATGTATGTTTGTTTGTTTGTTTGCATGTATGTATGTATGTATGTTGTTTGTTTGTTTGTTTACATGTATTCAAGCACAAACCTGTTAATAATAATAATAATATATTTTATTTATATAGCGCAAAATCTTGATAAAATCAAATCTAAGCGCTGAGCGTATACATGCATACATACCTACATACATATGAGCGTATACATGCATACATACATGCATACATACTTACATACATAAATCTAAGCTGAGCGTATACATGCATACATACATACATACATAAATCTAAGCGTATACATACATACATACATACATACATACATACATACATACATACATACATACATACGTACGCACATGCATACATGTTACGTCTGTGTGTGTAAGTGTGTTTGTGGGCAAGGGATGGGCGAGCTTATGCGTGGGTGCATGCGCGCGCGCGTGTGTGTATGTGTGTATGCGGACATAAACAAATTAAGCTCTTGCCAAGGACGTTTCAAGACCTTCTATCAAGGTCAGGGTCCTCAGTAACTTTATATCAGTCAACAACAGATTAATTAGGATAATGACGCAGCGCTAGCTTGCAAATCACACTGTGGAATACTAAGCGCTCCTCAATCTCTGCTGACGTCAGGGGCTACAGGCATGCAACACCGTCAAGGCCATACGTACGTACCACGTCACAGACATACACGTACTTACTACTTACTTACTTACTTACTTACTTACTTACTTACCATTTAAGGCATTGGCTTGTAGGGCAGCCTCATATTTTTTTTCCTTTCTGTCTAATTTAGGTCTATTGTTTTTTCTCTACTCACTAACTTTCTTACTTACTCACTTACTTACTTACTTACTTACTTACTTACTACCAATTATGGCATGGCTTGTAAGGCAGCCACACAGATTTCCTCTTCTGTCTATTGTCATGTATGTTTGTTTATTTACTCACTAACTTACTTACTCGCGTACTTATTCAACCAATCACTTACTTGCATGTATCTATGTATGTATGTATTGTATGTATGTATAATGTTGTATGTATGTATGTATTAATGTATGTATGTATGTGTGTATGTGTGAATGTACGTATGTATGTATGTATGTATGTATGTATGTATGTATGTATGTACGTATGTATGTATGTATGTATGTATGTATGTAGGTATGTATGTATGTGTGTATGTGTGAATGTATGTATGTATGTATGTATGTATGTATGTATGTAGGTATGTATGTATGTGTGTATGTGTGTAATGTATGTATGTATGTATGTATGTATGTATGTGTGTATGTATGTAGGTATGTATGTATGTGTGTATGTGTGAATGTATGTATGTATGTATGTATGTATGTAGGTATGTATGTATGTGTGTATGTGTGTATGTGTGAATGTATGTATGTATGTATGTATGTATGTATGTATGTTTGAATGTAGGGAGGTAGGTAAGTAGGTATGTATGTATGTATGTATGTAGGTAGGCAGGTAGGTTGGTAGGTAGGTAGATAGGTAGATAGGTAGGTAGGTAGGTAGGCAGGTAGTTAGGTAGGTAGGTAGGTAGGTAAGTAGGTAGGTAGGTAGGCAGGTAGTTAGATAGGTAGGTAGGTAGTTAGGTAGGTAGGTAGGTAGGTAGAGGTACCATTTTCCTCCTCTCTCTATGGTCGTCCTGTTTGTAGTACGATTATTGCACAGCCGATCTTAAATCGTGAGCTTAGGTAAGTTTGCTTTGGGGACACCAGTCGTCGAGGTGTAGTGGTTAGCACGACGTACTACTGACTGGGAGGTTGTGGGCTCGGATCCCCATCAGTCCCTTCAAAAATATATCATTGTGCGATTTTTCGGCTCTAACCAGCTCCTACCCAGAGTTGGGCGTGCTATGGGCTCACTGGGAAGACTGGGACCACACAGTCGAGTCTCATCCACTTCACGGGTGAAGGTGTTGCTCAAATCTTCTGACCAGCACCGCAGATGTCTGTATCTCTCAGACCTGGTTGATGCCAGGATATATTATAACAGTAAGCGTAGAGTACAACCCTGTCACACAGTCTCATTTCTAGATGGAACTCCATAGCATCATCCTCATCGACATCATCATCATTGCATTGTAAAAAGTGTGCCAGCTTCTGTGGCTATTAAGGTGGCGTAGAAAATGGGACGTGGAAAAATGGTGAGCACAAAGGTAACCTCCCCGACTGCAAGGATCCTAAAAAAAAAATTCCTTTGGGTCTAAGCAAATTTAGAAAAGACGAGTACTGGGCATTTACACTGACAAGCTAAGCAAACCTATGGTAACCGATTTCCTCCATTTAAGAAAATGTTTACCTGTCACGCTTACTTAGGGCGTCTTAAGATCCGCTGCGCAATTAATTACGTCCTGGTGCGTGTCATGGCCTTAACCCTTTGACTCACGCACCCTATCCAACGACTGTAAAAAATTAACCCTTTGATTTCTTCACCCTTTCCACCAGCTTCCTGCGGAAGCTGGTGAAAAGGGCGAGGGAGTAAAGGTTAAGTTTTTGCTTTTCTAGCATGGTTGCTAGTGGACAGGGTGCGGGAGACAAAGGGTTAAAACCATCTTTACCGATAAGTACACTCACGGAATTTTCAGATCCGCTGTGCAATTAATTGTGCCGTGGTGGGTTTCAGGGCCTTTACCCTTTGACTCCTGCACCCTATCCATCAACCAAAACTTTCTGCGGGAATTTGGTGGATAGGCAAAGGGAATCAAAGGGTTCAGTTTTTGCTTTGCTAACATGGTTGACAATGCGGGATGCTGGTGGACAGGGTGCGAGAGTCAAAGGGTCGGACTCCTCCTGCTGAGTGTCGCCAGGTGTCCTTAGGTCTTCTTCTCTTACAGATTCCTTCTGGTGTCTAGTGAAGGGCAGTCCAAGTGATGTTATCCTGCTCTCTTTGGATGATGTGTCCTATCATCACCATCGTCTTTTCGTGATGATAGTGCCCGTACTGAAATGTGGTTTCTAAAAAGAATGTTGAGAGTTTCGTGGACAGCAAAGAAAACAAAAGAGACAATCTTGAAGGAGGCAGACACAAGAAGATCATCAATAAAGAAGTTTAGGAAAAGACAAACAACATTTATAGGACATTTTACGAGGAAAGGGGAATTAGAGCACCTGGTCACAACAGGAAAGCTGGACGGAAAGAGAACACTAGGAAGACCCAGGGAGAAAATATTGGACGGACTTGCAGGATGGCTGAAGACAGAGAGGGTGGAAGATGTACTTGCAGCGACAGGGAATAGATTCGATCGTGTGGAGGGCCATGATCGGCAACGCCATGCGGCAGGACACATGATGATGAGGAGTGCC
This sequence comes from Monoplex corrugatus, assembly GCA_030674185.1. Lineage (NCBI taxonomy): Eukaryota > Metazoa > Mollusca > Gastropoda > Littorinimorpha > Ranellidae > Monoplex > Monoplex corrugatus. The sequence goes on from CM060308.1 coordinate 53,859,615, forward strand.
CATACTCTCTTGATTGCATTGAGCAAGTAGTTGTTGGTTGAACATGGTGTTAGGCCAGAAGATTCGCACGATTCTTCGGAGATTATTTGTGTGGAAGGTTGATAGCTTGGTAAGGTCGCTTTAGGTCATCCCCCAGCATTGTGAGCCATAAAAAAAATAGGGAGAAAAGGACACAGCTCTGGTAAGTCTCAGCTTGATATTGGTGCTGTACTATATGGACCTCCATATGTTGTTCAATATTCTGAAGGTGTTTCTGGTTTGCTGCTAGTTCAAAATCGTCTCGACCTTTTTGTTAAGGATCATCGCACTCTGGGAGGTTACCTTTGTGCTCACCTTTTTTTTTCCCTCTTATTTTCTATGTCACCTTAATGGCCACAGAAGCTGACACAGTTTTTTTTACGATGCGACAATGAAGATGTCGATGAGGGTGACAATCATGATGCTATGGAGTTCCATCTAGGATTGAGACTGCGTGACAGGGTTGTACTCTACGCTTACTATCATAACATATCCTGGTGTCAACCAGACCTGAGAGATACAGACACCTGCGGTGCTGGTCAGATGATTTAAGCAACACCCTCAATGACGCATCGTGAAGTCGATGAGACTCGACTGTGTGGTCCCAGTCTTCGCAATGAGCCCATAGCACGCCCAACTCTGTGTAGGAGCCGGTTAGAGCCGAAAAATCCCACGATGATATATTTTTGAAGGTACTGATGGAGATTCGAACCCACAACCTTCCAGTCGGTAGTCCGTTGCGTCAACCACTAACACCACGGCAACTGGTTCATGTCTCGAACTGCAGTGGTAAGAAATTCTGGGGAGAACAGGACGGCAGATGGTCCTCAGAGGAGAAACCCACGTCAAGCAACTGTTTCGGCCCTTGACTCCTGATACTCTAGTCCCATTCCGCAACATTTAAAAGTGGCCTCTTTGCTGCCAGTCTGAATGTTTCCATTATTCTGATCGAGTCAGCTGAGGGTATCATAGGTCGAGTCTTTGTCTCCCCCGTCCTCTCCATTTCAAGACCTTATCACGGTTTTGCTCAGGAAAGAGAGAGAGAGGAGGCAGGCAGACAGAGACAGACAGACAGACAAAGCCAAAAGATACAGAGAGAAAGACAGGTAACTGATGGCAGATTCTGGTGGAGCGCATACGGAATTGTCCGAGTGCGATGAATCTGTCTTGAACAATCTCAAAACTCTAAACCCCAAAATTCAAGTATTCCTAACAACAATGGACTTGCATTGTTGGACTGATGCTGCCAGGATTTTGGATTTGGACGGCGCGGAGCGCATACGGAATTGTCTGACTGCAGTGAATTCCTCTTGAACAAACTCC
>CM060308.1:53865955-53870955 GCA_030674185.1 Monoplex corrugatus
AAATGTAGACATTATGTTTTCTAAATTCCAAGAGTCAATTCTAGCCGCTGCAGACGTATCAATTCCGAAACTCAAAACTTCTAAATCGAATAATCGATTGGGTAATGTTTGGTGGACAGAGGCATGTGAGAAAGCAGTTCAATATAAAAGGGAGAAATTCAAAATCTACATCAAAAGCCGGAAACCTGAAGATCATGTGGAAATGAAAAAAGCTAACATCCAATGTAACAAAATCATTGCTGAAGCAAAGAAAGATTATTGGGCATCATTCTGCAAAAAAGAAATTTCAGATTTCAAAGATTTCCATAAAGTCTGGACGAAAATGAATCAAATGAAGAATGGAACCAACTTACCTAGGTGTCCGATAATGATAGAAACATGTAACACATTTCCTTCAGACATGGACAAAGCAGAAACCTTTGTGGACTTATTTGCTAAAAACAGTAAAGTTGAAGGTTTATCTCCAGACTGCAAACATCACAGAGAAATGGAAGATAACAACTCAATCTACACTGATCCAATACCTCAGAATGATCTCTGGTTTAATTCTCCAATCACCTTAGAAGAGCTAAAAAAACACAATACTGTTTCTACACAACAAAACGAGTTCGGTAGGTATTGATGCAGTTTCGACTGAAATGATTAAACATCTCCCTGAAAACTATCTTATTTTCCTACACAAAATTTTGCAGAAATGCTGGGTTAGCGGAACTGTACCACAAATCTGGCAAAAGTCTATAGTTATACCGATATTAAAAGCAGGAAAATCGAAAACTGATAAAAACAGTTACAGACCCATTGCTTTGACGTCCCACACGAGCAAACTAATGGAAAGATTGATCTTAAACAGACTTTTACACTACTGTGATAAAAATAACGTTATTCCGGTAAACCAGGCGGGTTTTAGAAAAGGGAGATCCGCAGTTGAACACCTGGTTAAACTTACGACTCAGATCAAACAACAGTTTGCCCGCAGAAAAAGTGTTTTAGCTACTTTCTTTGATGTAAAAAAAGCTTACGATCAAGTTTGGCATAAACGTTTATTGTTCAAGCTAAAATCTGTTGGTTTATCTGGCAATATGTACAATTACATTAAATCTTTTTTAGCTAATAGAACAATACAGGCTAGAGTGGGAGCTAGTTATTCTACTTCACGGCACCTCGACATGGGGATTCCACAAGGTTCAGTGATAGCACCTATTTTATTTAATATCCTTATACAGGATCTTCCTAAAGCTTTTTCAAATCGTGTTGTTTTAGTACAGTATGCTGATGATCTATGCACTTGGATGAATATCACTTTAAAAAAGACAACTCCACAGAGAACACGGAATTACATCAGGAAATTGTATCAAATTGATCTTGATAATCTTGGAAACTATATGTTAGAAAATGGTCTGTCGTTGTCGGCAGAAAAGACTAACATGATGCTGTTTGATCCTGGTGGTAACTCAAATAACTTGCCTACTTTCAAATTGCTTGGTGAAGTGTTAAATTATAAACAGGTCGTAAAATTTCTGGGAGTTTACATCACTTCGAAATTAAGCTGGAATGTTCATTTTGATTATATTTTAACAAAAGCACGAAAAACCTTAAATTTTCTAAAGATAATAAGCAAATTACCCTGGGGAATGGATACAAATATACTGATTCATCTGTCAACAGCGCTGGTCAGGTCTAAATTATCCTACGCGCAAGAAGTTTTTTTCAATGCACCTAAATATTTACTAAAAAAGATTCAGAACTTGGACTGCAAAAATCTTAAAATTGCACTAGGTGTACCAACTCATGCTTCTACTCTGGAAACGTACAAAGTTGCTGGAATTCTACCTCTAAACAACCATCGTGAGCTAGCTACAGCAAAGTTTGCAATTAGAACTACTTCACAAGCGAATAATTTTGTGAGCAAAGAAATTAAAATCAGGTCTGATATTGACTTTCCAAAACGAGCAAAAAACATTTCATCACAAATTACAACCGCAACTTACATATCTGACCTGATCAAACAATCCAGCATAACTATGGATGAAATAGCCAAAAAACCAATGTTAACGCATATCCCTACATGGGAAATGCTAAAGGCCACGTTTGATCTCGATTATGCAGACGTTAAAAAAGATGATAATGTCAACATTACGCTATCCACAGCTTGTGAACACATCGATGAAAAGTACCGTACCCACCTCCACATTTTTACTGATGGGTCAGTCTTAGCAAATCAGAGCGCTGGAGCAGCGTTTTATGTTCCAAAATTTAACATTAAAAAGTCTTTTTTCATTGGGGCAAATGTATCTATATATACAGCAGAATTGGTCGCTGTTGTTCAAGCGTTGCATTATTTAATAAGCCTTCGGCCTGTGCCTTTCAAAGTAGTTCTGTTTGTTGATTCAAAATCTGTATTATATGCCTTACAGTCTTTTGATACAGACACAAGACCTGATTTAATAATTGAGGCAAATCATCTAATACACTGTTTAAAGATAAATGGCTCGGAAATCAGTTTATGCTGGGTGCCTTCTCAGTTGGTCTTCACGGCAACAACGTAGTTGACAGAGCAGCTAAATCCGGTGCACTCCGTTTTGAAAATTCCATAGAATTACATGTTAACACCTCGGTAAAAGAAGCTTACAACTCGCTAGAATTAGCATCATGGATTCGATTTCATGAAGATTTAAATGAAAAATTTGTGTCTCAAAAAAGAATCAAACTTTCAATTCAAAATATCTGTAAAAAAAATGCAGTATTCTTCGATATATCATTTGAGATTAATTGTTACCACATATTTTCGTATTCAACTGAACGCTTTGAAAACAAAATATTGTAAAAAAGTTTTATGTATTTGCGGTGAACAATTCACATTGTATCACTGTTTGTTTTACTGCAGAAAGCTTCGTTATTTTTTACCAAAGATGTTTACACAAGGAAACTATCTTGAAAAGCATTTTAAAGAAGTGATATCAATTAAGTTCTGTTAGTTAAAATTTCAGAATCATTGGTTCACAGTCCTGTTAATGCGTTACTTTAAGGTTATTATTTTAATTATCATTATCTTATTTTGTTTTGTTTTGCTTTTTATGACGATTTTTCTTTTACATTTGATGTTAACGTTGTTCTAGTTTCATTTCTCTGATCATCCATATCATTTTTCTAAAGACCTTGCCGGTTCCTTTTAATTTTTTTTCCGTCTCTTACTCTGTTCCCTTCTTTCCCCTCCTCCCTCCCCCCCCCCCCCCCCCAAAAAAAATCATCCTCCATGCCATTTTTATCCGTCTAATATCACTTATAGTGAAAAGACGTTAAATCAAGGAACGAACGAACAGAGAGACAGACAGAGACAGAGAAGAGAGAGAAAGAGAGACAGACAGACAGACAGACAGACAGCAGGCAGGCAGGCAGACAGGCGGACAGACAGAGAGAACAGACGCAGACAGACACAGAAAAACAGAAAAAAGAGAGACAGACAGAGACAGAGAGGCAGATAGAGACAGAGATAGAGACAGAGAAACAGAGAGACCAGCAGGCAGGCAGACAGACAGACAAAGACAGAGACAGACAGAAAGAGAAAGAGTTAGAGGCCGAGAGGCAGACAAACAGAGACAGAGAGAGACAGACAGACAGAGGAAGAGAGAGACAGAGGCAGAGAGGCAGACAGACAGAGACAGACGGACAGACAGAGACGGACAGACAGAGACAGACAGAGACACACAGACAGACAGACTGACAGAAAGAGATTACAGCTGAAAAAGAACGAATGTTTTAGGGGCAGACTCGAATGAAATGATTGGAGTACAGCGGACAGGCAACTAGTTTATTCCAAACTGGTGGACCAGAAAGACATCAAGTAGACAGACAGACAGAAGCGTGCGAAGTCAACAAGACAGGATCAAAGGAGGGAGAAGACGTTTGCTCCCAACAAATTCTCAACCACACAAACACAAAGTGGCAAACGCGAAGGAGCTGGGGGGGGGGGGGGGGGGGGGGGGGGGGGAGGGGGGGGGGGTAATTCCCTGTCGACTTTGCACATCTGCAAATACATTTTGTCTGGTTTGCCCGAACAATTTGTTTCAACAATCTCCTTTAACCCTTTCACTGCCACATCCTGTCCACCAGCTTCCTGCATTGTCAACCAGTCAACCATGCTAGCAAAGCAGAGTCTTGACTCTTTGATTCCCTCACCCTATCCACCAGCTTTCTGCTGCAGGGGAAGTTGGTGGATTGGGTGAGGGAATCACAGGGTTTAAGGGGTTTTGTTTTGTTTTGTTTTTCTTGCAGTTGGTGGATAGGCCGCGGGAATCCAAGGGTTAAGGTAAAAGGGAAGAATCAAAGAAAGAAACAAACAAAGATAAATGAAAGAATAAACGAATGAATAATGGAAACAAAACATGACAGAAAGAGTGAAAGGATGAAAGAAGGAAGGAAGGAAGAAAGGAAGGAAGGAAGGAAGGAAACTTAAAAGAATGAATGAATGATGAATGAAATAAGAAGGAAACAAAGAATGAATGAATGAACCAAAGAACGAACTGAAGATTGAAAACTTGAAAGAAAGAATGAAACAGAGACACAGAGACAGAAACAGCGACAGAAAGACAGAGAGACAGAGACAAAAAGAAAGAACGAATGAAAAGAAGGAATAAAACTTCATGAATGAAAGAAAAAAGAATGAAGGAAAGAAAGATAAACGAAAGATCGAATGAAAGAAAGAAAGAATGAATCAAAGAAAGAAAGAATCAGAAAAAATTATGGAAGGCATCAATAAAAGACAGAATAAAAAAAATAAAAAAATCAAACAAGAAAGACTAAAAAATCGAAAGAAAAATGACAGACAGAAAGAAAGAATTAAAGACTGAAAGAAAATACGAAAGAAAGACAGAAGTAATTCTTTTCAATGAATCAGTTAAAGAAAGAAGGAAAGACTAAAAGAACGAATGAACGAATGAATGGATGGAAGAAAGAAAGAATGAATGAATAAAACAAAAGAAGAAAGAAAGAACAGAAAAAAA
>CM060308.1:53875955-53883455 GCA_030674185.1 Monoplex corrugatus
CTCCTCTCTCTCTCTCTCCTCTCTCTTTCTGGCTCCCCTCCTCTCTCTCTCCTCTCTCTCTTCTGGCTCCCTCCTCTCTCTCTCTCTTTCTGTTCCCCTCCTCCTCTCTCGGTCTCTCTCTCTTCTCTTCCTCCTCTCTCTCTCTCTTTCTGGTTCCTCCTCCTCTCTCTCTTCTTTCTGCCCCCTCCTCTCTCTCTGTCTTTCTGGTTCCCCTCCTCTCTCTCTCTTTCTGGTCCCCTCTCTCTCTCTCTCTCTCTTTCTGACTCCCCTCTCTCTCTCTCTCTCTTCTGGTCACCTCCTCCTCTCTCTTCTCTTCTGGTCCCCTCCTCTCTCTCTCTCTCTCTCTTCTGGTTCCCCTCCTCTCTCTCTCTCTCTCTTTCTGGTTCCCTCCTCTCTCTCTCTCTTTCTGGTTCCCTCCTCTCTCTCTCTCTCTCTTTCTGGTCCCTCCTCTCTCTCTCTCTCTCTTTCTGGTTCCCTCCTCTCTCCTCTCTTCTCTCTCTCTTTCTGGTTCCCCTCCTCTCTCTCCTCTCTCTCTTCGGTTCCCCTCCTCTCTCCTCTTCTTTCTGGGTCCCTCCTCTCCTCTCTCTCTCTTTCTGGTCCCCCCTCTCTCTCTCTCTCTTCTTTCCTCCCCTCTCTCTCTCTCTCTCTCTTTCTGGTCCCCTCCCTCTCTCTCTCTCTCTTCTGGTTCCCCTCCTCTCTCTCTCTCTTCTGGTTCCCTCCTCTCTCTCTCTCTTTCTGGTTCCCCTCCTCTCTCTCTCTCTTTCTGGTTCCCCCTCCTCTCTCTCTCTCTCTCTTTCTGGTTCCCCTCTCTCTCTCTCTCTTTCTGGTTCCCCTCCTCTCGTCTCCTCTCTCTCTTTCTGGTTCCCCTCCTCTCTCTCTCTTTCTGGTTCCCCCTCTCTCTCTGTCTTTCTGGTTCCCTCCTCTCCTCTCTCTTTCTGGTTCCCCTCCTCTCTCTCTCTCTCTTTCTGGTCCCTCCTCTCTCTTCTTCTGGTTCCCTCCTCTCTCTCTCTCTTTCGGTCCCTCCTCTCTCTCTCTCTTTCTGGTTCCCCTCCTCTCTCTCTTTTCTGGTCCCTCCTCTCTCTCTTCTTTCTGTCCCCTCCTCTCTCTCTCTTTCTGGTTCCCTCCTCTCTCTCTCTTTCTGGTCCCCTCCTCTCTCTCTCTGCTTTTGGTTCCCTCCTCTCTCTCTCTATTTCGGTCCCCTCTGCTCTCTCTTCTGGTTCCCTCCTCTCTCCTCTCTTCTGGTCCTCCTCTCTCTCTCTCTTTCTGGTTCCCTCCTCTCTCTCTCTCTCTTTCTGGTCCCTCCTCTCTCTCTCTCTTTCTGCTCCCTCCTCTCTCCTCTTCTCCTCTCTCTCTCCTTTCTGTTCCCCTCTCTCTCTTCTCTCTCTTTTCTTGGTTCCCCTCTCTCTCTCTCTCTTTCTGGTCCCCTCTCTCTCCTTTCTTCTCCTCCTCTCTCTCTCTCTTTCTGGTTCCCTCCTCTCTCTCTCTTCTTTCTGTCTCCTCCTCTGTTCGTCCTCTTCCTCTTTTCTGGTTCCCTCCTACCTCTCTTTTCCCCTCCTCTCTTCCTCTTTTGGTCCTCACTCACCAACTCTCGCCTCTCTCTCTCTGTGTGCTCTCGTCACTTAGTGCGCCAGGACCAACTCAGGCAAACAAATCTATGCGCTCAGGCACACACAAATGCCATTACCTCTCGGACAAACCAACGGGCCAGCATCCAAACACAAGCATGAGCCACCACAACTGCCCGAGACAAACAACGGGCAGAGACAAAGGCTCCAGAGACAACACATACAAAGGGCCAGATCACTCAAACAAACGTCATGGCCATACAAAAGTGCCTCGAGCAACAAACAAAGGGCCAGAATACAAACAAAGGCCAGAGACAAACAAACAAATGGCCAGAGACAACAAAGGCCCGAGACACAAACAAAGGGCCAGAGTACAAACAAACAAAGGGCAGAGACAAAAACAAAGGGCCAGAGACAAACAAAGGCCAGAGACAAACAAACAAAGGGCCAGAGACAAACAAACAAAGGGCCAGAGACAAACAAACAAAGGGCAAGAGACAAACAAAAGGGCCAGAGACAAAACAAAGGGCCAAGAGACAAACAAAGGCCAGAGACAAACAAACAAAGGCCAGAGACAAACAAAGGGCCAGAGACAAACAAACAAAGGGCAGATACAAACAAAGGGCCAGAGACAAAAAACAAAGGGCCAGAACAAACAAAGGGCCAGAGACAAACAAACAAAGGGCAAGAGACAAACAAATGGCCAGAGACAAACAAACAAAGGGCCAGATACAAACAAACAAAGGGCAAGAGACAAACAAAGGGCCAGAGACAAACAAACAAAGGGCCAGAGACAAACAAAGGGCCAGAGACAAACAAACAAAGGGCCAGAGACAAACAAACAAAGGGCCAGAGACAGACAAACGAAGGGCCCATATTCACAGTAATCAAAAAAATAAGACAAGTTCTTTCTCCTCCTCAGTGTCTTCGTCTGTCCCCCAACCCTCCAACTTACTCGACATCAGGCCCACGACCAACGACGTGCCAGTGACCTTTGACACCACCATGAACGACAACTCTTGTCGTTTGTCGTGTACCTATCCCTGTACGTAAAACACTGCAAGTCGAACTGGATGACCAGTTTTCATCAACACAGGGCGACACGACTGCACCGTCAGTGACAATAACAAAGGAGACAGCCTGCTGTCAGAAACAGGAGTCAAGTGAACGACAAACGGCTCTTTTCCCAGTGAGAAACAGACAAAAATGTGTACCGTGAGTGTGTAGTGCCACACCATCAGTGATCAATTGTGTAGCTGACGAACAGTCTCACCTGTCTCACCTGTCTCACCTGTCTCGCCTGTCTCACCTGTCGGCATCACTGGGTTAGGTATTGACCGTTGGACACTAAGACACCACCATCTCCCTCCAGGCCGCTCTGCCTTGACTTTCGTGGACAGTTTCTTGAATATTTCGGCCACTGATGTTGGTTATGTTCTTGATGTGTGAGACTGGAGGTGTGTCTGCCTTTGTTTCCTTTTTGCCACTGTTTTTTTCCTTGAAAGATGGTTGTCATGAGGGCTGTGTTCGTGCTTCGTGACATATGGCCAATGCATTTTTACTCTTCTCTTATTGATGTCTGCTAGTAGTTTTCTGGTTGTATCAAGTTCTTCCAGGACATTTTCAACAGTGCTTCTATCTGTCCATGTGACACGTAGTAGTCTCCGATAAAATCTCATCTCTGCTGCCTCAGTTCTTCTGCGATCAGTTTTTCTCAAAGAGTCCAGGCTTCGCAGCCATGAATCATGGCTGGCCAGAACAAAAACGGTTGGATGAACAAAGCGGGGATGATGGTGAAAGTTCAGACGATGACTGTGATACATAGTTAACAAGAAACACCCGAGGCTGCTGGCTGAAAGAAACCCAGAGCAACAAAACCTCACCTCCGGTGGAACAATCACCTCCCAGTTCATGACGCCACACGGCAGTCATCTCGCCAAGCAAAGGGAAGCTGTTCATGCGCTGCATGACTCATTCGGACCCAGTCATCTGTTACCTTGTTTATGAGCCGAATGGCGAGGTGGGGGAGTGCTAAACCCCCGGACAAAGCCTTACAATGTACACCAGCCAGTCCAGGCCGGACTAGAGAGAATGAAAGAGCCCTTATTTGCCTTACTCCGGGGCGTTCATCACTCTATTTGGGCTCTTACGGCTACCAGCCTTTCTCCTCTTCCTACACTCTCGTCACGTTGCAGTCAGTAGCTCCCAACGTTGCTATTCCAAACTATCGAAGGGTGTTTGTCCAGTCGCAAAAGCGGCCAGACATGAATGATGCAACAGACACAGCTCGTTTTGCTTTTCAGCTAGCTCTGACGTGTCTCCCAAAGGGATTCCATATTTGTCGTCTTACCAAGCTGTTACCAGAACGTTCCATACAACAGTCATCAGGTCTGATTCCCCTAAAGCCATCAGCCAGGCTGCAGCTCAAGATGAGCAAAGTGGGAATGATGGTGATGACTGTGAAAATAAACACGGCCACACATGCCTGCTGGCTGACAGGTCTGCTTACATTTGTAGGGAAAATGATGACCGCTATTGAAGAACTAAATACAAAGACATCGAACAGTCTCCGCCACAGTTCCAACCACGATGAAGTAAGTCCCTACACCCAAAACTTCGAGAAAAGGCAATGCTCCATCTTGACATGTTGAAAACAACAACAACAACAACAACAGCAACAACAACAACAACAACAAAACATTTGCCAACCATATAATCGATTTCGATGGAGTGTACAAAGTGTCCTCAATGATGGCAAATGATTTTGATGATAATTTATCGTCAACATGTGTCTGTATATACATAAATATATATATATATGCATATATATATATATATATATATATATATATATATATATATATATGGATAGATAGAGAGATAGATAGATAGACTGATAGATAGATAGATAGATAGATAGATAGATGTGTATGTATGTAATTATGTAATTATGTATGTATGAATGTATGTGTGTGTATACAAATATGTATTTACATATATACAGCATATTATCAGAGACACATTCTGTACGTGTGTGTATGAATGGCTATGTATATATGGATAATTGAATGCATGCGTAACTTATATGCAGTATTATGTGTGTGATCATAAATGTTTATGCTCTTTCTTACGAAAATAAAAAGAAAGAAAATGATATGGAAAAAAGACACCAACGGACACTACATATTTAATTTATGTATGTGCACACACGAACAATTCAGATGTCTCTGACTTTCACACGCACGAGAAAATGACTGTGTGTGTGTATAGTATATATGTATATGTATATGTATATGTATATGTATATGTATATATATATATATGTATATATATATATGTGTGTGTGTGTGTGTGTGTATGTATTATTATTATTATTATTATTATTATGAACATTTAGTACGCCTAATCAAATTAATGCCCTAGGCGTTTACAATGGCAAAACATATAACCAGAATCACAAGCACACACACACACGCCCACAGAAGCACCCACACACACACAAACACACACACACACACACAAACACACACACAGCATGACATGCAAATACAATGACACATTGACACTAAGACACTATAATGTCACCATTACATTACATGGGGGGAAGGGGGCAGAGATTACCAGTTTTGGGAAACAGGTGAGTTTTGAGGGAGCGTTTGAATGTGGACAGAGAGGGTGAGTATCTAAGAGAGCGAGGTAACTGATTCCAGATGGTTGGAGCTTGATAGGAAAAAGAACGCTGCCCAAACCTTTTAGTGCGGACTATGGGGATACTATAGAGACGGGTATCAGATGAGGACCGCAAAGCTCGAGATGGCGTGTAGAGATGTAACAGATGGGTGAGATACTCAGGACAGGAAGACAATAGATTTGAAGCAGAGGCAGGCAATCTTGTAGGATATTCTTTGCTGAACAGGGAGCCAGTGGAGAGAACAGAGCAATGTATATGTGTGTGTGTGTATATATATATATATATACATATATATGTATATATATATGTGTGTATGTATTTATGTATGTATGTATGTATGTATGTATATATATATATATATATATATATATATATATATGATGCGTGTGTGTGTGCTGTGTGTGTGTGTATTGTGTGTGTGTGTGTGTGTGTGTGTGTGTGTGTGTGTGTGTGTGTGTGTGTGTCTGTGTGTGTGTGTCTGTGTGTGTATGTGTGATTAAAAGACAAGTAGGTTGAAAAAAAATGTACAGTCATTAGACTACCATAAAATCGTGATCTGGTAATCATGTCACGGACCCCAGTGGCTCAGTTGGTTTAAGTGTCGGATTCACACGCTAATGGTTTTGGATTCGAATCCCTGGGTCTGCTATATAAAAACTGGCCTTCTCACTGTCCCATCTTAACATCGTTGTTGTTCTGGTGGTGTCAGAAAAGGATTAGATAAATCCCCCTTCCCCCACTTCCCTGGGATGGTTATCCCTGTCGGCCATATCACCTGAGGTGGGTGTCGACATAAAACTGAACCAAATCAATCAATCAATCAATCAATCATGTCACGGACATCTTTTGTGAGTCAGACTGGATATGTTCATCACTATCAATTGTTTCATTAATTACCTTGTCCATATGAAAGGGCTGGTGAAGTTTGAGACGGTAGAACATGCTGTTTTCGTATTCGTATTCACTCTTACCCTCATACCTAGTGGCAACCTCAAGTCAGGTTCTCTGAATTGGAATGTTTACGAAACTACCGACTGTTACGCTTAGAAGATTTTCTTCTTTTTTTTTTTTCTTCTACTTCTCCTTCTTTCCTTCTCCTTCTCCCTCTCCTCCTCCTCCTTCATCATCATCACCATCATCATCATCATCTTCTTCATCATCATCATCATCATCATCATCATCATCTTGTTCTTCTTGGCTACATTCCTCAGATATCTTTTTACTGAAATTCGGTGTTCTTTATTCTCAGCAATTGGCCTTTTGTTCTCCTTACATACCGTCTTTAAAAATAACGCTCTTCAATTATTTCAGGGTAACATCTATTTATTCTATCATCAAGATGTATCCGAAAGAATGCAGGGTTACAAAATCTACCCACAAATTTTGTATGCTACTTGTACAGTGGTTGATCCCTTCGTGGATTATATTGTGTATTCAAGAGCGCTATAAATTAACCAGGTTGTATCAACAAGCCTAGCGCCTGTGTATGTGGGGTTCGCTGTGAGGTACGCATTCTTTTTTCTTTTGGATCCACATTCGTCAAATTGTTTCTCTGATATTTGGTATTCTGCATTTTGAAACAAGTGGACTTCTATTTTGCACTATCGTTTTACTAAAATATCAAGCTCTTCAGTTATTTTAGGCACCTTTTGTTTAACCACACAGCAGGATCGAACCTAAATCAATGTAGGATTGCGAAACTCACTCATAAATATTTCAGTATGGGTCTTTGGTGTATTCCTGTTTTCCCCTCCATGTTTGAAGAGTGCTACAACTCGACAAGACTGTTGAACAAACCTGCGGGTGTTACACTCTTTAGCGGAGCGAGCATTTTCCCGTTGGAAGGGAGATAACGCGAGTGGTAACAAGAGTTAGCTTTGCTTGCGTGGTCCACTCCTGTGTGTGTTTGTGATAAACTTATCAGCTGGGATAAGGCGTCCTTGAAATGGAAATGATCGTTCTTGCATTGCTAATGCTAGCTGCCAAGTTGGCGCACTCTTTTTATCTTTCTTCTTCTACTAACCACCACCTCACCCTCATCGCCAGGACTACTATTACTACTACTGCTACTACTATTGCTACTGCTACTACTACTACTTCTACTACTGCTATTCATTCTTACCAGCAAATGCCTGTCAATTAACATCAGGAAGAGAGTTCTAGAGTGTTACATAGAACCGACACTGTTGCACCGTTGTGAGGCGTGGACAATAAGTAAGTATGCAAAGTCAGAGAAAAATTGAG
>CM060308.1:53893455-53898455 GCA_030674185.1 Monoplex corrugatus
CTCACTCCCCTATACAGCCTTAGGGTCAAAGGATAATCTTTGTTTTGTTGTTGTTGTTTTTTTTGTTTTTGTATTATTTTGTCGTTTTTTGTTTTGTTTTGTTTTGATTAATTGGTAGTTCTACCTACAAAGCTTTTTGCAGGATTTGTTTAATATGTTTCCGCGTGATAGATATTGGTTTCACAATTTTTGTCCCTACTTAGTCTCAAGTTAAATATGACTTAACTTTTAGATCTGTGTGTGTGTGTGAGGAGAGAGAGAGAGAAGAGAGAGAGAGAGAGAGAGAAGAGACAAAGAGATAGAGACAGAGACAGAGAGACACAGAGAGAAGAGACAGAGACAGACAGAGACAGAGACAGGACAGACAGACAGAGATAGAGAGACAGACAGACAGACAGACAGCAGAGACAGCGCAGAGACAGTTCGACAGTTCGACAGGACAGTAGACAGAGACAGACAGAAACAGAGAGAGAGAGACAGACAGACAGGCAGAAGACAGACAGACAGACAGAAGAGGAGAGAGAGAGTGTGTGGGGGTCAGTTTTCGAAATATGAAATTTTCTTTATTTCCAAAGGTAATAGTTATACATGCGAGAAAGGCGAAGAGATAGAGAGAAAGAATAGCATAATTATGCATCCTCCAGCTTATGACGTTATACTTATCTATGTGCATGCTTAGTGAGGTCCAGCGTCATATGTGATGACAAAGACAGGGAAATGCATCGTCCCGAATCACATCATGTTCATCAAAGGTCTTTTGACTGTACTCTCTCTCTCTCTCTCTCTCTTTTCTCTCTCTCTCTCTCTCTTTCTCTCTCTCTCTCTCTCTCTCTCTCTTTCTTACTTCTCTCTATCTATCTCTCCCTATCTGTCTCTCTGCCTGTCTGTCTTTCTCTCTCTTACTCCCTCTATCTCTATCTCTGGCCCCGTCTGCCTGCCTGCCTGTCTGTCTGTCTGTCTGTCTCTCTTTCTCTCTGTCTCTCTGTATCTGTCTCTTTCTCTGTCTGTTTGTCTCGCAGTCTCTCTCTGTCCCCTCTGTCTTGTCTGTCTGTCGTCTGTCTCTTTCTCTCACTCTCACTCTCTGTCTCTGTCTCTCTGTGTCTGTCTCTTTCTCTGTCTGTCTCTTTCTTTCTTTCTTTCTTTGCGTGTCTGTGTGTGCATGTGTAAAAGAAAGTGAGTGGTAGTGTCACCTGTAATGCTGCCTTCCTGTCTGCATGAAACAGGGAGGGCAAAGATGACTGACAAGACAAGACAAGACAAGACAAGACAAGACAAGCGGAGGAGCAGGGGAGAGAGGAGAGGGAGAGAGGAGAGGGAGAACGGTGGGGCAGCAGGTGGAGGCCGGAAGGTAGAGAGGTGGGTGAGAGGTGGGAGAAAGAGGAAAAGGTTTGAACAACAAAAAAGAGAAGAAGAAGAAAGAAAGAAAAAAAAAAAAAAACAAGAAGAGAGAGACAGACAGATAGACAGACAGACAGACAGACAGACAGACAGAGAGGGAGATAGAGAGAGAGTGGAGTAAGAAAGAGAGAACGAGAAAGAGAGAGAGAGAGAAAGAGAGAGAGGGGGAGAGAGAGGGAGAGAAGAGAGAAAGAAAGAAAGAAAGAGAGAGAGAGAGAGAGAGAGAGAGAGAGAGAGAGAGACAGATAGACAGAGACAGACAAAGACAGAAAGAGAAAGGAGAGAGAGAGAGAGAAAGAGACAGACAGACAGACAGACAGAGAACAGACAAAGACAGAGAGAGAAAGAGAGAGAGAGAGAGAGAGAAGTCAGACAGACAAACAGACAGAGAAAAAGTGAATGAACGAGAGAGAAGAGAGAGAGAGAGAGAGAGAGAGAGAGAGAAGAGAGAGAAAGTCAGACAGACAAACAGACAGAGAAAAAGTGAATGAACGAGAGAGAAGAGAGAGAGAGAGAGAGGAGGCAGGCACCGACCTCATCACGGTGGACCCCACAAAAAGGTGAGGTCTCTACCACCTCACCCTCATACGACCTCAGGGTCAAAGAACAGTCTGTACTGGTTTTGTGTGTGTGTGTGTGTGTTTTTTGTTGTTGGTCTGTTTGTTTGTTTGTTTGTTTGTCTCTGTGTGTGTGTGTGTGTGTGTGTGTGTGTGTGTGTGTGTGTGTGTGTGTGTGTGTGTGTGTGTGTGTGTGTGTGTGTGTGTGTGTTTCTATTTTTGTTTTGTTCGTTTGTTTATTTGTTTGTTTTGTGTGTGTGTTTTGTTTCTATTTTTTAGTGTGTGTGTGTGTGTGTGTGTGTGTGTGTGTGTGTGTGTGTGTGTGTGTGTGTGTGTGTGTGTGTGTGTGTGTGTGTGTGTGTGTTTGTTTGTTTGTTCGGTTTTTTTGTGTGACTTCTAGTTCTACATACAGACCTGTATTCTGGTCTCTTGCGTCATATTTATGGCTTTCACTTTCTCCAAAATGTGATGATGACATGGGACATGCCACTGTAAGGTACGGCTGAACAAGAACCGCTGAGACGTTCTTATGCCGATCGAAGGAGGAAAAACAAAAAAACAAAAACAAAAAAACAAAAAAAACAAACCTATCCTATTCGTATGCTTGCAGCTAGTTTTCATTTTCATGTTCTCCTATTGATCTCGCATTTGAGAGGGAGACAGAGAACTAATACATACTGATTTTGTCACTGAAGCGAAAAAGCCCCGGGTAGTTTCTTGTCGTAGAAGCAGCTCGAAGATTTTACGTCGTGTGGAACAAATAGCCTAAGGTCCCTAACGTTTAAAAAAAACACGTCAACAACAAACAACAACAACAACAACAAAAACAAACATCAATAACAAACAAACAAGAACCAATAACAAACAACATCAACAACGACAACAATGACAACGACGACGACGACGACAACAACAAAAAACCAACAACAATGACAACAACAACAACAACAACAAACAACAACAACGACAACAACAATGACAACGACAACAACGACACAAAGACAACGACGACACAACGACAACAACAACAACAAAAACAAACATCAATAACAAACAAACAAGAACAACAACAAACAACAATAACAAACAACATCAACAACGACAACAATGACAACGACGACGACGACAACGACAACAAAAACAACAACAATGACAACAACAACAACAAACAACGACAACAACAACAACAACAGCAACGTTTGTCGTAGGAGGAAGTACAGTAGATAGTTTTGTCATATGTAAACAAATGTTGTGTAAAAACGTACACATGTATGTTCTTTGCCCGCCTCTTCGGTTTATAGTACCAAGTACGACAAGACTGCTACAGGAAAAAACAACTTGGTTTCATGATTTTGTTGTTGTTGTTGCTGTTGTTGTTGCTGTTGCTGTTGCTGTTGTTGCTGTTGTTGTTGTTGTTGTTGATGTTGTTGTTGTTCATGTTGTTGTTGTTGTTGTTGTTGTTGCTGTTGTTGTTGTTGTTGCTGTTGCTGTTGTTGTTGTTGTGTGTTATTGTTGTTGTTGTTGTTGTTGTTGTTGTGTGTGTGTGTGTGTGTGTGTGTGTGTGTGTGTCTGTGTCTGTGTCTGTATATATATGTGTATGTATATAATCATTATACATATATACATATATATATATATATGTGTATGTATGTATACATATATATAAATATACATATATATATATATGTATTTTCCATACAAATATTCAAAATCCGCAAATTTACTTCCAAGTAAGATAAAAATCTTTTATGTTAGGAAGATAATATGTAAGTGGACAGGTGTTGCTGTGCCGTGTTTCTGTATTATTTCCATAAGCCACCGGACACTGACTTGGCTGACAGGATCTTTTACCTGCACAAATGATCTTCTGCATGCATATACACACAAAGGGGTTCAGGCACTAACAGGTATGCACAAACGATGATACTGGAGATCAGAAAACTCTAGCTCTGCACCCCTCACCCATCAGGCGGGAGGTACCACGGCTGGATCGAACCCTACACCTTCTGGTTGGAAGTGTAACCCTTTGACTCCCGCACCCTATCCCTCAACTGCAAAAACTGACAAATTCTTAGATCCCACGCCTTGATAGCTTCCTGCACGAAGCTGGTGGATAGGGTGAGGGGGGTCAAAGGGTTAAGTTTTTGCTTTGCTAGCAGGGTTGACAATGCAGGAAGCTGGTGGACAGGGTGCGGGAGTCAAAGGGTTAACGTCTTACCCACTTGCCTGCCACGACCGTGGCCCTAACGATGCGAACGTCATGTGATGCAAAAGAGTTTGGGAGTCTGGAGTTTGTTCAAGAGGGATTCATCGCACTCAGACAATTCCATATGTGCTCCACCCAAATGTGCCAGCAATTATCTGGCAGACTCCCTAAGCCTGCGCAAAACCCTCATCATCATCCTCATCAGGTGCCTTGCCACATGGCGTTGGCGATCATGGCCTTCCATCTGTTTCTATCCCTTGTTGCCGCAAGCACATCTTCCACCCTCTTTGTCTTCAGCCACTCTGCAAGTCCGTCCAATATTCAACCCTATGCACCGGCAAAGTCTTGAAAGTCTGGATCCCTCGAAGCCAAAAAAAAGGAACAGAGGTCGCCAGAGAACCAGACGGCGAGACGATCTAGAAAAGTTCGACAAACAGTTAATTAACCAGGACCAGAACAGCAGTTAACCGGCAACAGTGGCGTGCATGAGGAAGGCTTATGTTCCAACAACGGACCCAAACAAGCTGAAAGTGATTAAATCAAACAAATTTCGTGTTTCAGTTTATCAAAACAAGTTTCGGTTTCAGTTTATTTATTAAGAGTGCACCTCTCCACCCTAAAAAAAAAAAAAAAAAAAAAAAAAAATTCCATACGCACTAGCGAAACAGATGCCATATGAGTGAGTGATGAGAAGATCCAAAATGATCATGGCATAAGATATAATAAGCCTTGTGCATACATTAATGTTGCTGACAAGGTGTGGAGATTAAAGCTCCAGAACAGACACCGTATTCATTCAATGTATAATGACCGTACTGCAGTCAACTCAGAAGGAAGAA
>CM060308.1:53900955-53915955 GCA_030674185.1 Monoplex corrugatus
ACACAAGAACCAAAAGAACAGTCCTCCGGTGGATCCCCACTCACTGTGGGATACCAGGTAAACAGATGGTAGATGAGCTAGAAAAAGCAGGAACTTATGGAGCGCCACCAACCAGACCACAGTACTAGTTATAGCGAGAAGAGGAGCATCATCAGATCGCTCCTTCAATTAAGCCACGGACAGAAAGGGATGATACCTACCATCTTCCGGTCCGGAGAGCAGCAAATGATCCTGACAAGAGTCCTTCTCACCAGCCACAACTGGCTCAACACCCTCACGAACCACGTGGTCAAACTGACGTCTACATCAACTTGTCCCCGCCTCGATCAAGAAAACACAACAGCCGCGAACAGAAAAGTCTATTGTTTGTTCATGTCAGTCCTCTTTTATAGCTCTCTGCACTGGTTGCCTGTTTCAAATAGAGTTCAATATAAACTGGATGGATACCTTTTGCTAAAAATCTTATTCGTCAGTCTGATCCATCCCACCTTTGTGACAGCATCAACATCATACACCATACCCCAATTCCACCAACGTCATGTTCTAAAAACTCAAGAGAAACTGTAGTTGAAACACCACTTAAATTAGTTATTTTCACTCATAAATAAATAAATAAGAAAAATTAAGTTATTATAGTCAAAAAATAACATAAAATAAATGACTACTACTTATTTAAATCAAGCCATGCGCTCCCACCACCCGCTGCGACGATAGCCTGAAAAGGCTCCTGCAGCGTAATTATCCAGATCCAGATCCAGATCCACCTTGCGCTCAGTTTCAGGTACTCTTTCCCTTCAGGTTCCCTGATGTATACTACCAACTGTTGACCAGCGTTCTTTTGCTGTTTCAGGACCGTCTGCCTGTAATAGAGTTTACTTCAAGAGATTATTCAGATAAGAAGTCATGTCATAAAGAAAGATATTATTGATGAAAAAGAGGCAGTCATCTCAGAAAAAATAATTGCGATGACGAAATCGATCTATGACGTCTTTCGATGACGATGCGTCTAAACAAACAACATTCCCGACACAGACTAGTCTGATGACATAATTCTAGAAAAAAAAAAAATATTCCTGATAAAAAGTTGGCTCAACCTGAACTGAGAAACATCATTAGCAAGTAGCCTAATCTGGATCGTGTTGTTGATTCTGTCCTTCATCCAGTTCTTCAGTTGATGTGGTAGGCCTATGTTTCGATCTGATTTTTAACTTTGACTTTTTACTTTTAACTTTGACTCGTATAAAAATCGTGCACTACAATCCACAATCTGTTCGATGCCATTCCAATAAGTCTATCTTCTTGATCTTGGTCTTGATCTAGATGCTCGATATAGATCTAGTCGTTACAGCATCCATTGTATATATGCGACGAAAAGTGGTGGTAGCCTACTGCGCTTGGTAAATGCTGACCTGGGCACTGATGTATATGCGGAAGCAGTCAGTTGATGGTGTCGTGACTGCTTTTTCTTCCAGATGAGTCCATTCTATTATTGTTTTATGACACTCTCCTTCCCCCTACTCCACCCCCCACCCCCTTAGCCAAATTTCTGTACTGTTCAGCACTACTGTTACGGATCTGAAATGTTCTATTTGTTGTTAATTGACAATATGGAGAGTTAGTTTCGCGTCATACCATTGGCAAGTAGGCCTATCTTTGTTTGTACTTTTGCTATAGTTCCTGTCTCGTAGTGTGAATGGACGTGTGGGCAAGAATAGCGGTACGGTACCAGCCCCTCCCCTCAACCACTTTGGGCATAAAAATCAGTGTAGCTGGAATCTAAGATCTTGACATTTTGGCAAAGGAGATGTTGGAGCATCATGGTCTGGTTATGCAGTCATAATCTCTGGAGGTGTAGTCGCCAAATATAAAAAATCGGGTCGCCATATTTTGCACTCTTTCAGTGTCAGTCAGTGTCTCAAGTTGTTTATAACTGGAATCCCATACTTGTAGCTCCGTATACGGAGGATTGATCGAACGAGTGCTAAGTATGTTGTTCCTTTGATTGATTTTTCTAACAGTGTGAGACAGTCCATAATTCTGGTGCGAAGACTTCCAAACTTGTACAGTCATGCACGACAGTCATGCACGACTTGCCAGCAGTCCACACCAGAACCAAATTACCAATTATCTTTTTATATTATCTAGTAACAGCTGAGAACCACCACACACAACACACACACACCACACACACACACACACACACACACACACAACCACACACACACACACACACACAATTGACGTCACACACACACTGATCGACGTCATATTCAGCAGGATTACAAGAAGATAGACACAAGCTTACACCCTTACGTCTCTCTCTCTCTCTTGTCTCACCCACACCCACCCACCCACCCACACACACACACACACAAAACACAAGAGAGAGAGAGAGAGAGAGAGAGAGAGAGAGAGAGAGAGAGAGGAGAGAGAGAGAGTTCAGTCACCCCGAATAATCGGTTGGTTAGAAAACGCTGATCCAATGTTTTTATCACGCCATAATCTTTGCACCATGTTGAACAGATCGGTCTGTAGCTCTTTCACTTCCAGTTCTTCCTCACGAATTTCCACAACCAGGCAGAGATCCATGCACACATGTGCAACACACACACCACACACACACACACACACACACACACACACAACAACACAACACACACACACACACACACACACACATCACACCACACACACACACACACAAACCCACAACACAACAACAACAACACACACACACAACACAACACACACAACACAACAACACACACAAAACACACACACACAACACAAAACACACACACACACAAACACAATACACACACACACAAACACACACACACACACACACACACACACACACACACACACACACACACACACACACACACACACACACACACACACACACACACACACAACACACACACACACACACACACGGACGAAAAAAATCAAGGCTTGTAAGAAATAGTTCCATAGTTTGCTTGAAAAATGTTGACCAAATGAAGCAGCTATGCGTGGGACTACTGGTACAACACTATGTCCCAAACCAGTCTTCAGGATGGGTTGCTCCGCTTGATGATGATTATATGAAGCAGCTGGTGCTTTTGTGTGGAAGCGTGATGTACTGTTAAATGGAATCTATTCAAATTTATTTTGTTTCGTTTTGCCGGGCAGCATTTGTCAGTCTACTTCGTTTTGTGTGCACACAGCTGTTGACTACATTACTGACGTTACAGTTTCAATTAACCCTTTGACTCCCGTACCCTTATCCACCAACTGCAAAGAACTCAACCCCTTGACTTTGTTTACCGTTTCCACCAGCTTCCTCCTGCAGGAAAGGGTGAGGGAGCGAAAGGCAGGAAGCTGGTAGAAAGGGTGAGGAAGTCAAAGGGTTAATATTTTTTTGTTGCTAGTATGGTTGACAATGCAGGATGCTGGTGGACAGGGTGCTGGAGTCAAAGGGTTAAAATACCGAATTGGTTGCGGAGTGGTGGAGTTTGGAGTTCGTGCAAGATGGATTCAACGGTGCGGGAGTCAAAGGGTTAAAACATCGAATTGGTTGCGGAGTGGTGGAGTTTGGAGTTCGAGCAAGATGGATTCATCGTACTAGGACAATAATCCACATGCGCTGTATCCAGATCTGACAGTACTGTTAATCTGGCATTCTCTTTGAGCATGCGCAAAACCCTATGCGTTATCAAGGTCGTGAATTGAGGTGGGTGGAAATGGGTGATGGTGGTGGTGGGGAGGATTGTTGGAGAATGGAACTTAAGCAACACAAAGCCAACAACCACCAGAATGATCGGACTATGAAGATGGGCAGCGAACAGGCCAATGCTGTAGGCTGGAACCGAACTCCAGACATCAGACTCAGAGGTATAGTATAGAGTCCATCAGAGCCAGCTAGTCTGCTGTCAGTGTGTTTGAATTTGTTTGCTGAAAATAACAGATGCTTGCTGAAAATATGCCTTGAAAGAAACCAAGTTTTGCCTGAACCGTATCTTATGTACACACACAAACACAACACACACACACACACACAACACTGTCTCTCTTTCTCAGAGGCACAAACCGCCCACATTCAAACAGGAAGCAGGAAAACACGAAAGTAGACTCAGAACTCCGTATTTGATATTTGATGTAACGTGTTCTGATTCTATTTGTGTGTTTTCTTTCTGGTTCCTTTTCATTATCTTTGACTCTGTTCTGCGCTTCACAATTTTTTAAAGGTATCCACAGATCGGTGGATGTAAACGCAAAAATCGATGGTCAGCGTGTGTGAACTTGACCCAGATCGAAGGCACCAACACTGTCAGCAGCAGCCGAGAACGCAGGCAAAGCGTGTGTGTGTAAGTACGTATGCAGTGCGAGAGTACTGATGCAATCACGGCAGCAGAAGCAGCGTGCTGCGTGCGGGGCAGGTTTACCGTACGTACTACTGGCAGATAGGCCAGATCGTGTGTGGTGGGGGTGATAGCTCCCGGCGTGAGCAGTAACCAAATTCTGCTTGTAATCGGACCTGTTCAGCGAGGATTCCAGCGTTATAGCGACACCACAGCTACCCGGCGATAAAGTAAGTATCCATTTACACAATAGAAAGTGTGATCCTTTTCGTCGTGCGCAAAAAAAACCTGAATATTCATTCGTATTCCATCGCGTCGCTGTCTTGACTGTCATGTTGAGGAGGTGAAGGCCGGTAGTAGAATCCTGTCTGATTGGATACTGGGCTCTGGGGTTTGGCGTGCTCTGGCCAATGAAAACGTTTGTAGTGCGAATAGTCTTCTTTGGGGGAGAATCTGTCTTCTTCACATCAAGCTTGACCATGCAGGAGAGTGGAGGACTGTGTGAGCCGAAATATTGTTTTGATTACGGTGATCCTTACAAATCGCTTCGTCAGCCAGGAATGGAGGTTGGTCTTTTGATTTTCATTTGATCATTTGTTTGTTACTCTTCTGATCCGGTTACAAATTTTAGTCTGCCTAGAGCAGACGAACCGTGCCGCAGGAGAAAATTAAAAGATATGAAGTTTACAAGTGTTCTGTACAGTTGTAAGAAAATCGGACCTCAGATCTGATACATAGGCAACTTCGTTGTGTGACTCTGTGGGTGTGTCGTGTTGATTTAAGGACATTTCCATTGATGAAACATAAGAAATATACACGGGCAGTTGCCATGTGGTGCATAAAGGGACGCTACTCTTGGCAAGCCATACTTTGCTGCTCAAGTGCACGTGGTAGCGTCTCTCATAAATTAGGGTGCCAGATTTTGTTCAAGAAAATATCAGAACAAAATATTAAGCTTTCCAGCGACATAGTGCCAGTGTCGATTTAGCAGGTAAGCCACTTTGTTTCTGTTGTACACTCGACTGATCCTCCGTGACGAGAGATTGAATCGTACTTGGACACGTAGGCCTACAGGAAATTCAAACCAGCCATGGCGATGGGGATTGATCAGGGATGGAGATGCTGCATTTGCCCAGGGCAGTCAGTCTGTAGTCAGTGTGTTACTGTTATGCCTAGCTGCCGCGTGGTTCGGACCGGTTCGGTTGTTGTATGGAGCAAATGTTAATCAGCGTTGAAGCCTGATGGAGTGATGCTAGCCTGATCTTGATTGATTGTTTTCTGCACGCTGACGAGTCTCAATAGCAGTAGTCTACCAATAGTACCATTGTACAACTTGTAACAATCAGCGGTTGAACAGACCTTGTAGCCCTCGGCATAGAGCTGTATGGACTTGCATGCATCAGTAGATGTTAGCTGTGACAGTCTTTGTACAAAAATCAACGTCTTTAGAATTAGAATTGTGCTTATTCATTCTAGGCCCTGCTGATAGTCAGTACTGTAGGGAAGTTCTACAACAGTCATTGTGGTCGACTGATTTAAACAGTTCTATAATCATTCTTTCAATTTTTAGTTCACTGGACTTACACCTGAAGACAAATTGTTATTAGACATATAACATTCTGAAATGTAAACAAACTTATCTGACACTGTAGTGACAGTATGACTGATGTGTGTATTTCAACTAACTTCAAACAGCCAGAACTTCTTGATATTCAATCAAACAGGAACCAGAAAAAAAATAAACATGAAAAAAGAATAAGAACATGGGCAGTCACACTTGGTTTGGATTCAATCAAACAATATGTATTTTGTTATAAAATCCATGAATAGTGCCAGAAAAGTATTAAGACTGAACAGGTTAAAACATCACTTTATGTTTAGAAAGTCCTGAACTGTTGTTTTAATTTGTATTAATGTAATCTCAGTTGATATTTAAATGATAGTTATACTATAATAACACAAACAGCAGCAAGAACATCAGCAGCTGCAGCAGCAGCAGCAGCAAGAGCTGAAAAACCAACACAGTATGATATTCACTCACACACACACACACACACACACACACACACACACACACACACACACACACACACACACACACACACACACACAAACTCACTAGAGATAAGATAGACCAGCTGTGCAGAACAAAACTCAAAACAGATAGAGCATGTTCCAAATAATGATAAGAATGATTATGATTATTTTGTACATTTGTTCAGCACAAGTTGTTTTAAGTAATCAGAGTTATTGAAAATAACAACAAATCAGTTCAGTTGATAATTCCAGTGTACTAGTAAGTAGTATTGTTTGGAATGAAGTATATATCAAAATGTTGCTCTCAGAAAATATGTAGTGTCACAGTGAAAAAGCATGAAAAAATCCTGACTGTGAAACACTACAGCTGTTTCATAAATATATGCTTTATATGTTTTTGGTTTGTTGGTTTGTCTTGCTTTGTTTTTGATTTTCATAGATTGTCTGCATGTTTGTTTATTTAGGCTACTTATGTCATAGGCCTGCATTTACTTGTTGTTCAGGTTTACTGAGTTATGAAACTGAGTCTGTGTGGGGAAAATGCATAATGAAGAGTGGACTTTGTATTTTGTGGTGTTCTATCATACTTTGTTTTCTTATCTACCCCAGTAAAATGCCTGTTTCATTGTGGACTTGAGGGCTTAGATTCATGGTGACTGGAGAGATATGAAGTAATAGCAGTCACAGCCTAAAGTTTGCCTAGTGCCTTCTTGCTCACAGTCCTAAATTCATTGAGTTTGTAATTTATTCAGATGTCGTTGATTAATCAATTTATTTATTTGATCCTAGATTCAGTCTTATTTGATTTGATGATCTATTTTTGCTTCAATGGTCTATTCAGTGTTGATGTTATAGTAAATAACAGTTTTGTCAGATAATAGATTTCTTTCTTTCATTTTTTTTCTTTTTCCCTTACCTTTGTTTTCTTGTTCTTTTTGTCTTGTTTGTTTGTGTTGTGTGTGTGTGTGTGTGTGTATGTGTGTGTGTGTGTGTGTGTGTGTGTGTGTGTGTGTGTGTGTGTGTGTGTGTGTGTGTTCACTGTTTGACATAAAGATCTTGCTGCATTAGTGCAATATTTGTTGGTTTGTTTGTCTTTTGTTTCGCACTGCATTGTGTGTATGTATTTATGAAGTCAAAATATCTCACATTAGACTAGAGACCTGAAAAACTGGGGCCTGGCATGCAGGCAGAAGTGTAGCTCAAGAACGTTTGAATCGGCCTGGTTTCATTCAATAGCCAGGTACTGTGATAGATCAGTCCAAACTTTGTTCATTTGTAAACAGGAAAAAAAAAAAGACTGGTGCAGGTTCCTAGGTTATTTAGCCAGATTTGCTGATCAATCTCCATATATAATGATATATATGCATATTAGTATGCAGGGAAATGTGGGTCAAGGTGCCTAGGTTTTTAGCCAGATTTATTGATCAATCTCCATATATATAATAATAATATGAGTTTCACTCAGTGTGCAGGGAAATGTGGGTCAGGGTAGGACAAGATTCATAAAGCTGTTTCTGGGACTTCACTGGTACGGGGGCAAACAGAGGCCTTAGATGTGCACTGGGCTTGCTGCCAGAACCTTGTGTAGTACTACTAGTAGTTCTTTCTTTCTTTCTTTCCAGATTGATAGATTTTTATGCTGTGTGGGCAGCCTTGTCATTGGACTTAATCAGCTGTTTCTCTTGAACTGTGTAAAGCTCGTGACGGCAGTTGCTTTGTGTGTGCCCCCTGTTTTGTTTCTGTACGTACGTGTGGTTTACTTCGTCCATTGACGTCTTTCAAGGCGAAACAAAATCGAGTGTACATCCGCCTCTCTCCCGTCTTTGTGTTGTCGTCTGTCACAGTATGTGTGTGTGTGTGTGTGTGTGTGTGTGTGTGTGTGTGTGTGTGTGTGTGTGTGGAGAGAGAGAGAGAGAGAGAGAGAGAGAGAGAGAGAGAGAGAGAGAGAGAGAGTATGTGTGTTTCTGTGTTGTCTCTCTCGGTCCACCTATAAGATCTCTCCTTCCTCCGTCTCTCTCCGTCTGTATCACTGTCAGTCTCTTTTTCACATATTGGTATAGACTACTAATGGAACGAGCAAGACTGACCATGAGAAAGACGAGTTCCTTACGTTTGCGTTTGAAGATTGTTGAAGCGACGTGGGGAAAGTGATGGATAGAGTGGTAGAGAAAGAAATGGAGAGATCAGTAAAGAGAGACAGGTTGTGGGATAGAGAAAGCGATGGAGAGGTAGGTACAGTATTGGAGAGGGAGACAAAGAGGTGGAGTTCAGGGTAGGGAAACTGATGAAAAGGGGAAGAATGGGGGTAGGGGGCTGAAGGGCATGTCGAGAGATGAACAGAGAGAGGGGGGCGGGGGATGGAGTTTGTGTGTGTGTGGCGGGGGGGGGGGGGGGAGTTGTTGATTTGAGATACAGTGTGAAGACGGGAGGCGAAGGCATAGGGAGGAGGAGGACGTTTGTCCGCCGACACACACACACACAAAGAGAGAGAGAGAGAGAGAGAGAGAGAGAGAGAGAGAGAGAGAGAGTAGTCTCGAAGCCAATACCGGTCTTTCTCTGAGAGAGAGAGAGGGGGGGGGGGGAAACGAGAGAGAGAGAGAGAGAGAGAGAAGAGAGAGGAGAGAAGTTTCGAAACCAGTACCGTTCTTTCTCTGAGAGAGAGAGAGAGAGAGAGAGAGAGAGAGAGAGAGAGTAGTTCGAGAAACAGTAGCGTTCTGTAAACTAGCCAAAAGTAGCACATTCGTTTACCATTTCTTCAAAACTAGCATCCCTCCCGGATTTGCATACTGACAGGGCGGATATGATTTGTGTCGCAATGTCGGCGTCCCTGCGTACGCCTGGAGCCGAAGTCATTTAGCTTTATTTATTTATGATGTATTAAATAGGCCTACGAGGTGTTCATAAATCTTGGCTTTTCGTCCTTTGACTATGAAAACAGTGATTTATTGTTTTTTTTGCTGATTATGTATTAAGAAGAAGAAAGAGGGGGAAAAAAGCATTATTTATTCGATAACTGACAAGTGTTTTCTCGTGCAGTTTTTATTTATTTTATTATTTTTATTTTTTAAAGGGATAGTTGGAGTTTGGGTTCTCATTTGAACTAACGAATGTTACTTTTCTGTTGTTCATTAACAAAAAGTTATTTCTTCGATGTCCGTATTGTAAAATGCAGTAAAGATTTCCTAGCAGAACTGTGGAGAGATAAATTTAGATCATAGACACAAATTTTGGTATGAGTCTGGGTTGGCTTGGGGCTAGGTTTAGGGGTGGGTATGGGATAGGGTTAAGACTAAGGGATAGAACTTTGGATAGGTTTAACTGATGGCAGCTTCATTTATTACTCACAGCGCATTATATAAATCGGTCCCGTTTGAATTTGGTGGGATACTATCCTTTACCCAGTTTTAAGAAACTTGTTTTTTTTTCTTGTTTTTTTTTTTTAAATATAAAGGACAGCTGCGTTTACTTCCCACCACTCCCAACCCGTTCTTTTTGCAAAGAGAAGGTGCAGCGGTCATGAAGAAAGCGTGTGTTGTGAAGGCCTACTACTCCTTTCGCTCTCTCTCTTCTCTGTCTCTCTTTCTGTTCTCTTCCTGTTGTTTTCTGTCTGTCTCTCGCTGTATCTGTCTCTCTGTCTGTCTGTCTCTCTGTCTGTCTGTCTCTTCTGTCTGTCTCTGTCTCTGTGTCTCTCTCTGTCACTGTCTCTGTCTCTGTGTGTCTGTGTCTGTCTCTCTTTCTGTCTTTTTGTCTCTCTGTCTCTCTTTCTGTCTGTTCTGTCTCTCTCTGTCTCTCTATCTCTTTCTTTCTCTCTCTCTCTCTCTTCTGTCTGTCTTCTGTCTGTCTGTCTCTGTCTGTCTGTCTCTGTCTGTCTTCTGTTGTCTCTCTCTCTCTCGCTTTCTCTCTCTCTCTCTCTCTCTCTTCTCTCTCTCTCTCTCTCTCAGTCAATAATGAAAGTCAGGACTGTGGCAGGTGTTCTTCTATCACACGATCAAACTGATGCACAGAACGAGGACAGTGTCAGCAGTGTAACTGATATATATCTGTGATACACACACCAGCCACACAGGCCTTCTGACTACTCGGATGTCACAACCAGTGATGGCATGGCAGTTCTCAGTGAAATGGAAAAGAAAATGAACAACCCTATCAGTAGTTCCAGCGAAGTTAAAAAAGAAAGAAGAGAATTGCAATGCTGGTTATGTCAACGAGCGCAGATATTTCAAATACATGGACGAGTTAGAAAAAAAAAAAAAGGCAGATTTATCTCCCCTGCCCCACCTGACTGACTGAAACAAGCACTTCTCCTCCGGTGACTGTAGGCCTATATATTATGTATAATGGTGACGAGTGATATAATATGATTTTAACATAACCGTGACATGGTTACCAGGTGGCGATGTCTGATCATGTTAAAAGTCGATCATGTTTTGTCAGTGTCAGTGTTTCATTGACCACCGCTCCCCGTCCCCTGTGTTCCCTGTGAATGGGCTGACAGCCTAAAACAGTAAAACATTCGTATTGTCTCGTGTCTGTCTCTGTGTCTGTCTCTCTGTGTCTGTCTGTCTCTGTGTGTCTTGTCTGTGTGTTCATTGTCTGTCTGGTCTGTCTCTCTTCTGTCTGTCGTCTCTCTCTCTCACACACACAACTCTCCCTCTCTGTGTGTTTCTCTTTTCGCCTCTTGTTCTGTATCTCCCTGTCTGTCCGTCTGTTTCTATCTCTCCATGTCTCTGTCTGCCTATCTGTCAGTCTCTTTCTGTCTGTCTCTTATCTCTCTCACTTTATCTCTCTCTCTCTCTTATCTCTCTCCTCTCTCTGTGTTCATATGTGTGCACCCCTGCTTCCACAGTGCCCTTTTTTCCGCCTCGCTGTCTTCATTCATTTTGTCCCGCTCCCTCACACCATCCCTCCCCCTCCCCCATCATCATAATGCTAAGTTAGTGAGCTCAGATCATAAACATGACTAGAAGATGATATAAAGGAAATAATGATGATAAATAAGACCGGCTAATTTTGTATGCAAACGTTTTAATGCTTTTGCTCCACTTTTCGCTTTCCACTATTTAAGTGAGGAGGAAATGTCGGGTGAAGTGAAGATATATATATATATAGGATGGGGGTGGGTGGTGAGTGGCCTGTGATTTAGCTGTGTGCTGCCTTTCTTCTTTAGAACTACTCTTTTTTATGTTTTTGACCTACCAGTGGAACTCTTCTGTCTTCCTCTGTCTCTTCTGTTTCTTGTTTTTCTGTGTTTCTGCGTTTCTCTGGCTGTGTCTGTGCCTCTGTGTCAGCCTCAGTATGTGAGGTGTGTGTGTTGTGTGTGTGTGGTGTGTGTGTGTGTGTGTGTTGTGTGTGTGTGATGTGAGAGAGAGAGAGAGAGAGAGAGAGAGAGCGTGCGTGTATGTATGTGTGTGTGTTAGTTTCTGTCTTTCAAGCGGTCTCTCTTTGTGTCTCGCTTTGTGTCTATTTGTCTCTGTATCTCCGTCTGTCTTTTTTCTGTCTTTCTAGCTGTCTGTCTTTGTTTCTGTCTGTGTCTTCGTTTCCGTCTTAATTTCTCTCTAGCTGTATGTCTGTCTGTCTGCGTGTGTCTCTGTTTCTGTCTCTTTGTCTCTGTCTCTATGTCTGTGTGTCTGACTATCTGTCTCTGTCTCTGTCTGTCTCAGTTTCTGTCTCTGTCTCTCTCTGTCTGTCTCTCTGCATTTCTGTCGATGTAGTCTCTGTCTCTGTCTCTGTCCCCCCCCCTCTCCTCTCTCTCTCTCTCTCCGTTCTCTTACAGTGTACGGGACTGGGGGTGTGTGTTGGTGGGTTGTTGTGTGTGGCTGTGTGTGTGTGCTTGTGTGTGTGGTGTGCCTCTGTATGTGTGTGTCTCTGTATGTGTGTTGTGTGTGCGTGTGTATGTAGTGTGTGTGTGTGTGTGTGTGTGTGTGTGAGAGAGAGAGAGAGGAGGGCAATTGGGAGGGGGGGGGGGGGCTGTGAAAAATGGGTTAGGAAGGGGTCAGAAGTTGGGTAGGTGGGGGTAAAGATGTTTTTTAATATGGAGATGTGTTGGGGTAGGGGATGGGGATGGGGGTGAAGGTGGGGCTAGTCGCTTGTCACTTGCGCCGGTAAATTTATGGAATGAATTCAACCGGCATCTCGGCCTCGTTAGTTATCGTGGGGCAGCTTGTGCGTATGTGTGTGTGACAGAAGGGTTAAGGAAGGAAGGAACAAAAAAAAAAAAAAAAAAAAAAAAAAAAAGAAAAAAAATTAATTGTGGCACGTCAACTTTTGACTTAGAAGGCGTTCATTTAGAGTTATTCTGTCTTTTGTTCGTCTGTCTGTCCTTGTCTCTCTCTTCCTTTGTTTCTCTGTCTCTGTCTGTCTTTCCTTCTGTCTCTTGTCTTTCTCTGTCGCTATCTCTGTCATCTGTCAGTCTGTCTGTCTATCGTCTCCTCCGCTCTGTCTGTCTGTCTCTCCTCTCGCTCTGTCTGTCTGTCTCTGCTCTGTCTGTCTGTCTGTCTGTCTCTCTCTCTCTCTGCGCTTCTATGCTGCGTTCTGAGTCTCACTCAGTACTCACACAAACACACACACACACACACACACACACACGCACGCACGCACGCAGCAGCACACGCATGCCACCACGCACGCACACACACACACACACGCACACACACCACGCACACGCACGCACCACGCACACCACGCACCACCACACACACACACACACACACACACACACCACACACACACACACACACACACACAACAACCTACCTCATGTCGATATGAACATTCTCGCTTAGATCTTTTTCTTTCTTAATCATAGGCAAAAGTTTTTGTCAGTCTTAGCACAAATGTGAAATGTTGAGCTCTAGATGTCGACTTCTCTTTAGGTATAGGGAAGTGGGGGGGGGGGGGGGGGGGAGGGGACAGCATTATGGAAAGGGGGGGAGGCGAGAGGGGGGCAGTGCCCATCTCCTCTTACTCGCTGCTTCGCCTTCTGGATCGCCATAGACTTAAATGGGTGGTTGCGGGGGGGGGGGGGGGGGGGGTGGAGATGGAAAATTTGTTCCTACTAACTCAACCTCCTTTCCCCATGGAGATGCAGGGGGTTCTTTCAGTATAAATAATATCCCCACCTTCTGGAAATTCTTGCTTAGAACTTTCCTATTTTCTGTCACTCTCTGTGTTTCTGCCATGTTCATTTGCTTTCTGTCATTTTCACCTATCATTTTCTGCATTAATGATCCATTCACCTGTATGTGTTCGATAAAGTCTTACGTACTTTTTCTTAGGATTGATAATTGGGTACGTGTATTAAGTGCATTTTTGGCTCTATGGAGGAGAGATATGCGGAAGCGATTTTGGGCAATTTATGCCTGTTTTTATATATGTTTTGATGTCCGTAGGTATGCTTGTATTTATATTCAGGTGTGTTTTTTTAAATCCCCTGTACGATAAATTGGATGGAGTGGTGAACGCCAGGGGCATGTCGTTAGATTATGTGCGCGAATGCATTGATATGTGTACTGAAATTTTGTTTTTTTTTGTTTTTTTGCCTGTTGAAGTTTTGTTGTTTTGAAACGGTTAGCCCTGATTTCGCAGTCGTCTAAGCTTTGAACAACAATAACAATAACTCAACCACCATCACCATCCCTTACCTCCACCCCCATTTTTTTCCTTTTCATCGCCGTCCCTCTCCCTCACCTGTTGTGGACTGATTTCTCTGAAATACGACAGCACGAAGGTCGATCTGACTTGACACCGAAAAAAGCGACTGTCTGATGTAAGACGCACTGAGAGTTGCATGCGTGCTTTACATCCGAGTTCTGGTTTCTTTTTAAAAATTTTTTTAGGCCAGGGTCGCTCGCATTGCTTCACTTCTAGGTCGAAACGGCCGGATATGTCGGTGGTAGTGCCCCGTGTTCAAAGCTTGGAGTGTGTTCAAGAGGGAATCATTACGCTCGGACAGTCCCATACGCACCCAACACCCGAAATCTGCCTGCCAGCAGCAGTCTGGCAGACTTTTGAGCCTTACGCGCTGGCAGGGTTTTTGAAATGGAGAGGTGGGGGGTGATGTGATAGTGTGGGATGTGGGAGATGGGATTTCGTCTATGAAACGCTAAAGCTGACACCACCCGAATGATGGACACCATTAAAAAGTGGTCGGTCAGAGAACAGGCCAGTTTTTAATGTTGCCGAGCTGCGATTTGAAATCGAGATATCCGATCTAGCTTGAGTGCACGGCTAGCTGTGTGAAGAGAACCAGCTTTTCACTAGTACTAGTACATGTATACACAACACACAGCTGTTGATAGAGAAACAGCACCATGTCAGTGGGAACTGAGATTATAGTGTGCTTGGACGAATGTGTTGAATACATATACCTGGAGGATGGGACGCTTGTAACTGTAAGTCTATCTATGTGTGTGTGTATCTGTCTGCTTGTCTGTCTGTTAGTCTGTCTGTGTATCTGTCTGCTTGTCTGTCGTTTGTCTGTCTGTGTATCTGTTTCGTCTGCATAAGTCTGTCTGTCTGTGTGTCTGTCTGTGTGTCTGTCTGTCAGTTTGTCTGTCTGTGTATCTGTGTTCGTCTACATAAGTCTGTCTGTTGTGTGTCTGTCTGCTTGTCTGTCTGT
>CM060308.1:53930955-53933455 GCA_030674185.1 Monoplex corrugatus
ACACACACACACACACACACACACACACACACACACACACACACACACACACACACAACACACACACACACACACACAATTGTGTCGAATCTCATAGAGGTCTGCGGATCTGCGTCTAGCTAGCTATGTACGTAGCTAAGTATGCAAGCAAACCCTCGTATGTCTTATTAGGCATTGACTAGCAAACAGCCGTGTAAAAATGCACTGAGTCACAGACTGTGGTCTCTCTTTTCGTTGTGGTGTGACCTGATCTCTCTCTCTCTCTCTCTACGTCATATCGGTTTTGCCGAGCGCACCGCTCGTTCCACTTTTCCGTATCAAAACCACAAGCATGACACTAGTAGTGTCAAGACTTAACCCTTTGACTCATGTACCCTGTACATGAACTTGCAAAAACTTAACCCTTTGACTCCCTGCAGGAAGCTGGTGGATAGGGTGAGGGAGTCTACAAGAAGCTGGTGGATAGGGTGAGGGAGTCAACGGGTTAATTAAGATTTTTGCCTTGCTAGCATGATTAGCGCTAAATGCAGGATGTTGGTGGACAGGGTGCGGGAGTCGAAGGGTTAAATCGAAATACAGATCGATGCGTTCAGAGAGCAAAGTCCAGTACTGGTCCTTATTCGGTAGCTTCCCCCTAGGTCAAAATCACCCCCACTACTGGATTGGAGTCCCAGTTTATCTCTTATCAAATCACTCGAGGTGGGTTGGGATATTTCTCTCCAACCCCCCCCCCCCCCCCACACACACACACACACGCGCGCGCCCCAAACCATTGGTAGCTAACTCTATCTAACATGGCCAACCTTGCCAGTTAGCTCTCTGTGCGTCTGTCTCTCTCTGTGCGTCTCTCTCTCTCTCTCTCTGCGTCTCTGTCTCTTTCTGTGTCTTTGTCTCTGTCTCTCTCTGTGTTTGTCTCTCTCTGTTCTCTCTGCCTCTCTCTCTGTCTCTGTTCTCTCTGGGTTTGTCTCTGTCTCTCTATCTATCTCTGTTCTCTCTCTCTCTCTCTGTCTCTCTCTCTCTCATTGTCTATATATATGTATCCGTCTCCGTCTCTCTGTCTCTGTTCTCTCTGTTCTCTGTTTCTCTCTCTGTCTCTCTCTCTGTGTTTCTCTCTCTCCTCTCTCTCTCTTTTCTCTCCACACACACACACACACACGCACGCACGCACACACACACGTGTGTCAGAAGAGGTCGAGGCGAGTAGTGATGAAATCCCGATCGTGTATTGCTCAGTAGCTACCACCGGCCCGTCACATGTGTGAAGCGACCCGACCGACCGAGCGCAGTCGTTGTCGACGAGGGACACAGGCACAGACGTTACGTCAATATTCTCTGCTCTGCTCTACTCTGCTGCTGCTGCCCCTGCCCCCACACACGCTGGTGTCCTCATCTGACACTCCCACCCTCTCCGGCCAGTTGCTGATCTTTTTTTTTTCTTCTTTTTTACAGTTTCACCGCAAAGTGCCGGTATCGCCGAGTCTTGCTGCACGCGTGTGTGTGAGTAGGGGGTGTGTCTGTCTTGTTCAGCGGTGTGGCGGCGGTTGCGATAAGTTTGGTTCGATCAAGCTTTTTTCGGAAGGCCCCTGAAACGACGTAACGGTGGGTTGGTGGTGGTAATAGTAACCCAAATTGTGATTGATTTGATCTCTTTTCCGTATTAAATGAGGAGGTGACTCGTTTTTTGTCTTCAGCTTCACTCATGTTTGTGGCTGGGTGAAGGGGGGCGTTTATCATTAATTAAGACAACGAGACTTGACAGGATCCGCTGTGTGTGTGTGTGTGTGTGTCTGTGGCCATGCCGAATTAGCTGAGTTTGAAGCCATGGTGTCTAGTTAAGGCCTTTGCCAATTGTTTCAGTGGTAAGGGGCTTGAAATCGTTTCAACGCCAGCGTTGTGACAGTTGTGACCGGTTGTTGGCGTGTGTTTGTTCCGTTCGCAGTGACATCGATACGGACCACTACCCACGTGTGTCCACATCCTTCTTGCACCCGAACCCAAAACATCGTCGGAAAGGGAAGTTAAAAAAAAAAGAAAAGAAAGAAAGAAAAAAAAGAAAAGAAACCAACCCACTACGGCAAAAAGTGGGCCAGGACTTGAGCAAGAGAGAAACTGCAGGCGGATGGTGTTGTGTATAATAAAACTTTGCATTCAAACCCGGATCACGTCTCTTTCGTTTCCACCATTACCGAAGGCAGCATGGTCTCGTAGGCCTTGACCAAATCAGCTTCCTTAATTGGTGTACGTAACCGGCGTGGTGGTGGAATGGAGAGCTGTTTGTGTCCAACTTGTAGTGAGTGATACCTGCTTTGTCACCACCGTCTTATGACACAAGTGGACCGGTTGGAGTAACCTGTCCCTATATTAAAGTAGTCTCTTTTATATATTTAAACACACAATAGAATTCGTTGCGAACTGAGCTGAGGACACGCGCGTTGCTGGTTTAGATTTTCAGGTCATCAGTTTTGGAAAGGTGGTAATTTTAACCCCTAAAGGACTCGAT
>CM060308.1:53938455-53948455 GCA_030674185.1 Monoplex corrugatus
AAACAAGTCATAAAAGTACTCCATAACGCCCGGGCATAGACA
Source organism: Monoplex corrugatus (assembly GCA_030674185.1). NCBI lineage: Eukaryota > Metazoa > Mollusca > Gastropoda > Littorinimorpha > Ranellidae > Monoplex > Monoplex corrugatus. The sequence continues at coordinate 53,938,498 of CM060308.1, forward strand.
GTATTGTTGTGGCGCTGTCTTTCCACGGGTCCATGGCCATGGTCCCTTTAACATGGCGTTGAGTAGCTTTTGACTTCAGTGTCTTCAGCTAGTCCTGACCCTACCACCCAACCACCCAACCACCCAGCCACCCAGCCACCCAACCCCCAGTGTATCAAACTTCTCTCTAACAGGGGGCCCACTGGGAGTCTTTTGTGCTGCACTCAACCCCAATCTGAAGACTGGTAGGTAGGTAGTCTTCTGGAACCGCGACTAACGGTCCCGTTTCCACTGACCCGTAACTAAGTCCTCCTCCTCCTCCTCCACCTCTCCGGAACCGTCCCACCTCCCCCACCCCACCCTACACACCCGATCCCGTGCACCCCCCCCACACCCATACCTCCCCACCACCATAGGTCTCATTCCGTCCCCTGTCAACCACCTCAACCACCGCCACCCACCCACACTACACGGTGTGTACACTTCTTATTTACACCCGACCGATCTGTACAAAATAGTTGTTGGCTCCAAGCTATGGCGGTCACTTAGCTTCATGAAGGAGTTATTAAAGAGTTTTAGTTATTCGAGAGGGAGTCCTTGCGCGGGGACAATTCCGTAGTTTTCTTTCCTCCTGACATCTCGCCTGTTATCTGTCATACTCCTTGAGCCTGCGCAAAACGCGGGCCCCAGTAGCTCAGTTGGTTTGAGTGTCGGATTCACGTGCTTAATGGTTGTGGGTTCGAATCCCTGGGGTGCGCTTCGTTAAAACTGGCCGTCTCACTGTCCCCCACCTTAACATCATTGTTGTTCTGGTGGTGTCAGTATAGGATTAGATAAGTCCCCCCCTTCCCCTACTTTCCTGGGATGGTTAATCCCGTCAGCCATATCATCTGTCGACGTAAAAACTGAACCAAATCAAAAACTGCGCAAAGCCTTATGCGCTTGCAAGCTCATGAACTGGAGGGAGGGAGGGAGAGGTGGGAATGGTATGTGGGGGATCGACGAAACATTAAGCCGACACCAGCAGCAGAACGATTGCATTATTTAAAGAATGGCCAGCTAACAGGCCGGCTTTTATGTTGCGGGCTGGGATTGAACTCGAGGTAGCTGATGTTGAGTCCGCCATGGCTCTGCGTACAAGAACCAACCAACCCACTAGTGAATTCCCAGGACAAGGGGATCGACCCTGGATCCTCAGTTCAGGAGATCGACGCTTTACCACTTGTTGGAGAATATTTGTAATATTTTTAGCAGTTTCCTAATTCGATATGCACGAGATAGACAGAGCACTCTTTTGAGTTCTTTTTTGATAGGGGGACATGAGACATTACTGGGTTAATGAATCATAAGTAAAGCGACTGACAATTGCATGACTTAATTATGTGTTTCCTATGCCTGTGTCTCCCCTCTGTTCCTTGAGTTAATATGAGTTTCCTATGCCTTTGTCTCGCCTCTGTTCCTTGAGTTAATATGAGTTTCCTGTGCCTTTGTCTCGCCTCTGTTCCTTGAGTTAATATGTTTCCTTCTTGTCTCGCCTCTGTTCCTTGAGTTAATATGTGTTTCCTATGCCTTTGTCTCGCCTCTGTTCCTTGAGTTAATATGAGTTTCCTGTGCCTTTGTCTCGCCTCTGTTCCTTGAGTTAATATGAGTTTCCTATGCCTTTGTCTCGCCTCTGTTCCTTGAGTTAATATGTTTCCTATGCCTGTGTCTCGCCTCTGTTCCTTGAGTTAATATGTGTTTCCTATGCCTGGTTGCCCTGTCTTTGTTCTCGCCTCTGTTCCTTCAGTTAATATGTGTTTCCTATGCCTGTGTTGCTCTGTTCCTATGTTCTCGCCTCTGTGCTTCAGTTAATATGTGTTTCCTATGCCTGTGTCTGGCCTCGTTCTTAGTGTCGCTCTGTGCCTCAGTTAATATGTGTTTCCTATGCCTGTGTCTGGCCTCTGTTCCTTGAGTTGTCTCGCTCTGTGCTCAGTTAATATGTGTTCCTATGCCTGTGTCTGGCCTCTGTTCCTTGAGTGTGTCTCGCCTCTGTGCCTTCAGTTAATATGTGTTTCCTATACCTATGTCTTGCCTCTGTTACTTACGCTTTAGTGAAATGCTGAGGGCTCTTTCTAGATGACGCGCTGTACAAGTTATCAATTGTAATAGTAGTAGCTGTAGAAGTCGAAATGTCCTGGGCTTGATCGATAGTCAGATTGCGTTTGGTATCGGGTTTTGGCTTCGGTAATTGCAGTTCTTACGTGGTAACTGTGATTTGCAGTTCTCACGTGATAACTGTGGTTTCGTCAGTATGTTTTAAGTGTTACACTTCAGAGGGCTTTCTTGTATGCATGCACCGTCAAATTTGCTTAGCTCTTTGCGAGGATCGTGAGACATCGATAAGAGATAACTCCGCTGTGGTAACCGGTTGAAGCAGGTTATAGAAAGTGATGGGTCCGCTTATCTTGCATGTCGAAGATTGTACTCCCTATCAAGCTTGTGTCCTTTATCTTTCCGCTTGTACCGTCTTGGGTGTCGCGGGGAGAGAAACTGAACGGTCAGCAAGCGAGGTGGAAGGCTTGAAGTGGAGAAATGTCAAGGTCTCTTTCACGCTGTTGACCCCGGTTTTCCGAGGTCTGTTTCTTCCTGTAACCCTTTAACTCCCGCACCCTTTCCACCAGTATTCTGCATGCATTATCAGCCATGCTAGCAAAGGGAAAAATTAACCGTTTGGCTCCCTCACCTGTAGGAAGCTGGTGGATAGGGTGAGGGAACCGAAAAGTTAAGTTTTTGAAGTTGTGGATAGGGTGCGAGAGCTAAAGGATTAAAATGAATCCAGATATTTGGCTTGGTTTGTCAGCTAGTTCGGATGATTTTGATGTTGGCTCTTGATAGAATGCCTGTGAGTCTTGTCTGAACCCGAAACAGTACTTATGTTGTGATTGTTCGTGAGTGATGGTGGTGTTGACGTTTTTGTTTGACGTAGGTATATTGGCACAACAAGGGTTAAATTGCAGGTATTCGATGTACGTTTTGGAATTACTCTAAACACATTCTGTTAAGAGTACAGTGTTGGTGTCTTACATAAACATTTGGCTTTGGTGTGTTGTGTGTGTGTGTGTGTGTGCGCGTGCGTGTGTGTGTGTGTGTGTGTGTGTGTGTGTGTGTGTGTGTGTGTGTGTGTGTGTGTGTGTTTAAATCTTCAAGTTGGTTCCCAAACCTCTCTCCCCGAAAATTTTGATTAAAGGCTTTTTGCCTCTTATATGACACTGTAGGTCCACCATACCTCACCATACTGTTCTTACCCACTGCATACCTGGGACGGTCATAAAAAAAAAAAAGAAGAAGTAGGCTACAGGTACGGTGTAAGTTTGTGAGACCTACCGATACTAGCTAGCGTTAGGTACTGTACATGCTAATACTATAGCTTACAGTACGGGTAGTAAGCAGCAGGAGCGGTCTTAATAGGATTCCCTTGCGACCCACCCGAGCGATGGTATGGTGCCAGCAGCGAGCGAGGTGGTGGTGATGGTGATGATGATGATGATGATGGTGGTGGTGGTGGTGGTGTTTGTCTGCCCGTCATGCCTGAAGCGTTGGACTGGAATACTAGGCCGGTGTGGAGGTCCTGGCACCTCGGGTGTTGATTTGCAGGAGCTTTGACACTCCCCACCACAGTCTCCTCCGCCCTGGCTGGCCCGGCGCCCCTTCTGCTGCCAGTTGTCGTTCCCTTCCTTCTGCCCACCCACATGAAGGTGTTAGATGATTTGCCTGTCTTGTTTACTTGTGGGTCTTGATTTTAGTACTAAAGTGGTGTTAATTTGGCACGTTGTCAGTATGGTGTTTTTTTGTTTTTTTCCATGAATGCGGTTTTGATGGGTGTGTTTGTGGTGTGTGTGTGTTGTGTGTGTATGTGTGTGTGTGTGTGTGTAGTGTGTGTGTGTGTGTGTGTGTGTGTGTGTGTGTTGTGTGTGTGTGTGTGTGTGTGTGTGTATGTGTGTGTGTTGGTGTATGGTGTGTTGTGGGTGGTGTGTGTGGTGTTGTGTGTAGTGTGTGTGTGTGTGTGTATGTGTGTGTGTGTGTGTGTGTGTGTGTGTGTGTGTATGTGTGTGTGTGTGTGTGTGTGTGTGTGTTTGGTGATAGAGGTGTGTAGATGAGTGGAGTGGAGTGATGTGTGAATGTGGTGTTGTGGTGAGAGAGGAGTGAGAGTGTGATGTGAGGAGGGTGAGGAGAGAGAGAGAGAGAGAAGAGAGAGAGTGAGAGAGAGAGAGAGATACCTCTTCCATGGTGTGAGGCAACGCCTCACACAAACAAACAAACAAACAAACAAACAAACAAACAAACAAACGAAATCGAAACAGTCAAACTCCGCCCACCTTTTGTTATTGTTGTTGTTTTTGTTGTTGTTATTGTTGTTTGTTGTTGTTGATAGACAAGAAGAAGGAAGACAAGACTTTGCCGCTCAGGTTCTTTCGATTGCTACAGCTCTGTTGCTGGATAATCGATGGAGAGAGCAGTAGTAAAGGGCAAAAACTCGGCCTGCGTTGTCAGAAACATGCGCTATCATGCATCTTCATGAAACATCGATTCTGTCGACTGATTCGGATCATTATGGCGCTTGCTAAATGTCCAGAAAGAGCCGTCTGTAGTAATTTGGTGTGGTTTGGTTTAGTGCTCAATCAATCGTGATGTGCATAGTTAGACTGTGGGCCAAGTGAACAGACAGATAGATCATCTGTATTTTGGTGAAAAGGACGTAGAATTTATAATTGTGGTCATAGTCCTTTTTTTGGTTTAACTCTTTGACTCCTGCACCTTGTCCACCAGCATCCTGCCTTGTGAACCGAGTTACCAAAGGAAAAACTGAACCGTTTGATTCCCTCACCCTATACACCAGATTCGATAGGGTGAGGGAGTCAAAAGGTTAATTTTTTTTGCAGTTGGTGGGTAGAGTGCGGGCGTCAAAAGGTTAATTAAGGTGAGGTTGGCTTGATTGATTTAAGAATGGGTAAGGCGATGGGCGACATCTGTTGTACTGGCAGGCCCAGATGATTTGCGCTGAGAGAACAGTCCTCCGTGTATTGTGTCATTTTGATGAAACATGTACCGTATCATCATATTTGTTTTAAGTGTGGGGAAGGTGTTGGGAAGGTGGGGGTGGGTGGAGACTAAATCTGCCATCAGCGTGAGTTGTAAGATGCCTATATCTAGACATGTATGGAAGGACAAGAATATCTCCATGAAACACAACGGCAGATGTCATTCAGGATACCACAGATTTATAGAGATTGATCGATTGACAGCATTTGATTCGGGTGGTTTTAATGCTCTGGATAGCTTATTGCTTTGGAAGGTTTGGTTTTTCTCTGCACAAGGTTCTCTGCAATATTGTACTAATTCCTGTGACCATGACTTCTGATGTAGGCCAGTGCCGCTGATATCCCTCCTGTTTTGTCACTGCTAAACTTACAGATATACCTTCCTGTTTTGTCACTGCTAAACTTACAGATATACCTTCCTGTTTTGTCACTGCTAAACTTAACAGATATACTGTCCTGTTTTGTCACTGCTAAACTTAACAGATATACTGTCCTGTTTTGTTACTGCTAAACTTAACAGATATACTGTCCTGTTTTGTCACTGCTAAACTTAACAGATATACCTTCCTGTTTTGTCACTGCTAAACTTACAGATATACTGTCCTGTTTTGTACTGCTAAACTTAACAGATATACTGTCCTGTTTTGTCACTGCTAAACTTACAGATATACTTCCTGTTTTGTCACTGCTAAACTTAACAGATATACTGTCCTGTTTTGTTACTGCTAAACTTAACAGATATACTGTCCTGTTTTGTCACTGCTAAACTTAACAGATATACTGTCCTGTTTTGTTACTGCTAAACTTAACAGATATCTGTCCTGTTTTGTCACTGCTAAACTTAACAGATATACCTGTCCTGTTTTGTCACTGCTAAACTTACAGATATACTGTCCTGTTTTGTTACTGCTAAACTTAACAGATATACTGTCCTGTTTTGTCACTGCTAAACTTAACAGATATACCTTCCTGTTTTGTCACTGCTAAACTTAACAGATATCTGTCCTGTTTTGTTACTGCTAAACTTAACAGATATACTGTCCTGTTTTGTCACTGCTAAACTTAACAGATATACCTTCCTGTTTTGTCACTGCTAAACTCAACAGATATACTGTCCTGTTTTGTCACTGCTAAACTTAACAGATATGCTGTCCTGTTTTGTCACTGCTAAACTTAACAGATATGCTGTCCTGTTTTGTCACTGCTAAACTTAACGAGTATGCTGTCTGTTTTGTCACTGCTAAACTTAACAGATATGCTGTCCGTTTTGTCACTGCTAAACTTAACAGATATGCTGTCCTGTTTTGTCACTGCTAAACTTAACAGATATGCTGTCCTGTTTTGTCACTGCTAAACTTAACAGATATGCTGTCCTGTTTTGTCACTGCTAAACTTAACAGATATACTGTCCTGTTTTGTCACTGCTAAACTTAACAGATATACTGTCCTGTTTTGTCACTGCTAAACTTAACAGATATACTGTCCTGTTTTGTCACTGCTAAACTTAACAGATATACTGTCCTGTTTTGTCACTGCTAAACTTGGAATATAGGTTGCGGTTAAGACATTTCTGTCAGTGTTCCTTTAATAGACAATAAACGATACCAAGTTGTTGGTCAAAGATAACGCCGTGTCCATACAATGTTACTCATTTTGACAAATATAGGTGTTGAACTGATAACGCCACATGGAATTATTTTACATAACCATTGTTTGGGTGTCGTGTGTAAAAGGGAAGGCGGGCTTGGGTATGATACAGCAAGCACTTTGACCCAGCTGACAGGGTTTTTTAAAGCCGTCTGACAAAGTCCAAGACGAACTGTTGCATTCAGTCATTAATCTTTCCTTTGATGTTGATGGAAAGCGACGTGAGTTATTTGTGAAGGCAAGCTAAATCTCGGACAACAGTCGGTCGAAAGATTACGATACCAATACGAGTTATAATCTTTCGTGTTTTCTTGCATGCAGAATGAGGCTGACTATAGAGATCGTAAGGCAAGGTTTAGCAAGAAGAAGGTAAATCCGCTCAGTTTGGTCAGATGTAAATTCTAATCTTTTGTTTGTTTCGGTGTGAGGGGTGAGGCTGGCTTTTATGTAGACTATTATAATAATCAGGGCGCAGCCAACGAAGAGAAAATAATCTGCAGTATTTTGGTCGAAGACCTCTCTAAAAATGTAGGAGAGTCGTGGCTCTGATGTGGAAGTAAGACCGGCATTAGTGTAACAGACTGTACGATTATAAAACGAAATCAGTGTTGGGAACAACAGTCTAAGACCCCGCGGTTTAAATAATCCTGGATGGGCCCATACTGCAGCTGAGTGGCTTAGTTAGCGACAGAACTGGCCACTCGGCACTATTTTGGTGTGATGAGGGTGAGGCTTGGGTTTTAGCGTAAACTTAAGGTGTCTGGATTGGGATCGCCGCGACCACCACCACCACCACCACACCACCACCACCACCATCACCTCACCACTACCGCCACCCCCACCACCCCCACCACCACCAATTTAAGATCAGGTATAATGAAGTAATGGTGGATTGTTGTGATCCAGACAGACAAACCTGTGTGTGTGGTGAACTGTATTAGCGGCTTTGCTTGTCTTCTTCTTTTTTCCTTTTTTTTTTTTTCTTCTCTTCTTCTTCTCCTTCTTCTTTCTTGTTTTTCCCAACCTGCCTGTGGTGCCAGAACAAGCAGGTAACGAGAAGGAACGGTGCCAGAACATGGGTCTCGTGTCTAGTTGGGGGCCGATAATGCTGCCCAGCTAGCTAGCTAGCTGACTGTATGTATCAGTCTGTATGTAGTGTGCCATGTTTTGATTGGAGAGGCCAGCGTTCTTGTGAAGAATGGCGCTTGTTGCCTTCACGCTTCCCCCTTGTGCTGTTTTATCTCTCTGCTGAATCCAGAAACCTGTCGAGATTGAACGCTTGCCTGTTGTGCACGTAGAAGTGGCTGGCTTGCTAACTTGATGTGTTGTGCATGTTTCCTCCTGTCGAAAATCCGGCTGATAGTCTTCTAAAGGAAACGGTTGTTTTGTTCAAGCACACATTTAAAAAAAAAACCAAAACAAACAACACCTCTTTTTGGATCTGAGCGTTTTGGAGTTTGAACGCTTGGTTTCGTGGAACTTAGTAAGCTGAGTGTTATCATCAGGTCTGTAGCGTGCCTGTTTTTTTGATAGGATTAGCCAGTGTCTGCAAGGATATACTCGTGTCTCACACACACACACGAACACGCACGCATGGACGCATATGACACGCACACTCACACACACACACACACACACACACACACACACATACACACACACACACACACTCACTCACACACACACGCACGCTCTCTCTCTCTCTCTTTCTCTCTCTCACACACACACTCTCTCTCTTTCTGTCTCTGTCTCTCTCTGTTCCTCTGTCGCTTCTGTCTCTCTCTGTTCCTCTGTCTCTTCTGTCTCTCTGTCTCTGTGCCTCTGTCTCTTCTGTCTGTCTGTATGTTTCTGTCTCTGTCTGTCTGTCTCTGTCTGTCTGTCTCTGTCTGCTCTCTCTCTCCACTCCATCTCTTTCTCTAACTCCATCTCTCTCTCTGTCTCTCGCAAAACAAAATCTTTGAGCTCGAACGCTTGCTCGGGTCCGAGTGTATTAAAAATGGGAAACTATGTTTTAAGTGTTTTTCTTGGTCTGTAGTTGGCATGTTTTGATTGGAAAGGCCAGGCTTGGCTTTGCAAGCAGAGCTTGTTGTTATACACCTACATACGCCCCTGCGGAAAAGAAGGAAGGAATTGAGCTTGAACAGATGGGTGAGTCTTGCTGACCTTGCGCTTTGAGGAATGATAAAACACCTGGGACGCCTGGTAATTTGCGGGGAACTTCGCTAGAATGGGGAAAGAGGCGATTGGCCGCCTTGATGGCCGTTTTAAAGTCGTCTAATTGGTTCCACGCCACAAGCGTGGTGAGTCTGTTGTTTATGAAGCCATCGTTTATGGCTTGTTGTATCGGTTCCCACCGTAGTCAGATTGTTGTTTTCGAAGTCCACACTCGTGGAATTGGCAGCTGTAGAGTTCTCGGTACTAGGTTTTCTGCCCTCATAGTTGGAATTGGAGAATGAACATTTGTGCAGGAGGTATTCATTACTCTTAAGACAGTTCAGGGAGCGAGTCATCCAAAATCTGCTGTGACTGAAAAAGGGATTTTGAACTTAGTGCAACCACCACCAGTTCCTGCTGTAGTAGGTGATGTCTGTAGTATAGATTAGGAGGTAACAAGACATTACGAACGAGACTTGGATTTTATGTCAAAAGACGATAGAGTCACTTGGTTTTATGTTTAAAGACAAATAAGGGACTCTAGTGTGTGTGAGAAGGCAAACGAAGGAATCGGTCTTATGACAAAAGACAAAAGAGGGTCTTAGTTTTATGTCAAAAGACGAATGAGACACTCGGTTTACTGTGTAAAGAGAAAAGAAAAACATTGTCTGCGCATCCTTCTTTGTTGTCTTGTCTTCACTGCCCAAGTAAAGAGGTCTAAGTCTCATCGATGTTTTCGCTTTGTAGGTGGATGGAGTTTTGCTATTTGTTGTCGATACGTACGAATTCTGTGTTCCTAGTGTTGATTTTGAGGTTTGTTCTACTACTGGTGTTAACTTCTCTGCATAGTGATGTCTTTCGAGAGGAAACCTGCATCGTCAGTAAATTCAAGATCTTAAAGTTGGCTGGTGAGGGTCTGCTGGAGGCCCGTATTCCCTTTATTGGTAGTCGTTTTTGGGATCCAATCTCTATTCTCAAGCAAGAAGATGGTTGGAGACAAGATGTAGCCTTGTCTGACACCTGTCCTGTTCACTGAAGGTGTCAGTCAGCTTGCCGTTGTTAATTTGATTCAGTGATGTGTGTGTAGCTGTCGTGTAGCT
>CM060308.1:53953455-53955955 GCA_030674185.1 Monoplex corrugatus
GACTGTGAGGTTAGTACTTTCAGGTCAGTGGTAATAGTTTATATCGGGTACGTATCATTGTGTTTGGATTAGCCTGTTAACAACATTTTACTTTCCTCTTTGGACTTACCATTGCAAGGGAGTTAACCAGCTTGCTTTCCTCTTTGGGTTTACCATTGCAAGGGAGTTAACCAGTTTGCTTTCCTCTTTGGGCTTACCATTGCAAGGGAGTTAACCGTTCTGTCCTTTTTGGGGGCCAGGAATTGGGGGTGTGGGGTGGAGAACTGTAAAGACATACCTGAGTTTAGTCTACTTGGCAATGTATCCCTGGCTGGCATTTTTCTGTTTTATACGCAGCGAACTTGTTATTCTGAAATCACTTTGTTGGTGTTGCCTCCCAGCGCGTTTATTAACCTTTTGATTCCCACACCCTGTCCACCATCATTTTGCATTGTCAACCATGCTAGCACGGCAAAAACCTAACCCTTTGACTCCCACACCTTGTCCACCAATGTTTTGCATTGTCAACCATGTTAGCAAGGCAAAAACCTAACCCTTTGACTCCCACACCTTGTCCACCAACGTTTTCCATTGTCAACCATGTTAGCAAGGCAAAAACCTAACCCTTTGACTCCCACACCCTGTCCACCAGCATTTTGCATTGTCAACCATGCTAGCAAGGCAAAAACTTAACCCTTTGACTTCCACACCCTATCCACCAGCTTCCTGCAGCAGGAAGCTAGTGGATAGGGTGAAGGAGTCAAAGGGTTAAGTTTAGGAAGCTGGTGGATAGGGTGAGGGAGTCAAAGGGTTATATGTTTCCAGTTTGTGGATAGGGTGCGTGAGTCGAAGAGTTAACACAGATAGCGAGGTTTATTGATTGATTGATTTATTTGGTTCAGTTTTTACGTCGACACCCACCACTTCAGGTGATATGGCCGACGGGGGGATAACCATCCCAGGGAAGTGGGGGGAAGGGGGACTTATCTAATCCTGTACTGACACCACCAGAACAACAATGATGTTAAGATGGGGACAGTGAGAAGGCCAGTTTTAATGTAACGCACTCCCGGGATTCGAACCCACAACCATTAGCATGTGAATCCGACGCTCAGATCAACTGAGCGTATGGGGCCCGCCTGCCAGGTTGTTGATGTGCTTGTGTATACATATAGATAAGTAGGACTAGTCAGTCCATGGTGATATGTTGGACCGTTCGTCTACTTCATAATGCAGAGTGTCCGTGTAACGCCGATACGTAATGTAACAGCTGGTGATGCTTCGTCTTTTTCTTGGTTACGTCAGCGACTGGCGTTAACCGGGATGAGTCACGTGTTCGGAATGGCTGTGCCTATCTATCCCTGTCTGTTCTGTCTGTCTCCATCTCCCTTTATTGTCTACTTATTGTCTGTCTGTACAGATCTATCTGGATACATCTCTTTTCTACGTGCATCTATAGATCTGTCTGTATCTCTTGTGTGTTTCCTTTTTTTTTTTTTTCCTGCCTGTGTCTATTATTATCTCTTTCTGCCTGTGTCTGTCTGTCTGTCTCACTTCTGCCTATGTCTGTCTGCCTCACTCTCTGCCTGTGTCTGTCTGCATCTCTCTGCCTGTGTCTGTCTGCCTCACTCTCTGCCTGTGTCTGTCTGCCTCACTCTCTGCCTGTGTCTGTCTGCATCTCTCTGCCTGTGTCTGTCTGCATCTCTCTGCCTGTGTCTGTATCTCTTTCTGTGTCTGTCCGTATCTCTTTCTGTGTCTATCCGTATCTCTTTCAGTCTCTCTCTCTCTCTCTCTCTTCTTGTCTCTCTGTCTCTCTGTCTCTCTGTCTTTTTTTCCCTGTGGTTGTGTCTCTTTTTTTGCGTTTGTATTTTTGTCTGTGTCCGTATCTGCTTTTATCTGTGTCTGTGTCTCTTTCTGTCTGTATCACACTATCGGTGTCTCTTTTTGGTCTGTATTCTCTTTCTACCTGTATCTGTTTGTATCTCTTTCTGTCTGTGTCTGTCTGTGTCTCCTTTTTTGTTTTGTGTCTATTTCTACCTGTGTCTGTACCTCTTTCTACTTGTATCTCTTTCCACCTTGTGTTCTTCACTGGTCTCTGTATCACTTTCTACTGGTTGTGTCTGTCTGCTATCTCTTTCTGAAGTATCTATATCTCTTTCTACCTGTGTCTGTCTGTTCTGTTTGTACGTGTGCATACGGTATCTCTTTCTGTATGTGCCTGTATCTCTCGCCACTTGTATCTCTCTATATCACTTTCTACCTATATCTGTCTGTATTTCTTTGTGTCTGTATCTCTTTCTATTTGTGTCTGTCTGTCTTCTCTGTACTTGTATGTCCGTCTCACTTTCTACCTGTGTCTATAGATATATTCTTTCTACCTGTCTCTCCTTCTCTCTCTTCTCTCTCTCTCCCCTCCTCTCTCTCTCTCTCTTCTCTCTCTCTCTGTCTCTTCTTGCTCTCTCTCTGTCTCTCTCTCTCTCTCTCAAGAATTTCTACTGGTAGTGGTTTCATCTTGTTAGGA
>CM060308.1:53958455-53960955 GCA_030674185.1 Monoplex corrugatus
GTGGTTGTTTTTTGTTGAAAAGCTCATATATGTAAATAGACGTTGAAAGAAACGACGAAGGAACAATCCTTCTTTCTCTCTGTTTCGGGCGCGCGCGCGCGCACCACACACACACACACACACACACACACACACACACACACACACACATACACACACACACACACACACGCACCACACACACACACACACACACACACACACACACACACACACACACATACACACACACACACGTGGACTCTATTTGTCTATCTCTCTCTTCTCTGTAATTCGGTCTTTCTCTGTATCTCTCCCCCCCCCCCCTCTCTCTCTCTCTCTCTCTCTCTCTCTCTCTCTTCAGTCAACCCCATTAGCCACTGTCAGCAAAACCAACACCAGTACCACGCAGTCAGTCGAGTTGCTGGCACTTCCTACAGCAAGCAAGCAGAGGCAGCAGCAGCAGCAGCTAGCAGATCGATGCCCACCCTCAGCTTGGGGGAAAAGGGCAGAAAGAAAGGCTGTCCCGTCGTCTGGAATCGGTCGTCTGGAAAGCCAGCAACACTGGACTGGACTAGTGCTGGTAGTCTACTGGTAGCCAGCCTACTGGTACCAGCCGCCCAACAGTGCTGTGCTGTGCTGTGACTACTGCGATGATGCCTGCTTGCTTGTGTCGGCTGCGGTGTGTGTGTGTGTGTGTGTGTGTGTGTGTGTGTGTGTTAGCGTCTAGCTCGATAAATATCGATGATATCACTTGGCCCCCACCCCCACTCCCACTCACCTATAACTAAGTCCACCCACGCGCGCGCTTGCACGTTCGCGCATGCGCGTACGCACTCACATACACGTGCGCGGGCGTTGTGCAAACACGTGTTGCGCGCACGCACGTACACTCACACACGGATATATACAGTCATTTTCGCGTTTAGACACGCTCTTTTTCTTTTCTTACCCCCCCCCCCCCCTTTTTTTTTTTTCTTTTTCTTTCTCTCTTGCTCTCTGTCTCTCTGTGGCTGTATCTGTCTGTCTGTCTCTGTGTGTCTGTCTGTCTGTCTGTGTGACTGTCTCTGTGTGTCTGTCTCACACACACACACATATAGACAGGCACACACACACACACACACACCACACACAACACACACACACACACGCACGCACGCACGCACGCACATACACACACACACGCACGCACACACACACACACACTCAAACAAACACACACACACACACACACAAACACACACGCAACACAACACACACATACACAACACACACATACACACACAAACACAACACACACATACACACACAAAACCCCACAACACAACAAAAACAACACACACAACACAACACAACACAACACAACACAACACAACACACAACACAACACAACACAACACAACACAACACAACACAACACAACACAACACAACACAACACACAAACACAAATACACACACAGCCAACAAATTACACACACACAACACAACACAACACACACTCACACACACACACACACAACACACACGCAACACAACACACACACATACACAACACACACAAACACAACACACACACACACACCCACACATACCCCACAACACACACACACACACCAACACACACACACACACACACACAACACCACACACACACACACACACACACACACACACACACACACACACACACACACACACACACAACACACACACACACACACACCACACACACACAACACACACAACACACAACACACACAACACACCACCACACACACACACACACACACACACACCACACACACACACACAAACACATACACATACACAGAGGGGAAAAAAGATACAGAGTAGGTGGAAAATGATGCTTGCGTGACAAATCATCGTCACGTCTGTAGTGCTGAATCATAAAAGAAAAGATAATTTTCTCGAGTGGGTGTGAAAAAGAGACTGAGAGCAAGAGAAGGAGCGGGTGAGTAAGGGAAAAAGGTGGGGGTGGTAAGCGTAGTGTAGAAGGAAAAAGGGACTGAAGAAAGGAAAGATATAAATAGACAGATCTATCAATACACGCTAATTTGTGTAGACCATTGTCGTCAATGACCCTGACCGTTTCAGTGTACAATAGGACGCGTTTATCGTTTATGCTAATTGAAAGAGAGCTTGCAGGATTCTATTTTATTTATTGTTACTGAACTGAAGTAGACCCTAGTCATCAATGGCTCTTCTATTTAAGTGTATAATAGGACACTTTTTTTTATATATATTTTTTATGCTGATTGAAAGAGAGCTCGCAGGATTCTAACACCGTTTATTGCTGTTGCATAGCTATCGATAATTCTTCCGTTTCAGTGTATACAATTGGACGCATTTAGCTTTCATGCCAGTTGAAGGAGTGCTTGCAGGATCGTATGCTATTCAGTATGCTGTTAGCTGGTCGTGCCACAAAGAAAGAAAGAGACTTTGCTGATTTGTAGACTGACCGGTGTCATCGATTGATTGCTCCTCCGTCGCATTCTCCA
>CM060308.1:53965955-53968455 GCA_030674185.1 Monoplex corrugatus
TCGAAGCTTTGTGTGGTTCATGCTCAGTACATATAATAATCAGAGGTTTGAGATTTGAAAAAAAATAAAAACAGACCTTCACTCATTTGAGGAAATTTGGAAGTATTCGTGTGTTCAGAACAGCTCAGTAATTTACGCGTGAGATGGCCGCCGTCGGTTCCATTACAGAATCAAGCCGTTTGTGTCAGTCTGTCAGCTGAGTGTTTTTTGTTTCCATCGCGGGCGTTATATCGATTTTGTTTGTAAGTTCACTGGAACGAGCTTTTGCGACAACACGTCAGAGTGTTTTTACTTACGAGATTCTTGTTAGACACACACAGTCTTGGAACAGGAGAGGGCAGGGTGACTTCTGGACTGTAGCCAGTAATCCTCTCCCTCAGGACGTTGCTGTGACGATCTTCCTGCCGGTACCAGGGGCAGTGTGACTGTCGGTACTGCTGCCGATTGGTCACAGACACACACACACGCACACACACACGCGTGCACACACACACACACACACACACACACACACACACACACACACACACACACACACACGTACGCGTGCGTACACACCACACACACACTCACAGCTATGCACGCGCGCACACACGTACGCACGCACGCACACATACGCGCGCGCACCACACACACACACACACACACACACACACACACACACACACACACACACACACACCACACCCCACATACCCTCATACACACACTCTCATACACACACATGCACGCACATACATGTCCTCTTACACACGCACACATATACCCTTATATGCTCTCTCTCTTTCTATCTCTCGCTCTCTTTCTCTCTTTCTCTCTCTCTGTGTCTGTCTGTCTCTCTCTCTCCCTGTGTCTCTCTCTCTTTCTCGCCCCCCCCCCCCCCCCAATACATACTCATACTTTTTCTTCCTCTCTCTCTCTCTCACACACACACACACGAACGCACGCACGCTCATCATATGCACACACACACACACACACACACACACACACACACACACACAAAAGAGGCACACACGCGCGCACGCTCGCACGCTCACACGCACGCAGTCGCATGTGAGGTCCAGGGTGTCGATGATGACCGTTGTGAGATCAGTTGTTGTCCAGAGATGTTTTATAAAAGCGGCCAGCTCATGACTGCCAGCCGCTAAACTGATCTCTGTCGTTTTGGGACCATCGATTGGTTTAGGTCGGAGGGGGAGGGAGAGGACCGGGGGGAGGGGGGAGGGAGAGGGAGGAGGTTGTAAAGCTCGTCAGGTTTGTCAGAGTCAAGGTTCTCTCTCCATCGACCCGCGGTGGAAAGTGAGCCATCATCATTCGTTTCATTTGTTCCATCCATCCATCCATCCGTCCGTCCATCCATCCATCCATCCACCGATCTGTAGGCTCAAGCAGTCTTCTTTAACCTTTTGACTCCCGCACCCTGTCCACCAACTGCAAGAACTGAACTCTTTTATTCCCCTTGTCCTATCTACACTAGCATCCTGCAGGAAGCTGGTGGACAGGATGACGGAATCAAAAGGGTTAAGTTTTTGTTTTGCTAGCATGGTTGGCAATGCAGGAAGCTGGTGGACAGGATGCGGGAGTCAAAGGGTTAAATTAAACTGCGCGTGGCGGCCATCAAGAGTTTCACACAGTATCGATCGACCCAGGGTGTGGATGGAGCTGGTTTTTCTTCTGTTCTCTATGTGTGTGTGTGATGCTGTGGTTTCTGGACAGTGGGTGGCACTGTTGAGCATGCTTTTGGAGACTGTGTGGTCCTGTTACTGGATGCTTTTTTTTTTTTTTTTTTTTACTTCCGAGATTGTGTACAATGACTGTCAGGCCAGCAGATCAAGTAACTACAAACGATAAGACTTAATTTGTAGTCATGCTGCGTAAATCCGCGAAACACTGAGTCTGTAGAATATCGCCAGAGTTTTTGGATAAACGTGATAGTGTTGTGGTTTTACCGGGTATACCCGTATTAGTCATAGATTGACCCTCTAAGCACTATGTTTTGACCATCGTGTGTTCTTTTGTCTGTGCCACAGGACGGTGAGGAAGCCAGTATAGCCTATCACTTGGGGACCCTGTGGTCCAGCATGGACCTGGACACGCCCATCAAGTGCGAGCCCAACAGCCCCTGGGCCTCAGCCGCTGTGCCCAGCCCACCCTGGACGAGCCCTTCTCCCGCGACTTCTTCGCGGACTACCCCACCCAGGATGATTACGGCTCGGACCCCTCCTACCAGGGGGACAGCCCCGAGAGCGGCAACATCTCCCCGGTCAGCGTCGAGAACGGCAAGGTCCTGGACTTCTGCTCCTCCAGCAGCACCTTGGGCTCGCTGGTGGTGTCGGACCAGGAAAGTCCCGATGGGGTCAAGCGCTTGTGTCTGGTGTGCGGGGACGTGGCCTCGGGATATCATTACGGCGTCTCCTCCTGCGAGGCCTGCAAGGCCTTCTTCAAGCGCACCATCCAAGGTGAGGAGCATGTTTTTTGTTTGTTTGTTTGTGTGTTT
>CM060308.1:53973455-53980955 GCA_030674185.1 Monoplex corrugatus
TGTGTGTTTAAAACGTTAATCTAAGTGTTAGCTTTCTTGAAAAAGACTCTTGATACCAGCAGGATAGAGAGTGTACATGATTCGTTTTCTCGATTGCAATTAGGCAAAAAGTATGAACTTTAAAGCCAACGAGCAACCCTGTCAGAGTAAAACATGTGTATTCCCCAGCGTGTATCGCAGTAAATTTTAGTATTTTTTGTTTTTTTTGTCGTCGTGTTTATACATACATACATACATACTATCACATACATACATATACATCATACATACATACATACATACATACATACATACATACATACATATACATACATAACATACATACATACAATACATACATATATACATACATATACATACATACATACATACATACATACATACATATACATATACATACATACATACATACATACATATAATACATACATACATACATACATACATACATACATACATACATACACACATATACATACATACATACATAACATACATACATACATACACACATACAACTACATACATAATACATACATACAACACATACATAATAATACATACATACATACATACAACATACATACATACATACATACATACATACATAACATACACATACATACATACATCAATACATACATACATACATACAACAATACATACATACATACATACATACAACACATAAATACATACTACATACATACATACAATACATACATACACATACATCATATACATAATACATTACATACATACACACATACATACATGTAATAATATATATAATATATAATATCTGTATGTATGTATGTATGCATGTGTATTTGATTTTTTTTCCCCCTTTGAGTTGGGGATAGGGCGACGAGAGATTGATTTTTATTGCTTGGTCGGTCCTTTTCAAAAAAAACAAACTTGCTTTTTCCCTCCCCTCCCCCCCTGGCCCAGACCTAACGGTAAATACACGCACACATACACACACACATCTATTTTTAAAAACTCCAGTGTGCATATTGACAATGATCAAAATGCGGTTCTGTTCAGGTGGTGGATTGAAGTTGGAAAACGTCGTTACGGTGACAAAAGAACTATTGAAGATCAACCCTTTTTTTTTCTCTCTCCTTTCGTCGTCTTTTTTTTTTTTCTTTCTCACAGCCGACAGTTTTAGGACTGAGAAATAAGAGGAGAGATCAAAACAGTTCTCTCTTTCAATGTGATTACTTACAAGATGCGTGTAATTCTCTGTGTGGGTGTATGTGTGTGTGTGTGTGTTGTGTGTGTGGTGTGTGGTGTGTGTGTGTGTGTGTGTTGTGGGTGTGTGTGTGTGTGTGTGTGTGTGCGTGTGGTGTGTGTGTGTGTGTGGTGGGTGTTTGTGTTTGTTTAAGTGTGTTTGTGTTTGTGTGTGTGTGTGTGTGTGTGTGTGTGTGTGTGTGTGTGTGTGTGTGTGTGTGATTGAGTGTGTGTTTGTGTGTGTGTGTGCGCGCGCGTCTGTGTGCGTGTTTGTGTGTGTGTGTGTGGTGTGTGTGTGTGTTTGTGTGTGTGTGTGTGTGTGTGTGTGTGTGTTGTTTGTTTGTTTGTCATTGGTTCGGTCAAAAACGGGTGAAAGGCAGAGACAACCCCGACTCTGTCTTGAACGACAATGCCGCGCTGTTGGTTTGTTGACATAGAGAGATCGTTTACTGAGGTAAAGGCATATAGAAGAGTGTGCGCGGTGTGTGTGTGTGTGTGTGTGTGTGTGTGTGTGTGTGTTGTGTGTGTGTGTGTGTGTGTGTGTGTGTGTGTGTGTGGGGTGTGTTGTAGTGGTGTTTGTGAGTGTGTGTGTGTGTGTGTGTGAGTGGTGTGGTTTGATGTGTGTGTGGTGTGTGTTTGTGAATGTGTGTGTGAGTGTGTGTGTGTTGGTGAGTATTTGTGAGTGTGTGTGTGTTTGTGAGTGTGTGTGTGTGTGTGTGTGCGCGCGTGCGTGCGTGCGTGTGTGTGTGTGTGCAAGATGGTGTGAGTCGAAGTTGAGGTGAGGAAAGACTGAAGGAGAGGGAGTATGAAGGAGGACCAAAGCAAACTGTCGTTGGGATTGGGGGTCAAGTTGTTCGATGGAAGTCATAGAAGCCTCCCCCTTCCACCCAACGTTGACATATCTTAAAACGGTGTCGAGTCCCACTCAGTTGTTGAGACGTTTGAATATTTAAAAATCTGAAGAGTCCGTCCCCAGGCCCAACGTTGACATTGTTAAAGGTGGTTGCGTGCTTCCTTATGCAAATGACGCTGGGCTTAACCCCTTTGTGACTCCCGCACCCTAATTCACCAAGAGCAAAAAAATCAACCCTTTGATTCCCTCACCCTATCCACCAGCTTCCTGCAGGAAGCTGGTGGATAGGATGAGGGAATCAAAGGGTTAAGTGCAGGAAGCTGGTGGATAGGGTGAGGGGATCAAAGGGTTAAGTGCAGGAAGCTGGTGGATAGGGTGAGGGGATCAAAGGGTTAAGTGCAGGAAGCTGGTGGATAGGGTGAGGGGATCAAAGGGTTAAGTGCAGGAAGCTGGTGGATAGGGTGAGGGAATGAAAGAGTTGTTTTTTGCTTTGCTGGCATGGTTGACAGTGCAGGCTGGTGGATAGGGTGAGGGAATCAAAGGGTTAAGATTTTGCTTTGCTAGCGTGGTTGACGATGCAAGATGCTGGTGGACATGGTGCAGGAGTCAAAGGGTTAATTTTTTGCTTTGCTAGCATGGTTGACAATGCAGGATGCTGGTGGATAGGATGAGGGAATCAAAGGGTTAATAAGATTTTGCTTTGCTAGCATGGCTGACGATGCAGGATGCTGGTGGACAGGGTGCAGGGGTTAAAGGGTTAACGCGAAACAGAAACGGGTGGCACACGTGTGCCGCATGTACGTCCGCTTTGGACCCGACTGTGCCTGTGTCACATTGCCACGCAAGGTGCGGTCACGGAGACCCACTCTGAAACTGAAAACTTGACATAGATTTAAAAGCCGTTTCCGCCTATGCGAAATGACTTGTCCGAGACGGCTAGCAGTTTGTGCGTGCAAGTGGATCTATGGATCTGCATAATTATCTGCAGTGCTGTGCGTAGCTCGTGTCAAAAATGCGTTGAGACCGTAGATCACCGACTTAAAGTTTGACACTTTTGAAAAGCTTTGCCTGCTTTGCCCGCTTCTTTGAAAGTTTTCCCGCTTCTTGCACATCCGACTTGTGCGAAAGAGGTACCAGTGGTATGTGCGTGTGGATCTGCATATTTGCATATCACGTGCCATATACAGTGAAGTTATAGATAGAGTCCAGTGCAAAGCTCGACATAATGATCTTTGAAAGCTTTCCCATTTTCACATCTGATTTGTTTGAAACGTGTGTACACGAGTGGTACATGCCCACGCCTCTTCAAGAGATTGTGACTGGCGTATAGCGTGATACTGATAGGCGCATTGAGGTCATAAAGTGGGACTGGAAAATGATTACAGCTCTCAATACGTCTTTTTTCTCCATTGCTTTGGCAGACTTTGAACATGTTCAAAAATGAAAAGCCCGAAAACTAGCTGCACAAAGAAGCATTTGAGCAACACCTGGCCGTCTAGAGGACTTCCCAATATATGAATGTGGGAGGAAAGTCCGCTTGTCTATTTAAAAAAAAAAAAAAAAAAAAAGTCGCAGTCGTCATTTACTCTTATCGTTGGCATTTCACGCGGTCAGGCTACATCTAGCGGTGAATGTAGCCATTTTTCAAATCCCATTGTCTGCCAGGTACCAGGTGCCCAGTTGAGAGGCTGGACGTGATACCTCGCCATGAAGAACCTCAGTGGGCGAGTGCCATTCTCGTACGATGTTGATGAACGTGTAGACATTTTCGTTGTATTGCATGGTACCGATTGTCAGAAGGCGTTTGCAGACCGGATACCTCTGCCGTCAGCCCTCCGGGTTTCCTGTAAAGACTATCCTGCCCTTAGCTCATTGCCTGAAGACCTATGCTGAGAGCGCGAGGGTGACATTTCATCATTAAGTACGATTAACTAAAAGACGTCGAACCTTGTAGGTCGTAATGTACAGTTAACGGTTTTTAGTTAGTTTTAACCAGAGATGATGTTACGGGTTATGATACCAACCACGAACCAGTCTGAAGCTCCTGATGTTTTGATAAAACCCCAAAGTATAAACGGAGACAGAGGGAGGACAAGTGAAACTATGACGTATTGGAATTGTCACAAGTGACCTCTTCAAGCGCCCAATTTCATTGAATTAAGTCGTTGGTGGCATGTGCTCTTGGCTGAAGCATATCAGTGCTCTTATTTGGTTAATTCTAGGGATTTCTCCGCGATAAAAAAAAGTAATGTCCTTCTTGAAGTACGAAACGTCCACTAGAACGCCTACTTGTTTCAACATTGTGTGACACTCTCACACGCAGGGAAAAAAAAGTCTACAAGAGAACAAGAGACAGAACAAACATCCTGCTCAAACCCAGACAATGCAGG
The DNA here is from genome assembly GCA_030674185.1 of Monoplex corrugatus. NCBI lineage: Eukaryota > Metazoa > Mollusca > Gastropoda > Littorinimorpha > Ranellidae > Monoplex > Monoplex corrugatus. Next base: position 53,977,932 of record CM060308.1, read on the forward strand.
CATCCTTGGTGTGTGTGTGTGTGTGTGTGCGTGTGTGTGTGTGTGCGTGTGTTGTGTGTGTGTGGCAGAAGGGTGAAGGGCATAAACTGTAGCCTCCTTTGTAAGTGTTCTGAGCACATAACTGAAGATTGCAGCCACATATTATGTTAACACAGCGGCAAGTCGAAACAGGTCGGCGGCCAGTTAGTGTTTTACGTAAAACCCTGTCAGGAACTGAGCCAATAGTACTGTACACGTGATTGACCATTAGGAAACACCTCCTCTCGTCAGTTTGGTAACAGTTCAATCAGTGTGGTGTGTGTGTGTGTGTGTGTGTGTGTTTTCTGCCTATCGAGATTGGGTTTATGTCAGTGTGTGTGCATATGTGTGAATAATATGGATTACGAAAAAGCATATATAAGGCATAGAACGTTACTGTGTGTGTGTGTGTGTGTGTGGCGCGCGCGCGCGCACGCGCTTTCTTAGGGTACCTGACCCACAAATGCCAAACATTACGTAAGTCGAAGAAGGAATAATCAGCAGTAATAATTTGACCAAGAAGAACAGTAACAGTGATGGTAATAATGACGATGATAATGATGTTGGTTGTAGCTACAGTGATGTGACAACATCACATTGCTTATATCTTGACCTGCTTGCATTTTAGATCGAATAACGTAGGCGGGTGGGTGTCTGTGGTCAATTTGAGCCAGCTGTGACCACTTTTCGCGGTGTGAGGTGTACACACACACAAAATGGCTGCCATTGGAATGTAGCGCTTGTTTTGTGCCTGCTTGCGCTCCTCGAAAAAGCCCTCACTTCTGATCCATCCCAGGCCATTTTTCCCCTTTAAACCTTGAGATGTGCTTGCAAAAATACCACCAAGCTCCATGGCAGTTTGCAGGAGCTGGTGAAAAACTGTCACATTCATCCAAAACAAGTGTGACTGCCCGCATTCAAGCAAACAGGAACCAGAAAAAAAAAACCTCGAAAAAAGAATAAGAACGCGTATTTAATACAACAAGACAAGACAGGCACACATTTTCGGCCAACTGACCTTTGTCAGCCTAAGAACACAAACAAACAAACACCAGATACAAAAATTAGGAGAAAAAGACTGAAACTTCCCTGCTGCTCCGTCCAGTGTGAGAAAAGGGATAAACTGAATAAAGGAATAAACTCGTTGTTAGATTTGGTGGTCTCACATTGTAGAGGTCGAACGATAGAAGAAGCAGCAGCTATCAGCAAATTGTTGCTTGGAAGTGAAGTTGCGGATTGACCTTAGCTGGTCCAGCACCTTTTCCAAGCAAATGCTTTTCCTCTCCCATCCAGACCCCCAAGACGATCAGGTGTAGCTTTCTGCAACTTCCTCGGGGTTGGTTTGTCTGTAAGTCTGGTCTCACTCAGTCCGTTTGTTCACAACTGAACCACTCTCCGGAGTCCGCAAATTGGGCTGAAATGCATTCGGTCACATTGGGAAACGAAGAACTCTGCAACATATTATTATCACACTGTATAGTATTCGAGTTCGATGGACAGCAAAGAAAACAAACGAGACAGTCTTGAAAGAGGCAGACACAAGAAGATCGTTAATAAAGAAGATTAAGAAAAGACAAAGCAACATTTATAGGACACTTTATGAAGAAAGGTGAATTAGAACAAGAACACCTGGTCACAACAGGAAAGCTGGAGGGAAAGAGAACACCAGGTAGACCCAGGGGGAAATGTTGGACGGACTTGCAGGGTGGCTGAGGACAGAGAGGGTGGGAGATGTACTTGCAGCGACGAGGGGATATATTCGTTTGGAGGGGGGGCCATGATCGCTAACGCCATGCAGCAGGGCACATGATGATGATGATGATGATGTATAGTGTTCACATGGATTAAGCTGAAACATCCTTTATTATTTCTTTGGAATACGCTGCAACAGCCTGTAATTCCTACGAGCTTTGCAAAACCAGTCCGGTGTGGATATTTGGCGTGAGGGCAGTTTGTGATCAGGGGCGTCGTTGTAGTGTAGCTGAAGATTACGAGAGTGGGAGAGAAGAGGCGGTGGAATTCTGTGTTTACTGACCCGTAGAAACAATTTGTGTGCACATGTTTTGCCAGTTAACCCACCCTTGACTCTGTGCCAACAGTGTGTGTGGGGTGTGTGTTGTGTGTGTGTGTGTGTGTTGTGTGTGTGTGTGTGTGTGTGTGTGTATGTATGTGTATGTGTGTGTGTGTGTGTGTATGTGTATGTGTGTGTGTGGCTTCTTTTTGCGTTATTTGTAGCTCCCACCCTCACTTTTGCTGAAAGTAAAAAGGTTTCACTTTTCGAAACAGTTCACGTCTTTTGAAACAAGGAACTGTACGTGCATAATGACTCTTTGTGTGGGTCTCTAGGTCTTTGTCCCTCTGTCGTATATGCACTTCATCACGCAGACAGCTCCAGTCTTTTGAAACAAGGAAATAGCTTATTCCGTCCTCCCACATCCGCACCCCATTCTGTCTGTGTCACTGTCTGTGTGTTTCCCCCTCTCTCTCTCTCTTTCACACACACACACTCTCTCACACACACACACGCGTGCGCGCGCGCACACACTCACACACACACACACTCTCACACACACACACACACACACACACACACACACATACACACACTCACACTCACACACACACACACACACACACACACACACACACACACACACTCACACACACACACACACACAACACACACCACACACACACACACACACACACACACACACACACACACACACGAGAAGTAGCACGTAGGACGTTTAAATTAAACAATAGCGTGTGTCATTATACGAGCGTAGTCCGCCAGTGTTTCGATCAACAGTTCAGCGTATTTGTTTATCCATTGTGTTATCCCCTCTTTCTGGAAAAGTCTGTGCTTGAAATTTCCTCTTCTCTCTGTCTCTCTCTCTCTCTGCCTCTCTGTCTCTGTCTCTCTCTCTCTCTGTCTGTCTGTCTGTCTGTCGCTCTCTCTCTCTCTCTGTGACTTGCTTCTTTGCTTTTTGTTTCATTTATTTC
>CM060308.1:53988455-54003455 GCA_030674185.1 Monoplex corrugatus
GTGAGAGAAGAGAGAGAAAAGAGAGAGAGAGAGAGATGCTGTTAAAAATCCAAAATCTCGTGATGAAATCTACAGCCATATTATAGCGCGAGATGAAGCCTCCAGCGGTAAATCATGTAAACCCCTCACGCCTTCGTGTTTCGATCAATGATAGTATAGTAGCGTCAGTCTAAAAATACACACCATCTAATCAAAAGAGACGATGTCTCTATATATGTATGTATGTGCGAGCGTATACCTGGTAATAATTGTCTTGTCTAAACATTATCGTAGCAGCCGTTTATAGGGCGTTGGTTGGGTGGGTGTCATGGGTTATTTCGGAAACTGCCACGTTGTGCTGATCAGGTTAATTATTTATTTACCTTTTTGACGTCTTTAAACATTGATCGGCTGGTGATAACGTCAAGGTGTCGTCGATTAGCTGTGACGTCAGTCCTCGGATTAAAAAGAAGAAGAAAAAAAAAAACAACGTAAAACATCTGGACAGCTCATTTGAAGATATCGTTTTAAATTTACATGTGTTTGTCTCTCATAGCCCTCCTCCCCCCCCCCCACCCCCTGCTCTCTGTCTCTCTGTCTCTGTCTCTCTCTCTCTCTCTCTCTCTCTCTCTCTCCTCTCTCTCCGCCCATCCGCGCCCATCCCTGTATCCATCTCAGTGGTACAGCATATTAGGCGTGATACTGAAAACTTTATGATCATATGTGTAGTGCTTGAGTTGAAATGGAATGCTGCATTGCCATGAAAATTCCAGCCTGACAGTGTCGATTTCTTACAGATCCCGTCCGTTCTCTTCCTCTTAATTTCAAGACCTGGCTTTCTCAGTGCATAGGGAGGGGGAGAGAGAGAGAGAAAGAGAGAGAGAGTGAGAGAGAGAGAGAGAGAGAGAGAGAGAGGACTTGACAGTGTGTAACCTTGTGTATTGAGCAAGGCAGCAAGACAAAAGGCTGGACTGTTCCAGTAACGACATAAACGTCTCAGCTTAATGCCCCCTTCCCCCCTAGGCCTACCCCATCCATTTTCACCATTCCTCCCAGTGTTATTTATGTTGTGTACCTGTGAAAGTATGACGAGTGTGGTCACCCCACCACAATGGTGTCTTTTGTGTCTTGTTGACAAGGCGTGTGTCTTGGCTGGCCTTGTAGAATTTGCTTTGCTTGCTTTCTCTCTTGCTTTCTCTCTGTCTCTGTCTGTCTGTCTCTCTCTCTGTGTCTGTCTCTCTGTCTCTATCGTCTGTCTGTCAGTTTGTCTGTCTGTCTGTCTTCTCTCTTCTTTCTTTTTCAGCCTGTGCGTCCCATCGTTTCTCTTTCTCTGTACTACAGCGTATGTGTGTGTTCACCACCACCCCTCCCCTTCTATAGTTCTGTTTGTGTCTGTCCATGTCAGTCTGTCTGTCTGTGTCTGTCTGTCTGTCTGTCTGCTCCTCTCTCTCTCTCTCTCTCTCTCTCTCTCTCTCTCTCTCTCTCTCGCTGCAGATGTGTGCGTGTGCACACACACGCGCGCACGTGCATTCCTGTCATAGAAATTTTCCATTGATATTTTATCTTCCTCCCCTTCTGCCCCCCCCCCCTCTCTCTCTCTCTCTCTCCCAAGCCCTGCCTCAGATGTGATTTACAAAGCTACCGAAGAAGTAGAGCGTACAAAGTCCAACAAACGGTCAGCTGTTGGCCAGCCTGTGGGTGTACATGCAGCATTGTAGTGTTATCAAGATCATTGTGATAGCCGCATGGCGCTCAACGTGGCAAACTGTCGGCGTTATCACGTTGACGTTAATGTAGGCGCATGTGCTGGGGTCGACAGATGGTGGTTCTCTTCTGCACAGGGTGACAACAGCTTGCTGCCCATTTGAGGGAGTTTTGAGTGAGGAGTGGCCCTGTGTTAATTGTAACTGATCAGATAAGGCCCCTACCAAAATATGCTCGCATCAGATTTGTACGTGAATTTTTGCCTCATGGGTACCAGGTTTGTTTTAATACTTGACTCCCACATCCTGTCCACCACAGCATTTGTCATCCATCCATCCATGCTGACAAAGACCCTTTGACTTCCTCACCCGATCCACCTCGGGATGCTGGTGAATAGGGTGAGGAAGTCAAAGGGTTATGTTTTTGCAGTTGATAGATAGGGTGAGGAAGATTAATTAAAGGGTTCATTGTTCGGCCTGTTGACAGTATCATTTCCAGACAATTCGTGTGCCCAGTTACGATTATGCCCCTTTCAGGTGTTACTGTTTGTATATAGTGTCACGTCGTTGATTTAATAAATAAAACCAGTCTTGTCTGTGCTTGATGTTTGTTGCGATTCTCTCCCTCTGCTTTGAAAATATTCTGGTTTCTTGTTACTGGTTGTGTGAAGTTAAAGAAGTTGTAACTGAACTTTAGATTAAAAAGGAACTTATTTGTGTAGCGGAGAGGCGTGGTAAATAATAGGATAGGCTATGCGCATGCATCTTCGTTTAGCGAGAATGTGTCGTCTGCATCCGGTTAATTGTATGAGTGGCAAGCAAGGACGTCAAAAAGAACGGGCAACATTAAACACCAGGAAAGGTGGTTTTAAAATGAGCAGACGGTGGAAAACTGCGGAGTTCCCATTCGTAAGTGTGTTGCGAAACGATTGAGGCGTGTTTCGTAAAATGGTTTCCTAGAAGTAGACCTTTAGTTTCTTGTCAATAAGCCTTATAAAAGGCACTATGACAGCGAAGCTCAGGCAAGTTGTTGAAGCTCAACAATGAGTGATGACAGATTTGTTTGGTTTGGTCGTAGCATGATAGTTAGATCTGCCGGTCGTTCATGATTTGATCCGTAGATACTGTAACAAGGAAAAAGGGTCGCAAAGTTCACATTTGCAGAGTAAACCTGCTTCAGTGAGTATAATGTGCTTGCAGTTTGTTTAGTACGAATGCAGAACAGAACGAACTTCTCTGATCGTCCAACGTCTGTGGGGGTCACGAAAATAACCGTAGAGATCTCATGCTCACTGCTGCACTATATACACGATTTTTTTTCCTATATAATTTTGTGGTTGATTGTCGTCAGACAGATTTTAAATTGCAAAAGCCAAAGGTTTCCTGTATCACAGTGTGTGGCACACTGAAAACTATTTTAAGTTGTGCGTGTATGCTTGACAGGGGCATAACTCAAGTTGCGCATGACGGTGAAAATAAATGGCGGAGCGTTCCGATGTTTACTTGTGCCGCTGTTCCCCTGTCCAAATAAAAATAAAAGCTATTATATTTGTTGTAAAAGACAGTGTAGATCTGTCCGCGTGTCTTTCAGGTTTAGATCTAGTTCCATGACCATAGTTTACTGAAAAATAATGTAGATCTATTCATTTAATTAAAGTACCCGGTTAAATCATAGAACGTGGGTAAAAATTCCCAGACTTTTCTTTTCTCTTTTCGGGTCCTTAGACTTAGTCTTACCCCCAACACTCACACATGGGATCTGTGTTGCTGTTCAAGGAGAAAACTGATCCTAGTGGTGACAGTTTCTCTCTCTCTCTCTCTCTCTCTCTCTCTCTCTCCCCTCTCTCTCTCTCTCTCTCTCTCTCTCTCCTCTCTCTCTCTCCTCTCTCTCTCTCTCTCTCTCTCTCTCACACACACACACACACACTCTCTCTCTCAGGAACAGTAGTGTCAGGGAGCAGTGATAGTGCTGTCTTACTGTTATTGTGATACTTATAGAGAGTCATAAGGTAAAGATAAGGTGGCTCGAATCAGCAAGCTCGTAGTTCATCTGACAATAAATGGTGGTTGAACTGAATTAGTTACGTACCTTTGAATTTGATGAGGTAGTCATAGAAAACGTCATGAGTTCGATGTATGTGGGAATTGTGGTTGGGCTGTGGGTGGGAATGAGGATTACGTGTGGCAAAGATGAAGAGATTGAAGGGTGGGGGGGGGGGGAAGACTAGAGTGCTGATCGATAGCACATGACCTAACGCAGCATGTTGCTCGTGCTCGTCTAATTAGCATCAATTACAACCGTGCTTTGAAAATTGAACGAAAGCTCTACACGTGCGTGACCTGAGGACGGGCGCTGTGACGTGCCCCCTGTGATTTGGAGGGAATGCGAAGCCATTTTTAGCCCACAGCCATTTTCTTTCTTTCCTCGCTTAGAAACGGGTTCCAGTTTGGCAGGGAATGACGCTGTGCCGTTCTCAATGACCCCCGAGGCACGAACAAAAGCTGACAGCATCAGTTGGTCGTGGCCGCGAAGATGCCGATATGACACGGAATTAATGGCATTCGGTATTCGTTCAGGAGATATTTATGGCGCTCAGACAGTTACGTAAAAGTTTCAGCCGAGTTGCGGACAGGTCTGGTTATTTAAGAAGTAGGAGTACCCTCGATTGTAAGAACGCTTACGTCAAGGCGTGGGAAACAGTCACGAGATCAAAAAGATTTGGTACGTAGGTATCTTTTGTTAGTCACGAAGTTGACACTACCACACTGATAATGTAATAGGTCGGTAGGTACATTAAACATGGGACTGTGCATTATGTTAGCAGTCATCGTGACATTGCAGATACCTGCATTATGATAACGGGTTCTAGTTCAAGTTTATATTGCTCATAGGCTAGCCGACCACTAGAGCCATATCAAGGCAAACAAAAGAACGTCACATGAATGTGGAGGTAATGAATACGGCCTCTTTTTTTGTTCCTGTGGTCGCGTTTAGATTGTTATTCTGAAACATATTTTCTTCGTCAATCTTTAGCCAGGTTGGCCTCCGCTGCACCGCATCGTGTTCGTGATAAAGGCGACTTGGTATGCGTAAGTGATGTGGGAGCCCATTTTAAGATTTAAAGTAACTAATGTGATGTAAAACAGGCTCACACGTTTGGGTTTCTTTTGTACGTAATTTATGAATCGTGGGATTTAGAGATACAGGGTTTTATGGTGGCTGAGAGAATGACAAAATACGCTGCGTGTGTGTGTGTGCTTCTGTGAAGTTACTCTCCTAATTGATTTGATTTTTTTAGGGGGGGGGGGGTGGAGGGCGGTGAGTTTGAGATGTATGTTTACATCTGCGTTTGTTCTTGATGGACATTGAATATTCTTGCTGTGGGCAACTCGATTTGCACATGCAGGCGCGTTCACACACACACACGCACACACACACACACACACACACACACACACACACAACACACGGGCGCGCGCGCGCATGCAAGCACACACACGCACAGAAGAATACAAAAGAAGAGAAGAGAGGGAGGGGGCATCTGGGCGTTTTCTTCCTTATTACAAACAGCCTGTTGGACTTTGAACTTCCACGTTCTGTGCGCCATTCGTCACGAATTTAGAGAAGGATCGATTGTGTAGCTATTGTGTTGCGTGGACTCGACCTGTAACGTGCCTATTTCTGCCTTTGGCAGGTCAGGTAGAAAAAGCTCTTGTACGACTTGGAAAACGGGGGCATGGCAGAGTTGAAAATGAACTTGTATTTGGTGTCGCTGGTGATGATGTTTTTGTTTTGTTTCGTTTTGTTTTGAATGTGTGTAGGAGGGGGGGGGGGACAAGAACAGGAAACAAGACAACAGTAGAGAGTGTGGGGGCAGTCAAAGGAATTGCGTCATTGTGCATCGTTAGGTTCGATCGCAAAGAGTGTTGTGAAATGGAATCAGTCACGTCAGCTGCCTCGCTTCCTTATGTGTGTGCGTGTGTATTGATGGTAGGGAGAGTGGGTGACAGAATGGAGGATGAGAAAGAAAATATAAGAGGTTTCTGTATATAATGGGAGGGGGGAGGATAAGGGGGAGAGTATAAGACGAAAAACAAAACAAAACTGGGAATATCGTATTTTTTGTTTTGTTTTGTTTTTCACATCATGGGTAATAATCCGTAAGCGATAACGAAATGCTACGTGCTTTTTCACACCAAGAGAAACATTAAACTACCAAACTTGAGAGAAGAGGAGAAGAGTTTAAAAAAAAACAGGAAGCAGCAGCAGCAGCTTAAATCGATAAAAGGAAGTCTCTGTCTTATGACCAAGAAAACTAAAGTTGAAAGAAGTATCTCACACATAACAAAGGACACTGGAGGAGTAGGAGGAGTTGAAGAAGGTAGTCATTGACTAATGTCTCATAACAAAACAGGCTGACGTCTGGTTTCCAGTAGACAGCGAGCGAGTAGCAAGATCCAGAGAAGGATAGCTGCACAGAATGAGGACATTTATTGTGTTTTATTTATTCATTTATTTTTTTGTTTTTTGTTCTTTTGTTCTTCTTTGTTCTTCTTCCTCTTCTTATTTCTCTTCTCTGTCTTATCGTAGTAGATGATCCCCCCTCCCCCGCCGCTTTCGCCTGTCCTCCCCACCCCCTCCACACGCATTCTCTCTCTCTCTGACGCGCGCGCGCACACAACGCGCGCACACACACACACTCACACTCACACACACACACACACACACACACACACGCACGCACGCACGCACACGCAAATCGCACTTCTTTCTCGGTCTTTTACACTCTGTCATTCTCTTCCTCCTATTTCTAATTCCCTTTCTGCAATCTCCCGCACCCCCACCCCCCGTCTCTCTCTCTCTCTCTCTCTCTCTCTCTCTCTCTCTCTCTCTCTCTGTTCAGCCCCTCCCCATCTCTCTTTTTCTCTCTGGCAATCTGGTAGCAGGCTCTTGTAGGCGGAATGCAAGCAATCAAGAGTGATAAGCAGCAGCAAGAGGCCAAACAGTGGTCACTGAGAATCGATTGCAAGCCACCACCTCCATTACCTTACGTGCCCTTTTCCTCCATTCCCTCGGGTAGGAAAAGGGAATGAGGTAGATAGAGATGGTGTAGGGGACAGGGTAAGGAACCTGAGATAAAACGTTGGACGATTATAATGCTTTTGAAAGCCAGGGGAAATTGGGAAAATAGATTTTTTTTATTTTTGTAGTGGCGTTTACAAGTTTCCAAAGCTAGCGGAAACGAGAATGTTCGACGGGGAAGTGGACGGGAGGTGGTGGGTGGGTGGGGGTTGTCCCAGTATATTATGGTGGACTGTTTTATGAGCTTCCAAAGCAAAAGAGAAACTGGAGGATTCGTCTGCAAACTTTCGATTTTCTTCCCAGCCACAGTCGCGCTTTTCAAGGTCCCCCCCCCCCCCCCACACACACACACAAACACACACAGATACGCGCTTCACGACCACCATTACCACCACCATTTGTGGCGGCCTTTTTTGTCATGGAAACACTGGTATTTAATGCTTAAGGGAAATCCTTGAATAAAATAACCTGATCGACCAGCTAACGCTCTCGCATTAGGCGCCGCTCATGCGTATAGCAACGACTGATAAATTTGATCGTTGCCAAGAATGCACTTGGTAGAGTGATTATCAAGGAAGCGGCAGTTCGTGAACAGTGGCAGTTGCGTGCGACCACCCTCAACAGCCGCCAACAGAATACCGATTTTTCTCTCAAGAAGGTAACAGTTTCCCATAATAATAGATATCTCTCTCGCTTTCCCTGGGAGGAAAAGAGGAAAGTGAGGAGACGGGGTCGGTGGGGGAAAGAGGGTGCTCTGATTTCCCTGGGCATGTTGCCATCCTTGTGGCCCGTCAAGGCAAGGGATTGTATTGTGTGACGTTGGCCGTCACTTGGTGCGTCAGCATGTCGTTTTAGCCAGCAAGCTTCTGAGAACGTCAATGCACAGCAAGGTTTCTGTCGAGGTCACTGACCTTGCTTGATTGACTGATGGACTTTTCCTCCTCGTCTTTCCTGTCTTAGGAAAAGGGATCATGTTGGTTTCGATCAACAGCGTTCAGAACAGCGGTGTCTTGTTTTGATTTATGTGTCTAGAAAGATGTATCAATGCAGTTGTGGATTTATGTTCGATTTAAAATGATTAACATCTAGAACCTAGTCATTTCAGGTGCTACTCATAGATCTCTTTACTGTCTGTAGCAGGACTGGTCATAGGTTTTGACTCTGCTATTACACTAGGAAGTAGTGTATGGTAGAAGTTCAGTGAGCCTATTGCTGTGCGCATGAGGAACGTTAGTTCTTGATTTAACGAGAGAACATGCGAAAATATTTTTACTGAGGATTCCAGGGCTGCTTAGTTATTCGTGCCACTATGAAGGGGCGGGGGTTGGGAAAGGGGAAAGGAGGCTGGGAGTAGGTTTCACTAATCGCAGTGTTATCACTTGCATTTCCACTCGCAACACTTGCATTTTTACATTTTTAAATATCATCATAATCCCAGTATTGAAACAGCTCCAGCTGACACTTGTCGCAATCAACAGTTGTTCTATAACTGTCACTTTGTTGCATGTAAGGATTTCGTTGCATGTAAGGGGGTTAGGCTGGGAGGGAAGGGAGGAAAGGGAAGGGAGGAGCAGGGACGAGTGCGAAAGACCTAGCAGGCATAGTTGTTCAAAGCCTTCCTGGTTATTAAGATGGCCAGCGTCCACCTTCGAAGCCACACTGCTCGTCCATTAAAGCGGTGTTGACCCAAGACCAGCAGTCCATCCCCCATGAAGCTTGCTTGCAAGAGTGTTTGACTAGCCATCTTAGGTCACAAGGTCAACATAGAGAGGCAACGGGACTCTGTAGTTATGGTTCTGGGATTTCAGTATCGACCGTAGCCATGGTCTCTCCTTAAAATGTCGAGCTTAATAGTACATGTGTACCAGAAGACGATGATGATTTGAATTGCTAGTTATCATGATTGTACCGATTCGTAGGCAAGTTTCTGTCATGTCTCGCTTTGCCCACCCATGCCCAAGGCCGAACAAAATGGAGGCTTAACGTTCGCGAACCATTATTCATACATGAGGAAAAATGATGAGTGAATCGATTTCAGGATCGACAAAAATGCGTATCAGGTGATTGTAGATTTCTATTGACATTTGTTCGTTGAGGCTACCTTGCACTCGGCTACTTTCAGTATGCATCATACCAGTAACATATCTAGAAAATGATGTCTACACAGTATAAGAAATGGAAAGAATTTTTTTTAATCCGGCTATTCCACACAATGTATATAAAAAAAATAAAAAAATTTTTAAAGAAACTTTTTTCTTGTTGCGAATTGTCAGGTTATACGAGATTCGTTGTATCAACTGTGTCTGTCGTAATATGCAGATTACGTACAACTTGTAGAGGAATGACTAGCAGACCGCCTTCGAGACAGTGGAGGAGAAGCCATTAATTCAACAGATAGTGCGACCGGGTTGGATACATAGATGGCCAAGATCTGGTGCTAGAACGGATCGTTGCGCAGTGGCATTGGGGATGTTTGTTCTTCCGTCGACGTTCGAAGATCTTGCTCTATGTTTGTCTTTGCCGCTGTCTTGTTTCTCTCTGTCTCTTTCTCTCTCTCTCTGTATGGCTGAGTGGTTCAGCCTTTCCTGTCTGCTCTGCCCTTGATATAGATATAATTACAGAGCTTTGCACTGAGAAATATTTTTGTTAGAATTTCTTTTTCTTCTTTTTTTATTTTTTTAAAATTTATATTTTATTATTATTTTTGTTGTTGTTGTAAAAAGTGAAATAATTGAACAGCTTGAGCATCGTCGTGCTCTTTTCGATCTCTTAGAGAGAGAGAGGAGAGTTCAGGTCTGATTCAGATCTAACCGCGTGCGCGCACGCGCGTGTGTGTGTGTGTGTGTGTGCACGGATTAATTTGTGCGGATGTGCACCGCGCACCCGTGTACATGTGTGCGTGTTTCTTTCTCTTTTCACCACGTCAGCAGACTAAGTAAACTGCTATGTCTGTGGCAGTGTTTACTTCTTGCCCGGGATGACGGTAACGGTTGAAGGTGGCGGTGATGATTATGGCGTAAACGTGATCGATACCGCTTCCTTCCGAGCGGTAGAGGCAGTGGAACAATCGGCCTACTTTGTAAAGCTCTTGATGATAGGGAGTTTCCCCAGACCCTCCTTCCGCAGCTCCGCGGGGCTGCGATCAATTGCTATGATTATTGCTGTTGCACACAAACTTGCTAATGTGTGCTATTGCTGTGAGCATGAATGTGCGCGCGATTGTCTGACGGGTTTGTATGCGCTTAGATGCTTGTACTCTCTGTCGTACAGACGCAAACGCACATTATAAACATGCATGCACGAATAGGGATACGCTGAGGGCGGATGTACAGGCAGGCATATTCGCACACAAATACACACGCGCGCGCGCGCGCGCACACACACACCACACACACACACACACACACACACACACACACTCTCTCTCTCTCTCTCTCCCACACACACACAGACATACACATACACATAGATACACACAGAGAGACAGAGACATACCACACACACACACACACACGCACACACATACACACACGCGCTCACACACGCGCGCGCGCGCACACAGACCAAAACACACACACACACACACACACACCACACACACACACAAAAAGACGGTAAACACAGAAAATCATTCTGTTTGAGGAAATCACAATTCTTTTGCCCCGCGGTCGTCAACGCTGCCCCAACATGTGATAATAAGAATAACAATTATTTGGAATAAACGTCGGTAAGCGGCTTTGGGTCGATAATTAAAGGGTAACGAAATGGGTCGAGATTCTCGTTTGTTGCGTAGCAGTGTTATCCTCCAGCCAGGTAATCTACACGTTACAATTATGTTAACCCGCAGGCTGTTCGATTTTATCTATGCGTTTTGTTCCCCCTGAGGGTGTAGGCCTTAATTTGCAGCGGTGCACCCATGATACTGACAGACAGCCAAGTGGCTCATGTTCTCTATTTCTGTGTGTCTGTTTGACGCCTCTTCTCTCTCTCCCCCCCCCCCCCCTGTTCTCGCTTTGCTCCTTATTGACACTAATATGTCCCTTAGTAACAACAGTATATATATCTCTTTCTCTTTATCTCTGTCTGTCTCTCTCTCTCTCTGCCTGCCTCTGTCTCTATGTCTCTGTCTGTCTGTCTGTCTCTCTCTCTGTCTCTCTCTCTCTCTCTCTGTCTGTCTCTCTCTCTCTCTCTCTCTCTCTCTCTCTCTCTGTGCGCGCGTGGTCGTGTGCGTGTGCGTTCCGTAGCCGTTCAATAGCACTCACTGCTCTGGGGTGTTGCCGTGCCCATGGTAATCATATTGATGTGAAGTTTTGGGTGAAGGAGGGGTGGCTTAGTGATAACTTGGATTTCTTTGAACCACCCACCCACCCCAACCCTAACCCCGGTTAGACTATTTTTTGTTGTTGTTTTATTCAAGATGTAGATGTCTATTATTGGCAAAATGTAGTTACAATCTTATCAGGGTAGCTGGATTTCGGTGGATAGAGAGAAGCCATCAGTAAGGACTTCGATCAAGATTGTCACTTGTATGATTATTAGCAATTATGTTTAAAAAAAGAATTGTCTTTGTTTGTTTGTTTTGTTTGTTTTTTTGTGTGTGGGTGTGGATGTTATTGTTTGATTATTTTCAGTGTTATCACAACTGCCTCTCTTTCACTTTCACACTGTTTTTTCTCTTGTTTTCCTTCCACCTTCCTTCCCTCCCCACCCCCAATCTCTCTCTCTCTCTCTCTCACGCGCGCGCGCATACACACACACACACACACACACACACACACACACACACACACACACACACACACACACACACACACACACACACACACACACACACACTCTCACTCACTCACTCACTCACTCACGGAAATCATTCCTACTGCATTGTTAACCCACGTACGTCCGTTCAGTATCACATAATGTCAGTTCTGCAGAGCGGGTGGTGGTGATTAGTATTGATAATTGATGTCTGCAGAGGGAAAATTGATACAACGGAGTTTCGACGGTTGGGTGGGTAGTTTGTTCGTTCGTTCGTTCGTTTGTTTGTTTGTTTGTTTGTTTTAAATCAGCAGGGACAAACGAGGCTGGCTGATAGATGAGGCAGGATTGTTTTTTTTTAGTTTTTTTTTTAGATAGCAGCAGTCGACCCCGTTGTCAGGTTATTGTGTAGAGTTTGTAGCGTGACTAGGTTAATTATTAAGCTGTACTTTATTCCCAACCATACCCATATATAACCCTGAGGTCGCAGGAGAGCGAGGGAAGTGATAGAAACCCGGATATGCGCGGGTAAGCTTTTTGAGATATGTTGATAGTCTGGAATTTGAAGTTTGTCAAAGAGGGATTCATCATACTTGGGCAGTTGCGTATGCGCCGCACCCAAATCTGCCAGCAGGTCGTCTGGTGCAAGTCTATTCGCAGGCAAGGTCCTGAAATGAACAGGGGATTGGAACTTGTGATGAATCAACACCACCACCAGAATGATAGCAACATTATTTACCTAAGATAAGCAGCGAACAAGCCAGCCTTACTGTTTGCGGGATGGGATTGAAGTCGGGACGTGCGATCTGAGTCCCGTGGTTCTATCTATCGAAAATGACAACAACAACAACAGCAACAACACGAACTTTGTTGGTGACAATGACAGTTGTATAATCTCGTGACGTACTTTTTGGCTTGTATTGAAAGTGACCGTGATGTTGTTGGCTTGGAGAAGTGGGGTGATAGAGACCTGTTTACTCCATTGCAGTGTTAATAACCCATAGCGGCTTGAAGCCATGTCCCGAGTGCGTTGTGATGATGATGTTGATGGTGGTGGTGATATTGATAAGTTTGGAGGGCAATCCATCTCAGTGTTAATAACCCATAGCCGTTGGGAGACGTGCCTCCTGGGCGTTTTGCTGTTGCAAGTAGGTGGTGGTGATGATGATGATGATGATGATGATGATGATGATGATGATGATTAGCCGTTATTCTGGAATATCGCCTTCTGTGTGAACGTAGGCCGTGTACAAGAAACATCTTGTGCTCTTGGTAAGTTTTGGGTTGGGGTTCATTCGCTTTTGGGGGATTGTTACAGGTTGTCGGAGTGCAAGGGAGGGGGGAGGGAGGGAGGGGAGAGAGAGAATATGCTCGGCCAGACAAACAACTAGAATCAGGAAGACATGCAAGCACGCGAGCAAGCAGGCAGGCAATAGCAGAAAGACATGCAAACACGCGAGCAGACAGACAGACAAGCAGATAGCCAGGCACGCAGACAGGCCTGGCCAATCCGGAATTGGTGAGGATGGGTAAAGAAGTGAAGGAGGTAAGAAGTGAGGGAGGGGGGGGGGGGGGGCGATCAATAAGCGCGTGGCGCACACAGCAGTAGCAGGCAGGCAGGAGAGGCGACATCTCGTTTGTCATCAGCTGCAACTGATCCACTTGCAGTCCATGAACGAACGTACGCCACCA
Organism: Monoplex corrugatus; assembly: GCA_030674185.1. Taxonomy (NCBI): domain Eukaryota; kingdom Metazoa; phylum Mollusca; class Gastropoda; order Littorinimorpha; family Ranellidae; genus Monoplex; species Monoplex corrugatus. The sequence continues at coordinate 54,001,668 of CM060308.1, forward strand.
GACACGTTCAGAGAAGTCTTGTTTTTAAACCCACTGCACCTGGTCTTAAACTCGCTGCACCCACTACAGGGTGTCTGTTGTGAAGGTCATTACACCCGATTTGCCCACGAACGGTTACTGTTGAGGGTTCAGACGTCTTATGCTGATATGGGATCACGACGCTGTGGTTAAATCAGGATCCTGGACTTCTCACTGGACTGGTTGCCATTGGTGCATGAAACTAAATGGCAGTGATTGTCAAAAGTTTAGGAGCGTATGGTATGAGTTACTCCGTTCCAACCCTCTTCCCCCCGATTTATTTATTTATTTTATTTATTTATTTATTTATTTATTTATTTAGTGTGTGTGTGTGTGTGTGTGTATGTGATATGAAACTGTTAACCCCTCCCATCTCCTATAATTAACCACCTTCGTATAAGGCCCTCATGGTGAATTGGTTGAAACCCATGGCACCTGTGACGTTAGTGCATTTGGAATTCGTTTCCGAGCACGAAGACGTCATCTTGAGAAACTGAGAAACTGAAACTGTTATTTGGACAGCGCCTTGTATACACAATCGCTGTCGTTGCTGCTGTTGTTGCTGCTAACGGCTAAAATCAGGGCCTCTGAGCAACCTGATAGGAAAGTGGTCGTTACTGGACTAGTAATAATTATTCTCTACCCAGTCTGCAGGGAACCGTACCTGCCTGCAAAAAACTGCTGCTGCTGGCGTTATTAGAATTAGACAGGCCGAAAATATCACAAGTGCCACGTGTGCCGGTTCCATTTTTCTTATTTTGGCTTACGTCATTTCAGCCCCATGTACTCTATTCCTGATGTGTCTGTGGACACGGGTTTAGTGACAAGCTGGCTAGTTAAGGAACTAGCCTAGCCGAAACAGCAGCTGGCCCAGCCGATTCAAGAATTTGGCCAGGCCAAAACAGACACTGGCCAAGTCCAAGTGGCGTCTTCCCTGACTACTAAGCGCTTGGCTTGGTATGGAATGGCCAAGAACTGCCCTGGCCAAAACAGCAACTGGACTTGACTAGACTGCTGTTGAGCATAAAATAAAGGCAAAGGCAGTACTGCCAACTTGTGTGCTTTATACACTGCTCATGTCCACTACAGCCGTAGGCTTTTGATCTAAATGACTTGAGTTCAATCCCAGTTTGCAAGAGGCAGTAAAAACTGGCCTGTTTGCTACCCAAATTAATGTACCAGTCATTCTGGTGGTGTCAGCGCAGTGTTCCCGTTCTCAGCAGTGGACCTGAGCCAAATACATGTAAGTATACGATTACAGAAATCAGGACGGGCAAAGTTTGCAACTACAACCCACGCTTCCATTTTTGAATCACCATCCGCTCTCTCGTGAATAGTCCAATGTACAACTGATGTGAACCTTTTGGCTCCCGCACCCTATCCACCAACTGCAAAAACTTAACCCTTTGACTCCCTTACCCTGTCCACCAGCTTCCTGCCCTTTGCCCTTCCTGCAGGAAGCTGGTGGATAGGGTGAGGGAGTCGGAGGGTTAACGTTTTGCTTTGCTAGCATGGTTGACAGTGCGCGATACTGATGGGCACAATGCGGGAGTCATAGGGTTGATGTCTTATGTCTTCGAATTTGCCGTGAGAGTTGGTGTTTGTAGGTTTGTATACCTGCCTGCTTGGCACACCAATGGAGAGTGCGAAAGAAATGCCACGGACGGGTGTTTTTGTTAACCTAACAGTTTAAAAAACTAAAGTTCAAGCCGCGTTGGTTGGTGGTGTTTGCATTCCGTTATGGTTGCGCCGTGGTGCAAGCACTCTTCC
>CM060308.1:54008455-54015955 GCA_030674185.1 Monoplex corrugatus
GAGGGTAGACAGTATTCTCTTTGGTCAGATATAGTGTATGGTTTCAGTACTGACGATCGGATCGAGTGACTTACGACTTCTGTGGTCTTATCGATTAGTAGGAACAAGACGTCATTGGTGTGTCGGGAATCAAGAGTAGAGAATGTTTTAATTTACACGTTCGAAATTCTCACGGGATTTCAAATGTTATACCTCAGAAACAACAATGCCTGCCTGACGTCATTGTAGATCGACACATCGAAATATTGCCGAAAAATCCCTTCTGTGAAACGTCCAATTTTTATCCTTTGGTTATTTCAGTTTTGAGTTTGGCTGTGTTGTCATTATAATCGGTAAAATTCTTTTCTTTATTTTCTTACTTTAATATTAAAGAGTAATAAGAATAAGTCATTCTTGTATAGGGCTATAGTCCAAACTCATTTGGACTCGCTGTAGACATACCATGTTTGATGCCGTACAGGCTGTGGTGTTTGTCCATGTATTATAGTAATGACAGGTACACACGTAGATCTTTGACGTTAGACTGAAATTGTAATGGTAAAAGGTGGAAGGAGGGGGTGGGGGAATCTTCCCGCGAATTTACGCGGCAGTATGTGTTGCAGTATAAGGGCTTTGTGGGTCTTTGTAGATTAGTACGAACAAGTCTGTGCCATTGTGGCTCCACACACACACAGGTTGCTGTTAACGCCAGTAAATAAATGGCCGGGATCTGACCCGGGGGGGACCCGGCACCTTTCAGTACGCTCACTGGGGTAGAACACAACAACAGGCGCTCTCAGCTCTGAAGACGTGGTTCTTGGTTCTTCATACTGTATGAAAAAAAAAAAAGCAGCTCGTGCTTCATATACACAATACTTGTGTGGGAGAGGGGGGGGGGATTAATGGGTGTGCGCATATGTGTGTGTGTTTTAGTTGGGTGGGTGGTGAATAGGAGTGTGGAGTGTGTGTATATGTGAGGTGGGGGGGGGGGGGGGTAAGGGATTTTGTATGACCCAGGTGTAAGGGATTCATTATAATATGATTGCTCTGGAACTAAGGTGTTGAGTCACGCACGCTCACAGTCAAACATTCTTTCTCTCTAGCACCCCAACTGCTCGCTCGGACGCACGCACGCGCACTGATACACAGTTATATACCCGAGTGTGCAGAAAACCCATTTATGAACAAATTAGCAGTAGCTGGGTGGCGTATTCGTTTACTTGGTTTGTTATGTGGCATGAAAGGAACTTGTAGGAACATGATCGTCGCTGCCAGCCTTGTTATTTTGATTTATTGGTTTCTTCAGAATGTCTGTTGGGGAGAGAGGGGTTGGGGAGGGAGGGAGGGGGAGAGAGGGAGGTTTCAAACTTTTAAAAAAATTTCGTATATGAGCAAGATGTGCAAAACCATGTCCTTTTCAGTCGTTTCTTGACGGATGCAGATTTTCTTTCGGTATAGTTATAAAGACATGGGGTTCACCACGACACCAAACTGCGTTAATTAAACAAGCATCATCAGCAAGACTTTTTTTTTCGGTGGTTTGTGAAGTAAATGAATGAAACGGATGGAACCTGAATTGATGGTGAACAGCTGACTCTCCACATATTTGCTATAGGGCCGTTTTCGCGGTCGCAGTGGAACCGTGTAGTATTGCGCTCCCCCCCCCCCTCCCCCATAAGAAGTGGCTAATATAGCCACGTATTTTTTTACCCAACACACATAATTCTCTTGGTCAGCTCAGACTAGTTGAGATCAGCTGGATTTCACATGACATGACTATGTGTGTTGCATGTGAATGCGTGCAAGGGGTGGATGGGGGAGGGAGGTGGAGAGATGACGGAAATAATCAGCTTTGCGGAGGCAGCCTTCTTCTGATTGCCCACCCACCCTCACCCCTCCTCTTCCCTCCTTCGTTTCCCTATATCGGCCGTGATATGTGGCCCTCATTACTGTCAGCCTGCTGGGGCATGCATGCACCTCACACACAAGGGGTATTGGCAGGTCATTCTGCACGCTTGCGATCACTCATGTATTGTATGGCGCTCCATTAGTGTCCAGAATGGGTGAAATCTCGAAATTCAATTTGTTAGCTATGGTTATCGATTTGGATGACCAAGGCCAGGATTTAAACCATAGTGCCAAGGACATCCACGCTGATGGTTCTGGTGCGGATTTTGCACAAGCTCTTAACGCCAAACGTGAAAAACTCAATTTGCCGCCTGCCGGTGCAAAAGAACAATGGGAGAAATTAGATGAGGAACTTGTCCTTAAGCTGAATGCGCTAATAGGGAACAGTACGCTGGAACACAAACTTGACACATACGGAGACATCATATACTCTATCTGCAGGAACACTTATGGAGTGAAGCAGCCAAAGACAAAAACGCCTCCCCAGAAATCCAGAAGACAGCAACAGATGGAGAGCATCCGGGGGGAGAAAAGGAAGCTTAAAAAGCGAATGAAAACGGCCTCAGAATTCGAGAAGCAAGGGCTCCTGGAACTCTGGAAAGATCTGAAAGCCAAACACAATGCTCTCAGCAAAGTGGAATCAGCAAGGCGAAAAAAGAGCAAAAAGAAGAAGACTCAAGATCGTTTCTTCAAAGATCCCTTTGACTTTGCAAGAAAGCTGTTTGAACAACCCAAATCAGGGACTCTCACAGTGGGCAAGGAAATCCTAGAGCAGCATCTCAGGGAAACATATTCCGATTCTCAGCGCGAGGCACCACTTGAAATCCAGAATCTGGTTTGGCCTGCAGCGCCAGAAGGAAAATTCAATAACAAACCAACACTGGATGAAGTGAAGAACGTAGTAAAGAAAGCCAGAGCCAAGTCAGCACCTGGACCAAACGGAATACCATACCTGCTCTACAAGAAATGCCCAAAAGTGCTCGAGTGGCTCCACAAGATGATTCGATCAGCCTGGAGGAACCAGAAGATCAGCGACCAATGGATGAGAGCTGAAGGAGTGTACATTCCGAAGGAGCAGAACTCCAGCAGCATCAACCAGTTCAGGCCAATATCACTTCTGAACGTCGAGGGGAAAATCTTCTTCTCTGTTATGGCAGCAAGATTGACAAAATACCTGACTGAAAACAAGTATCTGGATATGTCAGTCCAAAAGGGAGGCATACCAGGAATGTCTGGATGCTTGGAACATGCCACGTTGATTTGGGATGCCATCCAAAAAGCAAGAACAGACAAGAGAAGCATTGACGTAGTTTGGCTTGATCTGGCGAATGCATATGGATCAGTTCCACACGATATGATCCAGCTGGCTCTTGAAATGTATCACATCCCAGAAAACATCCGAACAATGCTGAGGAAGTATTTCCAAGGGTTCTCAATGCGGTTCTCTACCAAAGAATACACCACGGACTGGATAGACCTAGAGTTGGGCATTGCAATAGGCTGTGCAATCTCTCCCATACTGTTAGTGTTGGCAATGGAAGTCATCTTGAAAGCTGCAATGAAGAGTTCAGGTCCAATGAATCTGGGAGATGGATACCAGATGCCTCCTCTGAAAGCTTTCATGGATGACACAACAGTCTTGTCCACGGATGAGGAAGAGACACACCAAATCTTAAAGCAGCTGGATGAGCTGGTGGCCTCTTCAAGAATGAGGTTTAAACCAAAGAAATCCCGAAGTCTCTCACTGCGAAAAGGAAAAGTGGCAGATTCAGTCAAATTCATGGTAGCCAACCAAGCCATCCCCACTGTCACAGAAGAGCCAGTAAAAAGTCTCGGAAGATGGTATGATGACTCCCTGAAAGACACACAAAGGGGATGTGAAACCAAGCAAACAGCAGAAGAAGGCCTGAAGAAAATAGATTAACTGCGGACTGCCAGGCAAATACAAAGTCTGGTGTCTACAGTTCATGCTGATACCAAAGCTGCTGTGGCTACTGCTAATCTATGACATTTGCACCAGCACAGTGGAAGCAATGGAAGCCAAAATCAACAAATACACAAGAAAATGGCTCGGTGTCCCACCTGGTCTCACTGATGTTGCATTCTACTGTCGTCAAGCAATGCTGAAGCTACCTCTCAAATCCATAGTGGAGGAATACAAAGTTGGAAAAGCAAGACTGTTGAGCATGCTGGAGGAATCGGAAGACAATATCGTGAGATCAGTTCAGCCAAAGCTGAGAACTGGCAAAAAATGGAAAGTCCAAGAGGCTGTAAACAATGCCAAGAGAAACCTCAGCATCAAAGAAATAATTGGACACACGCAAACCAACAGACAGGGACTGGGAGCAACAAAAATGCAGTGGTGGTCCAAAGCCAAAAGGAAGGAAAAAAGAGACATGATCATACAGGAGTTGAAGAAAGAAGAAGATGTCAAAAGAGTGCAGAAGGCAGTCCAGCAAGGTCAACAGGGGCAATGGACAACATGGGACAGTGCACTCCAAAGAAGTCTCAGCTGGAACGATATGTGGCACATGGCTCCTCTAAGGATAAGCTTCCTCCTCAGATCTGTATATGACCTGCTCCCCTCGAATGCAAACTTAGTGAAATGGGGGAAAACAGATGACCCAGCATGTCCGCTCTGTCAGAAGAAACAAACAGTGGAACATGTCCTAAGCTCTTGCAAAGTAGCGCTAGCCCAAGGAAGGTATACATGGAGGCACAACCAAGTTCTGAAAGTGATCACAGACGTGGTTAGCGAAAAAACCATGACCACAAACGCACCAATTGCTATGACAACGTTCTACAAAGCAGGAGGGAAATAGGTCTGGCCCGAAATTGCTATGACAACCAGCACATTGCCAAAGGGTCTTCTGGATGGAGCAGTCGACTGGGAGTGTACAGCAGACCTCCCAGAGTGGAGAAATTACCCAGATGTCATCAGCAAGACAGGCATGAGACCAGACATCGCTCTCCACTCTGACTCCTCGAAACAAGTGATTCTGATAGAACTCACTGTGCCATACGAAAGCTGAATGGAAGAAGCACATATCTACAAGACCGAAAAATACGCCGGTCTTGCCAGCACCCTGAAGAAAGCAGGTCTGCGGGTCAAAATCTTCGCCATAGAGGTCGGGGCAAGAGGGTTTGTGGGCACCTCCGCTTATGATCTCATGAAACAACTCGCCATTTCTGGGAAGAAGAGGACTAGAGCCCTTAAAGCGATGGCAGAGGCAGCAGAAAGGAGCACAAGCTGGATCTGGGCAAGGAGGAACCAAAAGTGAACTTCATAAGGATTAAATCCCCTACAGATGATGTGTGCCCCGTTAGCACATTGGTAAAAACCGCGTACCGCAGTTCTGAAGCGCAGAATCGCCCAGGTTCGCTCCCGGCGTGGGAAAAAAATAGACAACAGCAGAAGGCATCCAGGAGTCATGACCTGGATGTGGCCCGGCCCCCCGAGAGTGTAAGGAGTTCAGGCCGAAACACTTGTCTAAAGGGGGTTACTTCTCTGAAGACCTTCTGTTGTCTAGCTCTCCCTAGAGTTTCTTTCTACCTAGTGCGGGTCTTTGGGTTTAGATGATTGTTTCGCTGGCACATGCTTTTGAATCGTATATTAAGGGTGAAACGTCGTTCTTGCATTGCAGCGCGTGTAAGATTCTCACTCTCTCTGTATCTGTCTCTCTCTCTCTGTCTCTCTCTCTCTCTGTATCTGTCTCTCTCTTTCTTTGTATCTGTCTCTCTGTATCTCTCTCTCTCTCTCTCTCTCTCTCTCTCTATATATATATATATATATATATATATATATATATATATATATATATATAATATATATATATATATATATATATATATACGTGTGTGTATGTATGTATAGATAGATGTATAATCATTGATACCTAGGTATACCTTTTGTTAATATTATTACGCTGTACAGACAATATGTAGAACACTGGGGGCAAATAGAAAATGAAAACAACAACATAGAAACACACAAACAAAAAAGTGTACTGTAAGCAGGAAAGTATGGATGATGCATTGTTGCGATGTTTGGTGTTGCAGGAGTACGGTTGGACAGGGTGCGAGGGGGCCGGCAGAAATACAAACGGAACCCTGACAATCAGACCACCTTGGTGCACCCCATCGTCGCTGTCACCAAGAAACCATGCCTTGATTGTAAGTACTGCTCAGATTGATTTATTCATTTATTTATTTGTTTATTTAGTTGTGTGTACCTGAATGTGTGTGTGTCTGTGTGTTTCGTTAATTCTTCTCTGCATACCTTGACTAATGGGCGGGGAAGCCAAGTGGGTTAACATCGGACCTGGGCTGGGACAGACCTGGGCTCGACCCGCGGAGACGACCCAGCCTGGTGGGTAACGTGGAGATTTTACCAGTGTCCTATGTCAACATGTATGCACACCTCTGCCTGGTGGTAAAAGGTGGAGATTTTTCCAGTCTCCCAGGTCAACATCTATGCACACCTCTGCCTGGTTACGGTAAAGGGTGGATATATTTTTCAGTCTCCCAGGTCAGCATATATGCTCACCCCTTCCTGGTGGCAGAGAATGGAAATTTTCCGTACCTGTCAGGTCACTCAGCATGTGTACAGATCTGCCAGTGTCAAAATCCCTTTCGTGTGCGTACGTAAGCAGAATTGTCAACTACGCACGTTGAAGAGCTTGCAAAAGTTATGTCGGTGGCTGGCTTTAGAGAAACTTGAGTAACATCCAGTATGCACACCCACCGAAGAAGGAGTATGCAGGTGCGCAGCATCTTACTGTTTGCATAGTGTGAGCAAAACAGCGTGCATACACGCATACTTCCTAGGAAAACTGAACGAAAAAAAAATCTAGATTGTAATGCTCTGTTGTTTTATGTATAGTGACTGAGTCAGACGATGTGTGTGTGTTTCTTTGTCGCCTTCCCCCTCCCTCCCTCCCTCCCTCCGTGTTCCTCTGTGCCATTTTTGGCTAATATGTAGACATCTAATATGCTTGTCTGTATATGTGTCTTTGTACGCTTCTCTCTCTTTGTCTCACTCTCTCTCTCTTTTATCTCTATCTCTCTCTCGTTCACCCTCTCTCTCACTCTCACTCTCACTCTCCATGTGTCTCTCTACCTCTCCCTCTCTCACGCTCTCTCTCTCTCTCTCACTCTCACTATCTCCTCTCTGGCCCTCTCTCTCTCTCTTCCTCTCTCTCTCCCCTTCTCTCTCCCCCTCCCTCCCTCTCTTCACTCTCTCTCCCCCCCTCTCTCTCTCACAGTGTGTCCCCCCTGAGTGCCTCCCATTTTGTCTTTCTGTCACTCGTGTGTAGTACGCGCGCGGGTGTGTGTGTTGTGTGTGTGTGTGTGTGTGTGTGTGTGTGTGTGTGTGTGTGTGTGTGTGTGTGTGTGTGTGTGTGTGTGTGTGTGTGTGTGTGAGGTTAATTCAGACGGGTTGTTTGTGAGAACTTTGGTACACTTCAGCCGAGATTTGCAGAGAAAGAACTTTTATTGTATTCGATATATATATACCTATGTAATCACATAATTTTTGTGTCTGCCTTCTTATATACATAAGTGCAGTAGACATTAGAAGGGGACAGGGGTGAACAGAGATGTCAGTGGGGAAAA
>CM060308.1:54018455-54020955 GCA_030674185.1 Monoplex corrugatus
AAAACGTTCGAGCATGAATGCATATGAAAGAGAGGTTGTCACATTTGCACATCCACAAGGAGTGCATTTATGTCAACGTCGCAGTTTCTGTCGACACACGTGGCGCAGTCACAGCCACACACAGCCACAAGTAACACAATCATGTCAACGCAGCTTTAGAAAAAAAAAGGTGAGGGCGAGCAGAATTGAAACGTACGTCAACTCAAGTCGGTGACAGTGTGCCCCTCCGAAAATCCGTGTTGACATATCCTGGTGGCTTGCAACAGGCACTTGTGATTTATGACATGTCATGTCGTTTCCTCTGCATCCATTGTGTGTGTGTGTGTGTGCGCGCGCGTGTGTGTGTGTGAGAGAGAGAGGGAAGGGGGAGAGAGAAGAGAGAGAGAATTTTATAATACATCGGCCTCAGGCAGTAATGCATATATAAGGATACGATGGGGATGGGATAATAGGCTTTTGTTGATTCCAAATGAATGCTTTTCAGTCGCTTTGCTCGATCGACAGTGAGGAGAAACCAGGGATAGATACTAACGGTATCAGAGAGAGAGAGAGAGCTTTGTAGGTACGAAGTGAACTGCATTCAAAGTGTACCCGCATCCACGTACTGGACAGAAGTAAAGAGCAAGGTTTTGTATGGTTTTTACACGCAGTTAAATGCAAGACTGTATGACCATTATTGGATTCCAGTGAAGAGCATCAGGGGAGGGGGTGGGGGTGGCGGTGGAGAAACTTTCAGAACGTCTAGCAAGCGTTTTACTGGAATAGGAAATGTCATTTAACGAAGTTGGCAATTCCCCATCATACTTAGATTTCTATTGCTGAGTTTCAGCAGACTTTGAATTTTACAGCCCGATTTCAAGTTCTCTGTAAACTGTTACTGCAACATAGTCTTTGCCTTTGGCAGTAGGAGGATTTCCAAATTCCCACTCTTGAATTAATTCCACCGCCATAGTCGTTGTCATATCCCTGATGGAACAGGCATATGGGGTTCAGATTTTTCCGGTGATTTTTTTTTTAATTTCCCCGATGTATGCAAGTAGCTAGCCGTAGATTATCTGTGTATTAAAGTATTATTCTTTTGTGCTGGTTTGGGTTGGTTCTCTGTCTCATGGCTTTATCAAGTATCGGTAGGTTCTGGAACATGAAATCAGCACTACGTGAACTGGGAGTGGAGGATGTTATAACTCTAAAGCTTCCCAAATCAGCTTAGTTGTATTACGATGTAGGATGGAGCTCCGACGCCTTTTAGATTGATCCCTTTAGGAAGGATTTTTTTCCCTAAGGAATTAGTTTTTGAGATGTTGACGATACATTGTTGTGCACGCTAGCTTTTTAGGATGTGTGCCACTCAGAATGTTGAAAAAGTTCATGTGCCAGTTTTCTTCCCTTCTTCCGCTGTGCATATTCCCGTTCTCCTTTCTTTTAACCCTTTGACTCCCGCACCCTGTCCACTGGCATCCTGCGTTGTTAATCATGCCAACAAAGCAAATCCTTAACTTTTGACAACCTCTCCACCAACTTAATGCAGGAAGCTGGTAGAAAGGATGAGAGAGTCAAAGAGTTAAGTTTTTGCGGTAAGTGGATAACATCCTGGAGTCAAAGGGTTAAATAACAAGTCGTCTGCTTCTCATATGCAGATACCTAGAGGCTTTTGTGTTGTCCCAGTACTTGAGAACCTGTACATTGTAAAAATTTACGGTTACCTTGGAACAGCGTTGAACAGCCTGCTATTCAACAACAGAAGAGGGAAAGGTGGAAGCAAGCTCAACAGGGCAGGGCTCCTTCCCATGCAATGTTTTGTAAAGGACATCAGTCTCCAGGACCGGTCTTGTGTCCCACATGAAAATTCTCACCAGGCGATGAGGATCAGTGCCTCGACGGATCGAAGGGGGAGTCCATCGCTTGAGAACTTGCTGTACTTGGTGTTGACTAGAGACACACGCACTGTTGAATGAGTGAGACACATGTATAGCTCGACAGTAAATACCAGACATGATCAACATCGTGATCGTTGGTGGTGAGGGTAAGGGGGATGATGGGACACAGCAGTAGACGGGACCCTTCATCTTGTCTTTTTTTTTTTTTTTTTTTTTTGTGCAGCAACTAATAGTTAAGGCACACTGATATTAGTTCAGTCGAAGGTACAGAGTTGGAAAGTTAAAATTCACACACACACACACACACACACACACACACACACACACACACACACACACACACACACACACACACACACACACACACACACACACACACACACACACACACATTCTCTCTCTCTCTCTCTCTCTCGCCTCTCCCTCTCCCTCTCCCTCTCCCCCTTTCTTTCTCAAAGTTAGATTCACTGTTCGTAAGTTAGATTCGGAGTTCCAAAGTTCAGATACACAAAGAGAACCAGTGGAGGCCGAGTGAAATTAGGCGGCGGAGTGAAATTGCTGAGGGAATCCCAAGGGGACTGATGAAGAGAAATTGAAATGGCGGTTGTGTGTGGAGCCTGTCT
>CM060308.1:54025955-54045955 GCA_030674185.1 Monoplex corrugatus
CAGGATCCCAACTTGCCAGACGATGAGGTCCGCTTCCGTGCTGCCGTGTCGGACCTGGCTGACCGCGAACTGGTCATCACCATCAGCTGGGCCAAACAGGTGCCAGGTGAGGTCCAGAACACTTTAATTAAGGCTTGACCTTTTGTCTGTCAGCCTTGCTTGACTTCTCCCATACTGGACCAGTTGGGGGTCTCTCTGTTAGAACTAAGATATACCGGATTTCTCTTGACTCCCATAGAACCATATAGGATTAAGAAGTATAAGAAATATGTTTCTTTTCTGCTCCCGTAGAAGTGTTTAGACCTGAGAGGTAAAAGAATTGTGTATCTCACTCCTATAAGACTGAGAACTTCAGGAATTTTATCTGTATCTCTGAGGATTCTTTGTGTGTGTGTGTGTGTGTGTGTGTGTGTGTTTGTGTGTGTGTGTGTGTGTGTGTGTACACAGAGAGAGAGAGAGAGAGAGGTGTCATCATGTAGGCTGCCTTGTTAGCAAGTTCCTTGTATTGCTGCTGCTCTTGTATACATTGTTAGACGCTTGATACGAGGAATGGGGTGGGGAGCCCGGGATGATTGAAAGAAATGGTAAGAGAATGGATTTACTGCCATGCTGCCAGGCTCAGAGGCACATGAAACAACATGCCTCATCCATCCTGCTAACGGAAAGAGGAAATTGTCAAAAGGTGGGGGGGGGGGGGGGGGATTACAGACTGCTACACGTATGTGCATTTGGCAGATGCCCGCTCTGGAAGAATAGACTTTCAGGAATGTCAAATATCAAGGGAGTCTCTGAAGGAGTATCTGGCTTCTGCAGTTCGTTACTATTTAAATTTTGGTTTCTCGGCATCCTCCCTCCCATCCTTTTCTTTTTATCATCATCATCCACCGCTTTCTTGCGCTTTTAAGTTCTCAAAAGATTCTGTCTTTCCTTATGGCTTAGTATCTCTGTTCCCGAAGATACATGGCCGGCGTTTTATTAGCTGTTATGCTGAAAGCTTCCCTCTGCTGCTACATGTTTAACTCTATTAAGAAACTTCTGCAGAATCTATCCCTGTTTTTTGTTGTTTTGTTTTGTTTTGTTTTTTAATAGCTGTTATTGGAGAAACTTAGCAAAACTTATGTTGTCTTTATTCGTTAAAGAAACAGTATGTTATTTGAAAGATATGATTAACCTGCGGAATCAGCATATTTTGTATTTTCTTGAGCTTAAGTTTCTGTTGCCAGTGCGTTCAGCACGTCTTGTACTCTCAGGGGCTCTTTATGTTGATGTTTCACGCGCGTGATATAAAAAGCAAAATCTGATGATCTGTTTGCAGGGTTCGCCAACCTGCAGTTGATCGACCAGATGAACCTCCTTCAACACTCGTGGCTGGAGATCCTGTGCCTGAACCTGGTCTTCCGCTCCTGCCCTTACAACGGCAGTGTATGCTACGCTGAGGACCTGCGGGTGCCGGAGGAAATGGTGGAGCCCTACAGCATCCCTGCTGAGCTGGACAGTTTGACGCGGAAGCTGTGCCACAAGTTCACCAACCTAGGCGTCAGCCGTGAGGAGTACGTCCTGCTGAAGGCCATCATCCTCTGCAACATTGGTCAGTGTAGAATGTGTGTGTGTATGCGTGTGTATATATATATATATATATATATATTGTGTGTGTGTGTGTTTTAAGAGGGGATTTGGGACTGAGAAGGATGGAGGGACGGACTCCTTTTTACCTGGAGGTGATGACATTAGTTTTGTGGAACCATTTCTTTTAAAAAATACTGTGAACATTTTGAAGAGGATATCATTTTGTCTGTTTGCTGATCAACGTATGAACATTTTGAAGATGGTATTCATTTTGCCAGTTTACTTACTTATGTGTTTGTTTAAGACCATTTTGCTTTCTTTCTGTTTTCTGACGCTGTTTCTGACTGTAAAGCTTCTGTCTCTGCTGATGTTGGACTCGTCCCCTCATTTATCCTTTCTTTCACTTCTCCTTCAGTTGTCTTCACTTCTTACCTTCATCATCTAAGCACACCTGTCATTTTTATCGTGTTGGCAGATGTAGGGACAGAAGCCGGAGAGACTGTACGCGGGCTCCAAGACAAGCTGCAAGACTCACTGCTTGACTGTATCAAGGCTCGGCATGGGGGTCATCCCCGCCGCCTGGGCCAGCTCTTCCTCCTTCTACCCTCCATCACCCACATCAAGCTGCTGGCCAAACAGTTCTGGTTCGACCTCAAGAACGACGGCCGCGTCATGATGCACAAACTGTTCCTGGAGATGCTGGAGGCCGATTCCTGAGGATTGGCCCCCCTCGCTACTACATGTGTCCCTTTGTTATAGGCGTAGAGTGTGTGTGTGCGTATGTGTGTGCTTGCGTGTGTGTGTGTGTTGTGTCGTTGTTGTTTTAACTTTTTGGTGTGTGTGCGCATCTTCAGTTTTTTCTTTTCCTTTCCTGTCTTCATTCCTTTTCTGACATAGTTCATTTTTTCTCTTTTATGCCATTCACTGCAGTTCTTTCTTTTTATTCTTCTGTCCTTACGTTACTTGGTAGGAGCTTCTTCCTTCCTGTCTGTCCTTGTCTCTTTCCATTTATTTCATATTCGTTTCCAGCACTTCAGAATATAATGACACACACATCCATTCTTAGCAGTTTCCATCGCAGACTTCATTTTTGCAGTGATTGCCAAAGTTGTATGACATAGCCGAGATGTAGTGTTTGGTTTTTAGACCGTTGGTTGTATTTTGTTGATTGTTGTTGATTTCTTTTTCTTTAGTCGCATTGTTTTTGCCCTTCGTTTTTCATGAATTAGAGAGAATGCTTACAGATTGTGGAGTTCTTAGACACAGGAAGAATTAATTCTCACTTGATGATTATATACAATATTACGTGATGGTGTTTTGGTTGGTTTGTTGTATTCTTGTAGTTTTGTGTCATTGTCAATTGTGTGACTGTAATTGTGATGGGAAAACATAGGCAGGACTGGTGTACGTATCACTGTGTGCTAAGGAAAACCCTGGTGTGAGGAGACTTGTGCATCTGTCTGGAGAACACTTGTATACTGCAGGCAACATGGACTGTGCTACAGGAGAACCCGTCGTAGAACATTGTGACAATACTTGAACACTGTACAAGAGACTGTTCTGACAGTCATACTCTTCTCCTTTCCTTGACTGTGAAATGTAAAGACAGGGGAAGAGATGTTGATGAACTGGACTCTACAAGAAAAGATCTTCATCGCTACTTCAAAAGGAGACAACAAATCGAGGCAGAGAAATGAATGGTACGAAACAAGAAGAAAGGACAGCTTGGAGAATGGACACTTTGTTTTCCAACGAACACGCTTACGACTTTGGCAGAATATAACATTATTGATGTTTTGAGACTGTTTAAAACTGCTGTATTGTTATGGGGACATTTCTTCCTGAAACAGTGAGAAACACAGTGGTGAGGGTTTGCATTGATAAAGGGCTAGGAAGTGGACCTGCATCTAGGCTTGAGGGACAGTTCGTGGTGGCATACAATGTGAATATTTTAAGGCCACGTGCGTTCTTGAGTGGTGAGTGCACTTGGGGGCATAACTTATATTGAATAGTAAGAAAGAAAAAAAACCATGACAGATATTTGAGTATTTGAACGAGAGTTTAAAAAAATGAAAGACAGAAAATGATATGGGTTGCAAAATGAGATGAAAGAGAGGGAAATGGGTCAGGACTTTTCAGATACTAATTAAACCTGCCTTCAGTTGTGTGGCAGTGTAGAACACTGGCCAGTAGAAGATGGAACAGTGTAGCTATATGGACAGCCGTAATGCTGTTTTTCCAACCATCATGAACCACACCTTAACTTGATCTCCGTTTCATGGAGATCCACCTACAAAGCGAATGATGGTGGTGGTCGGTTGGTCTAGAAGTGTGAGCAGCATTGAGTCTTTACAGATCCCCTGACTGCCTAGAGCCTTCTGGACAGACGTAAATTCGCCCCCTCTTAACTGCAGTCTTCCAAATACTGGAGCTGTGTCAGTCCATCCTTTCACGTTTCCTCACACACTGGCGTATGGACATGGACCTCGTCTGACCTGCTTGGTATTGGGAAGACAGTCTCTGTGCCTCAGCCCACCTGCCATGCTCTGTGTGTGCATGTTTACTTTTCACCAAAAATGTGCTGGAGTCGATGACCTTGCTGAATATGTTAAAAAAAAACCCAAGTCAAATGCAAGCTAGGGCATAATGTTGAAAATGGCTTTTTATGTAACCAGTGCCTCTGGTTTGTATCAAAAGATCCGCTTGAATGCATTTATACAATGTATTTTATCTCCTCAGTTACCCATGGACATTTTGTAAACGGTATCTTTGACCTTTTATTGTGATTGGTTATTTTTGTCATTTTATTACGATATGTCGTCTCATGCATGATTTTATCCATGTTGGAGCAAAAAACTTTGAATCGTTCGATGAACGTTTTTATTAAGATATGTGTCTAATATCTAAAGAAAATTTGAACTTTCCCTTCTCATTAGAATTGATTTTGTATAGTCTGCGGGCTGGCCTTGGTTTGGTTGATTGATTGATGTATTTCATTTTTTTGAGTGGGGTGGTGGAGGGGGGAAGTGGGAACTAGTCCATATTTTGTTGATTTCAATGAAAAGTTATTACAACCGTGAAAGGACCCAGCAGGGCCCATCGATGTTATATACAAAGGTAACAGACTGACTCATTTGTCACGATTTTATAGATCACAGATCTGTGTGTGCGTTTTATCACCAAGAATGAAATGAAGTAATAAACAATTGATCACGGAAAATGAAATGTAACTAAAAAAAAAAAAAAAAGAACACAAACAAAAACACGTCAGATGTATGCACTTGTACGTACTTACAACATTTAGTCATTGGTAGCCATATATGAATGTAGTACATAGTTTGTTTTTCTTATAGAACAAGTTGAAGTGAACGCGTTTGGTCTTTTTTAATTTTCAAGTTGATTCAAGTAGAGTGTTTGAAGCGAGGAAGCTGTTTGAACTGATCCCCAGCTTTTTTGTTTTGTTTTGGTTTTTTATGGTTTTGATTTTTTTGGATTTTTCGTAGTGCTGTCTAACTAAAGATACTCCATGTTAAACTGAAGGAGTGTTTTATACTCCCTGGTGCTTCGTGTAGTGATAATCATGTAATATGAACACAAATAACCCCACTGGACCAAGGACTGCCCGTTTTAACGACACTACGTGAACTAGCCTGTCATTTTGAACCTGCACTATCCCCGGTTTTTACTAATGCATTCAGACCGTTGTTATACCTATCACTGTGTCGGCAGTTTCTTTCTTTCTTTTTCGTCTATCTGTAGATCGTTCTTTTCCCACGCCATAACTCTCAATACAAGTTGTCCTGATTATTATATTGATCACTTGATACGAGCTCATCTGATAGTAGCTATCTATGGAAATGCACTCGCTGCAGATCAAGCCTAGACATGCGAAAAGCAGGCTTTTAGTCTTTTATTTTATTCTGGTTTTTTTTCTCTGTTGAAATCCTCTTCAGATATACTGAATGAAAAACATGTGGAAGAGATCTGAAGAGAGAAAACTACACCAGCGTTCTCAACTGTCGATACAGCAGGCCCGCCATTACTTGTGATATCGAGGTGGTGAAGAAAGCCACTTTTGGCCTTGCTTGGGAACATCAGCTGGAGTGGCCTGACGTTGCTCTGATAACCTAGATCATTGTGGCTTTAACCCTTTCACTCCTTCACTCTATCCACCAGCGTGTGCAGAAGGTGGTTTGCAGGGTAAGGGAGTGAAAGGCTTAATGTCTACTTGTGTACTCAGTTTTGCATTTTTGCGTGTCAGTAACAAATACGTTATTTGTACTGTCAACTTAATCTTATGTACACAGTATGAATGCTGTCTGGCCTGGCAACTAGGCTCACATAATACTATTTTCACTGTCGGCTCATCACCTGTTGAAGACTCACTTTTACCTTACCATTATTTTAAAAAGATGTTGGCAAAGTATGCTATGCCCCTTGGATAGACAGAAATATTCATGCATTATATTTATCTACAAAGATTTTATCTCCCCCCTCCCCCGCCCCCCAGTCTCCCACCCCTGAATGTGTTTGAGCAAATTGATATCAGGTTAGACGGAATGGGATGATGAAAATTCTAATAAACAGTGGGTCGTACAGCATACTTCTCTGACTTTTTTAAAGTTTAAATCCTGGTCAGTGTTTGAAATATTAACCGAAGTACAAGGGGTGTTATGACTGGTATACGAAGGAAACTTGTTTATGTGGTAGTAATGAGCAAGGACAGATGAAAAACAGTACAACCAGATCCAACAGATCCAATGTCAGTCTTGTCATAGCATAATGCAGAGGATGCAGAAGAATTGGATCAGTGGCACATAAGCTGAACAGGCACTGCAGGCTCTGGACTCAGTTCCTTGACATTCATTCCTGCAAGGTAGACAAACAAAGAGTGAGAGGAGGGTGGTAAAAAAATAAAAAACATGGCATCGACAGTCGCCTTTGATTTAGCACTCAAGGGAAGGAGGCACGTTTTCTGAAGATGTGTGAAGAAGAAACGGGTGGGAGTGATGGATCAGAAATCGGGAGATAAATGGCAAGGAGTTGGGCTGGAGCCATCAGCGCATCTGTCTCTCCTTGTGTGCTCTTTTCCCTCCTCCTGCTGTTGCGCAATGTCTAGAGGCGCTGGTGAAACATATTGTTACCTCCACTGTACTGGACTCACTTTTCAGATATGGAAAAAAAAACAAAGGTGTCGGCCAGAAACAAGCAAGTTTCACTCATGTGAAGCGTTGTTTGTAAGAAAACCAGAATGCTTGTTTTGATCAATGTTTGCACAGGCTAAGTATTCACGTCAGGATAAAAGATTTTCATTGAAAAGTGTAGCGTGCAGTGAGGCTCGATTGTTTGAATTGCGGATTCAGTTACGCAAGACAAAACCTACCGAAAAACAGACTTGTAAGTATGTATGCAGCCATGTTGATGATACTGTGACACGATGTAGACAGACCTGGTTCTCCCCACCCTCTCCCTACCCCCCCCCCCCCCCACCGCTCCAGCCTACCGGAGCAATGCATCGTTCATTTTGTTGCTGTGTGTCGATGTGTTAGGGTTTGAAACGTGTACGTAGACCAGTTTTAGCATAGTCATTTTCACATGACACGTACAACCTGTTGATTGCAATCTGCTGCAGTTTTTAGAGATGTCTATGTGTGTAATGATATATATGCTGGACACAAATTGTACAGATTCTGTGTTTAGATTTTGTTTTGCTGTGTCGACGGTCCTAGCTGTGTGAAAATGTCCTCCTCCATTCCCATGTAGCGAGTGGATGGCGGTTGTTCATGTACGTATCATGAATGCGCGGGCATGTTCTGATCACATCTCATCACTGTGGTGTGACTGTGATTGATGTATATGGGAAGAGAAGAGGCTTTGTGCAAAGGTTTGCATGGAGTTCACAATCACTGCGAACAGATGGCAGCGACGATGTATTTAGTGTCCTATATAATTTGAGATGATGTACTATGCTATACTATACTTTTGGATGTCATGTATATGTATATAGTTATTCTACACCTTTCAGAAGGAGCAAGTTGTTACTGGGTGCACGGCCGCCAGCTAACAACAGCTGTTGCTGTCATCATCATCATCATCATCATCTCCTCCACCTGCTTTCTGTGGTAGATAGAAGAGAAAGGCAGCACTTGGTTGAATCCCTCACCCCCAGCCCCAACAGTGACTTTACTAATCACAGCCATGAAGTTTCAACTTTTTTTCTTTCTCCACCAACCTGTGTTTTTGCCCCAGTCCTGGAGGCCATCCTTCCCTGCAGTTTAAACATCGCATCAGTTTTGCGTCATTTTTTATTGTGATCTTCTTCCTTTCTTCTTTCATAGCGAGTTTTGTTTATTGACGACTCCATAAAAGTGTGATAGAAAAAAAAAAGAGAAAAACCAGACCCAGATTACATGATCATATCTTCATAACATCCAAATTTTTGTTGTTGTTGACCAGTTGGCCAAACGATTGATTTTTTTAAAAAACATTTAAACCAGTCTGATAAGCCTTGTCTTGGCAGCAAAAAGAAAAAAAGAAAGAAAGGATGGGACTGTCAGAGTTGGATGGAAATCTTATGACCCAGCTTATGAGGCTGTGTGTTCATTGACCCCATCTGATATTTTCTGCCATGTTGATTTAGAAAATAAGTAGAAACTTATTCATTGACAGCATATTAAGGTTGTAGTGGATTTAAAGTGATGGACTGGTCAGATATCGTAACAGCAGGACTTTATTATAGATCTTAACCATCTGCTTCTTCTCATCCATCTTGTTTCCTCTTCTTCAAAAGGACATATATAACATCATGTATCTACATAGACTAGCATCATCGGCCAGATTCACGATCCCTTGTCATAGTTAAATGTTCATAACAACATATACCTTCATAAATTCACGTCATTTGTCACTTTTTTCGACATAATTTGATATAAATGTTGTTTTATTTGTTGATGTGTTTTTGCATGATCATTTGCAGTAGTTGCAAAAAGAGAAATATATAATATATACCTGTATGTATATATATTACGATCTTCGTACATTACTTCATCAGTGATAAGCCAGAATAATAGTGCTGTATAACGTGAAGAAAATGATGTATCGTTTGTATTCTAATACGGAAGAGAAGTGAAATGTGTTGTCTGTACGGCAACGTCACAGACTGATCTTGAGGCGAATTGACCCTGCAACCTGCAGTACTGTGCTAAATGTAAACAGACAGCACTAAAGATTGATGTTGGTCGATTTGTTGGGGTGTAAATTTGTTCAGTGTGAGAGTGTGATGATGGTATCCGAGTGCATTGAACAGCTGTACATAGAGATCATTGACGAAGAAGGGTAGGTTTTGATTTAGAGGATAGATTATATTCCCTTTACTTCTCGTCCTTTTAGTATGTCCTGCTTGCATGGGTAGTTCAGCAGTTCTGGTCATTCTCTTGGTGCTGAAGGCAATGGCACCTTTATGTTTTTTTGTTGTTGTTTTTCAGAATGGTGTCAGAAAGCAACCAGAACCTGTTAAGCAACGTTTTCTCATCATCCTCATTGTGTTAGTTGACCAGCTGAATGAGAGTGGACCTTATGGTCCATCAGTCTTGCGAACAGTGCTGGTCTTCCAGGAGAAGAGACGCGTATAGTCGAAGCGCGTCATTGTGAAATGAATAGAACTCTCATAGAAAAGGGACATGGAACTTGGGGCTTCCTGCATCGTTATCCAACATCCATTCATCACGTACATTGTTTTGTCATAAGGACTGTTTCCCAATGGTCCCAATCCATGGACACGAAACTGTCTCCTCTATTGACACAATCTGGTACCACCATTTACTGCAGTAGATTCCAATGTGCAGGATTCCTTTCTTTCTGTGGCCCACCACTGTCCTTTTGCCGAATGCAGACTCAGTATTGACAACGCTCTTTATAGTCTCAACGGCTCATGTTCATCGGTCATGCAGTTTGAAATGTTACATTCATATTCATCGTTGAACAAAACATTGACTGGACTCGTCTGGTCTAGCTTAGGTCCAGATTGGCTTGGTTTCATTTCATCCCTTGAAAGCATTGTGTGGTTTAGTTGGAACAAAGCGTGAATGGTGTGAATTAAATTTAATCTAGATAGCTGACGTTAGATAGTAATGCCTGCCCCTCACTCTTTTTTTTTCACCATATCAAAAAACAACAACAACAACAAAAGTTGTCACGTTTTAGTGCGTTCCCTACTTCGTAGGCAGCTATGTACCTGACGTACGGAAATCACCGTGTCTGTTCCCCACCCGCCAGTCGCCTCATCACAGCTTGGTAGCGTAGACAACACCATCGCGGATTTCAGATTGATGTCGCCGCCGGTTACTCTCTTGTGGCCGTGTTCTGCACGCATGTCTGTTTCCCCGGTTTGAATTTTTGTGTTATAGATTGAATATCACAATAATGACCGATACTCACGTTGGTTATACTTTACATTGTTTTAAATCTTCTTCCATGGCAAATGCAGTCTTCATGTCCATTGGCTCAAATCAGAGCAAAATTTTGTCTGTCCCCAGTCTACCGTAAAAAAATATCCGCAAACCGACTCTGGAAACCAGTGAAACTTTTACTAGAAGTATTTTTTTATTAGTTTTTTTTTTATTAACTATAAGTTCCATAACGGCGGAGTAATATGAACAGCGATATTAAATCTGTAGGTTGGTTTTATATTCAACAAGAAGTTCCGTTAGATCAGAGCTACGAACAGTCGGGAAACGAAGTATTAGAGAGTAAAGTGGTAGGGTGGCAGTGCCTATTTTTGGCTGGCCTAGATATAGTAGACACGTGCAATCCGTCGCCGGACCCACCAGCTGTTACCATGCACGTGCCCTATCTGTCTGCCTCTGCAGACAATACCACACTACCTCTCTGATTTCAGCACCCCCACCCCCCACCCCCCACCCTTCTCCGTCTCTACTTTCCACCTTTCCTTACCTCCGACATCTTCTTTGAACTGGCCCATATGTTGCACTCGGCGTGTTTAGTTTAGCCTGCTGAAAGTGTTTGGTTTGATCCTCACCGAGTTGGGTCGCTAGCTTCCAAATGTGCACACGGCAGCTTCGCCAGATTCCCACCAGAGACGCAGGGAAGCATCTCTAACGCCGTGGAGTATACGTAGCTCGTTGTGTTTGATCTAACCGTTGGAATTTGCTGATTCAGGTATATGTAAAGATCGATTATTCTGTGCGTTAAACTCATTTTAAAAAAAGCCTGAAGTCCGATTGGCTTGGTGATCATCTGTTTATTTGTATTTTTGACAGTTGCTACCTCTTCACGACTCGACTGTGATTGGTCAAAGCTTGATCAAAATCTGAGTGATCAAAATTAGATTGTCACAGTTCTCACCGTGCCAATGCATTCTCTGATGCATGATTCCTGAAAATCTGGTCCGTCAAAAGTTTGAAGTTGGTGTCAACGTGGAATAATTTTTGTACGGTCGTGACGTTGTTCGATGGAGTTAATGGTTGGTGGTGATGTGTTTTAAAGATTGGTGGTGGGGAGAAACAAAACGAGGGGAAAACGAACAGTCACATTGTTATAAAACTCAACGTCGGGAAATGAAAATCAACTGGAGTTCATTTTCTGTGATATTGCGAGGAATCCCATCATCATCCTCCTATCTTTCTGGAGAGGCATTTTGCAGAATGTTTGAATAAACCAAATTGACAGCAAAAAATGACGCTATTTCGTCACCATTGTCTACGGGGGCTGTTTAAAAAGAAATTAAGGGCTTCATCGATCTTGTAATCTTAAGATGCCCGCTGAGATGCAGTCAAATGACCAGTAAAGAAAAAAAAAATGTGTGGCAGGTTATTAAAGGAGATTGTAGTATGGAAAACTAGATGGGGTGATTATGAGTATCGCCACGGTTAGGGTGGAATTCAGTCAACGAGGCTGGCTTTTATCAGGTAGTCAGCTCTTTGGGCACGCCAGGTATGCCTCACTACGTTACCCCTTGTCTTGCCACCAGGCCTTGCTCTCTAGGGCTTGGGTTCTAAATGGCAAAGGGACAAATTGTTGCTGTTCGCGTCGAGGGAATCTTGCACCCGTCCCGTTAGGCTTGTCTTTACTTCCATCCACCCTATTCCCCTCCACCTCCCATACGTTCGCCACGTCTCTGCCGTGCGGTTCCGTTCCTAGAGGTTCTTGAGTCTTATTAGTCGTTGTGCCTGTGATAGCTGTCTGTATTCCGCCAACGATCGAGGCGGGGAAGAGAGGAAAATGGGGGAAAAAAATTCTTGTTGATTTTGACCCAGTCCTCTCTCTCTCTCTCTCTCTCTCTCTCTCTCTCTCTCTCTCTCTCTCTCTCTCTCTCTCTCTCTCTTCTCACACTCACTCTCTCTCCCCCCCCCCCGCCGCACACCGTCCTTTAGCAACATCTCCAGCTTTTTATCACCTAATAACAAGTCTTTTAAAATCTGTAAAAGCCTCGCCTGAACGCGTTCTGCAAACTTGTAAGCTTTTTTTTCTTATTTCTTTTTCTCTTTTTTTTTTTTTTCTTTCCTTCTTTGTTTTGAAGGTTCCTTTTCTTTCTCTTTCCCATCTGTATTGCTGATTGCTGGCTCTGCTTTTCTTCTTGGTTCGGGATGGGCGAGAAAACCGGGGGAAAGAGATAAAGGGGTGGAGAGGGGAAGGATGGGGATGGTAGTTGGGGGGGGGTGTGTATGTGTTTTACCCACCTTGTTCTTTCAGCTTTCCCTCTCGCAATCTGAAGCCGGCCTCCGCCCACACAGTGATGCTGGCGCTCTGGGAGAGCTAGAGCGATAGAAGGTGGTATCTTCCTGCTGGCCCCATCGGCACGAGGCTCGTGCTTCCAAATGTGGTAGCGGCACACACAGAGGCCTACCCACCATCATCAGCATCATCACTACTACCACCACCAACTTACGTCTTGGTTTTTTTACTGTCCGGATCCCTCCTTCGCCCGTTTTCTCTCCCCCACTGTTTTCTGCCCCTAGTCATCCACCCACCCGGTTGGAAGAAAAATAAGGGAGGGGGAGTCGACCTTGTTTTTCGGTGGCTTTTATGAAGTGAAACGGATTTGATAGCAGTTCTTTTTCTTTTCTTCTGTATGTAATGTTTTCTTCCCCCCCCCCGTTCTGCTATTGGCCCTTGATCTTAAACAGAATACCGTCGTAGCAGGCTTATTCCCTACTGCAACCGTTTGTTCTATTACATTTAATACGGTTAGCTTTCCAACTTTCTCTTTCTCCAAAATCTTTCATCTCCTGCTCCCACTCCCATTTTCCTGATATCGACGGAGTTTTAGAAAAGCCGGCAGACTAGAGCGCGGTTAGCGGTGCGTTTGTGTGACGCTCCTCGCTTTTCTGTCAACTGGCGAACGTGGCCTCCAGCCAGCCAGCCAGCCAGCCAGATATTCTGAATGGATGGATGGTGTGGACTACGATTGTTGTTACCCAAGTTGAATGTTAGAACATAGTTGTTTTGATTTCTCGTGATCGATTCCAGAATCGTTTGTTTTTTTCCTCCCCATCTCTCTTGTTGAATGTTACCCTCATACATGCCAAATCAGAACTACTACTATGTTGTAAATGTATGATACACGAACGGGTAGACAGACATTTTCTTGTGTAAACCAGAGAGTCAAAGGTTCAAACTGTCAAAGCCATTGGATTTTTAAAGATCATTTTTATTTCATTTTTTAAAATTTTGTTTTCCTTTTCTTTTATGTGGTTGATTTGTTGGAGTAAAATGGGTGTCTAGGATTAGGAATTGAATCCTTGTGAAGCCTGTTGTGTGAACATTCCCGTAGTGTTGATTTTTTTCGTTTATTTTGTTCCATTTTTGTGTCCGTTCACCACTGGGATACTGACGGCACGTAGCCAGCCGTACTGCGTAGTCTGTGCATGTTGTTGGTACCATGTTATTGCCGTGATCTTTCTAGACAGAGAGAAAATTATCACCTTATTATTATATATCTATTGACCTACCATCCCACTTCACCCACCATCTTTCTGATCATCAGTAATGTGATACTCTTCACCTCATTATCATATGCAGCCCAGATGGTTTGTTTTGTTTGTTTGTTTGTTTTTTCTTGATGGACTTTTTTTTTCCTTTCCATTTATCCCCTGTTGTTGGCTTTGGGATTTTTTTTTCACGCGCTACTGTGTGAGTGTTATTGAGAATGCCTTAGATGTGATGGTAGTAGTATTGACTTCAGACTAACACTGTTCACCCTGAGAGCTCAGTGACGTACACGTAGCCAGTAATGATTGATGATGATATTGGTGGTGATGATATGATGATATTGCATGTCATGTCGGAAATGGGAAGTGTCGAAAATTCGTCAGCATGGCAGGCACTTCCAGTAGGTTTTGTTCTTTTTTCTTTTTCTTTTTTTTTTTTTTTTTAATTGCCAAACTGACATGAATAATGATACAGTTGTTGTTTTTTTGTTTTTGTTTTTGTTTTTGTTTCGTTTTAACGGATGCAGGATTCTCATCCCTGTGACGGTCGGGATGGTGGTGTATTCGCTCTCAAAGAAATTGTGAAGCGATTCTTCGGCTGCTTTTGTTGATCACTATTATACCCAGGTCCTGGTGAAGACTGTATGCCATTTGTTGTACAAAAAAAAATAAAGAAACCGTCTTTCTGTAATATATTACCAAAAGAATGCATGTACAGGAAGGAAAGGGAAAAGGATCAGAATGTATGGATGGAACAGTAAACGGTCAGGATCAGGTAGAGTTAATGCACAGCTCGGTGAAGACCATTGCAAGACTAGGTTGGGGGATACGGAGATGTGTTGTCTGTGTACAGTAATACTTGGAACAGTAAGGAAAAATGGACAGTGAGAGATATGACTAGATACTAAAGCAGGGTGGCTGCATAGTCTGGACAGTGTTATGGCCATTCTGTTCCATGGACAGCGGTTGACAGTAACGCCCAGGGACAGCGTATTGCACAGTGAACAATATTGTTAATTAAAGACACTAAGCAATCGTTCAGTGGACAGTAGTGTTTAGTGACGTGACACTGAACAGATTGTACAGGGACATTGTTTAGGACATCAACTCTGTTGCTGACTGGGTAATGTGTTGGGATACTGGGCAGGTTATGACAGAAATGAATGTTTTGAGACATGTAAGCGGGCTGGTGACCTGTTAAAAGTGTTCAGCAGATTATTCAGGGACATTGTCCACTAACACCAAGCAAGACTGTTCAGCGTTCAGAACATGAAGCAGATTGTTTAGGGAATACGTTTGAATGCTGAGCAGATTGCCCGGTGAAAGAAAGAGGGTTAATAGTCGGCAGTAAAGAGCTGCAGTGCAGAAAGACAGATCTTGCAATGGCCTTGGCCTGGCAAAAAACATGGTGACTTTGGGAGCCCGGTGGGTATTTGTTGAACACAACAAATCAACCTCGCTTGCCACCACACACGATGTGCTTACACCTCGCATACGTGAGGTATTCGTGTTTGAAACTTGTCCAAAGTGTTCCTGTAGGCTAGTACGTCTCGTCAAGTGTTTTTGAGGTAGATAGTCTGTTTGACTTTTTTCCTCATGCGTCTGCATAATAATAGCCGTAATAATTATTGTTATAATTCACTGGTTAACTCTCAACACTTCACCGTTTTGAGATGACCAAAAACAAAAAAAAAACAAAAAACAAAAAAAAGCAAACAAAAAAAGTCTTGTCACATGATTTTACGTGACAGTTGACATCAGTTTTTTTGTGTGTGTGAAAATTGTTGAAGCTAAAGAGATGATTGTTTAGACATTTGTCTGTAGATCAGATACTTGAACGAATGGAGTTTGTGGATTCCATTGTTTCACCGTTGTTAGTTAGATACTGTGGTGCCAAAATCATCTGTGGCGATCACTGTTGATTTGTTTTCAGTTTAATCGCTGGCATTTTCTTGTAGATGAAGTATGACGTTTTGTAGGCACGTGACCTGATTGATGAATCATCTCGTTTCACATGAAATTAATTGGAGCTTTGAAAGCTGTGGGTCAGTATGCAAATATCGACCAGACCCATTCTAGTTTTTTGTTTTTCTCTCCAGTCTTTAAGCAACTTTGTCTGTCGTGTCATAGCTTGTACCGATACAACCAGTACATGTAGAGCGCGTGTGCGTTTGCGTGTGTGTCTAGCAAAGAGATATAGCTTTTAGAGCAGTGGCAGTGGGCAGGGTTTTGGGTGCAAGCCAGCACTCGGGCAAGCCTGTGCCTCGTCATGAATTTCTTCGTGTTTTGTTTGTTGCTGTTGTTGTTGCTCTTGTTTTGTTTTGTTTTTTTTCTGCACAGAGCTGTTCTCTTCAGCTCTCTTGTTGCTCTGACCTGCCAAGTCTTCAGGACTGGATGGTCATTACCCCCCTGAACCCCATTTTTCTTTTTTCGGTTTGTCATGCGTGTATTTCCATGCGTTGATGGTGTACTTTGTAAAGAAGAGAGCCTGCGGCGACAATCCGCTTTGGCGGCCAGCCGTCCCCTCAGTATGATGAGGACCACCTAGGACACAGACACCTGCTCCTGTCAGCAGTTTCCCTGGCTTCTTCCATTCCCACCCACCCCCCCCCCCCCCCCCCCCCAGTTTTCTCCCAGATTTTGGCTGCCCACCTCCTCGTCTTCCTCTTCCCCAACTACTGTTTTTCTTTTAAATATTTGTCCAGTGGGTCGCTTTTGTCAATCGATTCCTCCCCTATAACTAGAACCTCAAGATGAAGCAGTCTCCTCCCCAAACCCCTCTTTGTTCTTTACTCTCTCTCTCTCTCTCTCTCTCTCTCTCTCTCTCTCTCTCTCTCTTCTCTCTCTCTCTCTCTCTCTCGTCTCTCTCTGTCTCTCTCTCTCTTTCTCTCTTTCAAGCTTTGGGTTGATTCACACGGTAGGCCCACACCTTCATCCCATTTGTACTCTGTATACGAGTGCCGTTCGCCGATTTGTTTCTTGAATGTAGCAAAAATTCAGTTCAATTCAGCAATCATTTATTGTTGGATTAGCTTAATCTTTCTGCTGACTTCTTGAACTTCCCCATTTCTGAGAATGCCTGAAAAGTGGTAGGGTGTGTTATGTTAGACCTCAAAAAACAAAACTGATAAACAGGGCTACCAGGTACTCCTTGCCCTTCACACTCCTTGCTGGGGAAATCTGTTAAGGTCTTAACCCCCTCGGGGAGTAATCTACTTCCATCCAGTGACCAGAAACTGGGTGTTCCTTTCCAGACATCCTGCAGATCCTTTGTCCAGTCCTCCCAGTTTGGCACCGGAACTTCCGGTTCATTACCGGGACTCTCCTGTTCTTTTCCCCCGGAACTATCCAGTCACCTCTGTTCCCCTCCCTGTTTTGTCGCCTCACCACCTTCTGGCACCAGTCTATATCCTTGTCGCTTCCACCCTTCCTCAGCCCCCCACCCCACACCCCACCCCCTAACGTTCCCAGTCTCCAGCTGAGAGCGATGCGGCGTCTGCGTGTGGCGGTTCTTCCCTCGGGATGGCTGGCCTCTGTAGTCGGTTTAGGTCGCATGGCCTCTTGTTTTTATTTTTTTCAAAATTTTGTTTGTTTTGTTTTGTTTTGTTTTTTTTTTTTCCTCGCTCAGCCAAATTATTATTCTACAGTATGTATTTGGATTTTTGCATAGTTGTGTAAAGTTTTCTTGTGTGTGGATTCCGTTTTTCTTTTTTCTATTTTTTTGTGTTTTGTTTTGTTGTTGTTAGTGTTGACTTTTTTTGTTAATACCACGTGGTAGTCGTCGAATGGGCAGCAGCGGAGACGGAGGATTTCACGCAGAAGCAACATCTACAACTAGATATTGCACGCGTGAAAGTGGCTCTCGTTTTCGCTGCTCTGGGTCTGGTTTGCTCTGTCGCTTGGCTTTCCCAGACGCTCTTCTCTCTCTCTCTCTCTCTCTCTGTCTCTCTCCGTCTCTGTCTCTCTCTCTCTCAGTCTGTCTCTCTCTCTCCCTCTCTCTCACCCTCTCTTTCATTCTGTCTTCATCCGTCTATCCATCCATTCCTTCCATGATACATTATTTTTTACTATGTGCCACACGACACCCCTTTTCTGAAAGAGACTTTTTACACAGAACAACGAAAGTTATATAACGGGTTTAAGATTTTTTCGGAAAAGATTTTTTTAAGTCATCCCTTCTCCCCTCCCCCTTCCCCTCCCCTCCCCACTCCATTCACCGTTTTTATCTTTCCCCATTGACCTGTTTAAAACCGTAAGTGTATTTAAAATGCTTTATACTATACAGATTGGTCTAAGGGAAGCGGGGTGTGTTTTTTAGCATCCTGTAAAATAAGGCAACTGTGAGAAATTCTCTGGGGGGTTGGTTGTACATATGAACATCTCAAGGGTCACCTACCAGGAGTGGTGGGTCTGCCTTCTTTTATTGCTTTTTAGTGATACTCCACTCTGGCAGGATTACCTCTGGATAGTTTTGTTGTCTACCTTTGAAGATTCCAGAAGCACACAAGCAATGTTAATGCTGCATATATTTTTTGTATGCTTTAGGTAGGGCGAGGGATATGAACCAGTCAGAAAAAGACTGCATCTTTTGACGGTGCTTTATGCGGTCGCTGTCCTCAAAGACAGAATTACGTCCCAAAAGACAAGTACTTTACCCCTTCGCCCTATTAATTAAGTTTCATTACTGAGAGACAATATTATGTCATTTCAGTCCTGACTTACAAAATCAACCGTAAATCTTCTTCCATCGCACACTTTCCCGTTCCCGCCCCTCCACTCACCCACTCACCTAATTCCCCGTCCAGGTCTTTGCCCTGGTATTTTTTTTTTTTTGTTGTTTTTTTTCCTTCATTCAAATTAATTCATACCCCTTCCTTCCTGCCCACTTATTATATGTTAAAATACTTTACAGTTTCGAGTGGTACAGCTGGTATTTCAGCCATTAATTTAGCTACCTACAGACGCCCCTCTTCGTCTCTTTCGTTTTCTTTTTATTATATAGTAATGAAATGGGGTTGCTTTATTATAACAACCAACCCATTTTAAAGAAAACAAGCCTTTTCTACTCCTGCCTTCACCACCACTACCCTTGCTACACACGCGTGCGCGCGCGCGCGCGCCACACAGACATACACACAGACACACACACACACACACACACACACCACAACAGAGTTACATTGCATATATTACTTTCATTTGAATCCATATACATATATCCGTCCCCTCTCACCTGCACCCTAACCCCGTTTTATCTGCCAAGTTTCACTCTTGCAGTCCGTTGACTGATATACGGACTTTGACCTCATAAATTGTAAACACCCTCCCTCCCTCCCTCTCTCTCTCTCTCTCTCTCTTCTCTCTCCTCTCTCTCTCTCTCTCTCTCTCTCTCTCTCTCTCTCTCTCTCTCTCTCTCCTCTCTCTCTCTCTCTCTCTCTCTCTCTTTCAAGCGTTCGGGAACAAGCAAGAGACTATTCGGTGAAAGTGACTGCATTTTATTATAACCTATTTTAGACGTTGAATATCTCTTCTTGAGACTATTTACCGGAATTTTTTTTATGATACGCTTGGTTTGTTGAGTGTATATAGATAATAAAAGACAGAAAACGTAACTGATTGCATTTGTGATGTGTGAGAGAGAGCACCTGTGTTGCGTGTGTGTGTGCGCGCGCGCATGTGTGTATAATATGTGTGTGCGTGTGTATGTGTGTGAATATATTGTTTACTGTCTCTTCCGCTCTCTCTGTCACACACACCCACGCGCGCGCGACGCGTAAATAACCCATTTTCATTTGATTTTATATCATATTTGAAAATTAAAGGATTAGTTCATACCCAGGCAAAAGTGTTAATACACACATATGCGTGCACGCAGTCATGCAGGCGCGTGTACATACAACACAGAGCGATCAAGAACATACATGAGCAAGAAAGAGATTCGTCCAAAGCTAACCTGCTCCAATTGAAAAAATACCAAGACGCCAGTATTATATTGACATTTACGATAGAACATTCCATGACCAGTCTACACGTTAAACTGGCAGCAGAACTTTGTACACTTCAGATGTAAAGGCATGGTTGGAAGTTTTAACCTCTCTCTCTCTCTCTCTCTCTCTCTCTCTCTCCTCTCTCTCTCTCTCTCTCCTCTCTCTCTCTCTCTCCTCTCTCTCTCTCTCCTCTCTCTCTCTCTCTCGCTCGGTCGCTCGCTCTCTGTCGTACATAGACGACCAATATTTGTTACATTATTTAAGTGCAAGATTGAGGCAGCCGAGATGTGGTTTCTCAGAAGAATGTTGAGAGTTCCATGGACAGCAAAGAAAACAAACGAGACAGTCTTGATGGAGGCAACAAACAAAGTAGATCACTCATAAGGAAGATAAGGAAAAGACAAGCAACATTTATAGGCCATTTTATGAGGAAGGGGATTTGGAGCACCTGGTCACAACGGGAAAGCTGGAGGGAAAGAGAGCACCAGGTAGACCCAGG
>CM060308.1:54058455-54080955 GCA_030674185.1 Monoplex corrugatus
TATGTATATACATATACATATATACACATATATATGTCTATATTATGTGTCTATACATGTATGTGTGTGTGGGTGTGTTTGTGTGTGTGTTTATACATATCTTAGTCTGTATGTCTCTGAACCTTTTTCTGTATATCCATCAGTGTGTATGTCTTACTCTTTCTTTCTTGTCTCTGTCTCTGTCTCTCTCACTCTGTGTCTGTCTCTGTCTCTGTCTCTCTCACTCTGTGTCTGTCTCTGTCTCTGTCTCTCTCACTCTGTGTCTGTCTCAACTTTTCTAGGTTGGACAGGTTGCAACTGATGTGTGTGTGTTTGTGTGTGTGCGTGTGAAGGAGTGTGTGTGTGAATGTGGAGAGCGAGCGAGCGAGCAAGCGAAAGAGAGGGAGAGAGAGAGAGCGAGCGAGAGCGAGAGAGAGAGAGAAAGAAAGAAAGAGAGAGAGAGAGAGCCAGAGACAGAGAGAGAGAGAGAGCCAGGGAGAGAGAGAAGAGAGAGAGAGAGAGAGAGCCAGGCAGAGAGAGAGAAAGAGGGGAGAGAGTGAGCACAGAGCGAGAGCGAGAGAGAAAGAGCGAGAAAGA
The DNA here is from genome assembly GCA_030674185.1 of Monoplex corrugatus. NCBI lineage: Eukaryota > Metazoa > Mollusca > Gastropoda > Littorinimorpha > Ranellidae > Monoplex > Monoplex corrugatus. The sequence continues at coordinate 54,059,032 of CM060308.1, forward strand.
GAGAGCGAGAGAGGAGAGAGAGAGCGAGAGAGAGAAGAAAGAAAGAGAGAGAGAGAGAGAGAGAGAGAGAGAGAGAGAGGGGAGGAGAGAGAGAGAGAAAGAGAGAGAGATCCGGTTTCCATGCTTCAGCAAAGATGTCGCCTCCGCTTCCTGTAAACATGTCACTCCTTGCATATCTTGCGTGGACCAAATGTCTGTTCTTTACAATGTCTTTACTCAATGAATGAATGAATATGAGGTATTAGAGAAAGAGAGAGAGAGAGAGAGAGAGAGACAGACAGACAGACATACAGACATACAGACAGAGACAGAGACAGAGAGAAACAGAGAGAAACTCTCTCCCTCCCTCCCTCCCTCTCTCTCTCTCCTCTCTCTCTCTCTCTCCTCTCTCTCTCTCTCCTCTCTCTCTCTCTCTCTCCCTCTCTCTCTCCCTCCCTCTCTCTGTCTCTCAAGTCAAGTACTGATTACTATGTTCCTTCATTAAATGTTAGATCGGGTCAGCAAACAAAGGATCTGCTGACTGTTACATCGATGAAGTATACACTGAGGAAAATATTGAAAGTTACAATTTTCGACGATGTAATCATAAGTATTGTATAAGTTGTATAAATCCAAAAAAAGCCCTTCCCCTCCCTCCCCCCAACCTGAAATCATTATTGTGTTTTGGCCTAAGGCCTATATCATTAAGAGTTCTGAGTTCTGAGTTCTGAGTTCTCTCTCTCTCTCTCTCTCTCTCTCTCTCTCTCTCTCTCTCTCTCTCTCTCTCTCTCTCTCTTCTCTCTTCTCTTCTCGGTCTGTCTCTGTGTAGGTCTGTGTGTCTGTCTCTCCCTATCTCTCTCTCTGTCTCTCTCTCTCTTGTCTCTCTTGTCTTTCTCTCTGTCTCTCTCTGTCTCTGTCTCTGTCTCTCTCTCTGTCTGTCTCTCTTCTCCCTCTCTCTCTCTCAATTGTTTATTTTGGTGTTTTTTTCCTGATGACTTCTTGTTTTTTTGTTGTTGTTTTTTTTAATCATTTTAGAAACAGTTTATCAGTGTGCAGACTCAGCTGAACAGTTTATATCGAGCAGCAGATAATTACAACTTATGTACTGATTTTTTTGCACTTTTCTGTCAGCTCACTTGAAACACAATATTGTCTACGACAGCGGACACTTCGCGAGGTCAATTATGAATACGACCGATGAGTTAATTAGAAAAAGTAAGTATCCTTTTCAAGAGAAGGTCATCTATGTACAAGAGGAAATAAATGCATATATGGAGAAATACGACATATTTTATAAAGATGGTAAGAACTCGTAACGATCCTCTGCAGACAAGGGGTGTTCATCGCTATTGATATTGACACGAGCAAAAGAAAAGAAGGAAATACATTTGTGGTAAGAACTCATAATCATCAAGGTGTTATTTTATGCAAAATTAGCCAGATGTTTACTTGTGATGATTTAACCTTTGCACTCCAGCACACCCTATCCACACTATCCACCACTTTCTACATAAGCTGGTGGATAGGGTGAAGGAATCAAAGGGTTAATTGCTTTGCTAACATGGTTGGCAATGCAGGGTGCTGGTAAATAGGGTGCGGGAGTCAAAGGGTTAAATTAATGTTCAGTGCAAAGAAGGCAGATTCTAAAGTGTTAAGAGTTTCAGTAGGTTTGAAAATTATCCACTATACAATATTACATGTTTGACTATAATGCAGTATGATGATTTGACTCGCAATAAAATGGCTTTGATGGCAAACGCCAAATGATATTTGTGTATGGTGATATAGGAAGATACCCTGATCAAATGTATTTGGTTATGGGATGAATCAAAGATTCGTTTCGTTTTGTTGAGTTTAAAGTCCTACCACTCTCAGAGTATATGAGGACTAGTTATAAGAACGTTGCTTAAAGAAGCTCTAAAACATTTTGGTGGCATTGTGAGATACCGATGTGTTGTCGGGTTCTCGCTATATTAGTATTGAAATATATGTACAAATGATCTATGTGAATCAAAGATGGTTTGGTTTCAATTTTCATGTCGACACTTTCCTCGGGATATGGCCGACGGGGATACCATCCCAGGGAAGTGGGACTATCTAATTCTATACTGACACCACCAGAACAGCAATGATGTTAGGATGGGACAGTGAGAAGGCCATTTTTAATTAGCGCACCCCGGGATTCGAACCCACAACCATTAGCATGTGAATCCCACGTTCAAACCAACTGAGTACTGGGCCCCGCATGAAACTGTACACCTGTACCCGAGTGATGCTACAGTCGCCAATAGTCCTAGCAAGCCATTGACCGGTGTCCACACCATTCAGTGTAGTAATGGACACATGCCCACCCCACTCCCCACCCTCCAGCATACGGATAAACATGTCATCATATAACACTCTGTATACATAAGAACATCAGTACCTAGTTTGCATTCCAATCCCAACCCGTTGTTCGTTTACTGCCTTTGTGTGCCTCAAAACCCCCTCCCTCTTTCACATTGTGTAGACCTGGGCACACAATAACGAATACATCTGCTGACTTTATTTATACCAAGTTCTCTGGCTGGTTGTTTGAACTAAAGCATTACCTGTCTGTATCTACACAGTTGAAACAATTCTACAAACTCTGCGGTAACTCCAGGGAAGCTCTTTGTTCGAGAAGGTATTTAGTCGAGAAACATTCAGTCATCGTGTTGTGGGCCCCAGTAGCTCACTTGGTTTGAGCGTCGGATTCACATGTTAATGGTCGTGGGTTTGAATCTCGGGGTGCATTACATTAAAACTGGTCTTTTCACTGTCCCATCTTAATATCATTGTTGTTCTGGTGTCAGCATAGGATTTGAAAAGTCCCCCCTTTCCCCCACTTTCCTGGGATGGTTATCCCCGTCGGCCATGTCACCTGAGGTGGGTGCTGATGTAAAATCTGAACCAAACCAGTCATTGTGTATAACACAGTCAGTGCAGTAGAGGATAACTTGATGAAAGTTCTCTTGGGGTGCCATCCTCAGGGCTGAAACCAGAGGTCCAATGCCAGACATTTGTGAATATAATTTTGGTCATAGTTAGTGTAGCGCTTTGAGGATTGTAGGACTTACAGGCAAGTCAAGATGTCAGTATAACACTGATGCCTTGTTATTATTTTGACGTTCTTTTCTTTTTTTGTATATCGTGTGGATCATTACTGCCAGTTGAAACTTCACAAGTAACTTAACACTAACTTAAATGTGAAGCTTCAGCTGACATGGATGATATACACGATACACAAAGAGAACAAACGAATACCAACTATTAATTGTGGCGCTTCAGCTGGCATGAATGCCGCACATGATAACCAAGAACAAATGAACACCAAGTTACTTGTGAAGCTTCAGTTGGCATTAATGATACACACGATACATTAATAGAATAAACGAACGTCAGATTTCTAACAAAGCTTCAGTATTATACATTACATCTTGACTTGTCTGTAAATCATACAATCCTCAAAGTGCTACACTAACTATGACTAAAATTCATACTCACAAATATCTGGATGTGACCAGAAATCCCAGCCCTGTGGACGACTCAAAAGAGATTTCACTCAAGTTCTCCTCTATATACTGACTGTATTATACACAACGACTAAGTGTTTCTGCATCGTATGCTTTCATGAACAGAGAGACCTTGGAATGTACACCCGAGTTTCTAGAATTGTTTCTGTTGGGTACATATACAGAAAGACAACACTTTATATTAAATCAAACAGCTAGTCAGAGAAATATGTGTGACTAACCAGAGGCGTTATTGTGTGCCTAGGCCTACACAATGTAAGAAAGGGATGGACGTTCTGTGGCGCACAAAGAGAATAAACGAACAACGAGGGCGGTGTGGATACAAACTAGGTAGGCCTACTGGTCTTCTTGCGTACACAGAGTGCTACTACCTGGCATGTTTATCCGCCTGTTGGAAGAATGGGGGAGGGGCATGTATCGACACTCAGTCAACAACTTGCTGTTGGTACGAGTAGCTGTAGCAAAACTAGGCCACAAGGTATAGCGTATATAGAGGTATATAGAATAGGCTTGATGCTTTTCTGTGATAGATGCATCAAATACTTGTTAAAATCCAAGAGTCATGACCTGGATACGGCCAGGCCGCCTTGGAGAGTCAGGAGTTAAGGGCTTGAACACTTGCGTGACTGGGGTTTCTCCTCCGAGGACTTGCTGTCCAGCTCATACAGAATAGCTAGTTGTGTTGTGAGTCAGACCTTTAATTATTTATTGACTTTATTTGTATGCTTCTTTTTTGAAGGTAAGATACACACATACACATGTCATTTACATGCAACCAAGATTATTCCAGCGGAAGGCTGGTAAAATAACAGTATGAAATATAGACTAGGTAAACCATAGTCTAGGTAGGGCCTCAGGACCTGACCATCTCATGGGTTTATGTGCAGGCTTAAGGCTTGTGCCATGATCACCGTACACATGGCACCTGTGACGTTAGTGCATATGGAATTCGTTCCGAGCGCGGAGACGTCATCTTGAGAAACTGAAACTGAAACTGAAACTGAAGCTGTCTAGCTCTCCCCAGAGTTTCTTACTACTAGATGGGACGAGAGTACTTTACCAGTTACAGCGGATATAATAGAGTTACGTAGGATTTAGATGATATCGAACAACAGAGAATCCGACAATAGCATCGGTATCTCACAATGCAACCAAAAATGTTTTACGGCTTCTTTGAACAACATTCTTATAGCTAGTCCTCATATACTCTGAAATTGGTAGGACTTTGAACTCAACAAAACAGAACAGAACAGAACACGTTTAGATGTTAGTGGGGACATTTTCACGGGTTTTAAGTGTCCTTAGATGTTTAAGATGCATGTGTATACATTTGGTCATGTGTGGAAACATCAGGGCGTAGAAAGTATAGATCATTTTGTACGTTGTTTTAAGCGGACACTGACTGGTTGTTACTGGCAAGAATGGGACAATCGTACACATAGGTTTTTATGCATAGAACCTTTAACCCTTTGACTCCAGCATCCTATCCTACCAGTTTCCTGCAGGAAGCTGGTGGATAGGGTGAGGGAATCAAAAGGGTTAAGTTTTTGTTTTGCCAGCAATAGTTGACAATGCAGGATGTTAGTGGATAGGGTGAGGGAGTCAAAGGGTTAACACAATTAACTCTAGAAGTGCTGTGAAGGGATCGTACATATGGAGGGAGGTTGTTCCAAATTACTCCAGACATGTGTATATAGACGTGCTTGTTGATAAAGTCTTTTTAAAATAATTAGAGAGTTTATTAATTGTTTCCTGATTTGAGCAGTAGAATCACTTAACCTTGTATAAGTTGTGTTAGAAAGTGTTTATCTTTTTTTTATCAATGCGCATGTTATGAACTTAGGTGTGGATGTGTCTGTAATGATGGATGCTGAGAACTTAAGGATTTTCCATCTGTTCTAACAGGTCCATGGGTCCCAGTTTGCTCTAAATGGCACAGGGCATCGTGTACTTCAGTAACCGTCATCGGTGACACACACACACACACACACACACACACACGCACGCACGCACGCACACACACACACACACACACACACACACACACACACACACACACGTATATATATATATATATTTTTATATATACATATAAGAAAATGTTTATATACACACACACACACACACACACACACACACACACACACACACACACACACACATATATATATATATACATATATATCATCATAGGCGTCCTTCAGTCTCGGAAGACTATGGAGTTGCGCTCTGGGTGCCTATTCTGGTGCAGCGCCGGGTGTGGCTGGCCAGTCCGACGCGGGAATGACAGTCCCTGTGGCAGAGGGCACAGATGAAGTCTGACGCTGGTCTGTCTGCCTGGGCTGCAGCCTTTCTTCTCGTTCTCTTTTCCTCGTGCCGCTGAGCGAGTGTCTCTTCGAACTTGGAGAGACCTTTCTGCACAGTCTGTCTCCAGGCTGACCGTTCGAGGGCTGTTGCTTCCCAGTTGTCTTTGTCGATATTCAAGGCTTTTAGGTCCCTCTTGCACACGTCTTTGAATCGCAGCTGTGGTCTGCCTGTGGGACGTTTTCCCTGCACCAGTTCTCCGTAGAGGAGGTCTTTGGGGATCCGTCCGTCGTCCATGCGCACGGCATGGCCAAGCCAGCGCATGCGTCTCTGTTTCAGCAGCGTGTACATGCTGGTGCATCCAGCTCTTTCCAGGACAGTGTTGTTCGGGACCTTGTCCTGCCAGGTGATGTTTAGAATGCGTCGGAGGCTACGCATGTGAAAAGCATTGAGCTTTTGCTCTTGTCGGGCACGCAAAGTCCAGGACTCGCTGCCATACAGGAGGGTGCTCACGACGCAGGCTCTGTAGATCTGGATTTTTGTGTGCTCAGTCAGCTTGCTGTTGTTCCATGCTTTCTTCGTCAGTCTGGTCATGGTGGTAGCTGCCTTGCCGATGCGCCTGTTGAGCTCTATGTCAAGTGAGAGGGTGTCTGAGATTGTTGAGCCCAGATAAACAAAGTCATGGACGACATCCAGTTCATGGTCATTGATGCTGATGGCTGGGGGAGAGTCAACATCCTGTCCCATGACCTGTGTTTTCTTCAAGCTTATGGTAAGCCCAAAGTTTTGGCAGGCATCGCTGAAGCGAGTCATGAGCTGCTGTAGGTCCTCAGCTGAGTGGGCGGTTACTGCCGCGTCGTCTGCAAAGATGAAGTCACGCAGGCACCTCAGCTGGACTTTGGTCTTGGCTCTTAGTCTGGAGAGGTTGAAGAGCTTACCGTCTGTCCTGGTTCGGAGGTATATGCCTTCAGCTGCAGGACCGAATGCGTGTTTCAGCATCACAGCAAAAAAGATTCCAAACAGGGTGGGAGCCAGGACGCAACCCTGTTTCACTCCGCTCCGTATGTTGAAGGCAGCTGATGTTGAGCCGTCAAAGACGACGGTGCCTTTCATGTCTTCGTGGAAGGATCTGATGATGCTGAGAAGTTTGGGTGGACATCCAATTTGGGAAAGGATTTTGAAGAGGCCATCCCTACTGACCAGATCGAAGGCCTTTGTGAGGTCTATGAAGGCAACGAAGAGTGGCTGCCTTTGCTCCCTGCATTTCTCCTGAAGTTGTTTGAGGGAGAAGATCATGTCTATAGTGGATCTGTTGGCACGGAACCCGCACTGCGATTCAGGGTAGACTTGCTCTGCGAGTACCTGGAGCCTCTTCAGTACTACTCGTGCGAAGACTTTCCCAACGATACTGAGGAGGGATATGCCGCGATAATTATTGCAATCGCTTCTGTCACCTTTGTTTTTGTACAGTGTGACGACGTTAGCATCCCTCATGTCTTGTGGTACTTCGCCTTCACTCCAACAGAGGCAGAGGATTTCATGCAACTCGGTGATGAGTGTCTCTTTGCAGCACTTCAGTACTTCGGCGGGAATACCGTCTTTCCCTGGTGCCTTGCCAGAGGCAAGAGAGTCCAGGGCTTCGCTGAGCTCATCTGTGGTTGGTTCTCTGTCAAGCTCTTCCAGCTCTGGTAGGCACTCTATGGCATTCAGGGCGTCTTCTGAGACTACAGTTTCCCTTGCATATAGCTCAGTGTAGTGTTCTACCCAGCGCTCCATCTGTTGTTCTCTGTCTTGAATCACCTCCCCTGTAGCTGATTTCAAAGGGGCAGTTTTCTTTTGCGTTGGGCCCAATGCCTGCTTGATGCCTTCATACATCGCCTTGATGTTGCCTGTGTCAGCCGCAATCTGAATCTGGGAGCAAAGCTGAAGCCAATAGCCATTGGCGCATTGTCTGGCACACTGCTGGACTTTGCTGCGAGCAGCGCGGAGAACCTGGAGGTTCTGCTCACTGGGATTGCTTTTGTATGCTGTCAAGGCGTTTCTCTTGGCCTTGATGACTGGTGTCATTTCTTCTGAGTGGGCTTCGAACCAATCAGCTGACTTGCTGGTCTTTTTGCCAAATGTAGACATGGCGGCATTGTAGACAGCATCTCTGAAGTGTTCCCATCGGTCTTGGGCGTTTGCAGTGGGTGGGCCAGGGAGAGAATCCTCCAACACACGCGCAAACTCCTCCACTTTTCTTTGATCGCGTGTTTTGCTGGTGTCAATGCGAGGTCGGCCCTTCTTTCTCGTACGGTGCAGTCTCTTCGCGCGGAGCTTCACATTGCTGCACACCAAAGAGTGGTCAGTGTCACAATCGGCGCTCTGGTAGCTGCGAGTGATCTTGATGCTAGAAAGGTTGACACGTCTGGTGAGGATCAGGTCGAGCTGGTGCCAGTGTTTGGATCGCGGGTGTCTCCAGGAGACTCGATGCTGAGGCTTCGTGTTGAAGAAGGTGTTACTGACGCACAACCCATAATGACAACAGAGCTCTAGCAGGCGCTGGCCATTCTCGTTCATTTTCCCAGTGCCGAACTGACCCAAGCAGGTGGGCCAGGAATTGTAATCGACACCCACTCTGGCGTTGAAATCGCCGGCGATGAACAGTAGTTCTCTGTCAGGAATTCTCCTTATAGCAGCACTGAGGTCGTCATAAAACTTGTCTTTTGCTTCTGCTGTGGATGCCAAAGTTGGTGCGTAGGCACTGATTAGACTGACTGGTCCTGAGGTAGTTTGGAGTCGGAGAGACAGGATTCGCTCTGTTCCTTCTGCTGGTGGGGTTATGGATCCCAATAATCTGTTTCTAACTGCGAATCCCACGCCGTGTTCTCTGACCTCGTCTGATGGTTTGCCCTGCCAGAACAGGGTGAAGTCTCTCTCCCTCACAGATCCTGTTTCTGGGAGCCTGGTTTCTTGAAGGGCGACGATGTCCATCTGCAGTCTGCTCAGTTCTCTGTCGATGACGGCTGTCTTGCGAGCATCATTTACTTCTTGCAGATCGTCAGAAAAGCCTGGTGTCATTGTCCTTACGTTCCATGTGCCCAATTTCAGGGCGGGAGTTTTCGTTTTTTCTGTTGCCTGGTGCACAGTTGTCGATCCGCTTGTCGGTTTTCACCCTAAACCCCACGCACCCAGTGAGGCTAACGGACCGTGGCGGGGCAGCACCTTACTGGCTGGGGGCTGCCCAGCTTAAGGCGGGCGGTAGCTGCCCAGTGAGATGCGATGACCTCTCCCACCGTCGGAAGCAGCCCCTGGCGTCTGACTCTACGCCAATTGAGTATGCAGACTTAAAACCGGTAAACTGCTACTTCCCGTGTTTAGTCGACGCTACAAAGCGAAGCTGGAGTGACCTCTCCAGAGCGCAAGGCCTGGGTAAGTAAGTGTGGAGGGCAAGCTGTTACCCATGCAGCAGACCCCCCCTCTCCACGTCGCTGGAATGGTCCATTGGAAAGGCAAGCGCCGATACACATGGTTCCAGTGCCGTCGCAGGAGTTGCCAGAACGTTGCTGTATACAGCCTCGGACTGCCTTGGGGACTCCGGCTCCGGATTTTTCCTCAGGGTTGACTCCCGAAGCCTTTCCTATGAGTGGGTATGGCCGCAAGGCAGCGGAGGTTTGAAATCAGAGTTTTCCTTCTCTTAGATGAGCTGTCTTCCCAGACTGATGAGCCCCATCTACCCAAAGCACTGGTTTTCAGGCGCCAGTAACCCGTCTTCACCCCTTCTCCTATCAGTAGTAGCAGTTCCGCCGGGCTTATATCTAAGCCACACGAGCAGGCTAGGAGCTGGACTTAGTTGTCAGAGGCTGTTGGAGACGCGCGCCGTGAGGGGCATTTTATAGACAATGGGAGCTTGTCCCCATTGCCACCCCTCGGCTATGACAACCTTATATACATATTATGGGTGCTATGTTTTATGAACTACCGGGTACAGAGAGTGTTAATTCTTTTCCAAGTTGTTTGATTTTGTACATTTTTGGTGACGGTCATGTTTCCTACTGTGGTGAAATGTGTATTGAGGTCGTCTGTTGAGATATTGTTTACATAGATAGATGGTGATGAAGGAGTTATGTCACTTAGTGTTTCATAGGTCCCTCTCCCGCTGCTCCCCATTTCAAAAATCTTGCCAGCGCAAAGAGTTTTGTGCAGACTCAGGGAATCTGCCAGATAATTGCTGGCAAATTTGAGATGTAGCGCATATGGAATTGTCCGATGGACCTTCTTGAACAAACTCTAAACTTCAAACAAATTTTGGCAGAGTTTCGTGGACTCGGGGAATCTGCCAGATAATTGCTGGCAGAATTGAGATGCAGCGCATATGGAATTGTCCGATGGACCTTCTTGAACAAACTCTTAACTTCAATGTCCGATGGACCTTCTTGAACAAACTCTTAACTTCAATGTCCGATGGACCTTCTTGAACAAAATCTAAACTTCAAACAAACTTTGACACGTCACGGCAGGAACGGATATTGTTACAGGGATTTTAGAAGCTGGACATGGGAGGGCTGTGGGAATGTTGTGGAACTGGCGGCTTGACACTGAGCATAGTGTAGTGTCACTGACAGTGAAGGGAATGGGAGGATTATAGTGGGGATTGGGTGATGGTTTTGTATTTGGGCATTTCATTTCACTTTGGGGGGTGGGTGGGAGGGAAGTGTGGTCAGTGTCAGTGTGGATCGTGTGTGGTGGTCAGTTGTCTGTCACCTAGGAGTTCATGGCCTCAGGTTTGTACTGGTCAATTAGATTCAGCGCGTACTGGTGACTTGTCGTTCTGTTGGATTGTTTGGAGTTCTTTGTATGGGTGGGTTGACGGGGACTTGGTTTTGGTTGATTTGGTTCAGCTTTTACGTCGACACCCACCTCAGGTGATATGACCGACGGGCATAACTATCCCAGGGAAGTGGGGGAAGGGGAAGGGGGGCCTATCGAATCCTACACTGACACCACCAGAACAACAATGACGCTAAGATGGGACAGTGAGATGGCCAGTTTTAATGTAGCGCACCCTTGGGATTCGAACCCTCAACCATTAGCTTGTGAATCCGACGTTCAAACCAACTGATCTACTGAGGCCCGTGTTGTATAATGGTTGGTTGGTTCTGTAAATTTTAAAGTCCTACCACTCTCAGAGTATGCGAGGACTAGCGAAAAATAATCTTTCAAAGAACCCTTAAAAAAATGTTGTGCATTGTGAGAAACCGATCCATTTTTCGGTTGTGCTGGATGAAGTATGTTGTATAGTGGGGATTGGGTGGTGGCTTTACATTTGAGCATTTCATTTCACTTTGCGGGGTGGGGGGTGGGGTGGGAGTGGTCAGTGTGGATCGTGTGTGGTGAGTTGTCTGTCATCCAGGAACTCGTGGCCTCAGGTTGTACTGGTCAATTAGATTCAGCGTGTACTGGTGACTTGGCTTCATTCTGTTGGAGGTTTACTGATGAAGCCAAGTAACCGCGGATTGGGGAAGAAGGAGTAGTGGGTCATTGTTTGGAGTTTTTTAGGGACTTGGTTTTGATTGATTCAGTTAAGTTTTTACGTCGACACCGACCTCAGGTGATATGGCCGACGGGGATAACCATCCCAGGGAAGGGGGGGGGGGGAGAGGGGGAATTTACCTAATCCTGTACTGACACCACCAGAACAACAACTATGCTAAGATGGGACAGTGAGAAGGCCAGTTTTAATGTAGCACACCCTTGGGATTCGAACCCTCAACCATTAGCATGTGAATCCGACTCTCAAATCAACTGAGCTACTGGGGCCGGCACGTTATAGTGGGGATTAGGTGATGGCTTTATATTTGAGCATTTCATTTCACTTTGCGGGGGTGGGGGGTGGGGGGAGTGGTCATTGTGGATCGTGTGTGGTGAGTTGTCTGTCATCCAGGAACTCGTGGCCTCAGGTTGTACTGGTCAATTAGATTCAGCGTGTACTGGTGACTTGGCTTCCTTCTGTTGGAGGTTTACTGATGGGGGGTAACCGTGGATTGGGGAAGAAGGAGTAGTGGGTCATTGTTTGGACTTTTTCGTATGGGCGGGCTGACGTGGACTTGGTATTGATTGATTTGGTTCAGTTTTTACGTCGACACCCAACTCAGGTGATATGGCCGACGGGGACAACCAACCCAGGGAAGTGGGGGAAGGGGGAACTTATCTAATACTATACTGACACCACCAGAACAACCATTAGTTAAGATGGGACAGTGACAAAGCCAGTTTTAACCCTTTGACTCCTGCACCCTATCTACAACTTAACAAAACTTAACCCTTTTGATTCCTTCACCCAATCTACCATTTCCGCAGGAAGCTGGTGGTTTCGGGCGAGGGAGTCAAAGGGTTAAGTTTTTGCTTTGCTAGCATGGTTGACAGTGCAGGATGCTGGATGACAGGCCCAGGATTCGAATCCACAACCATTAGCCGTGAATCCGACGCTGAACCACTGAGTTACTGAGGCCCGGAGTTCGGAGTTCCTTACATGGGTGAGTTGATGGTACTTTGTGGGTTAGTTACGAGAACTGGTTTGTGAGTACTCGGGCACTGAGGGTACTCGTGTACTGGGGAATTTGGCTTCATTGTTGTGTACGTGGTTCCGGAGTCAGGAGCATGTCTTCAGTTGTTGGCTATATTGCATCAGTTGGCGTGACTGTTCTCCTTGTCAGGTCCGTAGGCATTTCTATTCAGCAGGGGTGGAGTTTAACCCTTTGACTCCCTCACCATATCACCAATTGTAAAAACTGAACCCTTTGACTCCCTCACCCTATCCACAAGCTTCGTGCAGGAAGCTGATGGATAGGGTAAGGGAATGAAAGGGTTCAGTTTTTGCTTTGCCAGCATGGTTGACAAAGCAGGATGCTGGTGAACAGGGTGCGAGAGTCAAAGGGTTAAAATTGACAACCATTGTGTGTGTTTGGGGGGGTCTTTGTCTGCCGAGTTTAAGTGCTGGACATTGCATGGTCAGTTAGTTGCCGAAGCTAGCGTGTCCCGTATCCAGTCTCACGCAGTCCCGCAAATTCTTTGTCAATCCGATCTATACAAATACAATCCTGTACCAGTCTTTTAACCCTTTCATTCCCACACCCTATCCACCAATTGCAAAAATAAATAAATAATAAATAAATAATATAAAATAAAATAAATAAATAAGTAATAAAATTAAAGAAACTTAATCCTTTGACTCCCTCACCCTATCCACCAGCTTCCTGTCAGGAAGCTGGTGGATAGGTTGAGGGAATCAAAGGTTAAGTTTTTGCTTTTTAGGATGGTGTTGAAATGCTGGAATGCTGGTGGTCAGATGGCGGGTAGTCAAATGGTTGAATGTGACGTGGAGCAGAACACATCTTTAGGAGTTTGGTTTTGTCGTCGTCCTTCAGTTTATTTCTATAAATGTAAGAAAAAAGAGTCCAAAGGTGTGGTTTCAATTCTGTTCTTCTGGTCCTTTGCGGGTTGGTTGGTTCTTTTGATACAGCCGTTTATAAAGGTCCTGATATCTGGAATTCAATCCAAATTTTCACATTTTTAAGTCATGGTACAGTCTATTCAAAGATGCCTCTCGCGTACAGACGATGGCCCGCTTAGAGCATGGTGCAAACCAGCTGAAGCTAATCATCATAATCATTGTCGTCGTCGTCGTATCGTCGCTCATCATATAATATGTAATTATATATATTAATCTATCATTAATTAAGATTATATAATTATACCTAACATCATAAAAGTAAAACATAATTTCTTGATATAACAAACAAGTAACACTGAATATTGATAGAATATGATAAAAGATTAAACAGAAAACATGTGAAAAAGCAAAACAAGTAGAGTTCAGTAATACAAACTACATTAACTAGTGTAAAAATAGAAGCGAAGGGCATTTACAATAACAAGTTTCACCATACTCGGTACACTAATGTAATTCATATGTTTTTTAATTGTACTTGTATACAAAAATTTCTAGAAATGTCATTGTATAGTAGTATTCACTTCCAGTTTATCTTTGGTTTCAATTGTTTCTGCTTTTGTGTCTCATCTAGGATCTAGTTTACTACCCAGTGTAATCTTTGTATTTCATTCCAGCAAATCACTTATTTCTATCTAAGAAATCACGTTGAAGCCAATGTTCCACCGTACTCAGTACATCTCTTGACTTTTTTGTTTGTGTTATTCTCAGTCTAGTAATTCACATATTTCTGTAAAATGTAATTTTTAAGAGGCAGTGTTCCACTGTATTCATTACATCTCTGCATTGTCAATGTTTGCTAAATTCTTAAAGCAAGAAAAAAATTATGTTCCACTGTCGACCTCTCAGCTGCCTTCGATACTATAGATCACAAAATTCTCCTCTCCCGTTTTGCACTGAAATTTTGGAATCAGAAGCACCACTCTCAGCTGATTTCAATCTTATCTTTTAGAGAGAAAAGAAACTGTTCTTGTGAATTAAAACAGACTCTTGAAGTCAATTCAAGATTTTGGCGTTTTCCAAGGCTCTTTGCTTGGCCCTGTTCTGTTCATACTCTATACCGCTCCATTCCTCATCGATATGTATTCTGTCCACCACGAAATGTATGTTGATGATATCTACTTTGCCACTGAATCTCAATTGAACTATAATCATCTGATTCCCTCTCTAAGACTACGTGACAGAAATGAAAAAGAGGACGTCAGAAAATTAAAATTAAATTTAAAGACATAAAGACAGACGCCCTCAGACTCCCGTCAATCTACCTCACTGTCTCCACTACTCCCACTGTTGCTCCCGTTATCTTTTACTGTTTGACACAGTCTGTCAGTGTCTTCATTCAGATCCATCTCAGAACATTTCTTTTCCAGGAGTCCTTTCATTAGCATCCACTTCCTCAATCCTCTCATGTTGCTGACGTTTATGTAGTTTGTGTTGTGTTATCAGGTTGTGTTTTTGGGTATGTTGTGTAGATATACATGTATGAGTTTCTCTCTCTCTTTGTCTCTCTCTCTCTCTCTTGTGCAGTTACTTCTTTGTTTCTGTTAATCTCAGTCTAATAATTAACAATTTCTATTATACATAATCATATAGGAGCTAACATTCCACCATACTCCGTACATCTCTGTACTCCACTCCACTGTGGCAATGGGATGATGAGATGAAGGGACACCAGAGACAGTCATTACTTTCTGTGCTATAGTGTCCACCAGGTCAGTTATAGTTCAGCTGAATACATTATCATTATTGTTATTTGTCCAGCTGAATACATTATCCTTATTGTTACTTGTTTGTTGTGATGTTTTATGGCCTGCACTTAGTGCTGCATAATTATGACTGTCTGTTTGTCTGTCTGTCTATCCTGTTCGTATGTCTGTTTTATGTGTTTCTGTCTGTGTTTCTCTACATTTCTTTGGTTGTATTCGAATTTCTGTCGTTATGATATATAATACATGGCATATTAGAAAATGGAATTACGTAAGTTGTTGGCCTGTGCACTGCCATCTCTCTCTCTATGTATATTTGTATGTATGTATGTATGTATGTATGTATGTATGTATGTATGTATGTATGTATGTATGTATGTATGTATGTATGTATGTATGTATGTATTATGTATGTGTGTATGTATGTATGTATGTAGTACTGTATGTATGTATGTATGTATGTATGTATGTATGTATATGTATGTATGTGTGTATGTTATATGTATGTATGCATGCATGTATGTATGTATGTATGTATGTATGTATGCATGATGTATGTATGTATGTATGTATATCTGTAGTATGATACTGTATGTATTGTGTATGCATGCATGTATGTAGTATGTATGTATGTATGTATGTATGTACGTATGTACCCTACGTATTACGTATGTATGTATTATGCAAGTATGTATGTAGCATGTACGTATGTACGTATGATGTATGTATGTATATATGTATGTACGTATTATGTATGTATGCATGTACGTACGTATCATGTATGTATTATATATATATATATATATATATATATATATATATATATAATGAGAGAGAGAGAGAGAGAGAGAGAGAGAGAGAGAGATTCATACATGTATATAGATATACATAATATATATATGTATGTATGTATGTATGTATGTATGTATGTATGTATGTATGTATGTGTGTATGAATGTATGTATGTATTATGTATGGATGTATGTATGTTGTATGTATTATGTAGTATTATGTATGTATATATAATAATATATAGACAAGTAGATACGCATAGAGCTAGAGACGTAGACACAAGCAGATACAGATAAACTTTATCTGTCTGTCTGTCTGTCGTCTGCTCTCCTCTCCTTCCTCTCGCTCTCTCTCTCCTCTCTCTCTCTCTCTCTTCCCCTCTATCACATAAATTATTACAGGATGCTTAATGCCATCATGCTCCAAAACAATCACTTTCGCATCATATCGCAATGTCGCTGAGAATGTGTGTAAGAGATAATCATCGCATTCGTTCCCTCTAGTGGGTGCTTGACTATTCACAAGAGATAAACTAAATAGATCAATGAAAAATAAATAATAAATAAACGAATAGTCAAAGAAAAAAAAAACATATACAAACAAACCAGCAAATAAATAATAGATAAACGAATAGTCAAAGAAAAAATATAAATAAACGAACAAACCAATGAAATGGTGAATGGATAACTACATAGACGTATTCGGTCACTCCTATAGGCGTTAGACTATTCACAAAAGATAAAAAGACAGATTGGTAAAAACAAAAAAGAAAACAAAAACAAAGACAGAAAAAGAGATATACAAGTGACTGTTCACAGGAGATAAAAAGACAGATCGAAAAAAAACGAATAAAGGGAAAAAACAAATATACAAGCAAATCAATAAAACAGTGAATGAATAAATACACAAATGAATGAATACAGAGTGAAGCCTTTTATGTGACTAAGACAATTCTGACCGTACATTTGTTGAATAATTCATTCTTGGAGGACGACACAGTAATACTTATGGCCTATGTCTACTGCAGTGACAATCTCAGTAAAGGTATTTGCAAATGGTGGTAGCAGCAGCAGCAGTAGCAACAGCAGCGGTAGTAGCAGCAGCAGAGTAGTAGTAGCAGCAGCAGCAGTAGTAGTAGTAGTAGCAGCAGCAGCAGCAGCAGTAGTAGTAGTAGCAGCAGCAGCAGCAGTAGTAGTAGTAGCAGCAGCAGCAGCAGCAGTAGTAGTAGTAGTAGTAGCAGCAGCAGCAGCAGCAGCAGGAAAAGTAATAGTAGCAGCAGCCGTTGTAGTAGCCGTAGTGGTAATAGTAAATACAGTAGTAGTAATAGTTGTAGCAGTAGCAGCAGCAACGGCAGTAATAGTATATTAGTAGTAGCAGCAGTGGCAGTTATAGTTGCAAATAGTAGTAGAAGCAGTAATGGTAGTAGCAGTAGTAGTAGCAGCAGTAGTAGTAACAGCAGCAGCAGTAGTATTAGTGGTAATAGTAGTAGCAGCAACAGTAGTAGTAAGAGCAGCAGCAGCAGCAGTATGTAGTAGTAGTAGTGGTAATAGTAGTAGCAGTAGTAGTAGTAATAGTAGTGGCAGCAGTATAGTGGTAGTAGTAGTCGTAGCAGAAGTAATAGTAGGATAATATCAGAAATAGTAGTAGCAGCAGCAACAGCAGTAGCAGTAATAGTAGTGTAGAAGTAATAGCAGCAGCAACAGCAGTAGTAGAAGTAGTAGAAGTGGTAGTAATAGTAGTAGTAATAGTAAAAGCAGCAACAGCAGTAATAGCAGAACGTAGTTGTAGCAGCAGCAACAGCAACAGCAACAGCACAAGTAGAAGTAGAAGTAGCAGTAATAGTAGTAGCAGCAGCAGTAGTAGTTGTAGTAGTAGAAGTAGGAGGAGGAGGCAGCAGCAGCAGCAGCAGCAGCTAGTAGTAGTAGTAGTAGTAGTAGTAGGAGGAGCAGCAACAGCAGCAGCAGCAGAGTAGTAAGTAATAGTATAGTAGTAGTAGTAGTAGTAGTAGCAGCACAGCAGTAGTAGTAGTTAGGAGGAGAGGAGAGCAGCAGCAGTAGAGCAGTAGTAGTATATAGTATAGTAGTAGTAATAGTAGTACTAGTAGTAGTAGTAGTAGCAGCAGTAGTAGTAGTAGTAGTAGTAGTAGTAGTAATAGTAGTAGTAGTAGCTGTCGTTTAAGCAGTAGTAAAACTCCACCAAGAACCCCCCACCCTTTATTTCTTTTTTTTGTTTTGTTTTTTGTTTTCGTTTTTTTTTTTACCAATTTTAAAATGTGTGCTGCCATAACTTGGTCGTTGTCGTCCACTCAACGTTAAACAACAAGGTAAATCAACCAGCCCAGACTGTACAACAGTACAACATGCAGTCCTTGTATCGATATGGTTCATCTGGGAACTGCCTGCAATGACTTGTCTGTCGATCGAGTAATCTCATTAACCGTGACACGCCCATTTCCACAGACCTTCCGGCTTTCCGTCACCATGGTAACACATCCAATACAAGCAGAATTGATGAGCGTGACAAACATGAGTACACGTGCATGTGTGTATGTATGTATGTATGTATGTATGTATGTATGTATGTATGTATGTATGTATATATGTATGTATGTATGTATGTATGTATGTATGTATGTATGTATGTAGGTACATGGGATGCTCGGACGCACACAAATGTACACACGTACATTTTGTCTATGTGTGTGTGTGTGTGTGTGTGTGTATGTGTGTGACATTTTCTCTGCCTATCTGTCTCTCTGTTTCTCTGTCTCTCTGTTTCTCTGTATCTCTGTTTCTCTGTCTCTCTGTTTCTCTGTCTCTCTGTTTCTCTGTCTCTCGGCTTCTGTCCTTGTTTGTGTCTTTGTCTTTGTCATTGTCTCTCTGTCTCTTTGTCTGTCTCTGTCTGCGTTTCTCTCTGTCTTTGTCTCTCTTTCTCTCCCTCTCTGTCTCTCGATTTGTCTCTCTGTCTCTCTGTCTCTCTCTGCTCCTGTCTCTCTGTCTGTCTGTCTCTGCCTCCCCTCAAATTAACGTGTAATTCCCCCTGACACCTTCATATCTGGTTCGTGTGGGGATTGATGTCCTTCAGCATAAAACATGTATTAGTGGTATTGTCACCCTGTCTTTCACGGTCACGCACGCACACCACACACACACACACACACACTCATCTCTCTCCCTGATACAGTAAACATATATACATTTTATACATACATACATATAATTATAATTTTATATAATACATAATAATATATATATATTATGTGTGTGTGTGTGTGTGTGTGCCGCAGCGTAGGTGTGTGTGTTTGTGCGTATGTGTAGGTGTGTGTGGTGTACTTTGTGTGTTGTGTGTGTGTGTGTGTGTGTGTGCTTCTGTGTGTGTGTGTGTGTGTGTGGTGTGTGTGTGTGTGTGTGTGTGTGTGTGTGTTGTGTGTGTGTGTGTGTGTATTTCTATAGGTGTGTACAAATACAAATCCAACGATTATAAAAGAAAAACGTATTTGTTATTTTTGATGAACTATGTTTATGCTGCACTGATATATTGGTGTGTATACGCCACAGCGATTGGACGGCATCAATGTATTGACAAGGCAACACTTCTCCTTCGTTTTATACCTTTGACTCCCGCATCCTGTCCAACACCTGGAAGCTGGTGGATAGGGTGAAGGAGTCAAAGGATTAAGTTTTTGCCTTGTCAGCATGTTTGACAATACAGGATGCTGGTGGACATGTGAAATGCCAACGTTGTCACGCTGTAAGGGAAAAAGGCAGCCGCGAGTATGTTTTTCTTTAATTGCATTTTAGACTTGTAAGGTTAATAACAGTGAACATGGTTTTTAACCGTCGTTTCTTATCGTAACGTGTTCGTTTCTACGTGGAGCCATAGCTCTGAGTCGCTAGGCTATAAGCAATGTGAACTTCTTTGAAGACTGCAGCGACGTAATAATTCCAGAGGCATATCGCTGCTCAGTATCATCTTAACCTGGTTGTCGTTTTTGACGTGGTGGTAGCCCTGATATGGCTCTAGTAGTCGGCTGGGCCATGAGCAATATAAACTTTTTTGAAGACCGCAGCGACGTAATAATTCCAGAGGCATATCACTGCTCAATATCATCGGCAAGACTTAGAGACTACAGACACTCGCATATCGTGTCCTCTCACGTCTCACCATAGTTTCAAGCTGAAAGATCCACCTTAAGCGCATGCAGGATAACAGGCTATCAAAGCAGCTCTTCTACGATGAACTGACAAAGGCCATCGACCAAGAGGACGGACAAAGCTTCCCTACAAAGACACTCTGAAAAAATCCCTCCAGAAATGTGACATTGATGAAAGAACAATGGGAAATCATGGCCACAAACAGGTCTGAATGGAGGCAAGCTGATTGGCAAGGGAACAGAACCTTATGAAAATGAAAGACGAAGCAGCCAAGTGGAAAAGCGTTCAGCAATAAGGCCAGAACCAACTTTGCAGAGCGTTCCATTGAGTGTCCAGTTGCAGCCGCCAGTGTGCATCAGACTTTGGCCTGAGATCCCACATGAGGGTCACAAATAAATAAAGTGCTAGGTTGGACTTTATCGACCAAAATAGTCGACCATATATATGAAAGATCCACCATCGATATAATCTCACTCAGGCAGCAACAGAAGAAGTGTTGGGAACAGAGGAAGCCTTTAAACGTTGCCTTCTATCGACACGACCAGAGCTTTTGACCTGGTTTATCTGTTTAAAAGACCTTTCGAACAAACAGAGCTTTGCACAGGATCAAGGAATCTGCCAGGTAATCACTGACAGATCACAGTGAAGCGCATATGGAGCTGTCGGAGAGTAATGAGCCTCTTAAACAAACTCCGAATTCCGAACTCATGTTTCCTCCTCACTTTTCATGTTTGTGGGAGGTTATTGGAGTGAGGCAAAAGTGTAACATGGCGATGTCAATAGACACTTGTCAAAGCTCAGTTTCAGTTTCAATTTCAGTTTCTCAAGACGACGTCTCCGCGCTCGGAACGAATTCCATATGCGCTAACGTCACAGATGCCATATGTATGGTGATCATGGCACAAGACTTAACTTAAGCATGCGCATAAACCGATGAGCTGGCCAGGTCCTGAGACCCTATCCTAGCCTATATTTTACCTAGTCTACATGTTTATACTAGTATTGTATCAGCCTATAATTGGAATAATCTTGGTTACATGTAAATGACATGTGTGTGTGTGTATCTCACCTTCAAAAGAGGAACATACATATTCATTTATTTGCTGTCCATTATGCCACTGGCCAACATCTGTACAGTGTTTCATTAGTGTTTCAAGACCTTAAGGTCTCCTTCTGTTGTCCGCCACCAGGTGTAAGAATCTTTGATGTTCCTCTCTGGCGTCTTCCTCCTGGTGTCCAGTGAAGGGCAGTCATCATCATTACCATGTGCCCCTCCACATGACTTTGGCCATCATGGCCCTCCATATGAATCTATCCTTTGTCGCTACAAGTACTTCTCAAACCCTGTGTCTGTCTTCATCCACTGAGCGAGTCCATCCAATGTTTTCTCCCTGGGCAGTCAGGGTGATGTTATCCTGCAGTCTTTGAATGATATGCCCTGTCCATCTCCATCGTCTTTCCATGATGATAGTGCCCATTCTCTGTTAACTGCATGGGGCATGTATTTCTTTGTTGCAGATGGTGATACTTAGGGGATTCTGTGTGTGGAAGGTCGATAGCCAGGTAGGGTCGCTTTCTGTTATTCTCCAGCATTCTGAGTTACTGAAAAACACATGTAAACAGCTGTCACTGTCTCGTGGTGCACACCACTCATTGCACATGGAGGACATTTTTTTATATTTTTTTTATAATCATCGCACTTAGGGAGGTTATCTTTGTGCTCACCTTTTTTTCGTCCCATTGTCTACTCCATCATTTATGCACGGTGCCAAACAATGCGATGATGATTTCGATGAGGATGACAATCATGATGCTATGAAGTTCCATCTAGGATTGAGACTGCGTGACAGGGCTGTAGTCTACGCTTACTATCATAGTAATCCTGGCGTCAACCAATGACAGATACAGACACCTTAGGTGCTGGTCGGAGGATTTGAGCAACATCC
>CM060308.1:54090955-54103455 GCA_030674185.1 Monoplex corrugatus
GACGAAGAAGACCTCCTGTTTTGCTCTTGCTCAGGAGGAGGAAGCGACGGAGACAAAGGATATGGTGCCGAGAACATTTCTTACCTACAGAATCACGCGAAGAATTCCACCGTACATTCCATCATCTCCTTAACTTTGGGTTCGTTCAGAACCTTCGCCAAATCTTAGCAAACTTGTGTTGTTTTTTTTTATCTTTGTCCTTGTAGTCAGGCACACACGGATTACAGAGGAGGGGCCTTGCCCGGACCAACTCGATCAATTTTTGTTCTTTGTAGCATCCATCCTGCATGTGGAGAGAATTGAGATAGCCAATGGTAACCAAGAACTTCAACTTCACGCAACGAAAAAAAAGTGGACAGTCCAAATTGTCCGCTCACGCGTGAACCGTGAACTATGAAGCGTGAAGCGTGAGTGGAGTTGTATGGCCTTGCGCAAGAGAGACCTCGTCTGTTCATTTTTCTATTCACGCATGAGAACGTGAAGCATGAGGCGTGAGACGTGAGGCGTGAGTTTCTATGGCCCAGCAGCCTTAAAGTCATGTTGTTTGCACGCCGCTCATATTACTCTTTCAACACACACTACGAGGAAGACCCAAGCACACCTGGCGACAAACAATACAAGGACACTTTAACCCTTTGACTCCTTCACCCTATCCACCTGTTACCTGGGTTAAGGTTTTGCTTTGCTAGCATGGCTGACAATGAAAGATGCTGGTAGAGAGGGTGCGGGAGTCAAAGGGTTAAGTTTTTGTTTTGCTAGCATGGTTGATAATGTAGGATGCTGATGGACTGGGTGCGAGCGCGCGCGCGCGTGTGTGTGTGTGTGTGTATGAGAGAGAGAGAGAGAGAGGAGAGAGAGAGAGACAGACAGACCAGACAGACAGAGGAAATATGTATTAAAGCCGTAAAACAGGCTCTGTGTATCAACTATACACAGTCTGGACCAGACCTGACAAAAGTGGTACACTGTCATCGCTACCTTACATACCAATGGAATATAGGCAATAAATAAGTAAACAATTCATACAACTCTACCAACCTGAAGTTCATTCAGTACAAATCTAGGTGCCAAGAGCTAGTGAGGAAAGTCGCTTCAGGACCACCCAGGATAAGAGAGTTTGCTGATTTGCCAGGTCCCCTCGGTGGAGATTTCTGTATCAAATTTGGCACATCACAACCAACCAACCAACCAACCAACCAATAACCAACCAACCAACCAACCAACCAACCAACCAACCAACCAACCAACCAACCAATAAACCAACCAACCAATAAATAAACAAACAATCAATCAAACAAACAAACAACAAACAAACAAACAAACAAACAAACAAACAAACAAACAGAAAAAAGAAAGAAGAAAGAAAAGACAAAGATAAACATGTGTAAATGGGCACAGTTTGGATCCAACGTTTGGGGGCAAAATTCAGATAAGCAAATCCTTTCTGTTGTAAAGGACTGGACAATAAGAGGAAAGAGGACAGGAGACGGTGGCGATCCTTGAGGGAGTCCCCATGGAAAGTTTGTGGGGATGAACACCGGTCTGCAGATCACAGAACCCTTTTCTTGGCATGGAGAGCAATCCATCTTGTGACTGTCATGCTGTTACCATATCATTGGAGTAGTTTCTTTTGTAAATAGGATCAATGGAGAATGAAATCCAAAAACAAGTGTGACTGCCCGCGTTCAAGCAAACAGGAACCAGAAAAAACACGAAAAAAGAATAAGAACGCGTATCTGATACAAGATCACGAGACAGGCGCAAATGTTCGGCCAACTGGTCTTTTCTCACACTGGACGGAGCAGCAGGGAAGTTTCAGTCTTTTTCTCCTAGTTTTTTTTTTTTGTATCAGTGTTTGTTTGTTTGTGATCTTACGCTTGACAGAGGCCATTTGGCCGAAAATTTGCGCCTGTCTTGTCTTGTTGTATTAAATACGCGTTCTCATTCGTTTTCCGTGTTTTTTTTTCCTGGTTCCAATGGAAAAAAATTCATCATACTTGCGACCATGTTTTTTTGTTATATAAGAAGGTATCATTGGTATGGCTTAATCATCTTGTTTTTGTTTTCCACGATTATATAAACGACCGTTTTTGTTTTTTTTCCAGATCGGGGCCAAGTATACTCAGTGACTTATTGGTTCCGCCTCACCGCTGACAGCTGACAGCTGTTTATCTTGTCTCCTCTTCACACACGTTCATGTACGGTGCAGGTTTAGTAAGAATCTCAATTCAGCATGTTGTCAGATTTAAACACGGTTGTTTGTTGTTGTTGTTGTTTTTAAAGAGAGATTCTTGTTGGATCTCTTTGTCTCTGTCAGTCTCTGTGGTTTTAGAAAAACACGACACAACACCATTTTGTTTGGTCATGTTGGTTTTGGCTGGCTTCATAGGACATTACAGGGACCCTCAGTTTGTTTCAACAACAACCCGATATAAGCATAGACAATAGTAATACCAAAGGAAATAAGAGGAAGCAGGGAGAATTTTAAATATCAACTAAGTAACATAACTCTTGAGAGTCACGGGGTTATCTCCCATGTAGAATTTCTCAAACCCGACACAGTTTTCGCTGAATGGGTAGCGCAAACTGTGTTGGGTTTGAGAAATTCTACATGGGAGATAACTCCGTGACTCTCAAGAGTTATGTTACTTAGTTGATAGACAATAGTGTATACAACCTGTAAGTTAGGGTGAACTTCAAGGAAGTCTTTACCAACGCTTTGGATTTATGCATAGACTTATGATTTATGTCATGATCATTTTGGATTTGTTTTTCTCTTGTCACTTGACGTTTGTTGGGTTGGTGCGTATGGAATTTGTTCTGAGTGCGGAAATGCTGTCTTGAAAATACTTAATGCGAAACTGAAAGTATTAGAACTACTTCAATGTTCAGTTCACTTTGCTCGTTAAAACAGTTCTATGGAGTGTCTTACTTGGTGTGGCTCTACGATTGAAATGAGCGATTACTGTTGCTAGTAGGAGCTTTATAGGCTTCTTCTTCTTCTTCTCTCCTCCTCCTCCTCCTCCTCCTTCTTCTTTTCTTCTTCTTCTTTCTTCTTTCTTTCTTGTTCTTCTTTCTTTCTTTCTTCTTTTCTTTCTTTCTTCTTTTTCTTCTCTTCTTCTTCTTCTTTTTCTTTTTGTTGTTGTTGTTGTTTTCTTCTTCTTCTTCTATTCTTCTTCTTCTTCTTGGCTTTTCTTCTTTCTTCTTCTTCTTCTCTCTTCTCTTCTTTTCTCTCCATAGCTCCGTGAAGAGTCATCGAGGCACCTCACTAAAGAACTGCGCACCAGTTTCCTCCAGCTATGTCGGTTGTATGCCAAAGCCTGGGTCTGTGCAAATCAAACGTTGTCCAATCCACAATGATATGAGTCCTTTTTTTTTTTTGTTGTTTTTGTTGTTTTGTCTATCCGTCCGTCTCCCTACCTCAACAGTTCCCTCGAGGACTGATTTAGCAAGATCATTGGATCTTGTTACATGGCCATACCAACGTAGTTTTCTTTCCTTTAACTGATATCAGGATGTCTTCATATGGTCCAGTGTACTGCTTGATGGCTTTGACGTACTTGTTTGTTGGTGATATGATCAGAGTATCTGACGTTCAGTATCTTGCGAGAACGCCTAATTTTCATGACTTGGATTCAACTTTCCAAATCAACTAATATATTCTGAGCTGACTGTTTTTGTACTTTGTATCTGCTTCTATGCTAGCTGAATGGGTAGCGCAAACTGTGTTAGATTTGAGAAGTTCTATACAACATGGGAGATAATTCTCAAGAGTTATGTCCTTTGATTATATTATAAAAAATTCTCCCTGCTTCCCTCTTATTCTTTGGTATATCCACTATGAGGGTTCATGTTTCGCATACGTACAGGAAGACGGAATACATCATCGCTTAGTAAACAGAGACCTTTACTTAAAAACTTCACTTTTTTGTTTGCTCATGCAGCTTTTGTTTATTTCTTACCGAGTCTCGATTCTGTCTATTTATATTGTAATACTTGATGTTGTCAGTGATGAATGTGATAGAAGGTAATAATAGCGTGTCTGATTTCGTAACATCATGTCCGTGTATGTTAACAAACTCTTTTCTTCTTGTTGTTATTCATGTCGTGTTTTTCTTCTACTGGTCATTGTGCTTCATGTAGATGTGTTTCAAACATATGAATATTCTGAATGAATTCAAATTTGATGTCGTGATCTTATTGCAGTTGCCCTTTGCTGTTGTTTTGCATTTGTTTAAGTTACTTGCTTAAAACGAATTTAAAAAAAAGTTTGAACAAAATTGTTTATTTTTATGATCCAATTTAGAAGTAACAGATGTATTAATCCTTTTGAAACAAAGCCATACAATTTTATGGCGATAATGCGTTGCGTGACTGAGGCATGGCCGTTTACATAAAAAAAGTGTGGGTGATGTTTCACCAGGACCTACAATGTAGGTGCACTGTTGAAGTCAACCGAGTTGACTCAGCAACCGTGTAGACACTTAAATTCCAGCCTGTTTCCTATCGATGCAAGTTCCGTGTAGATGACATAGCGAAATGTAAACAATAAACAAAGGCTTCGTTCTGTGTCCTGTAGTGGCGGAACCTGTGACATTATTGTGATTTCTTCAGGCCAACAGTGCGAATTATTTATTAACAAGGGGAATGGCTGGACACTGCACTGACTGTTACTATGATACTGTGTGATGTCGAATCGGCTTCCCACGTTCGCAGCAAAACGTTATATACATGATCCTGTTTGAGTGAGAGAGAGAGAGAGAGAGAGAGAGAGAGAGAAGAGAGACAGAGACAGAGACAGAAGAGACAGAGACAGAGACAGAAGACAGACAGAGACAGCGACAGACAGACAGACAGACAGATAGAGACAGAGATAGAGAGCGACAGACAGACAGATAGAGACAGAGAGAGAGAGAGAGACAGACAGAGAAGAGAGACAAAGAGAGAGGAGACAGAGAGATAGAGAAAGAAGGAAGAGAGAGGGGAAGAAAACAAGAAGCACAGCAGACAGACAGACAGACAGACAGAGAGAGTGTGTCTGTGTGTGTGTATATGATATATGTATGTGTGTGTGTGTGTATGTGTATTGATGCGTGTGTGTTAAGCGTGTATGTGTCCGTGTGGGTGTAAAAAAATCTATGGAAAGACAATGTGTGCGTGCAGGTATAAAAAAAAAATCAGTGTAAAAAGATATGTATAAAGACAAGCTCCCCAAATCAGGTACTAGTCACCATCGCTTGTGGCATGGACAGTTTTTAATTTTTTTTTTTTATTGTACTGTTATGAGGGAGATTCCATTCCTGTCCATCTGAAGGACAGGTAGCATGGTCTTCAGCCTCCGATGTGAATTTTCATGTGGAATGGAAGACTGATCCCAGAGACAAATGTTCTTCCACAGGAACGGCCAGCAAGTATCTGGCAGACTCCCTGAGCCTGCGCAAAACTCTACGCCCTGGCAAGATCTTGAACTGAGGAGCGGAAAGGGGGAAGCGGGGGGGGGGGGGGACCTTTGAAACACTCAGCTGGCACCACCAGAATGATGGAAACGTTAAGATGGGCAGCGAACAGGCCAGTGTTTAATGTTGCAGGCTGGGATTGAACTCAAGATATCAGATCCTGAGTCCACGGCTCTGTCAAAACAACAACAACAACAACAACAACAAACAAAACCCCAAAACAACAACAACAACAACAACAACAACAACAACAACAAATCCCCAACAAAGAGTCCGCTCAAATCGAGCTACTTCTGACAATATCTGAATAAATTTTTAACAGTCGTGACCAATCTAACATTGTCCTCGATGGACCCTCCTCAGGATAAAACAATACTTATATGGTATGACCACTTTTCAAATTTTGCGGAATTCATCTTACTTTCCTTCTGACAATATAATTTTTGCCTCCCCTCTCGCCAGTTCTTAGCCATTACTCACGAACACATAATTACTGATTTTCCTTTTAGTCCCTTTCTCCCACTGGACGAAGCAGCAGGGGAAGGTTTAGTCTTTTTCTCCGAATGTATATGTTTGTGATGTTACGTTTACCGCTTGACAAAGGCCAGCTGGCTCAAAATTTGCGCCTGTCTTGTCTGGTTGTATTAGACACCCCCGTTCTGATTTTATTTTCCGTGTTTTTTTTCTGGTTCCTGTTTCTTGAACGCGTGCGGTTTTTCACTTGTTTTGAATTCCTCGATACATGTTAAGTTTTATTTCAATCGAAGCTTCCTCAAGGTCAGTATGATCTTGAAAAGTACAGAATCTGGATTTCTTGTAATAATTTTTGTTTCGTGTTGACATCAGTGCACATGTGGACACCATATCACAGCTGTATGCACGTGACACGTGATCAGAGAAAAGACTGTCAAACAGCAGCAGGAAGTGGATGGAGCCTCACATTCCTAAGAAGTGAGTGGTGACAGTGCAACGTAGACTCACTGAATTAATCCCCCCATGCATTTTGTTTTTTCGGTCAGGGCAAGGTAGCTCCTTTGTTTTTCACACACCAGTTGCAACACACACTTCCTGATGGTACGTTGTTCTTTGTTTACGGAAAAGGGAAGAGTGAAGTAGAACTTGTGTGTGTGTGAGGGGAGGGGGGGGGGAGGGCTCTGTGTGTGTGTGTGTATGTGACATTCACATAATATATGTATCTATATGATGCCTGTAAGTGTGCATGCGTGTGTGAGTGTTTGTGTATGTGTATGTGTTTGAGACGTGTGTATGGTTATATAAGTGAGTGTGGTCGATAGATAATTTGATTGCTTGATTCTTGATTGGTTGCTCGCTTGATTGGTTGCGTGTAGATGAGTGTACGTGTGTGTGTGTGCATGTGTGTGTGTGTATTGTGTGTGTGTGTGTGTGTGTTTCTGTCTGTCTGTCTCTTTCTGTCTCTCTGCTTCTGTCTGTCTGACTGTCTGTCTGTCTGTCTCTGTTTCTGTCTGTTTCTTTCTCTCTCTCTGTCTCTGTCTCTTTCTCTCTCCATCTGTCTGTATGTCTGTCTGTCTGTCTGTCTGTCTCTGTTTCTCTCTGTTTCTTTCTCTCTCTCTCTGTTTCTTGCTCTCTTTCTGTCTCTGTCTGTCTCTTTGTCTCTCCATCTGTCTGTCTGTCTCTGTCTCTGTCTCTCTCTCTCTCTGCACCCTCTCTGTCTCAGCCTTTCTAACAGTGTTATATAGAAACCAGACGGGAAAGCTGTTGAGGTGGGTGTTGGTGATGATAAGGTTGATAAGGCTGATGACGTGGGTAGGTTCTTCATCACAAGACCCCCCCCCCCCTCCATTCGTCTACATCCTTCTGTTACTTAGGTGGTTTTTTTGTGTGTTTTCCTCTTCTCTTCTCTTCATTTCTTTTCCTTACTTCTTGTTGTTATTTTCGTTGTGATTAATCATCCACTGTCTTAAAAAGAATAAGATAAAAGAAAAGAAAAGAAAAGAAAAAATAAAAAATAAAGGAAGCACACCATAGAACACATTAGTTATGAAGAACCTGAAGATCTCGTCAGTGCATAGGGTTTGTGCTCAGACTTTTATGTCTTATGCTACGAACTAAACTGAACTAAACCAAACTAAACTAAACTAAACTAAACTAAACTAAAACTAAACTAAAACTAAACTAAACTAAAAAACTGAACTAAACTAAACTAGAACTAAAACTAAACTAAACTAAACTAAACTAAACTAAACTAACTAAACTAAACTAAACTAAAACTAAACAAAAACTAAACTAAACTAAACTAAACTAAACTAAACTAAACTAACCTAACTAAACTAAACTAAACTAAACTTAACCAAACTAAACTAAACTAAACTAAATTAAAACTAAAACTAAACTTAAACTAAGCTAAAGCACTAAGCTAAGCTAAGCTAAACAAAACAAAACAAAACAAAACTAAACTAAACTAAACTAAACTAAACTAAACCAAAGTAAACCAAACCAAACTAAACTAAACTAACAAACTAAACTAATAAACTAAACTAAACTAAACTAAACTAAACTAAACTAAACTAAACTAAGCTAAGCTAAGCTAAGCTAAGCTAAACAAAACAAACAAACAAAACAAAACTAAACTAAACTAAACAAACTAACCAAAGTAACCAAACCACACACTAACTAAACTAAACTAAACTAAACTAAACTAACACTAAACTAAACTAAACTAAACTAAACAAACTAAACTAAACTAACAAACTAAACAAACTAAACTAAACTAAACCACACCAGACCAAGCCAAACCAAACCAAACCAACCAAACCACACCAAACACCAAACCAAACCAAACCACACCACACCACACCACACCAAACCAAACCACACCACACCACATCAAACCCAACCCAACCAAACCAAACCACACCACACCAAACCACACCACACCAACCACACCACACCACACCAAACCAAACCACACCACACCACACCACACCAAACCAACCAAACCAAACCAAACCAAACCACACCACACCACACCAAACCAAACCAAACCAAACCACACCACACCACACCAACCACACCAAACCAAACCAACACCACACAAACCAAACCACCACACCAAACCAAACCACACCACACCAAACCAAACCAAACCAACCAACCAACACACCACACCAACCACACCAAACCAAACCAAACCAAACCACACCACACCACACCAAACCAAACACACCACACCAAACCAAACCAAACCAAACCAAACCAAACTAAACTAACCAAACCAAACCAAACCACACCAAACCACACCAACAACAAACAAAAACCAAACCCAACCAACCAAACCCCAACACCAACAAACCCAAACACACCAACACACCAAACCACAACCAAACCAACAACCAACCAAACCAAACCAAA
Source organism: Monoplex corrugatus (assembly GCA_030674185.1). Classification (NCBI taxonomy): domain Eukaryota; kingdom Metazoa; phylum Mollusca; class Gastropoda; order Littorinimorpha; family Ranellidae; genus Monoplex; species Monoplex corrugatus. The sequence continues at coordinate 54,099,802 of CM060308.1, forward strand.
ACCAAACAAACCAAACCACCCAAAAACCCCAAACCAAACCAAACCAAACCAAAACCAAAAGGAACCACTCCATAGAATCTACAATTTGTGTAGAGCCTGAAGATCTCACCAGTACATTTGGGGTTGTGCTCAGGCTTCTACAGCTTACGTTAATATCGATCGTTTCATCACATGGCATTTATGGTGACATCGCATATGGAATCGTGCAAGCGCTGCAATACCATTTCTAGAAAGCATTACTGAAACATGTTGAAGATTCTTCTTCTTCAAATTTGCTTTTTTTTTCTTCCTTTTTGTCTGTCTCCTTCTTTCTTCTTTTCTCTCATCTTTTCTTTCCTTCCTTCTTTCTTTCTTTCTTTCTTTCTTTCTTTTTTCTTTCTTTCATTCTTTCCTTCTTTCTTTCTTTCTTTCTGTCTGTCTGTCTGTTTATCTGTCCCTCTTGCCTTATTTTTCCTTTTCATCATCATCATCATCATCATAATTATCATTATCATCATCATCAGCAGCAGCAGCATCCTCATCGTCATCATCATCATCGTCATCGTCATCGTCGTCATCATCATCATCATCATCATCATCATCATCATCGTCGTCGTCATCATCATCATCATCATCATCATCATCATCATCATCATCATCATCATCATCATCATCATCAATTTTCTGTCTTCGTTCCTTTCCTCCTTCTTCCTCTCTTTATGTCTATGTCTGTGCTGACGTGTGTGTGATTACAAAAAAATTGCTTCACATCTGTGTCTCTGTCTCTGTCTCTCTGTCTCTTTCTCTCTTTCTCTGTATTTCTGTCTCCGTCTCTCTCTGTCTCTGTCTATCTGTTTGTCTGGCTGGCTTTCTGTCTCTGTCTGTCTGTCTGTCTGTCTATCTATCTGTCTGTCTGTCTGCCTGTCTGTCTGTCTCTCCCTCTTGTATAATACTGCGTCCTAGAATCTTTGCATTCACACGAATTCCTTCTCACAGTGAAGATCTGAAGATGTGTGCTTGAACATTGGGTCCTTGGAAATGACCTGTCATGTTTATTGAACAAACATTAAGCGTTTAGTTTCTTCTTCGTCTTCTTCTTCTTCTTCATCTTCTTCTCTCTGCCTGTCTGTTATCTGTCTGTCTGTCTGCCTCTCACTCTCTGTATCTCTCTCTCGCTGAAAAAACAATTCTTGTTGGAAATAAGATCCATTATCATCCATCCAGTCCATCCATCCACCATCTCATCCATCCATCCATCCATCCATCCCATCCATCCATCCATCCAATCAACCAACCAACTTATCAATCAATCAATCAATCAATCAATCAACCAACCAACCAACAACACCAACCAATCAATCAATCATCAATCAATCAATCAATCAATCTTTTTTCTCTCTCTCTCTCTCACACACACAAACACATAGACACAAGACACAGACACATGGACGCAGACACAGACACAAACACAAACAACACACTCACACACACACACACACACACAGACACACATACACACACACACATACACACACTCACACACACACACACACACACACACACAGACACACACACACACACACACACACACACATACACACGTACCCTTTTGACACCCCACTCTAACACCACTTTATCTACACCACTATCAAACCATCCTCCCAAAAATGTCCTCTTACCTTCAGAATATTCCAGAAAATTTGATGATGGAGAGATGAGATGACCCAGCCTTGACCCCTCGTACACCGTCCATCCAATTAACCCAGTTGCATGCACACTCCTTGCTTCTTTTGGGGGAGGGAGGGGGAGGCGCAACGATGGCAGAGCCTTTGTTGCTGTCACTTAAAATCTGATCCAAGGTTCTGTGATGCTGCCACCGCATGGGAAGACAGATTGATGCTGGGCTCCTACAAGTTGCATGGCCTGCCAACAACATGCTTCAGTGTGCCAGCCATCCACCTGTCTGATCACTTCACCAGGAGATAATGGCTTGGATTTATTCCGGGGGTAAAACAGTCATGGTGTGAAGGAGAAACGTGTGGCAATCTGTTTGTATGTTTTGTACGTACATGTAAAATATCGGCTGATGTAAACGGTATATACATATACATGTGTGTGTGTGTGTGTGTGTGTGTGTGTGTGTGTGTGTGTGTGTGTGTGTGTGTGTGTGTGTGTGTGTGGTGTGTGTTGTTTGTGTGTGTGTGTGAGTGAGTGTATGTCTATGTGTGTGAGTGATGTGTTGTGTGTGTGTGAGTGTGGTGGAGTGTGTGTGTGTGTGTGAGTGAGTGTGTGTGTGTGTTGTGTGTGAGTGTGTGTGTGTGTAGAGTGTGTGTGTGTGTGAGTGTGGTGTGTGTGTGTGTGTGTGTGTGCTTGTCTGTGTGTGTGTGTAGTGTGTGTGTATGTGTGTGTGTGTGAGTGAGTGTGTATGTGTGTGTGTGATGTGTGTGATGTGTGTGTGTGTGGTGGTGTGTGTGTGTGTGTGTGTGTGTGTGTGTGTGTGTGTGTGTGTGGTGTGTGTGTGTGTTAGCGTTCGATTTTTGTCGGATGCATGTATACACGTTGTTTTGCCCACGCAGGCGATATGTTGCTGCACAGTCTGCATACTTTATCTTTGGTGAGGTTTAAGTTGGGTGTTGTCACTTTTCCATAAGCCAGCACTGACAGACTTCAGGATGTTTTCCTTACCTATTTGATATTCTTTATGCGTATACACACTGAGAGACTTTTGTTCTTTCTGCTAACCATAACAAGCAACATTAAGGACATTTTATGAGGCAAGACATGTTTAGAGCACCTAGTCACAACAGAAAAGCTAGAGGGAAAAAGAGCACCAGGTAAACCAGGGAGAAAATATGGACGGATTTGCAGATAGGTGAAGACAGAGAGGTGGGAGATGTACTTGTAGCGACAAGGGATACATTGGCATGGAGGGCCATGATCGCCAACGCTATGCGTCAGGGCACATGATGGTGATGCACATGAAGAGGCTTATGCACTGGCATCTGTACGTATGTTGACCCTGGAAATGGTAAAAATCTGTACTCTCTTTACCCACAGGTGGTGGAGCTGTCTATGCACATCGAACCAAGGACTTTCCAGTTGGAAGTCTTGTCTATTACCTACTTGACTACCAACCCTTCATGTACACGAACATTCATGTCAAGAAATCCTGACTCTGTTCAGTGTTGGAGATGGTAAGGTAGCGAGCAGAAGAGATGGGCACAACGACTCATAATGTTGAGCTCAGTGAGTGTAAGAGGTAGGCACAGTGACTGATAATGTTGAGTTCAAGAGTGGAAAAGAGAGCACAGTAACTCATAATGTTGAGCTCAGGGCGTGGAAGAGATAGGACAACAGACTCATAATGTTGAGCTCAGGAGTGGAAGAGATAGGCACAGTGACTCATAATGTTGAGCTCAGAGAGTGGAAGAGATGATTACAACGACTCATAATATTGAGCTCAGACAGTGGAAGAGATGGGTACAGTGACTCATTAAAGTTGAGCTCAGAGAGTGGAAGAGATGAGTACAACGGACTCATAATATTGAGCTCAGACAGTGGAAGAGATGGGCACAACAACTCATAATGTTGAGCTCAGAGCGTGGAAGAGATGGGCACAGTGACTCATAATGTTGAGCTCAGAGAGTGGAAGAGATGGGCACAACAACTCATAAT
>CM060308.1:54120955-54138455 GCA_030674185.1 Monoplex corrugatus
GTCAGAACGCGACAACTTTTCCGCTTCGGTTTGTCCAGGTTTTAAGTTCTACCGTACCATAATGTAGATAAGGACTAGATAAGATAATTGTTAAAAGAAGCCTTACGAATGTTATAGCTTTTTGTGTCCTACCGTACCATAGTGTAGATAAGGACTAGCGAAAATATTTTTTAAAGGAAGCATTGAAGAATTGATGTTACTACATATGAATACTAGCAAAAATTAAGCCTTACGAATTTTACAACTTTTTATATCTACCGTACCACAGTGTAGATAAGGACTAGCTAAACATATTTTTAAAAGAAATCTTACGAATGTTATAACTCTTGAAGTCCTACCATACCATAGTGTAGATAAGGACTAAGTTAAAACAATTTTTTAAATGAATCTTACGAATGTTATAACTATGAAGTCCTACCATACCATAGTGTAGAGAAGGACTAGCTAAACGATATTAAAAGAAACCTTACGAATGTTATAACTATTGAATCCTACCATACCATAGTGTAGAGTAAGGACTAGCTAACATGATTTTTAAAAGAACATTTACGAATGTTATAACTATTGAAATCCTACCATACCATAGTGTAGATAAGGACTAGCTAACATGATTTTTAAAAGAAATCTTACGAATGTTATAACTCTTGAAATCCTACCATACCATAGTGTAGAGAAGGACTAGCTAACATGATTTTTAAAAGAAATCTTACGAATGTTATAACTCTTGAAATCCTACCATACCATAGTGTAGAGAAGGACTAGCTAACATGATTTTTAAAAGAAATCTTACGAATGTTATAACTCTTGAAATCCTACCATACCATAGTGTAGAGAAGGACTAGCTAACATGATTTTTAAAAGAAATCTTACGAATGTTATAACTCTTGAAATCCTACCATACCATAGTGTAGAGAAGGACTAGCTAACATGATTTTTAAAAGAAATCTTACGAATGTTATAACTCTTGAAATCCTACCATACCATAGTGTAGAGAAGGACTAGCTAACATGATTTTTAAAAGAAACCTTACGAATGTTATAACTCTTGAAATCCTACCATACCGTAGTGTAGATAAGGACTAGCTAAAATAATTTTTCAAAAAAAAAAAAAAGCTTTACGAACATTACGACTACCTTCCCTGACTGGCTAAGGCCCAAGGTGTGAGATGATGAATTATGCAGCCAGCCTTGAGCGCAGTAAAGGTTTTATGAGGTAGATACTGAAGTGCTCATATGCACCCTCCCTTCCTTTCTTCCTTTTTTTGCTACCTGACAAAACAGCCTTTTGTGCCTGTCATAATTAACTTACATGTGCCTGCTGCTACTTGTTTATTCTGTTGTTCACCTTCTTCCCAGCTGCCAAACAAACTTACTTATTTTCCTTCTTTTGAAAGTTTTGCCTGTCGTAATTTAGTTGCATATTTCTATTTACAGTTTTCTGATTTTCTCGGATGCGCTGTTTTGCCAACACTATCATCATCATCATCATCATGTGCCCTGCCACATGGCGTTGGCGATCATGGCCCTCCATATGCATCTATCCCTTGTCGCCACAAGCGCATCTTCCACCCTCTCTGTCCTCAGCCACTCTGCAAGTCCGTCCACTATTTTTTCTCTGGGTCTACTGGGCCAATACTATACAGGCAGTATATCGCTGTGCGTTTTTAACCTGGGCCAACACTATACAGGCAGTATATCGCTGTGCGTTTTTAAAGAAAAATGGCGACAGCAGAGGGGCATCGAGGAGTCATGACCTGGATGTGGCCCGGCCCCCTTAGAGTGTCAGGAGTTAAGGGCCGAAACAATTGCTTCTCCTCTGAGGACCTTCTGCTGTCCGGCTCTCCCCAAATTTTCTTTCATCGGAATAAACTTTGTGGTGTTTTTCTGCCACTGACATGACTCACACGTTTTCTAACGTGCATTATTGACATTCTGCATACCTATACACACGAACGGGGTTTAGGCGTTGGTAGATCTGCACATATGTTGACCCGGGGATGGGACAAATCTTCACCCCTTTACCCACTAAACAGAGGTGTCGAGGAGGGACTGAACCCTGGACTTTCCGATTGGAAGTTCGACGTTTACCCACGAGACTACCACGCCCCCTAGTTATGAATACTCTTACTAGGTATTTTAAGTGGTATTGGCCTCGAGAACAATATCATCGTCGTCATCATCATCATCATCATCATCATCATCATCATCATCATCATCATCATCATCATCATCATCATTATTATTATTATTATTATTATATTTATTATTTCTTGTAATTCACTTCTCAAGTTCCTGGCTCACATAATTGAGCCATGCTACTAATGAGCTCATTCAACTATAAACGCATGAACTCGACTTTAATTTACGAAGCAAAAGACAGGCGCAAACTTTTCAGCCAACTGGCCTTTGTCAAGCGTACACAAAAAGACAACAAAGAAACAACAAAGCTTATTCAGATTAGGACAAAAACAATAACTATCTTTCTGTTTTGTGGAGCTGGAGAAGATGACTGTCTAAAACTATAGTGTAAGACGAAAAACCTGCTTAAAGTAAACTAGCTAAACCATAATAATGTACTTTTTTTTTAGTTCGCCTAAAAGTGCTCCTGGGGCTTATAATTTTACAATACAAAACAAAAATATGATAGACATGTAACACACATTCACTATTTTCACCCATTATCATCCTGCACACTCTCAATAACAACCCTGTACATGTACATCATACTACTATGCGGAACCGATCATGAAAAACCAGTGTGAAGGTAATTGGCTTAACTCTTCACGAGAAGGAAAGCTGGAGGGAAAGAGAACACCAGGTAGATCCAGGGAGGAAATATTGGACGGACTTGCAGGGTGGCTGAGGACGGAGAGGGTGGAAGATGTGCTTGCGGCGACAAGGGATAGATGCATATGGAGGGCCATGATCGCCAGCGCCATGCTGCAGGGCACATGATGATGATGATGATGCATGAGACCAATCATGAAAATCCACATGTACCTTGTCTGTTAGCTTTGTTGCTATCTGAGAAAAGAGCTGTTTGTGGCCGTCGTAACTCACCTGTACTTGTGGTACCTATGTAGATCTGTTCTGTCAGCCTGTTTCTACCTTGATTGGTATCCTCTCCTTCCCTGCCGTGACTTACAGAATGTACCTGTTGTGGTACCCAGTGTAGTCTGTCAGCCTGCTTCCTCCTGACTGTGAAAACAGTTTATTTTACATGTCATAACTTTCCTGACTGTGCCGGCTGTGGTAAATGTCTACTGTGTCTGCCCGCTTCTTCCTTTGAGCCTAAACAATTTCTTCCGCCTGTCATCATCGTTGTCGTCGTCTTCGTCGTCGACGTCGTCTTCGTCATCATCATCATCATCATCATCATCATCATCATCGTCGTCGTCGTCGTCATCATCATCGTCGTCGTCGTCGTCGTCGTCGTCATCATCATCATCATCATCATCATCATCTCCATCCTCCTCCTCCTCCTCTTCTTCTTCTTCTACTTCGCCGTCTTCTTTTCCTTCTCCTCTCTTAACTCCACGAAGAGTTACTGGGGCTCCGCGCAAAAAGAAGTGTTCACCAGATTTCTCCAGATATGTCGGTTGTGTGTCACAGCCTGGGTCTCTGCAAATGGTTTCTCTGTCCATTCCATAATGTTTTCAGTTCATCTGTTGTTTTTTTTAATTAGCCCATCTGCCCCTACACCTCCCTGTCTCAACAGTTCCTTGGAGGGTTGACCCAGCATATCCAGTGGATCTTGTTACATGGCAATATCAAGATAAGTCAACAGGTTTGTCATAACTCACCTGAATGTACCTGTTGTGTGGTACTTGTGTATTCTGTCATCCTCCTACTTCATAAGTGCCAGAACAATTTCTATTACCTGTCATAACGTACCTGAATGTACCTGTTGTGGTACGTGTGTACTCAGTCAGCCTGCTTCTTGCTGCCTGTCAAATGCTTCGTTTTGTTTTGTTTACTTCTTTTTTTTTTTCCATATATAAAGTAGCTCTTTTAACTTATGGGTTGGTTTACTTTTTTTTTATAATAGCCCCTTTAGCTTATTGGGTCAGTTTACATTTTAAGTAGTCCCTTTAGCTTATCGGGTTAGTAGAATGTTTTGCAAAATAGTCCCTTTAGCTTATTGGGTTAGTTTCCCCCCCCCCTCCCCCATTTTTTTTACAGTAGGCTGCTAAGCTTGATGGGTTAGTTTGCTTTTTTAAATAAACCTCTTTAGATTGATGGGTAATTTACTTTTTTATGTATCCCATTTAGCTTATTGGGTAAGATTACTTTTTCAAGTGACCCATTTAGCTTATTGGGTAAGATTACTTTTTCAAGTGACCCATTTAGCTTATTGGGTAAGATTACTTTTTCAAGTGACCCATTTAGCTTATTGGGGTAGATTACTTTTTCAAGTGACCCATTTAGCTTATTGGGTAAGATTACTTTTTCAAGTGACCCATTTAGCTTATTGGGTAAGATTACTTTTTCAAGTGACCCATTTAGCTTATTGGGTAGATTACTTTTTCAAGTGACCCATTTAGCTTATTGGGGTAGATTACTTTTTCAAGTGACCCATTTAGCTTATTGGGGTAGATTATTTTTTCAAGTGACCCATTTAGCTTGTTGGTAAGATTACTTTTTCAAGCGACCCATTTAGCTGATAGGGTTAGATTACTTTTTCAAGTGACCCATTTAGTTGATAGGGTTAGATTACTTTTTCAAGTGACCCATTTAGCTGATAGGGTTAAATTACTTTTTCAAGTGACCCATTTAGCTGATAGGGTTAAATTACTTTTTCAAGTGACCCATTTAGCTGATAGGGTTAGATTACTTTTTCAAGTGACCCATTTAGCTGATAGGGTTAGATTACTTTTTCAAGTGACCCATTTAGCTGATAGGGTTAGATTGTTAGATTACTTTTTCAAGTGACCCATTTAGTAATAGGGTTAGATTACTTTTTCAAGTGACCCATTTAGCTTATTCGGTTTGATTACTTTTTCAAATGACCCACTTAGCTTGTTGGTAAGATTACTTTTTCAAACGACCCATTTAGCTGATAGGGTTAGATTACTTTTTCAAGTGACCCATTTAGTTGATAGGGTTAGATTACTTTTTCAAGTGACCCATTTAGCTGATAGGGTTAGATTACTTTTTCAAGTGACCCATTTAGCTGATAGGGTTAGATTACTTTTTCAAGTGACCCATTTAGCTGATAGGGTTAGATTACTTTTTCAATTGACCCATTTAGCTGATAGGGTTAGATTACTTTTTCAAGTGACCCATTTAGCTGATAGGGTTAGATGTTAGATTACTTTTTCAAGTGACCCATTTAGCAATAGGGTTAGATTACTTTTTCAAGTGACCCATTTAGCTTATTCGGTTAGATTACTTTTTCAAGTGACCCACTTAGCTTATTGGGTTAGATTACTTTTTCAAGTGATCCACTTAGCTTATTGGGTTAGATTACTTTTTCAAGTGACCCATTTAGCTTATTGGGTTGGATTACTTTTTCAAGTGACCCATTTAGCTGATAGGGTTAGATTGCTTTTTCAAGTGACTCATTTAGCTGATAGGGTTAGATTACTTTTTCAAGTGACCCATTTAGCTGATAGGGTTAGATTACTTTTTCAAGTGACCCATTTAGCAATAGGGTTAGATTACTTTTTCAAGTGACCCATTTAGCTGATAGGGTTAGATTGGTTAGATTACTTTTTCAAGTGACCCATTCAGCTGATAGGGTTAGATTACTTTTTCAAGTGACACATTTAGCAATAGGGTTAGATTACTTTTTCAAGTGACCCATTTAGCTGATAGGGTTAGATTACTTTTTCAAGTGACCCATTTAGCAATAGGGTTAGATTACTTTTTCAAGTGACCCATTTAGCTTATTGGGGTAGAATGCCATGCTGGTGACATAGGGATCGTGGATTCAATCATCAGATGGACCTCAAGATAAATGATAGTAATAAGGACAGTATTTTACATCTCGCTAAATGATAGTAATAAGGACAGTATTTTACATCTCACTAAATGATAGTAATAAGGACAGTATTTTACATCTCGCTAAATGATAGTAATAAGGATAGTATTTTACATCTCGCTAAATGATAGTAATAAGGACAGTATTTTACATCTCACTAAATGATAGTAATAAGGACAGTATTTTACATCTCACTAAATGATAGTAATAAGGACAGTATTTTACATCTCGCTAAATGATAGTAATAAGGACAGTATTTTACATCTCACTAAATGATAGTAATAAGGACAGTATTTTACATCTCGCTAAATGATAGTAATAAGGACAGTATTTTACATCTCACTAAATGATAGTAATAAGGACAGTATTTTACATCTCGCTAAATGATAGTAATAAGGATAGTATTTTACATCTCACTCAATGATAGTAATAAGGTTAGTATTTTACATCTCACTAAATGATAGTAATAAGGTTAGTATTTTACATCTCGCTCAATGATAGTAATAAGGATAGTATTTGCCATGTTTCTCGCCAGTGCACGTGCACCCTCCCCGCTCTGTCTCTCTCGCACTGCGTGCGTCTGCCTCATCACGCCCCGCTTCACAACCAGCTGTTGTGTCTACATATTCTTCCACTCGTGTGCAGTACAATCGGGACTGCTTGCTGTCATGTTGCCCCCCTGACTCGATCCTTGACCCTGACCTGGTTGAACACTTGAGATCGCTGAAAATCGGCCGAAATCTCCCCCGTCGTCGATCATGTCGTGGTGGAATGCGCAAGAGACGTACGATTCCAGTGGTCACTGATGTACATCAGCGTTATGGCAGCAGTGGTCTGCCTTCTGTTCCTGTCTATGATACCCATCCGTCCCCCAGACCGCTGTGCTCCAACCCTGATAACCTCATTCCTCTCACAGCCGGCAAAAAGAAACTACGCACTGACTCATTGACTCTTGCACTGTTCAATGCTCAGGCCCTCGGTACCAGACACGAGAAGAGATCCGCGATCAACTACTTCATCCATGACCACGTCGTCGATATTTTCGCCGTCAATGAAACCTGGTTTCAGCCTGTCGGGGATGAACCCAAGGAGAGGGATCTTGCTCCTCCCGGTCACCGTACACTCTCGTTCGCTCGCAAAACTGGTCTCGGCGGCGGCATCGCTTTTGTTGTTGCCGAGTCCCTCCTGCCCGAATTACTACCAAGACTGACTTTAAATTCAAACACTCTACTTTTGAAATTGTCCAGCTCTCCCTCACTCTACCCCACCAGACTTTCCATCTGCTGTTCCTCTACCGTCCACCACCCAGCCCAAAGAACCAGCTTAAAAACCATGTGTTTGTAGAAGAGTTTCCAGACCTCCTTGCCTACTGTAACACCTTGAAAGGCTGTTTCATCATTGCAGGAGACTTTAATTTTCATTATAATGAACCTAACCAGACCTACACTGCTAAACTGATAAGCTCTTTGAACTCCTTTGGCTTGACCCAATCTATCGACACTCCAACCCACGAAAAAGGCAACATCCTCGATTGGGTTGTTCATAGAACTGACCAGTCCTTCATCAAATCCATTGAAATTGATTATACTCTTCCTTCGGATCATGTCTGTATCCTCGGCCAACTTTCAATGACCAAGCCTCCACCCCAAACTACCTATGTCATGGTCAGAAAACTAGTTGATATCAACACCGTCGTCTTCAACGAAGATCTCCTGGCCGCTCTTCAGTCCTGTCCTCCAGCCTCTGCTGACGACCTCAATCGGACTATTGGTGATCTGCTGGACATGCACGCCCCCGCCACCAGACGTAGGGTATCACAGAGACCACCATCGCCCTGGTTTTCTGCCGTTGGCCCTGATCTTCTTAAGGCCAAGCGTGAACGCCGTCGTGCTGAAAGACGGTGGCTGAAGAACAGCATTACTATCAATAAACAGATTTTTCAGGCTGCCAACAAAACTGTCAATGCTATAGTTGACTCTGCTAAGTCTGCCTTTTACAATGCGAAAATTATTGCATGCTCTACATCAAAACAGCTATATTCCGTTACTAATACCCTCCTTGGCAAATCAGATAAATCTCCTCTCCCATCATGCTTTCCCCCTGCCCGTCTAGCACAACATTTTTCAGATTTTTTCATTGATAAAATTAGGTCCATCCGTTCCAGTCTTGACTCCCAGCCCATCTCTCAACCTCCTATTCCCGACCCTCTGTTTCAAGGCACACCACTTATTTCTTTTCAGCCTGCTTCTGAAACTACTATCCGCAATGTAATCCGCCATTCTGACATCAAGACCTGTGAGCTTGATCCTCTTCCAGCATCTATCTTAACACACTGCCTAGATACTTTGCTCCCTCACTTCACAACTGTCATCAACAATTCCCTGTCATCTGGTATCTTTCCCTTTTCCTTCAAATCTGCCCTGGTCAGACCTCTTTTAAAGAAACCTAGTCTTGACCCCAATAACCTCAAAAACTATCGACCTGTTTCCAACCTACCTTTCTTATCCAAGTCCTTGAAAAAATTGTTCTCGCACAGATCTCTGATCATATCACCGCCAACAACCTCTCTTACCCTTATCAGTCGGCTTATCGCACTGGACACAGCCCTGAAACTGCTCTTGTAAAAATTGCAAATGATATTCTGACTGCTCTTGATCAAAATCAAATCTCTCTTCTATCTCTCCTTGATCTCTCGGCTGCATTCGACACCATCGACCATTCTATCATGCTCACACGTCTCCATAAAGTGTTCGGTATCTCTGACATCGCTCTGTCTTGGTTCCAGTCCTACCTTTCCAATCGCACTCAAACAGTCTCTGTCTGTTGTTCATCCTCTGCACCCGCTACCCTCCAGTTTGGTGTGCCCCAAGGCTCTGTTTTAGGTCCCATCCTATTTGTGCTGTACACACAACCCCTCTCTGAAATTATGCGACTTCACTCTATGTCCCATCATAGCTTTTCTGATGACAACCAACTCTATACTTCTGGTTCCCTCCCACAACTGCCCTCTATAATCAGACAAACCCAAGGCTGCATTTCTGATGTTCACTCCTGGATGACTGTAAACAAACTTCAACTCAACCCCATTAAAACTGAACTTAGCCTTATCTCTCCCACCACATTGGCTAAGTGTTCTTCCCTTCCTCTGTCTGTCTCTCTGCTTGGATCTGACATTCCACTATCTTCCACTGTCCGCAATCTTGGAGTCACTCTTGATAACACCCTGTCCTTTGAAAAACACGTCCAGAATGTTTGCAGATTATGCTATCTTGAGATACGCAGGATTTCTTCTATTCGCAATATCCTCTCTGTCGAAGCCACCAAAACTCTCCTCTGTGCCTTTGTTCTCTCTCGTCTCGACTACTGCAACTCCCTCCTCTCGGGCTGTCCTTTCTCTCTCATTCAAAAGCTTCAAAAAGTTCAAAACAATGCTGCTAGGCTCATCTTCAGAAAATCTCGTTCCTCTCATGTCACTCCTCTTCTAAAATCTCTTCACTGGTTACCTGTTGAAAAGAGAATTCGCTACAAGATTTCTTTGTTATGTTTTAAGTCTCTCAACGGTCTTGCACCCCCTTACATCTCTGACCTCCTCCATCTGTACACCCCCTCTCGTCAACTTCGTTCCTCGGCTGATACTCGTACCTTCCGCATACCATTCTGTCGCACTAAAACTTATGGTCAACGCTCCTTTTCCTATCAGGCCCCTGTAATCTGGAATCAGCTCCCTGTCTCTGTTCGCCACTCTGCAACTCTCACTTCTTTCAAGTCCTCTCTGAAAACCCATCTCTTCCAGTCCCTCTCATGATACTTATAAAGACTCTACCACCTAACTTCCCCAAATCCCCCCTTGTTGTCTTTTGAGCCTTGAATGTCGGCTGGTGTGTGTGTGCGTGTGTGTGTGTGTGTGTGTGTGTGTGTGTGTGTGTGTGTGTGTGTGTGTGTGTGTGTGTGTGTTTGGTTGTGTCTGCGTGATACCTGTAAGCGCTTAGGGCTCTTGTTTTCATCAGATTAGGCGCTATATAAATGCTCTTTATTATTATTATTATTATGATAGTAATAAGGACAGTATTTTACATCTCGCTAAATGATAGTAATAAGGATAGTATTTTACATCTCGCTAAATGATAGTAATAAGGACAGTATTTTACATCTCGCTAAATGATAGTAATAAGGATAGTATTTTACATCTAGCTAAATGATAGTAATAAGGATAGTATTTTACATCTCGCTAAATGATAGGAATAAGGATAGTATTTTACATCTCACTAAATGATAGTAATAAGGATAGTATTTTACATCTCGCTAAATGATAGTAATAAGGATAGTATTTTACATCTCGCTAAATGATAGTAATAAGGATAGTATTTTACATCTCGCTAAATGATAGTAATAAGGATAGTGTTTTACATCTCGCTAAATGATAGTAATAAGGATAGTATTTTACATCTCGCTAAATGATAGTAATAAGGATAGTATTTTACATCTCGCTAAATGATAGTAATAAGGATAGTATTTTACATCTCGCTAAATGATATTAATAAGGATAGTATTTTACATCTCGCTAAATGATAGTAATAAGGATAGTATTTTACATCTCGCTAAATGATAGTAATAAGGATAGTATTTTACATCTCGCTAAATGATAGTAATAAGGATAGTGTTTTACATCTCACTAAATGATAGTAATAAGGATAGTATTTTACATCTCACTAAATGATAGTAATAAGGATAGTATTTTACATCTCACTAAATGATAGTAATAAGGACAGTATTTTACATCTCGCTAAATGATAGTAATAAGGATAGTATTATACATCTCACTAAATGATAGTAATAAGGATAGTATTTTACATCTCGCTAAATTATAGTAATAAGGACAGTATTTTACATCTCGCTAAATGATAGTAATAAGGATAGTATTTTACACCTCGCTAAATGATAGTAATAAGGACAGTATTTTACATCTCGCTAAATGATAGTAATAAGGATAGTATTTTACATCTCACTAAATGATAGTAATAAGGATAGTATTTTACATCTCGCTAAATGATATTAATAAGGATAGTATTTTACATCTAGCTAAATGATAGTAATAAGGATAGTATTTTACATCTCGCTAAATGATAGTAATAAGGATAGTGTTTTACATCTCACTAAATGATAGTAATAAGGATAGTATTTTACATCTCGCTAAATGATAGTAATAAGGATAGTATTTTACATCTCACTAAATGATAGTAATAAGGATAGTATTTTACATCTCGCTAAATTATAGTAATAAGGACAGTATTTTACATCTCACTCAATGATAGTAATAAGGACAGTATTTTACATCTCGCTAAATGATAGTAATAAGGATAGTGTTTTACATCTCGCTAAATGATAGTAATAAGGATAGTATTTTACATCTCACTAAATGATAGTAATAAGGATATATTTTACATCTCGCTAAATGATAGTAATAAGGATAGTATTTTACATCTCGCTAAATGATAGTAATAAGGATAGTATTTTACATCTCGCTAAATGATAGTAATAAGGATAGTATTTTACATCTCACTAAATGATAGTAATAAGGATAGTATTTTACATCTGACTAAATGATAGTAATAAGGATAGTGTTTTTACATCTCACTAAATGATAGTAATAAGGATAGTATTTTACATCTCACTAAATGATAGTAATAAGGACAGTATTTTACATCTCGCTAAATGATAGTAATAAGGATAGTATTTTACATCTCGCTAAATGATAGTAATAAGGATAGTATTTTACATCTCGCTAAATGATAGTAATAAGGATAGTATTTTACATCTCGCTAAATGATAGTAATAAGGATAGTATTTTACATCTCCTAAATGATAGTAATAAGGATAGTATTTTACATCTCGCTAAATGATAGTAATAAGGATAGTATTTTACATCTCACTAAATGATAGTAATAAGGATAGTATTTTACATCTCACTAAATGATAGTAATAAGGATAGTATTTTACATCTCGCTAAATGATAGTAATAAGGATAGTATTTTACATCTCGCTAAATGATAGTAATAAGTATAGTATTTTACATCTCGCTAAATGATAGTAATAAGGATAGTATTTTACATCTCGCTAAATGATAGTAATAAGGTTAGTATTTTACATCTCCTAAATGATAGTAATAAGGATAGTATTTTACATCTCACTAAATGATAGTAATAAGGATAGTATTTTACATCTCCTTTAATGATAGTAATAAGGATAGTATTTTACATCTCACTAAATGATAGTAATAAGGATACTATTTTACATCTCGCTAAATGTATAGTAATAAGAACAGTATTTTACATCTCACTAAATGATAGTAATAAGGATTATATTTTACATCTCACTAAATGATAGTAATAAGGATAGTATTTTACATCTCACTAAATGATAGTAATAAGGATAGTATTTTACATCTTACTAAATGATAGTAATAAGGATAGTATTTTACATCTCGCTAAATGATAGTAATAAGGATAGTATTTTACATCTCGCTTAAATGATAGTAATAAGGATAGTATTTTACATCTCACTAAATGATAGTAATAAGGACAGTATTTTATATCTCGCTAAATGATAGTAATAAGGATAGTATTTTACATCTCGCTAAATGATAGTAATAAGGATAGTATTTTACATCTCGCTAAATGATAGTAATAAGGATAGTATTTTACATCTCGCTAAATGATAGTAATAAGATAGTATTTTACATCTCGCTAAATGATAGTAATAAGGATAGTATTTTACATCTCACTAAATGATAGTAATAAGGATAGTATTTTACATCTCGCTAAATGATAGTAATAAGGATAGTATTTTACATCTCGCTAAATGATAGTAATAAGGACAGTATTTTACATCTCGCTAAATGATAGTAATAAGGATAGTATTTTACATCTCACTAAATGATAGTAATAAGGATAGTATTTTACATCTCACTAAATGATAGTAATAAGGATAGTATTTTACATCTCGCTAAATGATAGTAATAAGGATAGTATTTTACATCTCGCTAAATGATAGTAATAAGGATAGTGTTTTACATCTCGCTAAATGATAGTAATAAGGATAGTATTTTACATCTCGCTAAATGATAGTAATAAGGATAGTATTTTACATCTCGCTAAATGATAGTAATAAGGATAGTTTTTACATCTCGCTAAATGATAGTAATAAGGATAGTATTTTACATCTCGCTAAATGATAGTAATAAGGATAGTATTTGACATCTCGCTAAATGATAGTAATAAGGATAGTATTTTACATCTCGCTAAATGATAGTAATAAGGATAGTATTTTACATCTCGCTAAATGATAGTAATAAGGATAGTATTTTACATCTCGTTAAATGATAGTAATAAGGATAGTATTTTACATCTCACTAAATGATAGTAATAAGGGTAGTATTTTACATCTCACTAAATGATAGTAATAAGGATAGTATTTTACATCTCACTAAATGATAGTAATAAGGATAGTATTTTACATCTCACTAAATGATAGTAATAAGGTTAGTATTTTACATCTCACTAAATGATAGTAATAAAGATAGTATTTTACATCTCGCTAAATGATAGTAATAAGGATAGTATTTTACATCTCGCTAAATGATAGTAATAAGGATAGTATTTTACATCTCGCTAAATGATAGTAATAAGGATAGTATTTTACATCTCGCTAAATGATAGTAATAAGGATAGTATTTTTCATCTCGCTAAATGATAGTAATAAGGATAGTATTTTACATCTCGCTAAATGATAGTAATAAGGACAGTATTTTATATCTCGCTAAATGATAGTAATAAGGATAGTATTTTACATCTCGCTAAATGATAGTACTAAGGATAGTATTTTACATCTCGCTAAATGATAATATAAGGATAGTATTTTACATCTCGCTAAATGATAGTAATAAGGATAGTATTTTACATCTCGCTAAATGATAGTAATAAGGATAGTATTTTACATCTCACTAATGATAGTATAAGGTTAGTATTTTACATCTCACTAAATGATAGTAATAAAGATAGTATTTTACATCTCGCTAAATGATAGTAATAAGGATAGTATTTTACATCTCGCTAAATGATAGTAATAAGGATAGTATTTTACATCTCGCTAAATGATAGTAATAAGGATAGTATTTTACATCTCGCTAAATGATAGTAATAAGGACAGTATTTTATATCTCGCTAAATGATAGTAATAAGGATAGTATTTTACATCTCGCTAAATGATAGTACTAAGGATAGTATTTTACATCTCGCTAAATGATAGTATTAAGGACAGTATTTTACATCTCGCTAAATGATAGTAATAAGGTTAGTATTTTACATCTCACTAAATGATAGTAATAAGGATAGTATTTTACATCTCACTAAATGATAGTAATAAGGATAGTATTTTACATCTCGCTAAATGATAGTAATAAGGATAGTATTTTACATCTCACTAAATGATAGTAATAAGGTTAGTATTTTACATCTCACTAAATGATAGTAATAAGGATAGTATTTTACATCTGACTAAAACAGTATTACAGCTAGTCCTTGCTACTTTACACACATATAAGAGCGTAAAAACATAAAAGTGAAATATACTTATAAAACAAACAAACAGACAGACAAACAAACGAACAAACAAACGAACAAACAAACATAGTACCCCCGTAACTTTCGAAGATACAAAGGAAAAGAGTTTGAAGTTTGGAGATTGTTCAAAAGGAATTCATCACACACTCGGACATGTCCATATGCGCTCCACCCAAATCTACCAGAAATTATCTGGCAGACGTCTTGAGCCTGAAAAAACAACAAAACAAACAAACAAACAAACAAACAAAACAAACAAACAAACAAACAAAACAAAACAAAACAAAACAAAACTATGCGCCGGAAGGTCTTGAAATGGGAAAGGGACAAGAGGAAGTGGTGCTTATGAAGCACTTTAAGCTGACACCACCAGGATGATGGAAACATTATTAAGATGGGCAATGAACATGTCAGTTCTGAATGTTACGGCTGGGACTGAACTGGAGACATCAGATTCTGAGTTCACGACTTTATCAAAAGAATCATCACCAGTCCGCGTCATAATCTGTGACCCCTACGTGATTTGAACACGAAACTTTCTGATCTAGAGTCAGACGAACTACTACTGCGCCACTGACGAATTTCACTGTAATTATTGTGGTTCGCCCGAAGATTGAACCCACGGCCCCATCGTTTTGAAGAGGGAGCTCTATCAGCCGAGCCGTCTGTCTGTCTATCTATCTTTCAGCCATCGAAAGTCCGTTGTTGGACGTAGGCTTTCCTCAGCTGCTTCCATTTACTTCGTTCCTGCTCTTTCCCTCTCTCCAGTTCTTCTTCTCAATTCCGTCTATGTCGTCTCTCCATCTAGTTTTCTGTCTTCCTCTATTGCGAGTGCCGTCTCTTGGTATCCAGAACGTGGTCTTTGTTGTCCAAAAATTGTCCGTTCTCCCGGTGAGATGTCTTGCCCAATTCCATTTCCGTTTGTAGATGATTTCCAGGATGTCTTGCACTTTTGTTCTTTGATCCACTGAGTCGTTTCGTGATCTGTCTTTACTGTCTTGATTTTAATGTTTTCCCTGCTTTCTTGATCTTAATGGTTCCCTTACTCTCTTGATCTTAAACCACTGAGCTGTTTTGCGATCTTTAAGAGCCCAGTTACTGGGCCACAAAGAAAATCAAGAGAGTAAGGGAAGGATTAAGATCAAGAAAATAAGGGAAAGATTAAAATCAAGAAAGTAAGGGAAGGATTTAAATCAAGAAAGTAAGGGAAAGATTAAAATCAAACTAGTAAGGGAAGGATTTAAATCAAGAAAGTAAGGGAAGGATTTAAATCAAGAAAGTAAGGGAAATATTAAAATCAAGAAAGTAAGGGAAAGATTGAAATCAAGAAAGTAAGGGAAAGATTTAAATGAAAAAAGTAAGGGAAGGATTTAAATGAAGAAAGTAAGGGAAACATCGAAACTAAAATCAAGAAAGTAAGAGAAGGATTAAAATTAAGATAAGAAAGTAAGGGAAGGATTAAAATTAAGATAAGAAAGTAAGGGAAGGATTAAAATTAAGATAAGAAAGTAAGGGAAGGATTAAAATCAAGAAAATAAAGGAAACATTGAAATCAAGAAAATAAAGGAAGCATTAAAATCAAAAAAGTAAGGAAGCATTAAAATGAAGAAGGTAAGGGAAGCATCAAAATCAAGAAAGTATGAAAAGCATTGAAATAAAAAAAAAAACCACAACAACTAAGAGAAGCATTATTAAAAAACAACAACAACTAAGAGAAGCATTAAAATCAAAATTAAAAAAACTAAGGGAAGCATTACAATCAAGAAAGTAAGGGAAGCATTACAATCAAGAAAGTAAGGGAAGCATTACAATCAAGAAAGTAAGGGAAGCATTAAAATTAAGAAAGTAAGGAAAGCATTCAAATCAAGAAATAAGGGAAGTATTAAAATCAAAATCAAGCATGTAAGGAGAGTATTAAAATCAAAATCAAGAACGTAAGGGGAGCATTAAAATCAAACTGGAGTTTGCTTGGGGGTTGTTCAAGAGGAATTCTCTTTCTCGAGAAAGTAAGGGAAGCATTTATATCAAAATCAAGAGAGTAAGGGAAGCATTATGCTGATGACACCCAACTTCAAGACAGTGACTCACCTGATAATATACAGCGCCTGTTGACTCGCACCACTGAGTGTTACTCGGACATTAAGAACTGGATGACACACAATAGACTTCAGCTTAATGACGACAAGACAGAAGCTATCCTCATTGGCACCCGTCAGAAACTTTCCCAGCTGCCTCCTCTTTCTCTCCCATTATGTAACACATCAGTCCCAATTTCTGATTCAGCTAAAAACCTTGGTGTCTGCATTGACTCTACCCTGTCCATGAACAACTTTGTTTCTCAAACTGCCAGATCTTGCTACTATCATCTCCATCGTATAAGCCTGATCAGGAAGTATCTCTCTGTCGAAACAACTGCAAAACTCGTTCTCTCCTTCATAATGTCTCGCATTGACTATTGCAATTCACTCCTGTCTGGTCTTCCTGCCTCCACCATTCACATCCTACAGCGCATTCAAAACAATGCTGTACGCCTTGTACTCAAAAAGAAAAAAGCTGACCACATATCTCCTCTCCTGGCACAACTTCACTGGCTCCCTGTATCAAAGCGCATACAGTACAAACTAGACACCATGTGCTACAAAAGCCTCAATAACGCAGCCCCCGATTACCTGTCAAGCCTACTTGAGATCTATCTTCCCTCACGTACCCTCCGCTCTGCCTCCGATCCTCTGACTTTTCGCTTTCCACGCACTAAGCTCAATACCTATGGTCCACGAGCCTTCTCTGTTTCTGGTCCACTCTCCTGGAACAAACTTCCTCTCTCAGTCCATCAGCAACCTACTTTTGCCTCCTTCAAGTCCGCTCTCAAAACTCACCTTTTCTCCTCTGCATAAAATCCT
>CM060308.1:54148455-54158455 GCA_030674185.1 Monoplex corrugatus
AGATATTATTTGTCTATAAATGTCTAATACAGATGTTCTATACTGGTATTTGTTTATAAATGTCTAATACAGATGTTCCACACTGGTATGTGTCTATAAATGTCTAATACAGATATTCCACACTGGTATTTGTCTATAGATGTCTAATACAGATGTTGTACACTGGTATTTGTCTATAAATGTCTAATACAAATGTTCTCCACTGGTATTTGTCTATAAATGTCTAATACAGATGTTGTACACTGGTATTTGTCTATAAATGTCTAATACAGATGTTGTACACTGGTATTTGTCTATAAATGTCTAATACAAATGTTCTCCACTGGTATTTGTCTATAAATGTCTAATACAAATGTTCTCCACTGGTATTTGTCTATAAATGTCTAATACAAATGTTCTCCACTGGTATTTGTCTATAAATGTCTAATACAGATGTTGTACACTGGTATTTGTCTATAAATGTCTAATACAGATGTTGTACACTGGTATTTGTACACAGCTGCTTAGCTCCTCTGCCCCATCAGATTTTGACGCTCTTGCGTGCAGTCTGAGAGATTGTATAGAGGATGTCTCCAAGTGGATGAGTGAAAACAAGCTGAAGATGAATGATGATAAAACTGAGCTTATTGTTACTGGTACTAAGTCAAAGGTCAATCAGGTTACTCATGCCCCCATGTCTATCTCTGGTTGTGATGTATCTTTCTCACAAACTGTTAGAAACCTTGGCTTCTATCTGGATGAAACACTGTCTATGGAAGCCCATGTCAAACAGTTGTGCCGTACTCTGTACTATCAGCTACGCAGAATTGGTAAGATTCGCTCCTTCCTTTCCACTGATGCTACCAACAAGCTTGCTGTCTCTTTCATACTATCTAGACTGGACTATTGTAACTCTCTATTCGCAGGTCTCCATGACAATCAACTATCTAAACTTCAGCGCATACAGAACCACGTGGCTCGCCTTGTTCTCCGCAAGCCCAGGCGTGAGAGTGCAAAATCTCTGCTTAGAACACTTCATTGGCTCCCGGTAAAGGCTAGGATTCAATATAAAGTTGCCTGTCTCTGCTTTCAGTGTATCTATCACGACAACATGCCATCCTATCTTGCCAACCTCCTGCAGGGTTACAAACCTTCTCGAACGCTCCGCTCTTCTGACACCTTACTGTTGACTGTTCCTCGCTTCTCTCTGGACACCTTTGGTAAAAAATCTTTCTCTGTCTTTGGCCCAAATGTATGGAATTCTCTACCACTGTCTCTCAGAAAAACTAAGTGTTTCTCAACCTTCAAACGGCACCTGAAAACCCACCTCTTTCAAACTCATCTAACCTGAAGAGCCTTAGTTTGCAAGTCTGTCATCAGACTAATCTCTCCTGCCTGTATAACAGTATTTTGTATAAGGGCCTATAGAGCAAGGTGTGTGTGTGCGTGCATGTGTGTAAGTGTGTGTGTGTGTGTGTGTGTGTGTGTGTGTGTGTGTGTGTGTGTGTGTGTGTGTGTGTGTGTGTGTGTGTGTGTGTGTGTGTGTGTGTGTGTGCTTGAGTGAGCATGTGTGTGTATCACTGTATGTGTACAGCTGAGGAAGGGATAGGGGAGAAATTGAGTGGGAAAGAGACTGAAATACTTTAAGAAACTTTTTCAAATCTTTGTTTGTATGTAAATTGTGATGTATGATATGCGAATAGTTCATAATTTGTGAGGAATTTTGATTGTCAAGGTATTAATCCTGTAATACTGAAGTTGTAATGTTTTTCCTGTATATGGATTAGAATTTTTCTGTTTTTATCTTCATTCAAAATATTGATTATAATTTTATGTACAACTATTGCATGCATAAACACACACACACGCATGCAAACATAGCACACGCACACACACACACTCTCTCTCTCTCTCTCTCTCTCACACACACACACACACATTCTTACAAACACACGCGCACAGCAACGCACACGCACGCACACACACATGTACACACACACGTACGCAAGCACACACACGCAGCAATAT
Source organism: Monoplex corrugatus (assembly GCA_030674185.1). NCBI lineage: Eukaryota > Metazoa > Mollusca > Gastropoda > Littorinimorpha > Ranellidae > Monoplex > Monoplex corrugatus. The sequence goes on from CM060308.1 coordinate 54,150,463, forward strand.
ATAAACACAGTCACTATATATAGGCGTCCTTCAGTCTCGGAAGACTATGGAGTTGCGCTCTGGGTGCCTATTCTGGTGCAGCGCCGGGTGTGGCTGGCCAGTCCGACGCGGGAATGACAGTCCCTGTGGCAGAGGGCACAGATGAAGTCTGACGCTGGTCTGTCTGCCTGGGCTGCAGCCTTTCTTCTCGTTCTCTTTTCCTCGTGCCGCTGAGCGAGTGTCTCTTCGAACTTGGAGAGACCTTTCTGCACAGTCTGTCTCCAGGCTGACCGTTCGAGGGCTGTTGCTTCCCAGTTGTCTTTGTCGATATTCAAGGCTTTTAGGTCCCTCTTGCACACGTCTTTGAATCGCAGCTGTGGTCTGCCTGTGGGACGTTTTCCCTGCACCAGTTCTCCGTAGAGGAGGTCTTTGGGGATCCGTCCGTCGTCCATGCGCACGGCATGGCCAAGCCAGCGCATGCGTCTCTGTTTCAGCAGCGTGTACATGCTGGTGCACCCAGCTCTTTCCAGGACAGTGTTGTTCGGGACCTTGTCCTGCCAGGTGAGTGTTTAGAATGCGTCGGAGGCTACGCATGTGAAAAGCATTGAGCTTTTGCTCTTGTCGGGCACACAAAGTCCAGGACTCGCTGCCATACAGGAGGGTGCTCACGACGCAGGCTCTGTAGATCTGGACTTTTGTGTGCTCAGTCAGCTTGCTGTTGTTCCATGCTTTCTTCGTCAGTCTGGTCATGGTGGTAGCTGCCTTGCCGATGCGCCTGTTGAGCTCTATGTCAAGTGAGAGGGTGTCTGAGATTGTTGAGCCCAGATAAACAAAGTCATGGACGACATCCAGTTCATGGTCATTGATGCTGATGGCTGGGGGAGAGTCAACATCCTGTCCCATGACCTGTGTTTTCTTCAAGCTTATGGTAAGCCCAAAGTTTTGGCAGGCATCGCTGAAGCGAGTCATGAGCTGCTGTAGGTCCTCAGCTGAGTGGGCGGTTACTGCCGCGTCGTCTGCAAAGATGAAGTCACGCAGGCACCTCAGCTGGACTTTGGTCTTGGCTCTTAGTCTGGAGAGGTTGAAGAGCTTACCGTCTGTCCTGGTTCGGAGGTGTATGCCTTCAGCTGCAGGACCGAATGCGTGTTTCAGCATCACAGCAAAAAAGATTCCAAACAGGGTGGGAGCCAGGACGCAACCCTGTTTCACTCCGCTCCGTATGTTGAAGGCAGCTGATGTTGAGCCGTCAAAGACGACGGTGCCTTTCATGTCTTCGTGGAAGGATCTGATGATGCTGAGAAGTTTGGGTGGACATCCAATTTGGGGAAGGATTTTGAAGAGGCCATCCCTACTGACCAGATCGAAGGCCTTTGTGAGGTCTATGAAGGCAACGAAGAGTGGCTGCCTTTGCTCCCTGCATTTCTCCTGAAGTTGTTTGAGGGAGAAGATCATGTCTATAGTGGATCTGTTGGCACGGAACCCGCACTGCGATTCAGGGTAGACTTGCTCTGCGAGTACCTGGAGCCTCTTCAGTACTACTCGTGCGAAGACTTTCCCAACGATACTGAGGAGGGATATGCCGCGATAATTATTGCAATCGCTTCTGTCACCTTTGTTTTTGTACAGTGTGACGACGTTAGCATCCCTCATGTCTTGTGGTACTTCGCCTTCACTCCAACAGAGGCAGAGGATTTCATGCAACTCGATGATGAGTGTCTCTTTGCAGCACTTCAGTACTTCGGCGGGAATACCGTCTTTCCCTGGTGCCTTGCCAGAGGCAAGAGAGTCCAGGGCTTCGCTGAGCTCATCTATGGTTGGTTCTCTGTCAAGCTCTTCCAGCTCTGGTAGGCACTCTATGGCATTCAGGGCGTCTTCTGAGACTACAGTTTCCCTTGCATATAGCTCAGTGTAGTGTTCTACCCAGCGCTCCATCTGTTGTTCTCTGTCTTGAATCACCTCCCCTGTAGCTGATTTCAAAGGGGCAGTTTTCTTTGCGTTGGGCCCAATGCCTGCTTGATGCCTTCATACATCGCCTTGATGTTGCCTGTGTCAGCCGCAATCTGAATCTGGGAGCAAAGCTGAAGCCAATAGCCATTGGCGCATTGTCTGGCACACTGCTGGACTTTGCTGCGAGCAGCGCGGAGAACCTGGAGGTTCTGCTCACTGGGATTGCTTTTGTATGCTGTCAAGGCGTTTCTCTTGGCCTCGATGACTGGTGTCATTTCTTCTGAGTGGGCACGCCTCTTTATTCATATGAAAAATCTGTTAATCTTTCTTCATTACATAAGTCAGTGTTTAAATTTTAATATTCTGTGGTTTCTTATGTGTCTTCTTACTTGTATAGCTTTAATGTTTGTTGTTATCTTATTGTGTATGTAATTGTGAACATTTTTTATCACCTTTTGCCTTTCTTGCGAAATGTAAAGCGCTGGTGAGCATGTTTTTATATGGAATATGCGCTATACAAATAAACATTATTATTATTATTATTATTATTTGTCTATAGATGTCTAATACAGATATTGTACACTAGTATTTGTCTATAAATGTCTAATACAGATATTGTACACTGGTATTTGTCTATAAATGTCTAATACAGATGTTGTACACTGGTATTTGTCTATAAATGTCTAATACAGATGTTGTACACTGGTATTTGTCTATAAATGTCTAATACAGATGTTGTACACTGGTATGTGTCTATAAATGTCTAATACAGATGTTGTACACTGGTATTTGTCTATAAATGTCTAATACAGATGTTGTACACTGGTATGTGTCTATAAATGTCTAATACAGATGTTGTACACTGGTATTTGTCTATAAATGTCTAATACAGATGTTGTACACTGGTATGTGTCTATAAATGTCTAATACAGATGTTGTACACTGGTATTTGTCTATAAATGTCTAATACAGATGTTGTACACTGGTATGTGTCTATAAATGTCTAATACAGATGTTGTACACTGGTATTTGTCTATAAATGTCTAATACAGATGTTGTACACTGGTATTTGTCTATAAATGTCTAATACAGATGATCTACACTGGTATTTGTCTATAGATGTCTAATACAGATGTTGTACACTGGTATGTGTCTATAAATGTCTAATACAGATGTTGTACACTGGTATTTGTCTATAAATGTCTAATACAGATGTTGTACACTGGTATGTGTCTATAAATGTCTAATACAGATGTTGTACACTGGTATTTGTCTATAAATGTCTAATACAGATGTTGTACACTGGTATGTGTCTATAAATGTCTAATACAGATGTTGTACACTGGTATTTGTCTATAAATGTCTAATACAGATGTTGTACACTGGTATGTGTCTATAAATGTCTAATACAGATGTTGTACACTGGTATTTGTCTATAAATGTCTAATACAGATGTTGTACACTGGTATTGTGTCTATAAATGTCTAATACAGATGTTGTACACTGGTATTTGTCTATAAATGTCTAATACAGATGTTGTACACTGGTATTTGTCTATAAATGTCTAATACAGATGATCTACACTGGTATTTGTCTATAGATGTCTAATACAGAAGTTAACCCTTTGACTCCCTCACCCTATCCACTGACTGCAAAAAGTTAACCCTTTGACTCCGTCACCCTATCCACCGACTGCAAAAAGTTAACTTTATGACTCTCTCACCCTATCCACCGGCAGGAAGCTGGGGGATAGGGTGAGGGAGTCAAATGGTTAAGTTTTCGCTTCGCTAACTTGGTACTTGGTTGACAATGTAGGATATTGGTGGCCAGGGTGCGAGAGTCGAAGAGTTCAGTTGCTGTCGTCACCGTGCTGCTTCCCTAGATTAAAAGAAAAAACATAATTTTCTTCCATATTCTTTCTTTAAGCTTGACTAGATGGGCTGTTAGTTGTTTAGATGGTATCTCTATTACACTTTATGGAGTTCTGCCACCTTAGGGTTTGGAGGCTCGCACTACGTATGTGTGGATGTCCCTTCTCCTCTTGCTGTATCAGGCAACTGGTCTGATGAGTTCTACACAGAACGGAACGATCGTCACCAAGTTTGGGAGCATACTGACGTTCTCTTTGAAGAACAAGGTACTGACAGAGTGCTCGGGGAAGGTCGCCTAGCCTGGTGCCCCACACCCCCAACAACTTTTGTTTTCATTACAGTGTTGCCTTCCTCAATAGCTTCTGTTTTGTTTGACTTTTTTTTCGGACGAGACAACTTGTTCTGTCGAGTAAAAAGGTCTGTTTTGTTTGCTTACTTTCGTTTTCCTGTTTCTTCTTATTGTTGCAAGGGAGGCAATCTTACTTTAGGAGCTGCAACAACGCGTATTTACTGGAAGTGAATGTTAGAGTGTATGTCGAGAGTGTGCGCTTTGATTTGATTGAACTATCAGGACTTAGTTGTTTTGTGTGTGTGTGTGTGTGTGTGTGTGTGTGTGTGTGTGTGTGTGTGTGTGTGTGTGTGTGTGTGTGGTGTGTGAGTGTGTGTGTGTGTGTGTGTGTGTGTGTGTGTGTGTGTGTGTGTTTGTTTGTTTGTTGTTGTTGTTGTTGTTGTTTGGCAACCCCCGAGCACTTTTTGTGGAGTCTGATTTTCTTTACTTTTCGCAGAAGAGTATTTTGCTTTAGATACGAAGTTTTATTAATAATAATATCATGCATTAAGATGCTCTTGTTTATTTAAAGATAATTAGACAATGGAAGACAGATTGGCAAAATATTGTCTTGCCTATAGGTTACTTGGGAAGTATCCTGAAGGGGTTTTAAGGAGTAATTATACATGTTTCCAGTTTTCTTCATATAAACTTGTGCACGAGTATCCCATACATTTGAAACAATTGACTTTAAACATAACCTGGGCATAAGAAAAGCAAGCAAGAAGCATCGAGATTGTTACATTATCATAGATAAGATAATAAATATACATTTTTGCATTCTTGTTATCTCGCCTACGATACGTTAGTTAAACAATGCATCAAATAGTGGTTATTACAGACCAGTTTCAATACTGTCATCACTTTCATATCTAAAGCAAAACATCTTCTGTGAAAAGTAAAGTTTGTTATGTCAGCTTTCTATGTCAGATGGTTGTCAGATACAACACCAAAATACCGATGTTCTGAAACATGGAATCCAAACCAATTATTTATTGGAATCAGTTCAAGTTGATATTTTTGTCGTGTTGTTACTATCATGCTGGTTATTTTTCTTTGCTTTTAGGATTCAGTGACTTGCCATTGCTTGAGCGCTAGGTAGAAGCTTCATGCAGACGCTTCTGCAATTTACAATTGACGTGACTGCACAAGCTCCATCAGTATACAGAGTGCAATGATCGATGACCATGCATATTGCACCTAACGCAAGAAAGTTTTTGTTTTGTTTTGTTTTGTTTTTTTGTTTCAAGTAAGAATTGAAGAACATAATAGTATGTGGACTAATCTTATACACACGAAGTTTGCTAAGAAGTCAATATTTCATAGTCAAGAAGATCGAAAGCTGTCTTCAGATCTAAAAAGATTACACCATTAAACTTTGACTTGTTAATGGATGACAGTAATGTGTGAGTGAAATAAGTGAGTGTGTGTCAAACACGAGTGTTGTGTTTAGTACGGAATCTTGATTGATTCTAATGGAGTATATCGTGCTGGTTTTGATACTCTTATAAACGTTTATGTACAATGGCTTAGAAAGTGATAATAGTATTGAAATTGGTCTGTAATAATTACTACTTGACGCACTATGAATTTCAAGGAGTGAAATGACTTTTGCCATTCTTAGCATTGGAGGAAAACAGTTCTTAATGCACAGATTGTAGAAATCAGTAAGATGATACAAAATATATCTAAGGATAATTTTATGACTTTGTCGCTGATTTCATCACATCGGCGAAAAGTTTGTTTCCGAAATCGGCTACAAATTTACCAGTTTCATAGACTGTCTTTTCAGGAACATAAAATGTATTTTGGCGTTTGTTTTATGTCAGAATAAAATGATTTTTCAGCTCTCTGAACATACGTAATGACTTGTACTGTGTCTTTTAAAGTTTCTGCTATGGGCAAGAAGTGATCATTGAACGCGTTAGCTGTAAGAAACTGATATTGTGATGCTCACACTACCATCTTTGGATTGCTCGTTGCTGGCAACACTGAGGTATGCGTGACGTTTAAGTAACTGACTGACATCCAAGTGAGCTGGCTTAGTAGTCATGTGTGTTTAAAACATTAGTGGTACCATCGTCTTCTCAGTTTTTCTCGTTCTGCTAGTTCATTAGTACTGCACGACTTCCCTGTCTCTGTCCCTGTCTATCTGTCTGTCTGTCTGTCTCTCTTCTCTCTCTCTCTCTCTCTCTCCGTCTCTGTCACTCTGTCACTTTGTCTGTCTGTCTCGCCGTCTGTCTGTCTGTCTCTCTATCTCTGTCTATCTGTCTGTCTATCTGTTTGTCTGTTTGTCTGTCTGTCTGTCTCCGTTTCTGTCACTCTGTCTTTCTTTGTTCTCTCTCTCTCTCTCTCTCTCTCTCTCTCTCTCTCTCTCTCTCTCTCTCTCTCTCTCTCTCTCTCTCTATCTATCTCTCGTGACATTGTGTGTTTTATGGTTCATCAATTTTCATTGCTGCGTTAGTTGACATGTCTGTCCCTCTTCCTTTGTATGTATGATATTGCTTTAACATTCTTTCTTGTCTCTTTTGTTTGTTTTTTGTTTTTGTTTTGTTTGTTTTTTGTGTCTCTATCTAAAGTCTGAAGTCTCTGTCTCTCTGTCTCTGTCTCTGTCACTATTACCCTAAGGGTATTACAGACAACTCTGTTTGTTTTGATTATATTTATCAGTCATCGACAGATGAAAAGAAAGAAAGAAGAAAGAAAGAGAGAAACAAACAACAAACAAACAAACGAACGAACAAACGAAAGAACGAACGAACGAACGAACAAACGAACGAACGAACAAACAAATAAACGAACAAAGAAACGAAAGAAACAAACAAACAAAAAAACAAAGAAACAAAGAAACAAAAGAACGGAGGAGCAAACATACGTAACTTGGCAATTGCTATATCACACTACAAACATACGTAACTTGGCATATGCTATATCAAACTACAAACATACGTAACTTGGCAATATGCTATATCACATACAAACATACGTAACTTGGCAAAATGCTATATCAAACTACAAACATACGTAACTTGGCAATATGCTATATCACACTACAAACATACGTAACTTGGCAATATGCTATATCACACTACAAACATACGTAACTTGGCAATATGCTATATCACACTACAAACATACGTAACTTGGCGATATGCTATATCAAACTACAAACATACGTAACTTGGCAATATGCTATATCACACTACAAACATACGTAACTTGGCAATATGCTATATCACACTACAAACATACGTAACTTGGCAATATGCTATATCACACTACAAACATACGTAACTTGGCAATATGCTATATCACACTACAAACATACATAACTTGGCAATATGCTATATCACACTACAAACATACGTAACTTGGCGATATGCTATATCAAACTACAAATATACATAACTTGGCGATATGCTATATCAAACTACAAACATACGTAACTTGGCGATATGCTATATCACACTACAAACATACGTAACTTGGCAATATGCTATATCAACCTACAAACATACGTAACTTGGCGATACGCTATATCACACTACAAACATACGTAACTTGGCAATATGCTATATCACACTACAAACATACGTAACTTGGCAATATGCTATATCACACTACAAACATACGTAACTTGGCAATATGCTATATCAAACTACAAACATACGTAACTTGGCAATATGCTATATCACACTACAAACATACGTAACTTGGCAATATGCTATATCACACTACAAACATACGTAACTTGGCAATATGCTATATCACACTACAAACATACGTAACTTGGCAATATGCTATATCACACTACAAACATACATAACTTGGCAATATGCTATATCACACTACAAACATACGTAACTTG
>CM060308.1:54163455-54165955 GCA_030674185.1 Monoplex corrugatus
TTGACTCTACCTTTCCATGTGACAACATATAACCAAAGTATGTTAAGTGGCTTATTTGGGACTTAAACGCCTCAGCTCTATTCGCCATCTTTTCAATGATTCTGTGGCCAAAACTCTCCTAATCTCTTTTGTATACTTTCTCGCCTTTATTATTGTAACAATCTTGTTATTGGTGTTCCTTTGTCTGTTGTTCAACATTCACAGAAAGCTCAAAATTTGGATTGATTAATTGATTGATTTTTGGTTCAGTTTTTACGTCGACACAGCTCAACTATCCCAGGGAAGTGGGGAAGGGGGAGGGAGGACTTACCTAATTCTATACCGACACTACCAGAACAACAGTGATGTTAAGATGAGACAGTGAGAAGGCCAGTTTTAATGCAGCGCATTAGCATGTGAATCCGATGCTACTGAGGCCCGCACCAAATTTTATTTATTTATTTATTTATTTATTTATTTATTTATTTATTTATTTATTTATTTATTTATTTATTTTATTTATTTATTTATTTATTTATTTATTTATTTATTTATGTATTATGTATTTGTTTATTTTTATTATTATTTATTTATTATTATTCATTATCTATTTATTATTGCTGCAAGGCTCGTCCTTATAGCTTCTTGCTGTGAGAGTTCACCATCCCTGCTTTGCACGCTCCACTGGCTTCCTATTCAACAGCGCGTTAGATACAAAGTTGCTTGTATGTGTGACAGTGTTGTCTCTGGTACTGCTCCTGAATATATCTCTGAATCCAGCCAAGCCTATTCTCCTTCTCTTACTCTTCGCTTTTCTTCTGAAGCCCAGCTGTTCAAAATTCTTTTACAAGACTCATGCTTTCCGATCTTTTGCCCACTTTTGGCCCTTTCTGTGGAACAATCTGCCCTTTGATCTGGGAAATTTGCATAACTTTTCGTCTTGTAAGATTCAACTTAAAGCCCATCTTTTCCAACTTAAAGCCCATATTTTTCTAGCTAAAGCCATCTTTCCAACTTAAAGCCCGTATTTTTCTAGCTTAAAGCCATCTTTCCAACTTAAAGCCCATCTTTTCCACATCTTTTCTGTGAATCCTTCTGTTAAGTCATCATTATTGTATCCTGGTTTACTGCGTTCTTGTAGTATGTTGTGCGTGGATTTTATAATTAAGATTGTGTGCATGATCTTAAATGGGAACATTTTGTGAATGTGTGTTGCACGTACATTTCATTTACTTCTGTGTTGTGGAAATGTTATGCCTACAGCACTGTTGGGCGCACTATGAATGTACATTATTATTGTTGTATAATTATCGTTATTCTTATTATGATAATTGTTTGACTCATCATCATCATCGTCGTCGTCGTCGTCGTCATCATCATCATCATCATATCATCATCATCATCATCATCACATCATCATCATCATCATCATCATCATATCATCATCTTTTTCTCCTCCTTTTCTTCTTCTTCTTCATTTTCAACCTCATCATTATCCTCCTCCTCATCATCGCTAGTAGTACTATTACTACTACTATCATATCAATTACTACTATCATTCATCATCATCATTGCTATTGTTATCATATATTATTGTTATTATTATTATTGTTATTTTTACTATTCTTGTTATCATTATTATTATCATTATTATTATTATTTTATTATTATTATTATTATATTATTATTATTATTATCATTGTTATTCTTGTTGTTATTATGGTCGTCCTAGTAGCGCCCTTTCATTTCGGCAAAGAGCCATCAACACATGAAGCCAAGCCAATGTTAAGAACCGCTATAATGAAGGGATTATAAGGTAAATGATCACCACCCCGAAGCCAGCAGGTCACCATCAAAGGTGAATGTTCGATAGAGACATTGGACTCTCTGCTTTTCAAAGAAGGTCAGAGTGATCTTAATTTGCTTTTGGATTATTCAGTAGTACTGTTATAGAGCAGCAGGGTATTCCTTGTGCTCATTGTTTATTTTTATGGATAGATTTTTAACTCTATTCGAACAACGATTCTTATGTAAAGACCTAAAGCTTTTGGAATAAGGATTCTTATGTAAGACCATAGAGATTTTGTAATGAGAATTCAAAGCAAAGACCTAGTGCATTTGGATATAAGGATCTTTATGCAAAGACTTAGCACTTTTGGAATAAAGACTTGTATGCAAAGAGCTAGCATTTGAATAAGGATTTTATGCAAAGACAGCACTTTTGAAATAAAGACTTTTATGCAAAGAGCTAGCACTTCTTGAATAAGGATATTTATGCAAAGACAGCACTTGAAATAAAGACTTTTAATGCAAAGAACTAGCACTTTAGGAATAAGGATTCTTATGGGCAGACCTGGTGCTTTTGGAATAAGGAATCTTACGCAAAGACTTAGCACATTTGGAATAAAGGTCTCCATATGTTCAGAGTTTGAGTGTGCTCAAGAAGGATTAATCGCACTCAGACAATTCCATATGCGCTCCATCCTTATCTGCCAGTGACTGATGTTCTGGTAGAGTCCAT
>CM060308.1:54203455-54213455 GCA_030674185.1 Monoplex corrugatus
TGGGAAGACTAAGACGGAAGAGGTGATTTGGGAGGATGATGAGGTTGAAGGGAAATGTTGTTTGCAGGATTTCCCAAGTGTCCCTTTCTTAGCCACGCGCTTTTTACCATCGCCCTTAACCAAATAGTAATTATTATCACAAATCATTCTTGGGTAATGCTATTCTCCAAACCCATCTGGAGTCACTGTGCTGCACACATACTCAGATATTTTCGTAGATCAATGAGAACTCAAGCGGTGAGGCCAGCTGACTACACTCCACTATGTTGTTGCACAGTCTGCATCTCGGGTGGGCATGCAAGCTGGGTGTTTTTATGTTTCCATAAGCATAAGCAACCAGACACTCACGTAACATACAGGATCTTTAACATGTATATTTGATATTCTGCATGTGTATACTATAGAGGGATGCACTCTGGAAATATCCAGAATTGGTCAAGCTAGAACAGCATAACAGAAAATGAAAAGCGTCCTTACCAACAAACGCTTCTCCATGGACATCAAAAAGAAAGCTTTTTAGCGTTATATGGAATCAATACTGTTGTACAGATGCGAGGCCTGGACCATCAACAAGCAAAATCTAAACAAAATCGAGGCAGCTGGAATATGGTTTCTAAGAAGAATGTTGAGATCCATTAAGGTCAAAGAAAACAAACGAGACAGTCTTAAAAGAAACAAAAGCGAGAAGAACATTAATGAAAAATATTATGAAAAGACAAGCAACATTTCTTCGACGTTTCATTATGCAAAAGAAATTTGAATGCCTAGTCACAACAGAAATCCTAGAGGGAAAAAACACCAGATAGACTCATAGAGAAAATATATGACAGTTTTGCAGAGTGGGTGGGGACGAGAAGGGTAGGAGATATACTTACAGCACAAAAGATCGATTCATATGAAAGGCCATGATCAGCCATCAACCAGCCAACCAACCAACCAACCAACCAACCAACCAACCCACCAACCACCAACCAACCAACCAACCAAACAACACCAACCAACCAACAACTAACCACACCAACAACCAACCACCAACTAACCAACCAACAAACCAACCATCCAACAACCAACCAACAAACCAACCAACCAACCAACAACCAACCAACAACCAACCAACAACCAACAACCAACCAACCAACCAACCAACCAACCAACCAAACCCAACCAAACCAACCAACCAACCAAACAACCACCAACCAACCAACCAACAACCAAACCAACCAAACAACCAACCAACCAACCAACTAACCAACAAACCAACCAACCGACCAACCAAACGCACACACACACACACACACCCATCCAATCAACAAACCAACCAACCAACCAAGAAAATCCACCCACCCAACCCACCAACCAACCAACCAACCAATCAATCAACCAACCAACCAACCAACCAACCAACCAACCAATCAACCAATCTACCAACCCAACCAACCAACCAATCCACCAACCAACAAACCAACCATCCAACCAACAAAATCCACCCAACCAACTAACCAACCAACCAACCAACCAACCAACAACCAACCAACCAACCAACCAACCAACCAACCAACCAACTAACCGCCCAAGCAAAGACATACCCACCCACCCACCCACCAACAACAAAACCACCCACCAACCACCACCAAAACCAACCCACCAACCCAACCACCCACCAACCAACCCACCAACCAACCACAACCCATCAATCAACCAACCAACCAACCAACCAACCATCATCACCACATACCAACCAACCAACCAACCAACCAACCAACCAACAGACAAAGTAACAAGTCACCAACAAAGCCATAAAGAACAAGCCATACACCTGCAGCTTGCAGAGGACTGTACCCAGCTGTGAATGAACATCTGGTTCACGCCAAGACCGTTTAGAAAGATAACACAACAGTGAATTCGAGTAGTTACCATCCAAGGTGCTTTTTTTGTTTTTTTTTGTTTGTTTTTATTTGTTTTTTGCTGGCTTTGGATAAGTGAAGTGTATTACCTCTCCCTACAACGGTCACACGATAGTGGGGCAAATCATAAATACACACACACACTGTTCTTATGATCTCAAGAGCATAAAAAAACATAACAAAACAAAACAAAAACTTACAACCTTACTACACCACATAATCCTAAAACCTTATTTTTGTGTCACACAAGCACGCTTAGATTTTAAGAGAGTAACAGACTAACAGCACAAGAACGGCGACACTTGGAGCATCAGATCCAGACGCTGGGGAAGAAGAGAGGAGCCAGGAAGCTGGTTAAAAAGTAGGCAGGTGAACTGCAACCTTTAGATATTATCAAATAAAAGAGCAGCAGGCTATCTGGAAGGCAACAGCGAGGCATTGGAAGGCTGGGGGGTGGGGTGGGGTGGGGGGGGGGGCGGTGGGCGAGGGGGGGGGGAAGAGACGGAGACTCTGAGGTACCGAATATCCTTCGCCTTTTCAGTATCTCTACGAGTGCCATGAGCTTATCAGAGGAGGACAGTCAGCTATGGCAAAATGAGTTATGATTCGACAGGGGGGTGGGGGGGGGGACGAGAGGGAATCGCCAGGGCAACACATGAGAACAAAGCAAGGTTGATGAAAAAGTGGGTCTTGTGGGAGGGGGGGGGGAGCTAAACAGCTGACCAGCTGGACACAACCGACGATAACACTTTGCCTGCTACGTCACTTGGTTGTTAGTCCGGATGCAATTAATGAATTCCACTTCAAAGAGTGGTCATCAAGGATCGTTTAAGGTTATTCAGTAGGGAATTAATGGATGATTTGGTTCAGCAATCCATGCTGGAGATAGCTTTGTGCTTATCGTGATAATTAAAAAAAAATACAGAAAAAAATCGAAGGGGTTGGACAGAAAACTTTGACAAACATACAATGAAAAGTTGGAAAGGATCTTTAACATGTGAAAATCATCTCTGGCAGAAATTTCGATTTGTGCATGTAAGAATATCTTTAAAAAGGTAGATGATTGAATACGTGAAACGAAATAAAACAAAGTTGACAGAAATGTTAAATATATGAGAATGCACACACACACACACATGCGTGCACACACACACACACACACATGCATGCACACACACACACACACACAATCACATATATGCACACACAAAAGCACACAAACACACACAGACACACACCACACAACACACACACCACACAACACACACACACGCACCACACACACAAACACACTAACAACAACACACACACACACGACACACACACACACACACACACACACGACACACACACACACACAACACACACAACAAAACACACGCACATAACACACCACACACGAACACACACCACACACACACACACACTCACAAACACACACTCACACACACACACACACACACACACACACACACACACACACACACACACACACACACACACACACACACACACACACACACACACCACAGACTCAGTCACTCAAAGAAGCACACAAAAACCCAACATATTTTGTGCATGCACCTTTCAGTTCACTGGTGCCCAGCTGTAAATGTACAACTGATCCGTTTCAGGTTGGCTTGGAAAGATAAGGCAACAAAGAATTCGAGTAGACACCATCTGGGAATGAAGATGACCTGGGGGGGGGGGGCGTGGGCCATCAGTGATCAAAGTTAGGGCTCCCTGTTACCTTATCATCCTCAGTATCCTAAAAAATTAATGGCCAGTCTTCAACTTAAAAAATGTAACCTTTGAGTGTCACCCTATCATCCTTAAACTAACTTTCCCCACCCTATCCTTCAACTTAAAAAACTTAACCCTTTGACTCCCGCACCCTATCCTTCAACTTAAAAAACTTAACCCTTTGACTCCCGCGCCCTATCCTTCAACTTAAAAAACTTAATCCTTTGACTCCCTCACCCTATCCACTAGCTTCCCGCAGGAAGCTAATGGATGGGGTGAGGGAATCAAAGGGTTAAGTTTTTGCTTTGCTAGCATGGTCGAAAGAGAAATTAGAGCGCCTAGTCACAACAGGAAAGCTGGCGGAAAGAGAACACCAGGTAGACCCGGGAGAAAATATTGGACGGACTTGGTGCTGAGGACAGAGAGGGTGGGAGATGTACTTGCAGCGACAAGGGATAGATTCGTATGGAGGGCCATGATCCCCCAAACGCCACCTGGCAGGGCACATGATGATGATCATGAGCATAGTTAACAATGCAGGATGCTGGATGGACAGGGTGTGGGAGTAAAGGGTAAAGCATTTTATCACATATTTGCTTACTTCTAAGGGGGTTATAGTTTGATCATCATCATCAAGTGCCTTGCCACATGGTGTTGGCGATCATGGCCCTCCATATGTATCTATACCTTTTTGCCGCAAGCACATCTTCCACCCTCTCTGAATTCAGCCGCTCTGCAAGTCCGTCCAATATTTTTTCGCTGGGTCTACCCGGTGCTCTTTTTTCCTCCGCTTTCCTGTTGTGGCCAGGTGCTCTCATTCCCCTTTCCTCATAAAACGGCCAATAAATGTTGCCTGTCTTTTCCTAATCTTCCTTATGAATGATCTTCTTGTGTCTGCCTCCATCAAGACTATCTCGTTTGTTTTCTTTGCTGTCCATGGTTTGATAGCACACGTAATAGTATAAACCTGGGCAGGAGAATCAGAAGTTAGTGAGGGGAAAGAGAGAGAGAGACAGAAGATCTAGAAATTCAGTAAAAGTCAAAGAACGGCCAGACGAGTGACATCCTGCAGAAATCATCAAGTGAAAGAGCAACAGGCGATCAAGAAAGCAGACGCAAGATGGGGAGAGAGGGGGGGGGTACAGTGCAGAGGGAGATTGTGTAGTACCCACTATCCTTGGCCTTTCCATTATCTCTGCAGGTGCCAAGAGCTTTACAGAGAGAAAGCTAGTTATGGCAAAGTGAGTTATGATATGATATGGGGTGGGTGGGTAGGGGAAATAAAGGAAGGAAATGGCCGTACTGGAGAAAAGCAGGGATGAAATAGTAGAGCTTGCTGGATGGATGGACGGATGCATGGACCAGTCTCTGACTCAGCTGGTGATAACACTGTGCCCACTGTGTCATCTTGGTCAACAGTCCACATAGAATAACATAATCTGTCATTGTCATCGTCGTCATCATTACCATTATCATCATATTCATCATCGTCGTGTCGTCGTCATCGTCATCATCATCGTCGTCGTCGTCGTAATCATCATCATTATCATATCATCATCATCATCATCATCATCAAGATTCGTATGTGATCACTTGATGGATAATTAATTAAAGGACGATCCGGTTCAACCATTACATTCAGACATAACCTGTGGAAAGATAATGTGATAGTTATCGAAAAGAACCGTAAAAGACAATTGACATATACAAAAAGCATAAATTACAGGAATCAAACAAAAAAAAAAAAAAAAAAAAAAAAACCCGTCTGAAAAAGACATAATAAAAAAAAAAAGAGAAACAACGGAAATCTTTGATCCACAAAAGAAAACCACCTTGAAAACGGTAGAGTTGCGTGGCACGAAAAAAACCCAACCAAATGTATGATACAATTTGAAGAATTTAAACCGTTTATGAGGAATATAGGGAAAAAACTTCAAACTGATCTCTTTTAAGAGGTGTCAAGAGGGTCATCAGATAGAAAGTGTTAGTGGTGTAGATAGGGCAATCATCTGAATATAAATTTTAAAACATGCACGATCTGAAAGGCTGATAGTATAATTGAACTAATAAGAGATAAGAAGCAAAGTTCAATCATGGGGCTCTACATTTTAATGAATGCCACCCACCCACCACCCACCACCACCACTCATAGTGAATATGCAGGTGCATTACACACCTGTGATTACCGTTGTTGAAATTCAGGCAGCCTCTTTGACAGGTGAAACCAGCGGTATCAAACTTTACTCCACCTTTCTAAAACAGGAGGCAGCAAGCTCAAGTGGTTCAGAACATGGCTACAAACCTGGCCCCTTTAGCTCCCTTACCCTATCCACCTACTGAAAGCTGATGTAAGCTCGTAAATTTAGAGAGGGAGTAGAAAGCGTTGAAAGTAAAGAGAACTGCTGATAGACGACAGCTTTGTGCACGATCCACCTCATTACTGCGGCAAGCAGATTTTAATGACTCGTATCAAAGTAGCTTGGCATCACGCACACGCGCCCCTCATAACACTCCATCATCCACCTCTCCGCCACACACCACCACCCGGACACGCACCTGTGTTTACAGGCAATGGTGAGGGTAGAAGTATAGTGTAGTGGTAGTGAGGTATGTGGATTAAAGATGAATCCAACATGAGCGATCCTTAGCCTTCTGCTCTCCAGAATGTTGGATGTAAGGTTTCCATTTGATCCTTCTTCATCCCTCTGTTGTCTTTTCCAATAATGCAAATACTGCAATATTCGATAATATTCGACTATCAGTTCATGAACTTGGTTCTGTGTTAAAACGTTCAGTTTATATGTATTTCTCCGATACCCAAAGCCTGATACCTCACTGCCCCAGACAGCTAGCGTCCTTGATATACAAACTAAGGCTTAACTTTTGGAAAACAAAATATGCACAAAATGTATGTAGTTGTTCAAAAACATTATCAGTCCACCATCTACTCTTTGAATGTCCTATCTCACTTACGACATTTAGAAATAACAATCTGGATTTTTCATGTACTGACTCTAGAGATATCCTTTACAACAACAAAATAATGATATTATTTCGGTAGTCCAGCTGATTCTCAGATCCCCTGTTGACAGATTGTTATCAAGAGTTAATTATTTGTTGTTTGTCATTATTTGACACTGTTAACCCATTGTTCTGAATTGTTAATTGTAATTGTTCCCCTTCTTACATTCGAACTTCCACTGCCCCTTCCCATCCCCACCCCCTTTTTTCTCCTCCATTTGCTTTTTCTCTCTCTCTCTCTCTCTCTCTCTCTCTCTCTCTCTCTCTCTCTCTCTCTCTCTTCTCTCTCTGTGTTTGTGTGTGAGTGTGTGTTTGTGTCTGTATGTTTGTGTTTGTGTGTTGTGTTTTGTGTGTGTGTGTGTGTGTGTGTTTGTGTGTGTGTGTGTGTGTTTTGTGTGTGTGTTTGTGTGTGTGTGCGTGCGTGCGTGTGTGTGTGTGTGTATGCGTGTGTGTGTGCGTGGCGTGTGTGTGTGTGTGTGTGTGGCGCGCGCGCGCACGTGTGCATGTGTGTCTAAAATCACTATTGTGAACAGACATTAAATAAAAGATTCCATTCCACTCCTATCTGTTTTCCATTCCCTCTGACCTCATTGTTAGCCTTTTAAATTTTTTATTCAACAGGCTCAAACAGTGCTTACTTCCCAATATATCTAGTGGAGTCAGAAAAATTCATTAAAGGATGTTGACATATGCTTAGATCTTAATGTTCATTTTTGAACCTCCAATGTATGAAATGTCATTATGCATGTCTGTATGCTGTGTGGAGTTCGTATGTCGACGATGTCTTTTCATATCATATTTTTTCGATGCCATATTGTGTGTTTGGTGTCCATTTGATGTGGAGAAACGTGAATATAAAAAAGTTTATTAAAAATTTTTATGTGTCAGCTTAGTTTTTGGATATAGGTTCCATCCTCGCTTTCAGCTTGAGGCCTTGCCTTTACTTACGATTTTGTGCAGAATTACAGTCTCCCAGACCATTACCCATCGCAAATTAGAGAGGGTTGTCTTTGGAACTGTCTTTAAGCTATGATTTTGAATATTTTTTAATCCAGTTCAGTACTGACAAATTAAATCATAAATTTCATGATGCCAGAATTACACCAAAATTCTTTAGGATTTTTGTCGGTGTAAAACAAGCAATCCAAAAAACAACAAAAAAATACATGAGTGATCTGTATAACACAGAGCTAGAGGTGACCAGTATCATCCAGTGCAGCTGAGTTGAACCTGGCTGATAATGCGCCGTCCACGCAGGCAGCCAAGGAAGCAACCAAGTCACTGACTGACAAAGAGCAATAATCTTTCCTATGTAGTCTCCATTCCATATGTACCCAGCTGTGTATATGACCACCTCGTAAAACAACATGGAAACGTATGGGACCGTTTTAGACTTAAGTTTGCCTGACATAAATGATATCTGTATTTACCTCCCTTCACAGTGAGTTTAAGATGATAAGGTGATCATACATAAAGACCCCCCCCTCCCACACACACACACACACACACACAACACCAGACACACAACACGACCAACACACAACACACGACACACAACACAACACACACCACGCACACATACACCACACACACACTACACACACGCGCGCGCGCGCATCTCATGTGTATGCATGGTCTGTGAGATTAATTCTTAGACTCCTCACCCTATTCACTAACTGCAAAAAATTAACCTTTGACTTCCTCACCCTAACCACCGAGTACGAAATTTTAATCCTTTGACTCCCTCACCCTATCCACCAGCTTCCTGAAGCAGAGTCAAAGGGTTAATTTAAGCATTTGCTTTGCTGGCATGGTTGACGATGCAGGATGCTGGTGGACAGGGTGCGGGAGTCAAAGGGTTAAGACTACTCCCCTTCAGGCCACACAAGCACACTAACAATTAAAACAGCATAACATATTAATGGCATACAGAGTAGCATTGATTTGAGCAGCACACTCACAAGTTATCCTGCGGGTTGGAAAGAGAGAAGATGGGGAAGCTAGTCTCAGAGTAAGCAGATAAACACTGCCATTGAGATACTATCTGGTAAAACAGCAGCAGTCGATCTAAGAGGCAGCAGGTATAAGGTACGAGGGAGAGAGAGAGAGAGAGAGAGAGGGAGAGAGAGAGAAAGAGAGAGAGAGAGAGACAAACAGACAGAGAGACAGAGAGAGAGAGAGATAGAAAGAGAAAGAGAGACAGGCAGACAGACAGAGAAGAGAAAGAAAGAGAGAGAGAGAGAGAAAGAGACAGACAGACAGAGGACAGACAGAGAGACAGAGAGAGACAGAGAGAGAGAGAGACAGAGAGACAGAGAGAGACAAAAAACAGAGAGACAGAGAGAGAGACAGAGAGAAGAGAGACAGAGAGAGAGACACACACAACAACACCACACACACACACACACACACACACACACACACACACACACACACCACACACACACAAAGTGAGAGAGAGAGAGGAGAGAGGGTGTTATGGAAATACCTGGAGAAAGGGTGGGGATTGTGTGGTACCTAACATCCCTGCCCTTTCCATTATCTCTGCAAGTGCCAAGAGCTTATCAGCAGGGGGAATACTAGTTATGGCAAATTGAGTTACGATATGAAAGGGAGGGCGAGAAGGGATCGCAATGATAGAAAACGGTAGGAAAAAAAGAAGATTGAAATAACGGGACTGGTTGGTTACACTGACCGGATCAACACAGCAGATGATAAAACACTTTGTACCGCCATCGCCAGCACTGTGTCCAATTTCTTTTCTTTTCTTTTATAACTTGATTCATTCATTTTAAATACATAGCATTTACAAACATCTTGAAATGTATATATATATATGCATAATCAACAGATCCAATAAAATGTAGAAAAACAAGCATTCGTTGCAATATATATATATATATATAATATATATAAAAATATATATATTGCAACGAATGCTTGTACATATATATAACATTCACATACATACATATACATACACACACATATACATATATGTACACACATATGCATACATATATGTATACATATATATATATATATATATATATACATATATATATATACGATTATATACGTATATATACATACATACACGTACATATACATACGCACACATATATACATACATGTACATACATGTACATACAACTCAACGCACACACACACACACACACACATATATATATATATATATATATATATATATATATATATATATATATATATATACTTATGTATGTACACATACATAGTGTCAGCTTTCTCACCTCGGCCACTGGTCCAAGAGAAAGATAAGTGTTATCATTGTTGCTGCTATCAAGATTCGT
>CM060308.1:54225955-54233455 GCA_030674185.1 Monoplex corrugatus
ACAGACAGACAAACAGACAGACAGACGGAGGAATAAGAGAGAGTGGGACCGAGCGTCCCCCTATCACCACCACCACCACCAAAACAAAACAAAACCGAAAGAAAGAACGAAAAAAAAAAACCAGAAAGAAAGAAAGAACAAAAAAAAAACAAAAAAAACAACCAGAAAGAAAGAAAGAAAGAAAGAATATCCCCAAAGGACACAAGCAGAAGCAGCAATGAAGGAAATAGTGATGGTAAAGGTGAGGTGTAAGGAGAGGGGTCGGGATGGGGATAGAAAATGTCAGGGGGTTGGAATAACAGTAAACAAGGAAAACAGTCTTCAGATGCTTGTAGATGTTTGTATGTTTGTTTGTTTGTTTGTTCACATTCTCTCCTCCAAAGCCCAGTCAAAAAGTCGTCTATGGATTAGAAATTTATAAAATCATTTATGATAAACTGTAAATTGGAACCGCCACCAGCGTCATTATCAAGAAATTGACATTTACTTGAAATTTAGATAAATGAGAGAAAAAATGAGAGAGAGAGAGAGAGAGAGAGAGAGAGAGAGAGAGAGAGAGAGACAGAGAGACAGACAGACAGACAGGCAGACAGACAGATAGACAGACAGACAGAGGGGAGAGAGAGAGAGAGAGAGAGAGAGAGAGAGAGAGAGAGAGAGAGAGAGAGAGAGAGAGAGAGAGAGAGCAAAATGTTACCGTTATTCATTATGCTCTCTATTTATCATGCTATCAATACAAAGAAAATGTTAATTAAAATACAGAAAAGAAGAAGAAGAAGAAGAAGAAACAACAACAACAAGAACAAGAACAAGAACAAGAACAACAAGAACAAGAAGAACAAGAAGAACAAGAAGAACAAGAACAACAAGAACAACAAGAACAACAAGAACAAGAAGAACAAGAACAACAAGAAGAACAAGAACAACAAGAAGAACAAGAACAACAAGAACAAGAAGAACAAGAAGAACAAGAACAACAAGAACAACAAGAACAACAAGAACAACAAGAACAACAAGAACAACAAGAACAAGAAGAACAAGAACAAGAAGAACAAGAAGAACAAGAAGAACAAGAAGAACAAGAACAAGAAGAACAAGAAGAACAAGAAGAACAAGAACAAGAACAAGAAGAACAACAAGAACAAGAACAACAAGAACAACAAGAACAAGAACAACAAGAAGAACAAGAACAAGAAGAACAAGAACAAGAAGAACAACAAGAACAACAAGAACAACAAGAACAAGAACAACAAGAACAACAAGAACAAGAAGAACAAGAACAACAAGAACAAGAACAACAAGAACAACAAGAACAAGAACAACAAGAACAAGAAGAACAAGAAGAACAAGAACAACAAGAACAACAAGAAAAACAAGAACAAGAACAACAAGAACAAGAACAACAAGAACAACAAGAACAACAAGAACAAGAAGAACAAGAAGAACAAGAAGAACAAGAACAGAGGAACAAGAAGAACAAGAACAAGAAGAACAAGAAGAACAAGAAGAACAAGAAGAACAAGAACAAGAAGAACAAGAACAAGAAGAACAAGAAGAACAAGAAGAAGAACAAGAACAACAAGAAAAACAAGAACAAGAAGAAACAAGAACAAGAAGAACAAGAACAAGAAGAACAAGAAGAACAAGAAGAACAAGAAGAACAAGAAGAACAAGAACAACAAGAACAACAAGAACAAGAAGAACAAGAACAACAAGAACAACAAGAACAACAAGAACAACAAGAACAACAAGAAAAACAAGAACACGAAGAACAAGAACAACAAGAACAACAAGAACAACAAGAACAACAAGAACAAGAAGAACAAGAACAACAAGAACAAGAACAACAAGAACAAGAACAAGAAGAACAACAAGAACAACAAGAACAACAAGAAGAACAAGAACAACAAGAACAAGAACAACAAGAACAAGAACAACAAGAACAACAAGAACAACAACAAGAACAACAAGAACCAAGAGCAACAAGAACAACAAGAACAAGAACAACAAGAAAAACAAGAACAAGAACAACAAGAAAAACAAGAACAAGAAGAACAAGAACAAGAAGAACAAGAACAACAAGAACAACAAGAACAAGAACAACAAGAGCAACAAGAAACAAGAACAACAAGAACAACAAGAACAAGAAGAACAAGAACAAGAAGAAACAAGAAGAACAAAGAAAGAACAAGAAGAACAAGAAGAAACAAGAAGAACAAGAACAAGAAGAACAAGAAGAACAAAAGAACAAGAAACAAGAAGAAAGAACAAGAAGAACAAAAGAACAAGAAGAACAAGAAGAACAAAAAGAAGAAGAACAAGAAGAACAAGAAAAGAACAAGAAGAAGAAGAACAAAAGAACAAGAAGAACAAGAACAAGAAACAAGAACAAGAAGAAAAGAACAGAAGAACAAGAAGAACAAGAAGAACAAGAACAACAAGAACAAAGAAACAAGAAGAACAAGAACAAGAAGAACAAGAAGAACAAGAACAAGAAGAACAAGAACAAGAAGAACAAGAAGAACAAGAAGAACAAGAAGAACAAGAACAAGAAGAACAAGAACAAGAAGAACAAGAAAACAAGAACAAGAAGAACAAGAAGAACAAGAAGAACAGAAGAACAAGAACAAGAAGAACAAGAACAAGAAGAACAAGAAGAACAAGAAAACAAGAACAAGAAGAACAAGAAGAACAAGAACAAGAAGAACAAGAAGAAGAAGAAAGAACAAGAAACAAAACAAGACAAGCAGAAACAAGAACAAGAAGAACAAGAAGAACAAGAACAAGAAGAACAAGAAGAACAAGAAACAACAAGAACAAGAACAACAAGAACAACAAGAACAACAAGAACAACAAGAACAAGAACAAGAAGAAGAAGAAGAAGAAGAACAAGAACAAGAAGACAAGAACAAGAAGACAAGAAGAACAAGAAGGAAAACAAGAACAAGAAGAACAAGAACAAGAACAAGAAGAACAAGAACAAGAAGAACAAGAACAAGAACAAGAACAAGAAGAAGAAGAACAAGAAGAAGAAGAACAAAAGAAAGAACAAGAAGATGAAGAAGAAGAAGTAGAAGAACAGAAGAACAAGAACAAGAAGAACAAGAAGGAGAAGAAGAAAGGAAACAGGGGCAGACAAACAGATGCAAGACTAAGCATAAGCAATACTTAAAGTGGGTCAGACTGCTGAGAGAGGAGAGAGAGAGAGAGAGAGAGAGAGCGCAGACAGGCAGGCAGGCAGGCAGACAAACAGACAGACAGACAGACAGACAAGTAGGCAGGCAGATAGGCAGACAGACAGACGAACAGGCAGACAGACAGGCAGACAGACAGATAGACTAACTGACAGAGAATCGCAAAGGTCACATGTAAAACGAAGACCGGAGAAGAGATTTGGAAGAGCATGGAAGAGAGCAACGCCTGCTTCCCCCCGCCCCCCCCCCCTCAACGACAAGAAAAAAGAACAATAATGCACATACATATATATGCACATATATGCACACATATACATACATATATACACACATACACACACATACTTATATACACACATACGTGCATACACACACACGCACGCACGCATACACACACAACACACACACACACACAAAGACACACCAATACACAAACACACATACACACATACATGTACACACATACATACACACACACAAACACACACACAAACACACACACACGTACACACATACACACATACACACACACACACAAACACACATAAACACAAACACACACACACACACAACCAAACACACAAACACACACACACAAAGACACACACATACACACAAACCGTCTAATTCACTTATAGTGAAAAGACGTGAAATCAAAATACGAACGAACACAGAAAACACACAACACACACAACACACAAACACACATACATACACATACACACACACAAAACACACACACAACACACACACACACACACACACAACACACAAAACACACACACACACATACACACACGCACACACACACAAACACACACATACACGAACACACACACGAACACACACACAAACACACCACACAAACACACCACACACACACACACACACACACACAACACACACACAAACACACACACACACACACACACACTCACATCACAGATGCGCGAACGCAGGTCGGAAACGAATGAAGAAAATGAAACCAGACATCATCCAACGTGGTATAGTAGTTAAGCGCAACAGACTACCAACTGGAGAGTTGTGGGTTCAAATCTCAATCAATTCCCCTTTCGTTTCCCCATCCCCCCAAAACCCTGAAAATATATTAAAGGCTTTCTCCGTACTGACTGGCTCCAACTCATCGTTAACCCTTTGACTACCTCAGCCAATCCACTAGCATCCTGTTTTGTCAACCGACGACAGAAATAGCAAAACTTTAACCCCTTGACATCCTCACCCTATCCAGCAGCTTCCTGCTGGAGGCTGATGGACAAGGTGAGGGAGTCAAAGGGTTAAACTTTTTGCAAGGTGGTGGGTAGGGTGCGGAAGTCAAAGGGTTAAGTATGTCACGGGGAATATCGGGATCACACCGTCGAGTTTTATTCGGTATACTTACGCGTCATTGAAGTTATCGAGGGAGAGGCGATAGGCACCCCGTCCTCGTAATGTTGGCCTCCCAGAAAAGTTGAGGTCTCTACCACCTCACTCCCCTACGATCCCAGGGTAATAGGACTGTCTATCTCTCTATCTCTCATTGAAGTTGCTGCTCAAATTTCTTGACCAACACCGAGGTGTCGATATCTCTCGATCCCGACTGATGTCGGGACATAATTCATTTTGAAGATAAGCGTGGAGTACAGCCATGTCACGCAGTCTCAATCTGAACAGGGAGCCTCCAGTCATAGTATTATCTATATCACCCACCATTCCCAACATCACAGCAATGAGAAAATGTGTCCGAGAATTTCTGGCTCTTCGTGCAGTACTTTCTATGAAATGATGATAATGATGGATGATGATGATGATGATGATGATGATGATGATGATGATGATGATGATAACAATAGTGATGCTACTGCTGCTGCTACTACTACTACTACTACCACCACCACTGCTAGTGACAATAACAATCACAATTATAGTGATATAATGATAATGATAATGATAGTAGTGATAATTGCAATGATGAGGATGATGTTGATAATAACAACAATAACAACAGCAACAACAACAACAACAACAATAATAATAATAATAATAATAAATAATAATAATATAATAATAATAGTTATAGGCCTAATGATAATAATAATAATAATAATAATATTAATAATAACATAACAATGATGTTGATGATAATGATTAGAATAATGATGATAATAATAACACTAACAATAATGGCAGTGACAGTGATAACAGTAACAACAACAACATAACAACAACAACAACAAACATGAAATGAAAATGCGTGTTAGGAATGATAGGAACATAAGCTTTCATGGTGACTTCAGTTTCGGTGCGTTTGGAGATGTGTATGAGAGCCGAAATGAGCGGCAATAGGGGGGGGGGGGTTGGTGTGTGGGGGGGGGGGGAGTAGTCACACAGAAGGGAACCAAAAGCTGGATGCAACAAAAAACAAACCAACAAAATAAAAGAATGGGGCTGATGATAGTCAAGGTGACGTGTACACCAGGACATGGATTAGGGGTCTGGAGAGAAAAGGGCAGAAATTGGACTGAGACGTAAACAAGAGAAAGGTGTTTGAGATAATGACATTCTTTTTTGGTTCTTTCTTTTTTGGTTCTTTCTTTTGCAAAAGCAAAGAATTCGTTCACAAACCAGTACAGTTTAAAAACAAATCCAACAGAACCTAAAAAATTTTTAAAAAACAAAAAACAACAACGAACAAACAAACAAACAATAAACAGGTGCCAGTGAACTGAGGTTATACAAACCAGTGCCACTAGTCTTACACGACTTATGATGAATCAAAATTACAGAGACAACAGACAGACAGCCAGACAGACACACAGACAGACACACAGACAGTCACAGAGAGAGAGAGAGAGAGACGAGAGAGACACAGACAGAGACAGAGACAGAGAGACAGAGAAAGAGAGAGAGAGAAAGAGACAGACAGAGAGAAAGAGAGAGAGAGAATGAGAGAGAGAGGGAGGTGACCGAGACAGACAGACAGACAGACAGAACAGAGACAGAGAGAGCGAGAGACAGAGAGAGCGAGAGACAGAGAGAGAGAGGCAAAGAAAGAGACAGAGAGAAAGACAGAGAGAAAGAGACAGAGACAGACAGACAGACAGTCAGACAGAGAAAAAGAGAGAGCAACAGAGACAGAGAAACCGAGACAGAGACAGAGACAGAGGCAGGCAGGCAGACAGACAGACGGACGGAAGGACAGAGAGTAAGGAGAGTAGTGAGAACTGCAACCTTGTCCCGTACTGACGTCACGTTGATTTGTGCCAATGATCAAGTCTGGTATTCCAGAGGCTGGGTCGACACCCCTTTGGGTCAGTACTGAATCAACGCATGCTGTGTGTACCTGAGTTGTGCATTTACACCTGATTTGTATCTGCATTTTCGCTGGCTAGCTGTGCTGACTGGACTGACTGACGGCTGACTGGCTGGTTGTCTGGCTGATTGACTGACTGGCTAACTGGCTGGTTGGCTGACTGGCTGGTTGGCTGCTGATTGCTTGACTGACTGGCTGGCAGGTGGCAGGCTGGCTGACTGGCTGACTGCTGACTGTGATGGCTGACTGGCTGGCTGGCTGACTAACTTGCTGGCTGATGCTGCTGGCTGGCTAACTGACTGGCTATGCTGACTGGCTGGCTGACTGGCTGGCTGGCTGGCTGGCTGACTGGCTGATGCGTGGCTGACTGACTGGCTGGCTGACTGACTGGCTGGCTGACTTGGCTGTTGACTAGCTGACTGGCTGGTTGGCTGGCTGACTGACTGGCTGACTGCTGGACTGGCTGATTGACCTGGCTGGACTGGCTGACTGACTAGCTGACTGACTGACTGACTGGCTGGGGTGATAGATCCGTAGAGTTAAGATCTACTAGCTGGCTTGCTCGCTGGAAATTAGTATACTAATCATTCTGTTGTGGCAGCTTAGTTTTAGCTTCAGTTTGTCAAGATGACATCAACGCGCTCGGAATGTGTTCCATATGCACTAACGTCACAGGTGCCGTGTGTATAGTGATCATGGCACAAGCCTTTTAAGCTTGAACATAAACCCATTAGCTGGCCAGTTCCTGAGGTCCTACCGCGCCTACGTGATAGCTAGTCTACATTTCATTTATATTAGTATTGTATCAGCCTTCATTGGAACAGTTTTGCTTACATGTAAATGACATGTGTATATATCTATCTTGTTTTCAAAGAAAAAAGCAGAAAATATAAAATAAATAATTAATTAAAGGTCTGAATCACAGCACAACTAGCGAAAAATAGTCATGTCCTCCTTTCCCATCCCAAGATGGGAAGATATTATAATAATAATAAT
>CM060308.1:54240955-54248455 GCA_030674185.1 Monoplex corrugatus
TAAACCATACACAATACTTCATCAGGAAAACAAAAGACAGAAAAGTCAGTGCACAGATCAATGCATTCGTGTACATAATCTAAGGAAATGCCCATGGCGTTGACCACTACGTCCAATTCATCACACACGGGATTCAAAAACATACTGAATGTAGATTCAAACATAACTGAAGACACTAAGTCATATACGAAAACAGACCTAAATTACCTTAAACTGCTTTCGTATATCTCTTTTCCCTAGAGTCAAAAATGCACTTAATACATGTACCCAATTATCAATCCTAATAGAAAGTACGTAAGACTTATTGCAGACATACAGGTGAATGGACCAGCAAGGCAACAAATAAAAACAACAACAACCAAAAAACACAAACTCTGTCGTCTGTCTGCTCTCTCTTCTCTTCTCTCTCGTCTCTCTCTCTCTCTCTCTTTCTCTGTGCCTCTGTCTCACACATATCTCTTCGGTCGGTTTGAAATAATGGCTCTTTGTGTATAAAACCAAAGGGCTGGTCTGTCCGGCATCGGACGTTATCTGTCCAACCTTGAATACGCTGTGAGCTCTGAACTGGGAAGACTGAGGCCACACAATCGACTGTCTCCCACTTAACTGGGAACAAGATAATTGACATCCACACAATTGACCACCTCACCGCATAACTGACCTCTAGACCACTGACCTACAACTGATTTGCCTGACCATTAAAACTGAATGAAAGCAGAAGAAGGAGGAGGAGGGAAATTAAAAAGGGAGGGGGAGAACAAAGAAGAACAAAAAACAAGAAGAGTATAGGAAGTAAGAACATTGAGTAATCCCGCCCTCTCCCCTATCCTCCTTCCATTTTTTCCATAGATACTAAAACACGCATCCGTGGAACTGTTACAAGTCAGTAGGCGAGAGAGAGAGGCAAGAGAAATTAGAGCACCTGGTCACAGCAGGAAAGCTGAAGGAAAAAAGAGCACCAGGTAGACCCAGGGAGAAAATATTGGACGGACTAGCAAAGTGGCTGAGGACAGAGAAGATGGGAGATGTAACTGCAGCGACAAGGGATAGATTCGTGTGGAGGGCCATGATCGCCAACGCCACGCGGCAGGGCACATGATGAATATGAGGAGAGAGAGTCGGGAAAAGAACATAAGCCTCCTCTACTACGTAAAGATTCCCTGTGCTGGTCGCAAAAGGTGGGGATGATAGGGAAACCAGCATACGGTATCACCAGACAGGCCCTGGCATGCAATACACCAGGAAGGAAAAAGCACAGAGGCTGAAGACAAACACCTATCCAAGAGACCTCCTGACAGGTGGGCCTTACCTGTTATTGTCGTTTTTGTTAAAAACCCAGCCGACTGCGTAGAGCCATATCACGGCTATAACTGTTTCAAAACATACAAACAGTTCAACTATAAAAAAAGGAACAGAATATTAACTACATATATCAATGCATTCGTGCACATAATCTAAGGAGATGCCCCTGGCGTTGACCGCTCCGTCCAATTTATCACCAGGGGATTTAAAAAACATCCATGACTACAACTAAGGACATCAAAACATATACAAACACGGGCCTAAACGCCTAACATAGCTTAGCATATCTCATTTTCCTAGAGCCAAAAACGCACTTAACACATGTACCCAATTATCAATCCTAAGAGAAAGTACCTAATACGTTATCGAACACACACAGATGAATGGAACAGCAAGGCAGAAAGTGATCGGAAGAAATGACAGAAAGCAAAGAAAAAAGAAACAAAGAGAGTGACAGAAAAGAGAAAATTTCTAGCAGAGAATTTCCAGAAGGTTGGGGATACTATACTGAAACAGGCCCCAGCATCCCCACGGGGGATGGGCCGTACCTGGAAACAGCTATAGGTAAAAAGCACAGTACAGAGGACTATGGGCATCTAATAGTTGATGGCCTAGACCACAAGAGAGGTAAAGAGCCTATGTAGGTAAGTCAATGTGCTGGTCAGGTGTGAAGATGTCTGCGCAAGGTCCGCAACATCACGTAGCAAGATCCAATGTCCAACCTCCAGCTTCTGAACAAGTGTAGAAGCCATTTTAGGTAATTCATACCCGTTTTGGTGTCCTTAGATATGCTTAAATATTATTCAGGTGTGTTTTGTAAATTCGCTATGCGATAAATTGGAACCGAAATGGTCAACTTCGGGGATCTTATCCTTAGATTATGTGCTCGAATTGTATTGATATATGTGACTTAATATTCTTTGCTTTTCTTTTCCTGTTGAGGTTTTGTATATTTTGAAGCGGTTATAGCCCTGATTTCGCTCTACACAGTCGGCTGGTCTTTAAACAACTATAACAATGAAAATAGCTTGTTGAGCTTTGAATGTAGTAAGAGACTGACAGCAGAAGGTCCTCAGAGGAGAAACCCCCGTCAAGCAAGTGTTTCGGCCCTTAACTCCTGACGCTCTAAGGGGCCGGGCCGCATCCGGGTCTTGACTCTGGGATGCCCCTCTGCTGTCGCCATTTTCTTTTAAAATTAACATTGAAAATGATAACAAACAGGACTATAAATATACTGACACGATAAACAATAGTAATATGACAAAAACACCAAAGAACATTCATAAACGTCTATGATGTAAGCTTATAAACATTTACAATCAATTGCAAAAAAAGTTATAAATCGATTGCAACATGAAAGCAGTTACAAATAAATTGTTAAGCGCTTACACATTCAGACAGACACTCATGGAGAGCCAGCATGGTCGGACAGGACACAATGTCTGTTCAGAAAACAACCACTACCCAAAGATGTTCCTATTATGTGCATGACCAACTGACTTTGATGAGATCTGTTTTGCTGTAGATCATTTGTAGCTTCTTTGACCGCGTATGTGTCACTGAGCATCTATGTTATCATAGAATGAATGTGTTTCACTTGTTTATTCCTTACGTATTCTTAATACTTCCTTTAGTTGTTTTTTTTTCTAAAATGCATATAGTTCAATGTTTCCTTTCTTTTCTTTTCTTTTTTAATGCATAATTATATTGTATGTGTGGGATAACGAGGACCGGCTGTAACACAGGTCCAGGGGGACCCCATTCTACTATCCTTGAGTCATAAAGTGTTTTAAAGTTTCACCCTTTGACTCACCCACACCCTATCCACCAACTGCAAAAACTTAACCCTTTGACTCCCTCACCCTATCCACCAACTGCAAAAACTTAACCCTTTGACTCCCACACCCTATCCATCCATCAACTGCAAAAACTTAACCCTTTGACTCCCACACCCTATCCATCCACCAACTGCAAAAAAGCTTAACCCTTTGACTCCCACACCCTTTCCATCCCAACTGCAAAAACGTAACCCTTTGACTCCCACACCCTATCCACCAAGTGCAAAAACTGAACTCTTTGACTCCCTCACCCTATCCTCCAGCTTTCCTGGAGAAAGTTTTTGCTTTGCTAGCATGGTTGACAATGCAGGATGTAGGTGGACAGGGTGCGGGAGTCAAAGGGTTAAAAGAAAAATGAGCTGAAGCAAGGGTCACTGTTACCCGGAGAGACCACAAAAGCGATGAGTATCCTTACTCTGACGGCGGATCTCAACAACTGTACAGAGTAAGATGACTCGGGTACACACATACAAAGACACAAACAGACACGCACACACACACGCATACATGCACGTATACACACACACACACACACTCACACATACACATGCATACACACACACGCTCGCACACACAACACACATACAAACCTGCACGGACACATATAAACAGGCAACACGCACAAACATGCACTCAACACACACACACACACACACACACACACACACACACACACACACACACACACACACACACACACACACACAGAATCACTCCTCGTCACTCTCCCTCTGTCCCCCTCCCTCTTCTCTTTCTATCTATATTTATGTATTACTATGTGTCTATGTATAATAGGTTATGTAATGTATTTTATGTATGTATATTGTATTGTATGTTATGTATCATGTTATGTAATGTAGTATGTATGTATGTATCGTATCTGTATATCTATCTATCGGTCTATTCTCTCTCTCTCTCTCCCTCTCTCTCCCTCTATCTATCTATGCATCTATGTATGTGTATGTATGTATGTATGTATCATATGTATTTATTATGTATGTATTATTAGTTGTATCTATCTGTCTATCAAACTATCTATCTGTATATTTATCTATCTTATCTTTTTCTATCTATCTATCTGTCTGTCTGTCTATCTTTCTGTCTCTCACTCTCTCTCTATCTGTCTGTCTGAATGTCTCTTCCCCTCTCTCTCCGTCTCTCTCTCTGTCTGTCTGAATGTCTTTCTCTCTCTCTCTCTCTCTCTCCGTCTTCTGTCTGCATCTCTGTCTCTGTCTCTCTCTGCCCCCCCCCTTTCTCCCTCTCCTCTCTCTCTCTCTCTCTTTTCACACACACACACATACACTGATATTATGTCACGAATCAGTCAGAAACATTATTACCATTTCTCTTCAACCCCCCAAATTTTCTTTCTCATTCCAAAGTCGGGCCCTCCCCTCTCTCTTGTGGGGGGGGGGGGGGGGGGGAGAGGGATAAATGACTATTTCACACATCTGTTCCTATATGTACACACTAATACAACGGGCACAAACACACACACACGCACACACTAACAACATCAACATAATTTTCAAACGCAGTGTTTAGAATATGTACACACTTAGCACACACATACAAACGCAGCGCGCACACACAAACCACAAACGATACGCGTCCGTGCACTTGAACGCACACGAACATTATGCACACACACATAGCGCACACACGAACACAACACCGACACACAACAAGACAACAGACACACACAGACACACAGACACACACACACACACACACACACCAACACACACACCACACACACACACACCGCACTATGTGGATAGACATTAAATGAAATTGAACACACACAAACACACACACATACAAACACATGCGCGCGCACACACAAACACACACAAGACACTGACACACACACACACACACACAGATACATACACAGGCACACACACGGACAAACAGACAGACACACACAACACACACACGCACACACACACACACAAACACATACACAGACACTGACACACACAGACACACACACAAACACACACAGACACACGCAGAGATACACACAGACACACACACAGACACAGACACACACACATAGCAAAAAAGACGGTTTTCAGTAGTGTAGCCACGAAACAAACACGGGCCTGACCTACTTCTCTACATTACAATCACAACAGGACGCACGTGCTAAGCTGATGATGATGTCCTTGGCCTTGAAGACTTGATGCCAGATATTGTTCAGTTTTTACAACTTGGCGACAAGAAAGACAGAAAGAAAGAGAAGAAACAAAGAAGAAAAAAAACGATGGGAAAGGATTCATCTGCAAGGTTTCACCACATGTGTTCTGAATGTTGTTTTTTTCGGCCTCCTTTTTTGTTCTGTAGTAGTAATTCAGGTGTGTGTGTGTGTGGTGGTGTTGTGTGTGTGTGTGTGGTGTGTGTGTGTGGTGTGTTGTGTGTGTGGTGGTGTGTGGTGCGTGTGTGTGTGTGTGTGTGTGTGTGTGTTGTGTGTGTTGTTGTGTGTGTGTGTGTGTGTGTGTGTGTGTCGTGTGGTGTGTGTGGTGTGTGTTGTGTGTGTGTGTGTGGTGTGTGTGTGTGTGTGTGTGTTGTGTGATGTGTGTCGTGTGTGTGTGTGCGTGCGTGGTGCGTGCGTGTGTGTGTGTGTGTGTGTGTGTGTTTGTGTGTTGTGTGTGTATGGTGTGTGTGTGTGTGTGTGTGTTGTGTTGTGTGTTGTGTAGTGAGTGTGTCTTGTGTGTTGAGTGTGTGTGTGTGTGTGTGTGTGTTGTGTGTGTGTGTGTGTTGTGTGTGTGTGTGTGTGTGTGTGTGTGGTGTGTTGGTGTCGTGTGTGTGTGTGTGTGTGTGTGTGTTGTGAGTTGAGTGTGTGTGTGTTGTGTGTGTGTTTTGTGTAGTGTGCGGGGTGTGTGTTTGTGTGTTGTGAGTGTGTGTGTGTGTGTTTGTGTTTGGTGTGTGTGTGTGTGTGTGTGTGTGTGTGTGTGTGTGTGTGTGTGTGTGTGTGTTGTGTGTGCACGCGCGTATGTGTATGTGTATGTGCACACGCTGGGACCTATGTGTATTTATGCATACGTGTGCTTGTAGAATGTCAAATCCATATCGCTTATAGCCCAGCTGACCACTACAGGCATATCAGGGCTGACACCGTGTTAAAAGAAAAAAAACAAACAAAACTCTCAAACTTTCTAATGTGTATGCAAACAAGTATAGATCAATACTGAAGGATTTGTAGGCTGTTTCTTAATCGATTTTCATCACAAGTTCTCCCCCACATGTCTTTTGCTACTGAATGTCTCCGTTCTATCAGTCTGAATGCCCATAGCTCTTACCCAGGCTAGAGTCTGGCATCAGAAACTGACTCGCTGTGAAATGGGTACCTACGCCTGTTGAGGATTGGAGAAGGTAAAGCATTGACAGGAAACCAGAAAAAAGATGAAACCAGGAAAAGCCCCAGCACCAGACGATATTACTACAGAGATGACTGAAGCCCTGAAGGAATTTTGGTATTGAAAAAATAACAGTCCTCCTAAACGAAATTTATGACACTGGAAAAATCCCCAAAGATATGTCAAAATCAATTTTCATTGCACTTCCAAAGAAAACAGGGGCTATAGAATGCGAACTCCATCGCACAATCAGCTTGATGGGTCATGTAACAAAGATCCTATTAGGAATGATCATGATGAGGACAAGAAATAGAATAAAAGAGAAATAGTAGAAGAGCAGTGTGGATTTGTCGAAAGGAAAGGAACTATTAATGCCATAAACACCCTACGAACTATCATAGAGAGGTCAATCGAGTTGAATAAGGATTTATACATTTGCGTTGTTGATTACACCAACGCTTTCGATCGGGTAAGATATGAAGAATCGATCAACTAACTAGAAAGACTCAATATGGATGGAAAAGATTACGAATAATCAGTAATATGTATTGGGAACAAACAGCTGCAATGAGAATAGAAAACGATATAAGCTCTTTCCAAAATATCAAAAGAGGAGTCAGACAAGGTTGTGTTTTGTCGCCAGATGTTTTCACTTTACAGCGAAAACATCACGAGAAACTTAGAAGAAGACCCTGGATTAAAGGTTGGATGAAAAAATGATAAACAACATTCGATATGCAGATGACACCGTGTTAATTGCCGAAAATGAAAGGGGCCTAGAAAATCTCGTGAATATAATAGGAATAGAAAGCAAAAATAAAGGGTTGGGGCTAAATAGCAAGAACACTGAAGTCATGGTAATCAGTAAAAAAAATGAAATCCCCTCGTGCAAAATAACAGCAAACCTTGAGACAGGTTGATAAGTTTAAATATCTGGAAACGATCATCTCACCAGACCGCAGATGCACATCAGAAATAGCCAGCAGAATCGGCCAAGC
>CM060308.1:54255955-54258455 GCA_030674185.1 Monoplex corrugatus
ACAATCCAATTCTTGCCTCTTCTCTCTGTCTGTTGTCTGTCTAACTTTCTGTCTACTTCTTCTTGCCAAGTTGTATCTGTTTCTCTGTTTGTCTCTACTGATCTGTCTCTTTGTCTCTGTCAGTCTGTCT
Organism: Monoplex corrugatus; assembly: GCA_030674185.1. Taxonomy (NCBI): domain Eukaryota; kingdom Metazoa; phylum Mollusca; class Gastropoda; order Littorinimorpha; family Ranellidae; genus Monoplex; species Monoplex corrugatus. The sequence goes on from CM060308.1 coordinate 54,256,086, forward strand.
GTGTCTTTGTCTGTCTGTCTGTCTCTGTCTTCTCTTAACTACTCCTCCGTCTGTCTGTCTCTGTCTCTCTTTTCTCTCTCCGTCTTTCCTCTCGTCTCTCTCTCTCTCTCTCTCCTTCTCTCTCTCTCTCTCTCTCTCTCTCTCTCTCTCCTCTCTCCCGTATCTCTGTATTTCTCTTTCTCTTTCTCTCTCTCTCTCTTTCTCTGTGTTTGTCTCTCTCTCTCTCTCACACATACCCTCTCTCTCTCTCTCTCTTTTGTCTCTGTCTCTCTTTCTCTCTCTCTGTCTCCGTTTGTCTCTCTTCCTCTCTCTCTCTCTCTCACTCTTTCTCTCTCTGTTCCTGTCTCTCGTTCACTCTCTCTCTCTCTCTCGCTCTCTCTCTCTATCTCTATCTCTCTCTCTCTATCTCTCCCTCTCTCTCTCCTACATATATACATGCATCACTTCACTTCAAGCGGTCAGCCAGAAAACTGACCTGATGATGACCAGTGATATCCTACATCCCCGCTTTAAAGCTGAGCTTAAGGACTAATCCTGCCTGTGTTCCCTCATCCAAAAGATGGAATATCACTGATAATTTTTTGCTGTCCATTTCAGATTAACATCATTGACGCAGAACCATTCTACGTCTTACTGGCAAAAAAGAAGAAGAAAAAGGAGAGAATGAGAAGAGTGTATGTGGCAACTGACCATTACCGGCCAAGGTATCGATGGTAAAGAGTTGGAGAGAATTCTTGGTAAAGAGCTGGAGATGACTCTCAATTATCATCGACATTTAACAAGCGGATGGTTTAACTGAATCACAGAATATTGCCAACGTTCGCAATAGATAGATAAATAAATCTGAATTCACAATACTAATAATAGAACATTGTATTCTGTGTCTTGTAGTGAAAGAACGAAAAGCAAAAATACAAAGGAACGATAATAACAAATAAGTACTGGTAGCATCACAGATTACAATAAGAAGTTTGGTGTGATGTTAAGGGGAGGGGAAGACCTTTGAAACACTAAGCTGACACCACAAGAATGATGGAAACATTAAGATGGGCAGCAAACAGGCCAGTGTTTAAGGGGGCAGACCTACCCAGATTTGGGTACCAAGATTGTGATGTTCAGTGTTTCAGTTCTGATTAACCAATCACCATGATATTTGGCAAGAAGATACCTCAGACAGTATTCCTTGGATTGAATAGCTTTGTTGGGGTCTGCGAGTTATGAAAAGTTGACAAAAATTAATTGATTAAAAATGTTTTCGCGAAAATGAAAAAAATATAGTACATACTGTGACATTCATAACTACAAATATATTCAAGTTAGGAATTTGATATTTAGTGAGCAAACACATCTGTATAGTATGTATGGCATGTAGTAAAATCTTAGCTCTACTATCATTATTTTCTGTACAATCATCACACCAACTTTTAGAATAATTATAATTAAAAAATGATAATACAGCTTTTGATAAAAATGTTTCTTTCAAGCAGAACTGCAAGATTTTACAACCGGCTATAGATATCTGTCCCTGCTATATGTGTACCAAATATCAAGGAAATCGGATGACAACTTTTGAAGATATTATGTCTGATGTATACAATCTCGCGAAAAATCGCAATTAATTAATTAATTAATTTTTGTCAACTTTTCATAACTCACAGACCCCAACAAAGATACTCAATCAAAAGAATACTGTCTGAAGTATCTTCTTGCCAAATATCATGGTGATTGGTTAATCAGAACTGAAACACTGAACATCAAAATCTTGGTACCCAAATCTGGGTAGGTCTGCCCCCTTAATGTTGCAGGCTCTATCAAAAGAACCAGCCATCGTGCATGAAAGCGTGATGAACGAAACAAGAGCTGGTGATCTGAAACAGAAACGACATCATAGAGCATAAACGCTTGCTTAAAGAATGGAACACGACAGAATAACTAATAGCTGGAAGAACACAGTAAACAAGAAATTAACAAGAAACACCACGAGGGTGCGGATGGGACCCAGAGCACCAATGCCTCGCCACTCTCCGGACAATCACCTCCCAGGTTCCCGACGCCACTTGATAGTCATTTCATCAAGCAAAGAGAAGGGGGGGGGGGAAGGGGTTGCTGTCCATGCGTTACGTGACCCATTCAGACCCAGTCATCAGTTACCTTGTTGACAAACCGAATGGCAAGGTGGGGAGATGACAAACCCCGGGACATAGCCACACAACGTGCACCAACCAGGTCCAGCCCAGCCTCTGGACCAAGAGAAAATGGAAAACCCCTCTCTCGCCCCACTCTGGTCTTCATCTCTCTTTTTCCGGCTGCCCGCTCTGCCACCAGCTGGCATAGCTGCCAGCTCCTTCCCCCTTACTCTAGCCTCGACAG
>CM060308.1:54263455-54265955 GCA_030674185.1 Monoplex corrugatus
AAAGAAACAATAGTGGTTCCTGTATTAAAACCAGGTAAATGTAATACCGATTTGAAAAACTACAGGTCAATTGCATTAACATCACATGTATGTAAACTAATGGAGAAAATAATCTTAAAGAGACTGATGCACTATTGTGAAAAGAATAAAATAATACCAGTAAATCAGGCAGGATTTCGAAAAGGCAGGTCACCAGTAGAGATCCTAACAAAGCTAACTACTAATATAAAACAACAATTTGCAAGACGTCACTGTGTTTTAGCTACATTTTTTGATATAACGAAAGCATACGATCAAGTGTGGCACTCCCGATTGTTATTCAAATTTAAAAGTATTGGGCTGACAGGTCACATTTTTGGCTATGTTAAGTGTTTCTTAGAAAACAGAGTATTTCAAACGAGGATTGAAAATGTATATTCCACGAAACGAATTCTTCAAATGGGTATCCCTCAGGGATCCGTTATAGCTCCCCTTCTTTTCATGATATTAATGCATGACTTACCCAGTAAAGTATCTAAGCATGTAGTTTTAGCTCAATATGCTGACGATTTATGCATGTGGATGCAGGTAAATATGAAAAAGAAAACTCCTTTGCGCTGTATCAATTATACACGCAAATGCTACCAATTAGAACTTGATAAAATAGCGCGATACATGGTAGAAAATGGGTTACATCTATCCCTGGAAAAAACAAAAATAGTTTTATTTAATAACGGAGCTAACCCAGTAAATATTCCCACTTTCAAACTGGGAGATACTCTTCTTCAGTTTAACGAGTCGATTAAATTCTTAGGAGTTTTCCTTACAGCAAAATTATCTTGGAATCAGCATATTGAATACTTATTAACCAAAGCTCAAAAAAGTTTAAATTTCATAAAAATAGTTCGCAAACAGACATGGGGTCAAGATTCATCAACACTTGTTCATCTTTGTAAATCGCTTGTTAGATCTAAATTAACCTATGCTCAAGAAATCTTCTTCAGTGCACCGAAACACTTACTAAAAAAACTGCAGAGCATAGATTGTAAAGGTTTCAAACTTGCACTGGGTCTTCCAATGCATGCTTCCTGTCTTCGGACATATAATGAAATCAAACTGTTGCCACTTGATGAGCAAAGGAAAGTCGCTTCTACTAAATTTTTGTTAAGAAACACTACCGTAGAAAACATCTCAGAAACAGAAATTAAACTGAGATCAGATACCGACTTTCCAAAACGAGCTAAATCAATATCTTCACAGGTCACACTTGCAACATACACATCTGACGTCATGAAAGGCTCAGGAATTGATCTAGACGTAGATCCTGTATCTATACGACCTTCCTTTTCGCCAGTACCCAGTTGGGAACTCCAAAGAGCACGATTTGACGTACACCACACTAATTTAAAAAAAGGAGACAATATAAACTTACTGGCAAGTCAGGTTAAATGTCATATAAACGATGTATATTCTGATCATTTGAAAATTTACACTGATGGGTCAGTAATTGAAAGAAAAGCAGGCTCAGCGTTTTTAATACCTGCTCTCAAAATTGAAAAATCTTTCTTCATAGGACTTGATAAATCTATCTTTACAGCTGAACTCTTTGCAATATTAATGGCTTTAAACTTTCTGATAAGTCTTCCTAGGACAATTTTTCAGATACTTCTTTGCGTTGATTCAAAATCAGTACTTCAGGCTCTTGAATTATCAAAATTACAAACAAGATCAGAAATGATTCTGGAAATAAGTCACTTGATTCATAATTTATCTTTAAGAGGCACTGATATTACTTTCTGCTGGATACCTTCTCATAGTTCTTTTAGTTATAATAATAAAGTTGACAGGGCTGCCAAACGGGGAGCTAATAACTCACCAGATTCAAACAATATCCAGCTTTCTCTCTCGTTGCACGAGAATTACACTTTAGTGGACAACTACGTCTGGAAGCAGTTCCAATTAAAACAGAAAAAGTATGATAAATGTCACATGAACTTTGAAGTTAGCAAAATACTTAAGCAGCTTCATGCCAGCAGAACTATACAGTCCCTTATGTACAGATGGAAACTTGATGCATTCAAAACAAAATATACCAATAACACAGTGTGTCTGTGTGGAAAGAAGATAACACATAGTCATATTCTTTCTTGCGTTAGGGTAAAACGACATATTCCAACACTATCTGTGAGTACAGTTTCTGACATATTTGCCTCATCATCATTACTGTATGAATTTTTTGTTAGCCTGTCAAAAAGTCCTATAGCGAATTACCTTTAAAATGTTATTTGACTTGTTCATTGTTGTGGTTAGTCAATTATTAGTTTTACTTTTTATTCATTTCTTCCGGATATTTACTAATTTTGTTTGTCAGTTTGTTTGTTTAAATCGATAATTATGGTAACATTATTTGTTAGTTTTACCTTCCCCTCTTCAAAACAGTTGTTTTCTGGATCATCTTTTCTCAAATTCAAAATTGACAATTTTCAAATATCTTCTTCACTCCTCCTCTATCACTCCCCCC
>CM060308.1:54285955-54293455 GCA_030674185.1 Monoplex corrugatus
TGTCTATGTGTCACTGTGTCTATATGTCACTGTGTCTATATGTCACTGTGTCTATGTCACTGTGTCTATATGTCGCTGTGTCTATATGTCACCGTGTCTATATGTCACCGTGTCTATATGTCACCGTGTCTATGTGTCACCGTGTCTATGTGTCACCGTGTCTGTATGTTACCGTGTCTGTATGTCACTGTGTGTATGTGTCACCGTGTCTGTATGTCACCATGTCTGTATGTCACCGTGTCTGTATGTCACCGTGTCTGTATGTCACTGTGTCTATGTGTCACCGTGTCTATGTGTCACCGTGTCTATGTGTCACCGTGTCTGTATGTCACCGTGTCTATGTGTCACCGTATCTATATGTCACCATATCTATATGTCACCGTGTCTGTATGCCACCGTGTCTATATGTCACTGTGTCTATATGTTACTGTGTTTATATAATCACCGTATCTATATGTCACCATATCTATATGTCACCGTGTCTGTATGCCACCGTGTCTATATGTCATCGTGTTTATATGTCACCGTGTCTCTGTCACCTTTTTTTGGTGTTGTTGTTGTTGTTGTTGATGCTTTTTTGTGTTTGTTCAATGGGGATTATTTGTGTCATTGTGTCTATAGGTCATCTCTTTTCGTATCTCCTTATGTTTCAGGGGCGTTCCAGCGGTGTTGAGAGGATATTTCAGAGGCGTTGAGCTGTTCTGGCATATTCCAGAAGATGCTCTCAGGGTTTTTAGGGGTGTTCTGAGTGTGTTCTCCGGCTGTACAAGGAGTGTTCTGATGTGTTTAGGTGTGTTCAGTGGATGTTCCTGAGGGAGTTCTAAGGATGTTCTACGCGTGTTCTGCAGGTGTTTAGGGTTTTCTTAGGGTGTTTATGGGTGTTTTGAGGGTGTTCTAGGGCGGTTCTGGAATTTTCTAGGAACGTTCTGAAGGTGTTCTACAGATGTTCTGAGGGTGTTCTAGAGGTATTCTGTGAACGTTCGTGGAGGGCGGGGTGTTCTCGGGGTGTTCTAGGGGAATGTTTGTGGATGTTTGGGAGTGTTTTGAGGGTATTCAGTGATGGTTTAGAAGTGTTCTGTGGATATTCCAGGGGGTGTTCAGAGGGTTTTCTAGGCGTTTTCTATGATATGGTATTCATGGTGTTCTAATGATGTTTTAGGGGTGCTTTATCACACAGGGGTGTTCTGTGGATGTTCCAGAGGGTGTTCCGTGCATGTTCAAGAAATATCCTGTGGTGTTTATGGGTGTTCTGTGAGTATTACATCATGTTCCGTGGGTGCTTGTGGGTGTTCTGTGGATATGCTAGGAGTATTCTAAGGGTGTTGTTGGGGTACTCTGTGTGTATTTAGGGGTGTTTTGTAGATGATTATGGGTGTTCTGCGGGTGTTTATGTATGTTTCATGGGAGTTGTTCTAAAAGCGTTTAGGATTGTTTTAAGAGTGTCCCGGGGTTGTTTAAAAAGCGTTCTAGGGGACTTCTATGGGTATTCAAGAGGGGTGTTTTGTGGTGTTTTGAGATGTTCAAGGGTTGCTCAACACCTCTAGAACACCCTAGAAGGTGACACATTGTTACAGTGGCATATCATATATACACGGCGACAAAAAATTATAGAGTCTTTGGGGGAAAAAGTGTAACTTGTTTATAGAGTTCACGCTGGGAAAAAGGGCGATATGCAGACAGGTTGATATATACTGCCCTCCTTCTTTGAAACAAAAAAGTAGTAATATACAGTCGCCATGACAATACTAATATGACGACATACAGACACAGTGACATGAATTAAAGAGCTGATACTAGTTGTCCCTCCTATACTGACTGCTTTCATGACACTGCGCGCGTTCGGGTAAACCCCCATTGGCAAAGACACTCGCATGTGTATGTTCACGTATATACACACACACTCGCGCACGCAGCACGCATGCGCGCGTGCACACATACACACACATACACATACATACACACACACACATACACTCACACACAAATGCATGCAGGCAAATATGCAAGCACGCTCACACACTCCCTCAGTCATAGTTTTTAATTTTTCTTCTGAAAATTCGCACAACGTGTCCAAATTTGTTCCACACTGTTATACCTTTACGCTCTCTGTCTCTCTCTCTGTCTCTCTCTCTCTCTGTCTCTCTCTCTCTCTGTCTCTGTCTCTGTCTCTCTCTGTCTCTCTCTCTCTGTCTCTCTCTCTCTTTCTCTATCTCTCTCTCTGTCTCTCTCTGTCTCTGTCTCTTTCTCTCTCTCTCTCTCTCTCATTCTCGCTCTGTCTCTGTCTTTATTTGACTCTCCTTTCTCTCTCTGTGTCTCCTTCTTTTTCCCTGTCTCTGTTTCTCCTCTCTCTCTCTCTTTTCTCTCTCTCTCTCTCTCTCTTTTCTCTCTCTCTCTCTTTCTCCTGTCTCTTGCTCTCTCTCTCTCTCTCTCTCTCTCTCTCTCTGTCTTTCTGTCTTTCTGTGTGTCTGTCTGCCTGCCTGTCTGTCTGTCTGTCTGTCTATCTGCTTGCCTGTCTGTCTGTCTGCCTCTCTGTCTCTGTCTGTCTGTCTGTCTCTCTCTCTCTCTCTCTCTCTCTCTCTCTCTCTCTCTCTCTCAAAGATAACACAATAAGTGTAGAGTGGCCCAATCAAGCTATCACGTATATGCATGCAGTGGGTAAGTCTTATCAATGTAAATTCTGTTTTAAATTGTAGCCTAAATAGGGGGTGGGTGGGTGGGTGGGTGAACGCTTACTGAGGTGAACACATAATGTTCCAGAATTGCTTTTCTTTTTGCAGATTGATTAAAATGAAATAAATTGCTAAGTACTTATCAGCCTATTGGCCTGCAGGTCGGGGTGTTGTAAGATAAGATAAGGTTCTATTTATTACCAGTGTACAGGCGTGTGTAACAAAGAATTTATAGTAGGATACCATACGCATCACGAATGACGAAGTCAAAAGAAGAATTCAAAATGAAATCGGGCCTTACACTGACCTCCTGACTTTAGTAAGTCGACGGCAAACTAATAACAATAATATATTTTATTTATATAGCGCAAAATCTTGATAAAATCAAATCTAAGCGCTGAGCGTATACATGCATACATACCTACATACATATGAGCGTATACATGCATACATACATGCATACATACTTACATACATAAATCTAAGCTGAGCGTATACATGCATACATACATACATACATAAATCTAAGCGTATACATACATACATACATACATACATACATACATACATACATACATACATACATACATACATACATACGTACGCACATGCATACATAATAATTACAATATTTATATAGCGCAAAATCTCGACAAAATCAAATCCAAGCGCCGAAAAGACACACACGCACACACGCACGCACGCACACACACGCACACACACACACACACACACACACACACACACACACACACACACACACACACACACACACACCGCATGGCCACAAATGGGGAGAAAGAATAAAAGCAATAAAAGCAAGAATAAAACCAATGGAAAACCACAGAGAGCACATCATATACAATTATATATTAAAAACAAAGTGATTCCCTCCGAGCGGAGACAGGCTGCAGAGGGGGGTTGAGTGAGGTTAGGACTTTATGCAGAGGAGAAAAGGTGAGTTTTGAGAGCGGACATGGTATGGACACATCACTCGATCATCCGGCCTTGCCAAGACAATCCTGCAGGGCACAGTCTCGGGAGGAAGGAAAAGAGGCAGACAAAAGAAGAGATGGGAAGATAATATTCGAGAGTGGACGGGCCTGGAGCTGAGGGATACCCTAAGGAAAGCGGAGCGGAGAGCAGGGAGGAGTGGAGAAAGGTTGTTGTCAAGTCTTCGGAGGCGCCCCGACGGACGGCCAGTCTAAGGGATCGGTGACGGTGACGGTGATGGTGACGGTGACGGTGATGGTGACGGTGATGGTGACGGTGACGGTGACGGTGATGGTGACGGTGACGGTGATGGTGACGGTGATGGTGACGGTGACGGTGACGGTGACGGTGACGGTGACGGTGACGGTGACGGTGAGCACACATCACGTTAAAACAAAATATATGAAGCAAGATAAGCATCATACATAATACAGGTCAAATTGAATAGCCACTCTATCTCTCTCGCTCTCTCTGTCTCTGTGTGTCTGTCTGTCTGTCTGTCTGTCTCTCCCTCCCTCCCTCTCTCTCTCTTCTATTTATGTATGTGTGTGTGCATGTGTGCGCGCGCGCGCGTGTGTGTGTGATGTGTGCGTATGTGTATGTGTGTGTATGTGTGTGTGTGTTTGAGTGTTGCGTGTGTGTGTCTGTGTCTGTGTGTGTGATGTGTGCGCGCGCGTGTATGTGAGTGTTGTGTGTATGTGTGTGTTGTGTGTGAGGTGCATGCATGTATGTGTGTGTGTGTGTGATGTGTGTGTGTGTATGTATGTGTGTGTGTGTATGTGTGTGTGTGTGTCTCTTGTGTATGTGTGTGTGATGTGTGTGATGTGTGTGTGTGTGTGGTGTGGTGTATGTAGTGTGTGTGTGTGTGTGCGTGTCTGTGTGTGTGTGTGGCTGTGTTTTGTGTGTGTGTGTGTGCGTGTGTGTGTGCGTGTTGTGTGTGTGTGTGTGTGTGTGTGTGTGTGTGTGTGTGTTTGTGTGTGTGTTATTTGTATATCCACTCTCATTTCTTTCTCTGTCAAGTTGAGAGGCAATGGTTGACAGCCCGTGAAATCAATTTCCACAACAACAAAAACTGAAATTGCACTTTGTTCCAGAGGGATCCATTACACACAGAAAGTTCCACATGTGCTCCACCCACATTTACCAGCAGCTGTCTGGCAAACTCCTTTATCCTACGTAAATATAACTCTTTGCGCTGGCAAAGTCTTGAAATGGGGGACGACAGCAGGACTAATGACTTTGCAAGCCAGGCACGATCAAAATGATTGAATGTTGTTGTTGTTGTTGTTGTTGTTGTTGTTGTTGTTGTTTAAAGCCCAGCCGACTGCGTCGAGCCATATCAGAGCTATAACCGCTTCGAAACACACCAAACTTCAAGAGGAAAAAAAAAAAAGAAGAAAATTAAGTACACATATCAATGCATTCGCGCACATAATCGAAGGACATGCCCCTGGCGTTGACCACTCCGTCTAATTTATCACACAGAGGATTTAAAAATCACACCTGAATGCAAATATAAACATACCTAAGGATATAAAAACATATAAAATCAGGCATAAATTACCTAAAATTGCTTCCGCATATCCCACCTCCTTAGAGCCAAAATGCACTTAACCCATGGACCCAATTATCAATCCCTAAGAAAAAGTACGTAAGACTTTATCAAACACATACAGGTGAACGAACCAAAAAAAGCAGAAAATGATAGGTAGAAATGACAGAAGGCAAAAGCAGCAACAAGGCAGAAACAAAGAGAGTGACAGAAAAGAGGACATTTCTAGCACAGAATTTCCATAAGGTGGGGTATTATTTATACTGAAAAAGACCCAGGCATCCCACGGGAGGGGGGGGGAGGGGAGAATGATTGGAATGAGCTGACAAGTTTGCCTGCCCGGCTAGTTGTGTTATGATTCAGACATTTAATTATTTATTTGTCTCTTCTTTTCTTTGAAGATAAGATACACAGATACACATCTCATCTACACGTAACCAAGATTGTTCCAGTGATAGACAGATAAAATATAGGTTTAAAAACTGAAGGCTAAGTAAAACGTAGTCTGGGTAGGTCCTCAGGACCTGGCCAGCTCATGGATTTTTATGTGTGGGCTTAAGGCATGTACCATGATTACCATACACATGGTACCTGTGACGTTAATGCATTTGGAATTCATTCCGAGCTCGGAGACGTCATCTTGAGAAACTGAAACTGAAACGGATGAGCTGCAAAACAAGCCAATCTTAACCCTTTGACTCCCGCACCCTGTCCACCAATATCCTGCATTGCCATTCATGCTGGCAAAAGCAAAAACTTAACCCTTTGATTCCCTCACCCTATCTACCGGAATCAAAGGGTTAAGTTTTTGCAGTTGGTGGATAGGGTGAGGGAACCAAAGGGTTACGTTTTTGCAGTTGGTGGATAGGGTGAGGGAGTCAAAGGGTTAAGTTTTTGCTGTTGGTCGATAGGGTGCGGGAATCAAAGGGTTAAGTTTTTGCAGTTGGTGAATAGGGTGAGGGAGTCAAAGTGTTAAGTTATTGCAGTTGGTGGACAGGGTGAGGGAGTTAAAGGATTAAGTTTTTGCAGTTGGTGGATAGGGTGCAGGAATGAAAGGGTTAAGTTTTTGCAGTTGGTGGATAGGGTGCAGGAATGAAAGGGTTAAGTTTTTGCAGTTGGTGGATAGGGTGCAGGAATGAAAGGGTTAAGTTTTTGCAGTTGGTGGATAGGGTGCGGGAATCAAAGGGTTTTAAGTTTTTGCAGTTGGTGGATAGGGTGCGGGAATCAAAGGGTTAATATCGCACAGCGGGATTGAACTCAGAACATGAGATCTTGAACTCGGCTCTATCAAAAGAGCCAGCCAGTCCGCTATGAATACAATCAAATGATAACAATAATGATGATAATAACAATAATAATAATAAAATCAATAGTATTAATAGAAGTAGTAGTAGTAGTAGTAATGATGATGATGATAATTATAATAATTATAATAACAATAATATGATGATATTGATGATGATACTACTACTACTACTACTGCTACTACTACTACTACTACCACCGTTACTACTACTACTACTACTACTACTAATAATAATAATGATAATGATGATAATAATCAAACACTTAAACTTAAATCACAGTCTGTGTGTTAGACTTGACTCTGGTGTACACGATCTGATCCTAACAGCGTCAGCTCTTTTAACCTGCACTGGACAAATACCGGTACACTCGTTCTACTGATACTACACTTAATCCTTTTGTTGAATCAAACTACGCTATCACTGCCCTATCTATGATTTTATGTTTACTTCTGAAAAGCCACATCAGCAGTGAAGTAGTTTTGGGGAAATGAAAGAAAGTAAAGGAAGGGGGGAGGGGGGGAGAAGAAAGGAAGGAGGTTTAAAGGAGGATCACAAAGCAAACTACGGGGCAGCGGGGCCCCAGTAGCTCAGATGGTTAGCGTCGGATTCACATGCTAATGGTTGTGAGTTCGATTCCCGGGGTACGCTGCATTAACACTGGCCTTCTCAATGTCCCCATCTTAACATCACTGTTGTTCTGGTGGTGTCAGTATAGGATTAGATAAGTCCTCCTTCCCCCACTTCCCTGGGATGATTATCCCCGTCGGCCATATCACCTGAGGTGCGTGTCAACGTAAAACCTGAACCAAATCAATCAATCAAATTCGGGGTGCGGGGAATGTTAGGGGCAATTCTTTTAGTTATTTTTTCTTTCTTTTCTTTTTTTGTTTTTGTTTTTATTCATATCTTTTTTTTTTTGTATCGTCATCTACATGGTGAGACCAGATTACTTGGTGAATCTGGCCGTTTTTTTTTTGTT
>CM060308.1:54328455-54330955 GCA_030674185.1 Monoplex corrugatus
CATTGCCCCAGCCACCCTGCCCTCCCACGAGCAAGAGGGGTGTGGGGGTGTGGGGGGGGGGGGGGGTCAAACGAGTCGATGGATGGAATTTTTCTCTCCTTCAGGGCAGTTGGACATAGTGACCAAGCGTGACTGATGACGGGGGTTGATAAATGAAGAAGACGAATACAGTTATTGATGTATAGGATTACGCTGACGTATGGCCAACGTTTTAATTTAAGTTCACTTAGTATTTTGTTTCCTATTTTATTTCTTTTTTGACCACAACGGATTAACTTTTATTATTTGTGAATCTCATCATCATCATCATCAGGTGCCCTATCTCTCGTTGCCCCCAGCATCTCCCCCACCCTCTTCATCGCCAGCCACTCTGCAAGTCCGTCCAGCATTCTCTCCCTGGGTCTACCCGGTGCTTTCTTTCCCTCCAGCTTTCCCGTTGTGACCAGGTGCTCCAAATCCCCCTTCCTCATAAAATGGCCTATAAATGTTGCTTGTCTTTTCCTAATCTTCCTTATGAGTGATCTACTTGTGTCTGCCTCCATCAAGACTGTCTCGTTTGTTTTCTTTGCTGTCCATGGTACTCTCAACATTCTTCTGAGAAACCACATCTCGGCTGCCTCAATCCTGCTCTGTCTTTGCTTGCTGACTGTCCACGCCTCGCATCCGTACAACAGTATTGGTTCTATATAACACTCAAGGACTCTCTTTCTGATGTTAATTTGTGAATCTAGTAACCAAAAATGCAATTTGCGAACTAAAATTACTAGATTTTCCACACACCCCATCCATCCCCCCCCCCCCCCCCGAAAATTATAAAAGAAACAAAAATCCAATCGAATCATTTTGAGCACCACGATATTATCAGAAAGTGGTCGGTTTACGTACAATTATACTAGCAAAGTGATTTTGCAAAGAGGTAGGAAAAAGTCAACACACAAAGTCAGAACAAGATTGAGGCAACTGAAATGTAAGTTCTAAGAAAAATGTTGAGAGTTTCATGGACAGCAAAGAAAAACAAACGAAACGGTCTCGAAGGTAGAAGAACGTTAATAAAGAAGATTAGGAAAAGACAATCAACATCTATAAGACATTTTATGAGGCGAGAGAAATTAGAGCAACTGGTCGCAACAGAAGACTGGGGGGAAATAGAACACCAGGAAGAAAATATTGGACGGACTCGCAGAGTGGCTGAGGACAGAGAGGGTGGGAGACGTACTTGCAATGACAAGGGATAGATTCGTATGGAAGGCCATGATCGCCAACTCTACACGGGAGGGCACATGATGATGATGATAGATGATGATGATGGTGATAGATGATAATGAAGATGATAGGAAAAAGAACGTAGAAAACACTAGATCTAGACAAACGAAATGGCAGTTAGATGAAAAACTGGTATAAAACGAAGACAGAATGCACTCACCTTAGGACTGGAACGCTGTTTCATAAACGCGCGCACGTGTGTGTGTGTGTATGTGTGTGAGAGAGAGAGAGAGACAGACAGACAGACAGACAGACAGACAGACCGACAGACAGACAGGGAGTTTTGTGCTGTTCAGTGTTTTGCATGTAGCCTTACTTTAAGTAGCAGCCAACCAAACCAATAACAGTAAGAACAAAACACTGTTTTCGATCTTTGGATCTTCTACAAGACACAAAAACATATCCTGTAAACTGTATTGTTTAGAAAACCCAAAAGTCGGGATCAGTAGGTGTTTTGGCCGTTTATGTTTTTTAATTAACTTTTTTTGAATTCATCTTTTGCTTCACAACAAACGGACATCAAACACACAATGTAACAACGATAAATGGCAAACACTTATACACATATGAAAAGACATTGTTGGCATATGAACTCTAGATAGCATACAGAATATACATAATGATGTTTTGTATATCGGAAGTTTAAAAATGAACATCAAGATCTATAGAAGGCTTAAAGAACGAAACCAGTAGGTCTTTTGATGGTTAATGTTTTTGTGCCCTGCAGAAGACTTAAAGATCGGAAGTGGCACACACACACAACACACACCACAAACCACACGCATGCAGCACGCACGCACACATACACACAGTCATACACACACTCAGACACACAACACACATACAGACACACACCAGACACACACACAGACACAGGCACACAGACACACACAGACTCACACACAGACACAGACACAGGCACACAACACACACAACACACACACACACACAGAACACGCACAACACACACACACACAACACACAACACACCACACACACACACACACACACACAAACACACACAACACACACACAGACACACACAGTCAATACACAATAAACACACACACACAAGGCAACACAAAAACACACACACACACAACACACACAACACACACACACACACACACAAGACACGCACAACACACACACACACACACACCACAACACACACACACACACACACTGGAATACGAAATTCCTTTTGCACTTTTATTCCAGATTGTTTCTTTCTCAT
>CM060308.1:54340955-54345955 GCA_030674185.1 Monoplex corrugatus
ATGGTAACATTATTTTGACACTGAAGGTTTGGTGGTATTTATCTCATTCACGTATATGTGCATGCACGTATGCATGTATACACGTACGTACGTATGTATGTATGTATGCATGTATGTATGTATGTATGTATATTATGTATGTATGTATGTATGTTGTATGTATGTATGTATGTATGTATTTTTACCTACCGCACCGCTTCTGAATAAATAATTTGAAATTATACAATATTGTATGCAAATGTAAACAGACTAAGAATAAAAGATTAGAGTTGAGAGAAGAGAGGACAGAAACACAAGGAAAAGAATACATAATATTTAGAGTGGATTACGTGAAGTGTTTTTACATGTTATTTAAACAAAGTATTAACCCAATTGTGCGCTGAATACACTGGCTCACTTTTTTTTTAATTTGTGAGTTACTAGAGACTTCAACTTCTGTCACATTAAGATATCTTTTTCTTATGCCCAAGTGACTGTTTGTTTGTTTTGTTATTTGTGTATTCATGTATCTTTCTATTTATTTATCTATTTATTTATTTCGGCATTCATTCCATTTCTTTATTCATTCATTCATTCATTCATTCATTCATGCATTCATTCATTCATGCATTCATTCACTCATTCATTCATTCATTCAATTGTCTATTTGTTTATTTACTTATTTATTTATCTATCTATTAATTTATTTATTCGTGTATTCATTTATTCATTCATTTATTTATTCATTTATTTATTTATTCATTCAGTCATCTTTTCTATTCATGTTTCTTTATCTACTTATTTACGACTGTACAACGTCAGATACGGGAAAAAGAAATATACTGAATTTACATTACGACTTTTGTCAAGATACCTACAAGATAAATAAGATACCTACCAGTATCAAACTTTGAGTCTTCAACATGATACAAAAATAATATGCGGACACGTTCACACGATAGATTTACAAGTAAACTTTGAATTAAACTCAGACTGGGATAACACTATTATATGAATATATTGATGTAGCTAGTGGATTGCTTCAGTTAATTAACACTTTGACTCTCGCACCCTATCCACCAACTGCTAAAACTGAACTCTTTGACTCCCTCACCCTATCCACCAGCTTCCTGCAGGAAGCTGGTGGATGGGGTGAGGGAATCAAAGGGTTACGTTTCTGCTTTGCTAGCATGATTGACAATACAGGATGCTAGTGAATAGAGTGCGGGAGTCAAGGGGTTAAGTTAAACTGTTTATCGTCTAATCCGAAAGCCTAGCACCAGACCACATTAAAGGTTCAGTGGAAAAGCGAAAAAGTAATCTTGTCCAATCGAAAATCGAACCAGGGTTTTTCGTGTCCTTGGTGAGTGTTCTATCCATTCTACCACACACTGCATGAAATCTATGCCGGACTACTGTGTGTGTGTGTGCGGGGGGGGGGGGGGAGGGGAGGGGGCGGACTGTTAAGCCACTCGAACTCATCAATTATGTGAGAGATGGAGTCTGGAGTTAAGAGTTTGGAATTTGGAGTCTTTTCTAAATAGAAAAAATACATAAAGCAAACAATCCTGGCCGTCCTATTGTGTCAGCTTGCAATTGCCCAACTGAAAATATTTCTCAGTTTCTTGACATCATTTTGTAACCTGTAATTCAGTCTTTGCCTACCTTCATCAAAGATACTAACCACACGCTGAATCTGATTGAAATGATGAATAAAGACCACACCTTCAAGCCCAAATACTGGCAAGGTCTCGAAGGGCAGCAAACAAACCAATATTTTTTAATGTTGCGGGCTGGGATTGAACTCAAGATATCAGATCCTGAGTACTCGACTCTTTCCAAAGAACCAAGCAGCCTGTGTGAGAGATGGAAGACAGCTAAGCTGGTGACACTGTGGTAAGTGCAAAAAGGGGTATAACTTTTTAAAGTGGGCACTAGGATATCTGGTATCTGTGACTGTAATAATAAGTCCTATTTGTGTAGTGTCATTGTCTAAACTTGTTAATATTCACTGCACGTTACACACTCACAAGATTCGGTGTGACATGCAGAAGTATGATGTCATACACACATACACACGCGTACACACGCACGTACGCACGCACACACGTACACACACACACACACATACACACACACATACATACATACACTGACATACACACGCACAAAACAAACACACACACGTACATACACTCACCCCCACACACACTCATCCACACACTCACACTCACACACACACACATACACTCACACACACACACACACACACACACACACACACACACACACACACACACACACACACACTCACAAAAAAAGCAAACACACACACGTACATACACTCACTCCCACACACACTCACCCACACACACACACACACACGTACACAAACACACACGTACACAACGCACAGCGTACACAAACACAAGCATACACACTACACACACCACCACACAACACTCACACCACCACCACGACAACACACACACACACACACACACACACACACACACACACACACAACACCACACACACAACTGAACACATACTGACAGGGTCTAACAATGCATGATAACACAGACTACTTTTACAAAGTCTCATAGTCACAATCCACAATTTGCCTCATTCCACAAAAAAACATGTACATATCAATGAACCACATTTTCCATTACCGAGAAATGAGACCATCTTTTCTTGCATCACTTAGAAATTTACACCGAAAATGATGATGATTTGTCGTTGTATTTTCGAACGGTGAGCCATTTACTACACAGTGCTGCTGTAGGTCAAGTTTCTGTGATTAAACCCGATATTTCTTAATCATATTTGTTTGCTTGTTTGTTGTTTGTTTTTTTTTGTTTTGTTTGTTTGTTTTTGTTTGTTTGTTTGTTGTTTGTTTGTTTTTGTTTGTTTTTTTTGTTTTTGCTTTTTTGTTTTGTTTGTTTTGTTTTGTTTGTTTTGTTCGTGTGTTTGTTTTTGCTTGTTTGGTTAATTGCTGTTCATCATTCTGTCTTACTGCGCTTTTGAACTTCGAAATGGATTCCTCATTAATTACCCAACTACCAACTTCTCCTTTCTTTTTTCTTTACATCTCCCCCCACCCATCCCCCACACCATAACCCTTTTATTTTATTCATGTTTTTTTTTTATTGATTGTCAGAGAAACACACAAACAAACAAACTTGTGTGAATAGACCCTATCAAAAGAAGGGTCAGCTTTATATTACATCTGGAGTTCTTTCTTTTAGTTTCTTTTTTTTTTTTTTTCTTCGTCTTCGTCTTTTTTTGTCTCTTCTTGTCTCCCCCCCCCCCCCCCCCACCCCCCCATCCCCCACTTTTTTTTCTTTTTTTTTTTTACTAACCATACTGCTTAGAAAGGTCAACGGAGCTTATGGGAATGACTCTAAGAACAATGAAGAAAGGTCTTGTGGGGTAGTGTGATGGAGGTGTGGGGAAGGGCGGGGTGGGGGTGAGGTGGGAACAAGAGAGGGGGGGGGGATATGGAAAGGTGATTACAAGTATATAAAAGAAAGGAAGTTATTAGAACGAACGTGTCCGTTTTTCAAGCGTGTGGCTTCGTTTATGATTAGCCTTGTTAGCGGGTTTGTTGTACTTTGTGAAATGTCTGTCTTCTCCCTCCCTCACCCACCACTCTCTCTCTCTTTCTGTCTCTCTCTCTCTCCCTCTGTCTCTCTGTCTCTCTCTCTCTCTAAATATATATATGTATATATATATACATATATATACATATACATAGACATATACATATACATAGGCATATGTATATACATATACATGTACATATCTTTCACACACGCGCGCGCGCGCACGCACGCATGCACACACACACGCACACACACACACACACACACACACACACACACACACACTTCCTGGGATAATAATCTCACTTTTGTTTGTTTGTTTTGTTTGTTGTGTTTGTTTGTTTGTTGTTTTTACAGACGGGAGATTTAAACAAAAACAAAATCTAAACCAAAAAAAGACGTGTGGTCATGTGAAAAAATACAATGAACCTTAACAGCAACGAACGTTAGGGAAACAATGGAAAAATGTGGAAAAGTCAACTATTATATGTTGATGCCCTTCACAACACTGATATTATGAAAAAAGAACTTGATATATTTGTCTGTCTAAACTGGAACAAAAAAAAATTTCTACAAAGACATGAAAAACAGCCACAATTCAGGTTTCTTTAAGTGTCTGTTTAAGTAAACTCAGAAGACAAACCTCGCCTATCTCTGAAGTAGAAGCGATCTTTACAAAAGAAAGAAGAAGAAGAAGAAGAAAAAGAAAAGAAAAGAAAAAAGAAGAACAAAAAAGAAAAAGAAGCAGAAAAAGAGGAAGTAGGAGAACAAAAAGAAGAAGAAAAATACAGACAAGACCAACTAGAAACGCTATCAACGGGAGCAGCGTCTAGAGACAAAAACAAAACAAAACAAAACAAAACAAAACAAAAAAAAGAAGAAAACAGCACTATAACATTTCGTAGACTTTTCACGAAAGGAAAGAAAATGGAGATGAGTCCGCAAGCTTGTGAAAACTATCACGGAAAAAAATCGGACACTCCGTCGTTTCTACGCAGGGCTGAGAAAACGAATAGGATATCTTACTGTATTCTTCCGAGCCACAACAAAAGCCTGAAAATCAAGGCCCACCCCTTTTCCTAATCAGGACCAAATCACCCACAGCGGAGGAAACCGCAAACCGAATTTATGCCCATCACCTTCTTCGTTGACACAATAACAGAAAACCGCACACAGCGAAAAACGACCTTTTCCCCTCACAGCTTTTTCCACTGTTCTCGTGAATGAAGATGGAGAAATCTTGAGAGTTGTCTCTCTTTGTATTGTGTCGTATCAAGGTGACCTTTCGGTGGACAAAACCTGACCCTGGTGGTGAAAGGCCTTGGCGACTTGGCACTGTCGTCAGCGAGATGGCTGAAAACACAATCCGATACGTACGTCAACAATAGCTTTGCCTGGCCACAAAGTGGGAAT
>CM060308.1:54353455-54358455 GCA_030674185.1 Monoplex corrugatus
CTTACTAAGTAATTCAAAGCCATCAGTATTGCAAAGAGTTCAGCTGTAAATATTGATTTGTTGGGTCCAATATGGAAAGATTTCTCTATTTTAAGAGCTGGTATTAAAAACGCAGAACCAGCTCTTTTCTCAATTAATGATCCATCTGTGTAGATTTCTAAATGATTGGGATAAAAGTGTTCAATATGACATTTAACTCGACTCGCTAATAAGTTGATATTATCTTCTTTCTTTAAATCAGTGTGGTGTATGTCAAAGTTTGCTCTTAAGAGTTCCCAACTGGGTACTGGTGAAAACGAAGGTCTTATAGATATAGGATCCGCTTCTAGATCAATTCCAGAGCCATTCATGATATCGTGTGTATACGTTGCAAGTGTGGCCTGTGAAGATATTGATCTAGCTCGTTTCGGAAAATCAATGTCTGATCTTAAAGTTATATCAGGTCTCAAAACATTTTCAACGGTGGTATTCCTTAGCAGAAATTTGGTAGAGACGAGTTTCCTTTGTTCATCAAGCGACAACATATTTATCTCACCGTATGTTCGGAGATTGGAAGCATGCATCGGAAGACCAAGGGCAAGTTTAAAACTTTTGCATTCTGTACTTTGTAGTTTTTGCAGTAAGTGTCTCGGTGCGCTAAAGAATATTTCCTGGGCATATGTTAGTTTAGATCTAATGAGAGATTTACATAAATGTACAAGTGTTGATGGATCATGTCCCCATGGTTGCTTGCACACTATTTTCAAAAAATTTAGACTCTTTTGGGCTTTTGTGAGTAAGTAGTCGATATGCAGATTCCATGACAATTTTGCTGTAAGGAAAACACCTAAGAATTTAATGGTTTGGTTATACTGAAGAACGGAATCTCCTAGTTTAAAGGTGGGCATTTTGTCCGGGTTAGACCCACTATTAAATAAAATTATCTTTGTCTTCTCCGTAGATAGATGGAGCCCATTTTCTGCCATGTATTGTGCTGTTTTGTCAAGTTCTAATTGATAAAGTTTGCGTGCATAGTTGATACTGCGAGAAGGAGTGTTCTTCTTCATGTTTACCGGCATCCACATGCATAGATCATCAGCATACTGGACTAAAGTGACAACTTTAGATATTCTACTTGGTAAGTCATTCATTAGTATCACAAAGAGGAGGGGTGCTAAAACTGATCCCTGTGGGATACCCATCTGAAGGGTTCGTTTTGTTGAATACACGTTTCCAATTCTGGTTTGAATTACTCGGTTTTCCAACAGACACTTCACGTAGTTATAAACGCGACCTGTTAGCCCTATGCTTTTTAATTTAAATAGTAATCGGGAGTGCCACACTTGGTCGTATGCTTTGGTTATATCAAAAAATGTGGCCAATATACATTTACGTCTTGCAAATTGTCCCTTTATGTCAGTGGTAAGTTTAGTTAAGAGTTCCACTGTTGACCTGCCTTTTCGAAAACCAGCCTGATTGACAGGTATAATGGTATTTTTTTCACAATAGTGTAGCAACCGCTGTACAATAATTTTCTCCATCAGTTTACAGACGTGAGAAGTTAGTGCAATTGGCCTATAGTTTTTCAGATCAGTGTTACATTTACCCGCTTTTGGGATAGGAACCACTATTGTTTGTTTCCAATAGTCGGGTATTTTGCTACTATTCCAACATTTTTTAAAGATAGTATGAAGCAAGATTACAAAATTTTCGGGTAAATTTTTCAACATCTGATTAGAAATGGCATCTAATCCTACTGACGCTTTTTTATTTGAGATAGACTTGATGGCATCTTTTAATTCTTGAAGTGTAATTGATGCGTTCATGTAGTGTGTATTATCTGGGGCAGGATCCTTATAAACTTCTGTCTTTTCTTCTCGTTCCCTATGATTTTGACTGGAAACAGGAAGGCCGCCAGTATGGCATACTTCAGCAAACAAATCTGCAAAAGCTTCTGCCTTTTCCAACGAGCTTGGGAAAGGATTATTGGCTAGCTTTATCGGAAATGACGGCAAACTGATCCCATTTTTCATTACTTTTAGTTTCTCCCAAATTTTATGCATGTCTTTGTGATTATTTATTTCAGACTTACAAAATGTCGTCCAATACAGTTCTTTGGCTTGTTCTATGATTCTGTTACAGTTTATGTTGGCACTTTTCATCGCTCTATGATTTTCAGGTGTCCGATTGTGTATGTATGTTTTAAATTTTTTTCTCTTTTCGTTAACTGCTTTTTCACAATCCTTATTCCACCAAGCATTTCCGCGATGTTTTCCTGTATTTGATGCCTTTAATTTTGGGATTGAAATGTTGGCAGCACTTAAAAGTGAGTCACAGAAAAATGTATACAGGTCGTCTATGTTGGCAGTATCAGATAGATCTATTTTTGTATTATGAAGGATTTCTTTAAATTTGGTCCAGTCCGCTTCTTTATAATTAAATCGTGGTAGACTTTCATGCAATATTTTGCTATCTTGTAAGATATTTTCTGTTTCAGGACTATGGTTTAGGCTGAGAATTATGGGGATATGATCTGATCCTAAAGAGTCTACAGCTGTTTTCCATGTGGCGTTTACTGCTAGTGATGGTGACACTAAAGTTAGATCTATCGCTGTGGGTCGATGGGATGGTATGTCAGGGATACGGGTAACACGTCCATCATTAAGTAGACATAAATTTGAGTCGACAAGATTATCGATGAACCTGTTGCTGGTTACATGGGTACAGTCCCTCTCCCAAAACGGAGCATGCGCGTTGAAGTCACCCCCAATGATCCATTTATCGTGGTGATCTTCAAAATGTCTCAGCCATTCTGTGTTCTCAGAATCTGGGCCTCTTGGTAAATAAATAGAGGCCATATTTAGGACTAATGATGAAGAAAATTTTATAGTAACAGCACATGACGAAATAGAAGCATTAGATCTTGGTACTGGAGACGTTGTTTCATAATAGTTTAGTCCTTCACGAATATATATTGCAGTAAAAATTCGGCCACCATCATTTATAGAGCTGTAGATGGGTGGATAATAAAACCCTGATAATTTGGGCAAAGCCTTCTTGTCTGTATTTAGCGACTGCAGAAGTAAGACCTGGAAATTTGTAGAAGAGAGATAGTTATTGAGGTAAGGAACATTTTTAACAATGGAACGAGTGTTCCACTGAAGTATGTCTACTTTAAGGTTTGTACACTTATTTATCATGATCGATCAAACCGGCAGAGAGTAGTGAAGTTAGTATGGATGGATTTAACAGATAATGGTAAGTTTGCAAGTTTGTTAGTATAACTAAGTATTCAGAAGATGTCGAAAATCGGTGAAAAAATGAATAATTAATTAAATAACAAATAAATGATAAATAATTATATAATCAAAAAGAAAGAAATAGGTAAACACCAGAATTTGGAAAGAAAATTAACAATAAACTTAGAAGTAGAAGCACGAATCTCTAGCAGTTGATCAACAGTGTCTTAAATCATATAGTTCAATGGTACATATAACAACAGTAGGCCCAAAAAATCAACAACTATGTGAGAAAGGAAATGGCAAACGTTACTCAAATCAGGAACAGCTTTGTATAAATAGTATCTGCTGTCTTCTTACACAGCTGGTGCTGTCACAAGAAACGATAGACACGAGGTGGTTACCACACATGATTTCTTAGTGTATTAAAATAATTTTGATGGTGAAAGTCCTCATG
The DNA here is from genome assembly GCA_030674185.1 of Monoplex corrugatus. Lineage (NCBI taxonomy): Eukaryota > Metazoa > Mollusca > Gastropoda > Littorinimorpha > Ranellidae > Monoplex > Monoplex corrugatus. The sequence continues at coordinate 54,357,131 of CM060308.1, forward strand.
ATCCCACCACGGCCGATATGAGTGAAAGGTCATTGACGGCGCTGTAGGATAATAACGGTCAAAACTGGTGGTGGGATATTCTGTGTAGTGAAGAGGACGGTGTCGGTGTCGGCGAGGTTTTGGCCTTTTCCAGAATAGATCTCTAATGTGGTTTCCAATGTTTTTGGCTAAGATGGTAGAGCCACGAGAGCTGGGATGAATAGCATCTCTGAAAAGATCTTTGCGTTCGGTATTGAGGTTGTCGTTTCCGATGAACGATAGATTGCTATGTCCATGTAGCGCAGAGGTGATGAAGGCGTTAAAAAGATCCCTTTTTATCCGAAGGGCCTTGTCTTTCATGGGTGAAACCTTGCTGATGACTATTTTGCAGTTTGGGTGCATGGTTATAGCATCTTCCACAATCTTTACGAAATTGTCACTTGCTGTTTTTGGATCTGTCGTTTTCAGATCGTTGACGCCACTGTGCAGTAGAATGCAGTCCACTGGATTGGAAGTCAACTGTTCCTCAGTTAGGCATTTCTTTATGTCACTAATTTTGTGTGACATCCTCGCTTTTGTGATGAAGCCATACGATGATCCTAGTCTTTTATTATCTACACCGTTCAGAGTCGAGTCGTGCAGAAGAAAGACACGTGGTAGGTCTGGTGACGAGATTTCTCTTTTTTTGGTGTCACTTTTTGAGCTGACGTCAAATCCAGGTTTTGACGTTGGTGAATTATTGCCCTTGTTGTTATTTTTCTTAATTTTATTTTCGTCTGCTGCCATTTTTGACGTTATTTGCAGCTTGCGTACGGTGGACGTTTGTTTTGCAGTTACGCCTATATTTTTGTGAACGGCTTCAGCGTAGGTCTTGATCTGCGGAGACGGAGTTGGCCGTGAATGTGACGAGACAGTCTGAGTGCCAACGGACACACAGACCGCCTTGGTATTGTTCGGCATCCCCGCCCCACAGCCCATTGCTCGGATATGGTTGTTGAGGAGCATTTCCAACCTTTCAATTTTTTCGGATAGTGACATTATTGTAGTTTTTAAGTCACTCACATGTGGTAAATCGCCAGACTCTGCCACAGCGACGGCGGTGTTAATGGTCGTCACAGAGGATGGAAGTCTGTCACACGCTGTGGGGCCTGGCTTCAGTGAGATTTCTGTTTCTATTTCGCTACCTTCATCAGTCACTCCTGTTGATAACTCAGGACGATCACAGTTGTTACGGGACTGTTGAAGTTGACGTCTTGTTCTTGTCATTATGTGTTCGTTTCCAGCGGCAGCACTCAGAGCACAAAATTAGATTTGTGTTGAGTTCGTGTGTGTGTGTGTGTGTTCGT
>CM060308.1:54360955-54363455 GCA_030674185.1 Monoplex corrugatus
CAAGGTCGTAACTTCGAACATTGTACTGTGTTATTGATATCAAACTGTCAGAAGAAGTCCTTTTCTCGCATTTGTAGCAGAACGTTGTATTTTATTGCGATTAAAACAAAGGCTTTTTGATGCAATGACATCAAGTATGATATAATGAGTCTGTGTGTGTGTGTTATGTGTGTGTGTGTGTGTAGTGTGTGTGCATGTGTGTGTGTGCATGTGTGTGTGTATGTGTGTGTGTAGTGTGTGTGTTATCACTGTGTGTATGTGTGTGTACGTGTGTATGTATGTATTTTAAACTTTCTCTCTCTCTCTGTCTCGTCTCTGTCTCTGTCTCTCTCTCTCTCTCTGTGTCTCATTGTGTTTCCTTATCTATTGGTTTATGATACTATATTATGTGAGTGAGTATGAGGAGAGAGAGAGAGAGAAGAGAGAGAGAGAGAGAGGAGAGAAAGAGAATACTGAGGATACTTTGAGGTCAGCTGAAAAAAGCCTTGCTATGCTTCTAAGATACATACGTACTCTTATATGATTGTAGCACTTCCACGTATCATAAATGGAAAAGAATTGGCATGGCAAAAGAAACAAAAAAATTTTTTTTTCTTTTGCCATGCAATTCAGAACAGACATCTTATGGATTCAAGGACAGTGAGTTCATTTTTCAAGTTGTAACACTCACTGTCAAGACCCCTGCAAGATGGTTAGTTTACTCAAGTCTATAAGTGCCAGGAACAGGAAACGATGCCTGCAGAGTTACACCGTGGTGAAAGGTCAAGGGCATCTTACGTCAAAGTGGCAGGGAAATGTCGCCTTTATTGATCACTTCTGGAGGGTGGGGGTGGGCACTGACCTTCAATGTGTTTAGATTTCTATTATATCAAGGTCGTAACTTCGAACTTTGTACTGTCTTTTTGATATCAAACTGTCAGAAGAAGCTCTTTTCTTACATTTGTAGCAGAACGTTTAATCTTATTGTGATTAAATCAAAGGCTTTTTGATGCAATGACATCAAGTATGATATAATGAGTCTGTGTGTGTGTGCGTGTGTGTATGTGTGTGCGTGTGTGTATGTGTGTGTGTGTGTATGTGTGAGTGTATCACTGTGTGTACATGTATGTGTGTGTTGTGTGTATGCATGTATGTTTAAACTCTCTCTCTCCTCTCTCTCTCTCTCTCTCTCTCTCTCTCTCTCTCGTTGTGTGTCCTTATCTATTTGTTTATGATACTCTATTATGCGAGTGAGTATGAGAGAGAGAGGGAGGGAGAGAGAGACAGACAGACAGAGAGAGAAGAGAGAGAATACTGAGGATACTTTGAGGTCAACTGAAAAAAGCCTTGCTATGCTTCTAAGATACATACGTAATCTTATATGATTGTTAGCACTTCCACGTATCATAAATGGAAAAGAATTGGCATGGCAAGAGAAACAAAAAATAAAGCAAAACAGAACCAGACATCTTATGGATTCAAGGACAATGAGTTCATTTTTCAATTTGTAATACTTACTGTCAAGACCCCTGCAGGGTGATTAATTTACTCAACTCTATAAGTGCCAGGAACAGGAAACGATGCCCGCAGAATTATACCTCGAAAAGCGCACGTGCACCTCGTGAGACGTCAACCTGCTGCTAGATGTCAGCTTACGTAAATTATGTGCACGTGCCGAAAGATCAAGGGCATTTCACGTCAACGTAGCAGGGGAAAAGTTGATGTTGTCGTCTGTATTGATCTCTTCTGAAGGGTGGGGATGGCCACTGACCTTTGGTGTGTTTAGATTTCTGTCGTATCAAGGTTATAACTTTGAGCATTGTACTGTGCCACTGATATCAAACTGTCAGAAGAAGCTCTTTTCTCGTATTTGTAGCAGAAAATTCTGTCATAATTGTTGTAATTAGACAAGGTTTCTTAATGCAGTGACATTAAATATGGTATGGTGTGTGTGTGTGTGTGTGTGTGTGTGTGTGTGTGTGTGTGTGTGTGTGTGTGTGTGTGTGTGTGTGTGTATGTGTGTATAAAATCCCACTCTTCTCTCTCTCTCTCTCTCTCTCTCTCTCTCTTCTCCTCTCTCTCTCTCTTGTGGTGTGTCCTTATCTCTTGGATTTTTAGTACTTTGTATGCGAGTGAGTATGACAGAGGGAGAGAGGAGGACACTGAGGATACATTGATCAAGGTCAAGTGAATAAAAGCCTTGATCTGCTTATAAGATATATATACGTAATTTTATATGATTATAAGTACTTTTACGAATAAGAAAAAGGAAGAGAACTGGCATGGCAAAGGGAGCAAAAATAAAGCATAACAAAACCAAACGTCTTATGGATTCATGTGCTGAAAGGTCAAGGGCATCTTACGGCAAAGTGGCAGGGGAATGGTGTCGTCTTTATTGATCACTTCTGAAGGGTGGGGGTGGGCACTGACCTTCGGTGTGTTTAGATTTCTGTCGTATCAAGGTCGCAACTTCGAACATTGTACTGTGGCTATTGATATCATACTGTCAGAAGAAGCTATT
>CM060308.1:54365955-54368455 GCA_030674185.1 Monoplex corrugatus
CAAGCCTTAAGCTTGCACATAAACCCATGAGCTGGCTGGGACCTGAAGTCCTACCTAGTCTGTGTTTTACCTCGCGTACATTTTTGTACTAGTATTGTATCAGTCTATCATTGGAACAGTCTTGGTTACATGTAAATGACTAGTGTATCAGTGTATCTTATCTTGAAAGAAAATAAAACAGAACACAGAATAAATAAATAATTAATATAAACTCGTCTCACATCACAGGAAACTCCCCCCCCCCCCCCCCCCCTGCCCGCAATCAATGCACACAGCCCCAGCTGCCTACCAACAAGATGGAAACTAATGGACATCTGTCGATTCGACGAGCTCATATCGTCAGCAGAGAATTAATTGGTTGCGTCATATGATCAAAATCCAATCCTATCAGCTGGTTCAACAAATACAATTATAGCAAAAAGATGTGGATCAAAGAGAGACGCATCCCTATGTGGAACTCAGGGCTCTTTCAGCATAGATAGTGTCCCCATGCACATCGGAAATAGCCAGCAGAATCGGCCAAGCCAAAACAGCATTCAAGAAGATGACAAGCATTCTTTACCAACAAATGCCTATCAATTAACATCAGGAAGAGAGATCTTGAATGTTATATAGAACCAATACTGTTGTACGGATGTGAGGGGTGGACAGTCAACAAACAAAGCCAGAACAAGATTGAGGCAGCCGAGATGTGGTTTCTAAGAAGAATGTTGAGAGTTCCATGGACAGCAAAGAAAACAAACGAGACAGTCTTGATGAAAGGCAACACAAGTAGATCACTCATAAGGAAGATTAGGAAAAGACAGGCAACAGTTATAGGCCATTTTATGAAGAAGGGGGATTTGGAACATCTGGTCACAACGGGAAAGCTGGAGGGAAAGAGAGCACCAGGTAGACCCAGGGAGAAAATGCTGGACGGACTTGCAGAGTGGCTGGGGACGGGAGGGTGGGGGAGATGCTAGGGGCAACGAGAGATAGAGACAGATGGAGGTCCATGATCGCCAACGCCATGCGCAGGGCACCTGATAATGATGATGAGTGTCCCCATTTTCTGAAAATTCGTGTTGGCAGAAATGTCCTTTTTCCTGTCACTATTTTTTTTCTGCTTTGTTCCTTTACTTTGTCATCTCTTCCTATCGTGTTTCCTTTCTGGTACATTCACCTGTATGATCTCTTATAAAGCATTAACTATTTTCTGTTAGTGTTGATAACTGGATACGTGTATTAAGTGTATCTACGGTAATGAGGAAATCAAGTATGCAGAAGTAATTTTTAGGTAACTTAGGCCCATTTTATATATGTTTAGTGTCTTTTTATTCAGATTTGTTTTTAACCCCTTGGTGAAAAACTGGACGGAATGGTAAATGTCAGGGACATATCCTCAGATTATGTGCGTAAATGCATTGATATGTGTACTTAATTTTCTTTTCCAGTTTTTGTCCATTCAAGTATTGTGTTCGTTTTGAGATGGTAACAGCCCTGATAGGCTCTGCGCAGTCGGCTGGGCTTTAAACAAAAAAACCATAATGATTAAAAAAGCGAGAGGCAAACCAAGGAAGACCTGGATCGATGGGGTGGAGAAGACCTTGGAGTCACACGTAATTCTTTCGCTTCAGGTCTTTCTGCTCAGCTCACTGCTGACCATCAGGGTTTCCTCCCCGCGACCCCCATCATCATCCAAATGGATAGACACAAGAAAGAGAAGAGGAAAAAGGACATCCACCATCCACCATCCATCCATCCATCCATCCATCCATCCATCCATCCATACCATACATACATACATACATATACATACATACAGCATGATACAGCACACATACATTATACATACATACATACCATACATCATACATACATACATACATACATACTACATACATATATACATACATACGTACATGATGCATGACATGCATACATACAGCATACATATATACATACATACATACATACTACATACATACATACATACAATACGTACATACATATGCATACATACATACATACATGTATACATACATACATACATACGTACATACTACATACATATATATACATGCATACATAACATAAATACATACATACATACTATACATACGTACATACATAGTATATACATGCTACATGCATTGATTGATTGATAATAATAAACAAATATTACATAGATAGACAGACAGACAGACATATAGTTAGATAATAGATAATAATAGATAATAGATAGATAGATAGATAGATAGATAGATAGATAGATAGACAGATAGACATAAGATAGATAGATAGAATAGATAGATAGATAGATAGACAGATAGATAGATAGATAGATAGATAGATAGATAGATAGATAGATAGATAGATAGATAGATAGATAGATAGATAGATAGATAGATGAATGAATGAATGCATAGATGAATAAACAATTGATTAATAAGAAAGAAAGACAGAAAAAAGAAAAAAAAAGAATAGATAAATAAATAAACAAACAAATAAATAGATAAAC
>CM060308.1:54388455-54393455 GCA_030674185.1 Monoplex corrugatus
TGTTGTACTTTGCTGAGATAAACATGAGAGAGATACCATTAGACATTACAACAATGGCGTCAGCTTTCCTTGAGAGTCCATGTTGACTCCACGCACATCGATTATGTGAAACTGCAGGAAATGAAGGATTGTGGGTATCAGGAAGTTTGGCATCAGGTTGTTGTATAATATTGACAAGTTCCCTTGTCATTTGCAGTATCCTTGTCCAGGCAGTTGTCTGGAAGCCTGCACTTATACAAAGGCCATTTATGTATATAAATGAATCAATCAATATAAGAGAGAGAGAAAAAAGAGATGGTGACAGTGAAAGGAAATACACAAAATGGGAAAATCGCGTTCTGGGAAATTAATGGAGACAGGGTGATACATAATTCTGATACTTTCCTGCAACAGCAATCTATCAGGTCAGAGCTAAGTCTCTGCTACAGTATGATAGAAGACTAAAAGCCTGTCTCTGCTGCCTTGGGTGGGGAAAGGCTATGGGAGTAAACCTAGACAGACAGAAAATCTCGCAGCAGCATACAGCATAAAGGGCATTGCCGCAGAACACTGTTTGTGGTTCTGGCCATGTGCTGCAACTTGCCATCTGCTGTTCAGCCATCTGTGTCTCCTTTTGCCTTGGAAAGAGTTGCTGAGGCTCTGCGCAAACAACAGCGACTTACATATGCGCATGGCACCTAGCGCCAACAAGTGCTAGGTTGGACTTTATCGACCTTATCGACCTTGATAGTCGACTATATGTACATATATACATACACATAGATAGATGGATAGATAGATAGATAGATAGATAGATAGATAGATAGATAGAGAGATAGAGAGATAGAGAGATAGATAGATAGATAGATAGATAGAGAGATAGATAGATAGATATAGATAAGTAGTGTGTGTGTGTATCTGGCTTTGTGTATATCTCTGTCCAGCAACGCATTGTGGAGATGCATGCAGAAAGACATTACAACATTTGTTCTCAAATTCCAAAACCAAGATACAATTTAAATATGTGTCTCGTCCATTATTGTTGGCAATTGATACCCACAGCATCAGACACAATCAGATTCACCGATGCTGAAAATTTTCACAGCAGGACCCTTTGTCCAGTAATCGTCAGTATATCGTTGAACATAAAACACTCTCGTGCAGGAGACCAATCAAGTGCAATAAGCGTTGCATGCCAGATATTCGTTCGCACCACGTGAGCTCGCGCCAACGCTGATTTTTCATGGATTCTGCTACAAGAGGGCACTGTGCTAAGATCATCATAAAATAATGGCCATTAGTCGCGACGGAAGTGAGGTCAATTTTCCTTGAGAGTTAATGGCAATGCCACTTCTGATGACTGTGTGAGATTGTACAGGACATGGAAAACAGAGGGAGGATGAAGGAATGTCAGCATCAGGTATGTTATGTAATCTTGACACTGTTGAGAGAATGTCGATATTCTCATTTAGACTGCAGCAGAGTACTTCAGATACAGAAAATAACATATCCCTCTGTTATCATCCACAGGAGCTGTCTAGTTTGTTTTTAGTTAGCTGGGGATTTATCTTTCTATCATGCCCTCTTTTCCTCACACGATCTTTCTATCATGCCCTCTTTTCCTCACACGATCTTTCTATCATGCCCTCTTTTCCTCACAAGATCTTTCTATCATGCTGTCTTTTCCTCACACGATCTTTCTATCATGCTGTCTTTTCCTCACAGGATCTTTCTATCATGCTGTCTTTTCCTCACACGATCTTTCTATCATGCTCTCTTTTCCTCACACGATCTTTCTATCATGCTGTCTTTTCCTCACACGATCTTTCTATCATGCTGTCTTTTCCTCACAGGATCTTTCTATCATGCTGTCTTTTCCTCACAGGATCTTTCTATCATGCTGTCTTTTCCTCACACGATCTTTCTATCATGCTGTCTTTTCCTCACAAGATTCATTTCTATCATGCTGTCTTTTCCTCACAAGATTCATTTCTATCATGCTGTCTTTTCCTCACACGATCTTTCTATCATGCTGTCTTTTCCTCACAAGATGTTTCTATCATGCTCTCTTTTCCTCACAGGATGTTTCTATCATGCTCTCTTTTCCTCACAGGATGTTTCTATCATGCTGTCTTTTCCTCACAGGATGTTTCTATCATGCTCTCTTTTCCTCACAGGATGTTTCTATCATGCTCTCTTTTCCTCACAAGATGTTTCTATCATGCTGTCTTTTCCTCACAGAATGTTTCTATCATGCTCTCTTTTCCTCACAGGGATGTTTCTATCATGCTGTCTTTTCCTCACAAGATGTTTCTATCATGCTGTCTTTTCCTCACAGATCTTTCTATCATGCTCTCTTTTCCTCACAGGATGTTTCTATCATGCTCTCTTTTCCTCACAAGATGTTTCTATCATGCTGTCTTTTCCTCACAGGATGTTTCTATCATGCCCTCTTTTCCTCACAAGATGTTTCTATCATGCTGTCTTTTCCTCACAGGATGTTTCTATCATGCTGTCTTTTCCTCACAAGATGTTTCTATCATGCTGTCTTTTCCTCACAGGATGTTTCTATCATGCTGTCTTTTCCTCACAAGATGTTTCTATCATGCTGTCTTTTCCTCACAGGATGTTTCTATCATGCTGTCTTTTCCTCACAGGATGTTTCTATCATGCTCTCTTTTCCTCACAGGATGTTTCTATCATGCTGTCTTTTCCTCACAGGATGTTTCTATCATGCTGTCTTTTCCTCACAGGATGTTTCTATCATGCTGTCTTTTCCTCACAGGATGTTTCTATCATGCTCTCTTTTCCTCACAGGATGTTTCTATCATGCTGTCTTTTCCTCACAGGATGTTTCTATCATGCTCTCTTTTCCTCACAGGATGTTTCTATCATGCTCTCTTTTCCTCACAGGATGTTTCTATCATGCTGTCTTTTCCTCACAGGATGTTTCTATCATGCTCTCTTTTCCTCACAGGATGTTTCTATCATGCGTCTTTTCCTCACAAGATGTTTCTATCATGCTGTCTTTTCCTCACAAGATGTTTCTATCATGCTCTTTCCTCACAAGTGTTTCTATCATGCGTCTTTTCCTCACAAGATGTTTCTATCATGCTGTCTTTTCCTCACAAGATGTTTCTATCATGCTCTCTTTTCCTCACAAGATGTCATTTCTATCATGCTTCTTTTCCTCACAAGATTCTTTCTATCATGCTTCTTTTCCTCACAAGATCTTTTCTATCATGCTCTCTTTCCTCACAAGATCTTTCTATCATGCCTCTTTCTCACTGGATCTTTCTATCATGCTCTCTTTTCCTCACAATATCTTTCTATCATGCCCTCTTTTCCTCACAGGATCTTTCTATCATGCTCTCTTTTCCTCACAATATCTTTCTATCATGCCCTCTTTTCCTCACAAGATCTTTCTATCATGCCCTCTTTTCCTCACAAGATCTTTTTATCATGCTCTCTTTTCCTCACAAGATCTTTCTATCATGCTCTCTTTTCCTCACAGGATCTTTCTATCATGCTCTCTTTTCCTCACAGGATCTTTCTATCATGCTCTCTTTTCCTCACAAGATCTTTCTATCATGCTCTCTTTTCCTCACAGGATCTTTCTATCATGCCCTCTTTTCCTCACAGGATCTTTCTATCATGCCCTCTTTTCCTCACAGGATCTTTCTATCATGCTGTCTTTTCCTCACAGGATCTTTCTATCATGCTCTCTTTTCCTCACAGGATCTTTCTATCATGCTCTCTTTTCCTCACAGGATCTTTCTATCATGCCCTCTTTTCCTCACAGGATCTTTCTATCATGCTGTCTTTTCCTCACAGGATCTTTCTATCATGCCCTCTTTTCCTCACAAGATCTTTCTATCATGCCCTCTTTTCCTCACAGGATCTTTCTATCATGCCCTCTTTTCCTCACAGGATCTTTCTATCATGCCCTCTTTTCCTCACAGGATCTTTCTATCATGCCCTCTTTTCCTCACAAGATCTTTCTATCATGCCCTCTTTTCCTCACAGGATCTTTCTATCATGCCCTCTTTTCCTCACAGGATCTTTCTATCATGCCCTCTTTTCCTCACAAGATCTTTCTATCATGCCCTCCTAATCTCACACGATCTTTCTATCATGCTGTCTTTTCCTCACAGGATCTTTCTATCATGCTGTCTTTTCCTCACAAAATCTTTCTATCATGCTCTCTTTTCCTCACAATATCTTTCTATCATGCTGTCTTTTCCTCACAAGATCTTTCTATCATGCTGTCTTTTCCTCACAAGATCTTTCTATCATGCCCTCTTTTCCTCACAAGATCTTTCTATCATGCTGTCTTTTCCTCACAGGATCTTTCTATCATGCTCTCTTTTCCTCACAAGATCTTTCTATCATGCCCTCTTTTCCTCACAAGATTCATTTCTATCATGCCCTCTTTTCCTCACAAGACTCATTTCTACTTGCCAGATCATTAACCTGTATTTTTTTCCAAAATGAATTCTCTCTTTAGTTCCCCAGTGACTGGGTATGACTGCCTTTAACATTTTATCAATACGTGCTTTCAGCGAGCAACTATTCCCTCCCCCTTCATATACTTGCACAGTGTAATACCATTGTCTTTAACGTATGTTGCTACTTTTTAACTTTATTTCACAACACAGTATGTAGAAAGATATGAAACGTAACAAGTTTGATATGAACAGAAAGAACAAAATGTACAGTAATGTCGACAGCAAAATGTGCTACAAACATATAACACTCAGTCACACTCACTGCCAGAATCCATAAGATGGCTCTGTCGTTTGTTGTTGAATTAATTCTCACACAGAAACAAAAATGTGAAGGGAAAACAAAGAAGGATGTGAAAAGGGAAAAAAAGGGAGCACAGTGGAATTGGTTTCCATCAAGTCAAGCACTCCTACTTATCTCCAGAATCCATAAAATCACACTATTGTTTGTCTCTGAGTTAACTCACCCACACACATCCCTATGTATGTGTTTGCGTATGTGTGTGTAAGTGTGTG
>CM060308.1:54398455-54403455 GCA_030674185.1 Monoplex corrugatus
AGCCATAAACACAAAACATTACAGGTAAGCGATACTTCTTGTAACAGCCAGAACAGCCTTCATGTTGGGTGCTTGCATATGTGACGTCACAACAAAAATGGCTCTCCTCACACACACACACACACACACACACACACACACACACACACACACACCACCCCTATGCACATATCTGAATTGACAGTAAAAGAAATGATGATTGTGCAAACAAACACACACACACACACACATACACAACTACAAATCATTGGTCTCTATGAATCAATCTCTTGTTGAAATTGGGAGTTTTAGAAAAGAAAGGAAAATGTAAAAACAAGTGTTGAAGTTCTCAAACTGAACGCGCATGCCAGATTATCATGAGCTGGACGTGAGCTTGCACCAACACTGAGTTTTCATGTCTTCTGTACCGTGACTGCGCTGTGATATATATGACAGAATGACCATTAGATACAACAGTGATTAGGTCAGCTTATCTCAAGAATTCATAGTGACTCCGCTCACACAGATTGTGCGAGACTGCAGGAACTGAAAGACTGGAGGTAGAAGAAAATTGGTTACCCTATTTAATTCCTGTATCATCAATCAACACACAAAGTCAGAGCAAGATTGAGGCAGCTGAAATGTGGTTTTGAGAAGAATGTTAAGAGTTCCATGGACAGCAAAGAGAACAAACGAAACAGTCTTGAAAGAGGCAAACACAAAAAGAGCATTAATGAAAAAAAATTAGGAAAAGACAAAAAACATTTAGAAGACATCTTTATGACGGAAGTGACGTTAGAGCACTTAGTCACAACAGGAAAGCTTGAGGGAAAAAGAGCTCCAGATAGACCTAGGGAGAAAATATTGGACGGACTTTCGGAGTGGATGAAGACAGAGAGGGTGGAGATGTACTTGCTGTGACAAAATATAGATTCATATGGAGGGCCATGATCATCAACATTATGCGGTAGGGCACATGATGATGATGGATGATGATGATGAATGATATGATGATGATGATGATGATGATGATGATGAATCCTCATCCAAGCAGCTGCCTGCAAGTCTGCACACATATAAAGGACATTTGCGAACATAGATCAATCATTCAGTAAAACAAATATAAATAACAAAAACAAAACTAATAAAAAAAAAAGAGATGTTGACAAGTGAAAGGAGAGAAATGAAATGGGGGAAATCAAGTTCTGTAACTAACTGAGACATAAAGATACATAATACTGATACTTTTTAGCAACGCATTGTAGTCAGTGAAATATATCAGACGCAGCATGCAAAAAGACTTTAAGGCTACAACTCCTTTTCTCTCAAATCACAGTACATATCATACAATTTAACGATATCTATGTTTCACTCTATTCTCTGCTGGCAAACTGATCCCCTACAGTATTAGATACAAATAAAGGATCACTGACGCTGAAAATGTTTTACAACAGGACACATCGTTCATTAATAGCCGGTACATCGTTGAACATAAAACTCATGCAGGAAACTAATCACACGCAATAGCGTTGCATGCCAGACGCTCGTTTGCACCACGTGAGCTCGCGCCAACGCTGATTTTTCATGGCTTCTGCTACAAGAGGGCACTGCGCTGAGATCGTCATAAAGGAGTGGCCATTAGCCGCGACGGAAGTGAGGTCAATTTTCCTTGAGAGTTAATGGCAATGTCACTTCCGACAACTGTGTGAGATGCGCAGGGCATGGAAAACAGAGGGAGGAGGATGGAGAGATCGACATCACGTATGTTGAATAAAATTGACACTGTTAAGGGGGCAGACCTACCCAGATTTGGGTACCAAGATTGCGATGTTCAGTGTTTCAGTTCTAATTAACCAATCACAAAGATATTTGGCAAGAAGATACCTCAGACAGCATTCTTTGGATTGAATATCTTTGTTGGGGTCTGTGAGTTATGAAAAGTTGACAAAAATTGATTAATTAATTAATTGCGATTTTTCGCGAGATTGTATACATCAGACATAATATGTTCAAAAGTTTTCATCCGATTTCCTTGATATTTGGCACACATATAGCAGGGACAGATACCTATAGCCGGTAGTAAAATCTTGCAGTTCTGCTTGAAAGAAACATTTCTATCAAAAGTTGTATTATAATTTTTTTTATCAAAATTATGCTAAATTTTGGTGTGATGATTGTACAGAAAATAATGATAGTAGAGCTAAGATTTTACTACATGCCATACATACTATACAGATGTGTTTGCTCACTAAATATCAAATTCCTAACATGAAATATGTGTAGTTATAAATGTCACAGTATGTACTATATTTTTTCATTTTTGGAGAACATTTTTTAATTAATTAATTTTTGTCAACTTTTCATAAATCACATACCCCAACAAAGATATTCAATCCAAAGAATACTGTCTGAGGTATCTTCTTGCCAAATATCATGGTGATTGGTTAATTAGAACTGAAACACTGAACATCACAATCTTGGTTAATTAGAACTGAAACACTGAACATCACAATCTTGATACCCAAATCTGGGTAGGTCTGCCCCCTTAAATCAAGAGAACGACACTATTTTCATTAACACTGTTTTCCCCACCTGCTGTGGAGTACTACATACGCTCGTACGCAGAAATTAAGCTTCCCTCCTGTCTTAAAACTACAGAAGCTATGTAGTTTGCTTTTAAGTAGTTAGGGGTTCTTCCTTCCTACCATGCTATCTTTTCCTTACAAGACATCTCTTATTTTTGTCTTCCAGATCATTCACCTGTGCTTCTTCCAAAGAAGGAGTATGACTGCCTCTAAGGCGGCAACAAAGAATGGTCACACACGCGCAAATCCTCCACTCTGCTAAGTAGATGGACTTGTATGAATTATATGCTATGATAGAAAGTGCTCGCAGGAACTCTAACCTGCAGAAGAAGAAGTGTTCTTCTTCATTCCATCTATTCACTTGTTAAGTAGAAAACTTGCAGTAGTTCTGTCAGCAGACCTGGATATCTTAAGCTTCCTGTTTTTCCAAACTGACTTTGATAATAATTTGAATGATGGGTTGTAAGTAGTTAACAAGATAATATTGTGCAACATAAAGAAACAAAATACTCCTTTTCTCTCTCTCCTTCAGCAACGAAAAACAAAATCATACTCTCTTTCTCTCTCTCTCTCTCTCTCTCTCTCTCTCTCTCTCTCTCTCTCTCTCTCTCTCTCTCTCTCTCTCTCTCTCTCTCTCTCTCTCTCTCTTCTCTCTCTTTTTTTTTTTTTTTTTTTTTTTCTCTTTCTCTATTTTCTACTTAGTTAATCTGCACAGTAAAGAGAACCCGTTGATATTTGGTGATTTTCCTTTGTGGTACTTTTTTCTCTAGACGAACATGCACCTGATCATTGTTTTGAAAGGAAAGTAGCTTTCATTGATGAGAGAAGAACGAACAATGGCAAGAACAAGAACTGTGTTGTCTACCTAAAAGCAGAAGTTTATCTAAGAACTTGGCATGTAAGATTCACATACACAGGACTCGCATAGAGACAGATTTTGGGGTAAAGGAGAAAGACCTGCTTTTTATGTGACTTTTTTCAGAGCGAGATAAAAAAAATTGAAACAATCAAACAAAATAACATAAAACTAGAACGTTAATGACTCACAGAATTAGTGTCTGGGAAAACAAATAAGATCAAATGTGTCTATAAATTACAACTCAAAGAATATACATCAGACGAGTTCAAAAGAGTGGCTTAGTCGATTCTTTGGTTTTTCAAAAGACCTCCTTTTCTTAAAAGCCCTTTTGTATACAATCCTAATTTAGATCGATACTATGGGTCTTGTCTTGTTTCGTTTTTGTTTTGTTTTATTTTCAGTGGACCCCTTTGCTCAGTTGATAGACCAACATGCTATTAATGCAGGTGTTCGGAGTTCGATTCTTAGGCAGGCAACAGGATTTTATTGCAAGCTGGTCGGTAGAGCCATGGACTTGAGATCTGATATCTTGAGTTCAATCCCAATCTGCTACATGACAAAAAACCTTGGCTGTTGACTGCCTATCTTAATATTTCCACGTTTTCTGGTTGTGTCAGCTATGTGTTTTATGGACTTAAGATCTGATATCTGGAGTTCAATCCCAGTCCACAACATGCCCATCTTAATATTTCCACTTTCCTGGTGGTGTCAGCTCAGTGTTTCATAGGTCCCTTCTCTATCCCCCTCCTGCCTCCGCATTTCAAGACTTTGTCAATACTTTGCGTTTTGTGCAGGATTAAGGAGTTTGCCAGATAAAATGCTGGCAGGTTTGGATAGAGCGCATATGGAGTTGTCTGAGTGCGGTGAAATCCTCTTGGACAAACTTCAAACAAATATGCCGATAGTCGGAAGCTCTGAAGTTCAGTCTTTAACATTCATATTCTTTTAACACCAACTGCGCTTCTTGTGTTTGGCAATGGAATTAGTGGTTGTCGCTGCCACCCGGATTTAAAGACATGGTGTATTTTGGGTCAATTCCCAAGTGGGCAGAGCAAAGGGGCAGAGACGCCCAGACAAACAGAAGCGAAGTGGGTCATAACCATCTACTAATCATGTTACGAGTTAGCAAACATCAAGTATCGAAACCGAGATCAGCGATTTTGTACCGATTATGGTTTGGTGTATCAGTCTAAAGTGTTCTCCATTCAAATATGTCCTCTGGGACATTCTGGTCTAGTTTCAAGTATTCTGTAAATTTCCTCTGGAACATTCTGGTCTAGATTCAAGTATTCTGTAAATTTGCCGGGCAGTCTTGTATCTTGTAGTTTTTAGCTGGTCGTGTTCGGCTTATATTGTATTAGACAGACACCATCAGCATCAGTATCATCAAGACATATGACTAAGGTGACCATTAAGAAACTGATGAGACAAGATAGCAAGCAGGATGCTCCATCGCTGACCAGAGGGATGTGACAGCAAGTAGGTCAGGCACGCTCAGGCCGGTCTGTTGTTAGTCGTTTGCATAAAAGTCCTTCGTTCTGTAGACCTCTGCCTTCTTCCAGAATATGCTGAAAAAA
>CM060308.1:54408455-54415955 GCA_030674185.1 Monoplex corrugatus
TTTTTTTGTTTGTTTTTTGTTTTATTTTTTGTTTTTGTAAAATTGTAAGGTGTTCTTTGTCGGTTCTGTGCGTATGCCTGGTGTGTGAGTGTGCTTTGATTTGAATTGTCAAGACCTGGCGTCCAATATATACTGTAATTATTTATTTTATTTTTTTTTATTATTATTATTACTATTATCATTATTATTATTATTATCATATGTTGTTATCATCATTATCATTATTGTTATTTTTATTATTATTCATTATCATTATTATTATATTATATTTTTATTATTATTATTATTATCTGACGCCTCGAGTTCAATCCTAGCCCGCAACATCAAAAACTGGCCATATTCGCTGCCCATCTTAATCCTTCAATCACTCTGGTGGTGTCAGACTAGTTTTCCATAGGTCTTTTCACCATCATCCCCCTTCTACTTCATAACCTTGCCAGCACATATGGTTTTGCAAAAGCTCAGGAAATCTGCCAGATTATTGCTGACAGACTTGGGCAGAGTGCATATGGCATTCTCCGAGTGCGATGAATCTCTCTTAAAAAAAAAAATTCTCACCTCACCTCACCTGTCGGCGTCACCGGGTACAGTGTTGGGCGCTGCACTCTTTGACGCCGCCACTCTCCTCCAAACGGCTCTGTCTTGACTTTTGTGGACAAACTTCTTGAATATTTAGGCCACTGATGTTGGTTATGTTCTGGATGTATGAGATTGGAGGTCTGCCTTTCTTTCTTTTTGCCTCTGTTTTTTTCCTTGAAAACTCTAAACTGTAAAGTTATTTATAGGATGGACATTTAGAGGGGGAACCGCAAATCTGAGTTTATATGAAGTTGACACATATATAGCACTTGTGAGATTTTAAGGATAAAACGATATACGAGGGGGAAAAAAGTGTGTGTAGATAAATCATACAGTCAGCACTCTACCGGATGTTATGGGAAACGCAGAAGCTGTGGAGTTAGGACTGTGTAAACGAGCAGCATGTATATACCCAACACTTACCAGATATTGGGAACCACTACAGCTGTCGAGAGAGGTATATTTGACCAGCACTTTGCCTAAATGGTACTACTATAGGGTGGGTGGTCTGGGGTGGAAAAACAGACGAGGTCTATGAATAAGGGAGATAACTGTGATCTCTTGAGTCACGTAGTACCTTGCTGAAGAAGCCACGTTTCTGTAAGGTTAGCAAACCCAACTAGCTATGGTTTTTGTTTGTTTGTTTGTTTGTTTTTTTATTCCTGGCATCTCAGTTCATCATATTAATGCTTCTTTTGCACGTTCTAAACTTTTTATCTGAACATAGAAAATGGCAGCACCGATGTGGGATTTGGTTTTGGTGACAAAGTAATGGTTATACTGAGTGTTCGTGTTATTCATTGTTGCTGTTGATTTTAGTTGTTGGCTGTAGTATTTTGTTTGTTTATTTGTTTGTTTGTTTGTTTTGTGTGTGTGTGTGTGTGTGTGTGTGTGTGTGTGTGTGTGTGTGTGTGTGTGTGTGTGTGTGTGTGTGTGTGTGTGTGTGTGTGTGTTATCTAGGAGTAAAAGTTGATTATAGATATCACATGACTGCGATGTACAGACCAGGAATTAAGCTGGTGACTATAGTATGGGAATAAAAGGGTTAAGTTTTTAAGGAACCTGTTGGATTGGGTAAGGGAGTGACGTATGTCATATTTTATAAAGAATCCAACAGTTTTTGGGGGAAAAAATCAAAATATAAAGAAATAAATGAACAGAACTGGCGCCAAGCAGTCAAAACTAAAGAATCTGCAGACAATGAACAAACGATAATGACTAACAAAGGCAACAAACCAGAGTGACCCCAAACGCTACGCACGAAGCTTTGAGCGCTGCGTTCGTCTCAAAACGTGAGAGCTTCTATTACGTCTAAGTAAACCAGTCTGTGAATAAGTTCAGTGTACTAAAATATGCACTTGCCACCCGAGAACAATTGATACCTGTGTGCAAATAAAACACTCCTCTCGTCAGGTTCGACCAGGTCATTGTCCCAAATGACTTACCCGTCAAAACGTGACGTCGGTGTCATATACAGTTCCCTTTAAACAGTCATAAGGAGTTTTGCTGACGAAGCATACGTCGATCGAAGCATATACATGTAAATGAATTTGTTGATAGGTCATTATTTGTTCGGGTGGGGGGTGGTTAGTTTGGTGGTTGTTGGTTGGGTGATTGGTTAGTTGGTTGGCTGTTTGGTTGGATGGTTGGTTGGCTGTTTGGTTGGTTGGTTGGTTGGCTGGTTCGTTCGTTCGTTCGTTCGTTCGTTCGTTTGTTCATTGGTATGTTGTTTGGTTGGTTGATCGGTTGGTTGGTTGGTTTGGTGGTTGGTTGGTTGGTTGGTTGGTTGGATGGTTGGTTGGTTGGTTGGTTGGTTGGTTGGTTAGTTGGTTCGTTCGTTCGTTCGTTCGTTCGTTCGTTCGTTCGTTCGTTCGTTCGTTCGTTCGTTCGTTCGCTCGTTCGTTCGTTCGTTCGTTTGTTCGTTCGTTCCTTTGTTCGTTGGTATGTTGTTTGCTTGGTTGATCGGTTGGTTGGTTGGTTTTTGAGTGGGTGGTTGGTTGGTTGGATGGTTGGTTGTGGTTGGTTGGTTGGTTGGTTGGCTGGTAATTGAGATGGTTGGTTGGTTGGTTGGTTGGTTGGTCGGTTGGTTGGTTGGTTGGTTGACTGGCTGGTGGGTAGGTTGCTGGTTAATTGGTTGGTCAGTGAGTAGTTGTTTGGTTGGTCAATTGGTTGGTTAGTTGGTTGGTTGGTTGGTTGGTTGGCTGGCTGACAGACTGACTGACTAGCTAGCTGGTTGATTGGCTGGTCGGTTACTTGGTGGTACATTAAAAAATGGCCCACTTGCTGACAATCATAATATTTCCATATTCTGGTGGTGTCAGTTTACTGTTTCATAGATCCTAACCCAGCAACATCCCGCCCTGTTTCAACACCTTGCCAGCGCATGACATTTTGATCAGATTCACATGTATGCTGGCACATTTGGGGGGGGGGGGTGCATGGAATTATCCGAGTGCGATGTACCCCCCTCTTGAACAAACTCCTAACTCAGTACCCGGGCATCAGACTACAACAGGGTAATTTTGAGAGAGCCATGCACTCCAGGTAGTGTCTGGAGTTCAATCCCAGCCCGCAACATAAAAAAAACTGACCCCTGCTCGCTGCCTATCGTAACCCTTTCCCTCCTACACCCTATCCACCAACTACAAAGACTTAACTCTTTGACTCCCGCACCCTATCCACCAACTGCAAAAAGTTAACCCTTTGATTCCCTCACCCTATCCACCAGCTTCCTGCAGGAAGCTGGTGGATGGGGTGAGGGAATCAAAGAGTTTAAGTTTTTGCTTTTGCTAGGATGGTTGACAATGCAGGATGCTGGTGGACAGGGTGCGGGAGTCAAAGGGTTGAAGCTTCAATCGCTATGATGGTGTTTGCTTAATTAATGTTTCTTAGGTCCCTGGCTAGCTCATGGGTTTATGTGCAGGCTTAATAAGGCTCGTGCCATTATCATTCTGGATCTTCTCCATTATACGGCACCTGTGACGTGAGTGCATTTGAAATACATCCCGAGCACGGAGACATCGTCTTGAGAAACTGAAACTGAACATCCCTGCTTGCCAACAAAATAAAAATTGGCCTGTTCACTGCCGATCGTATTTTTTTTAAGGATCATTGAACTCAAGGAGGCTACCTCTGTGCTCACCTATTGTTTGTTTGTTTGTTTGTTTGTTTGTTTGTTTGTTTTTGTCCCATTTTCTACGCCACTTTAAAGACCATAGAAGTTGGAACTTTTTTTTTTCAATGCGATGATGATGATGTCGATGAGGATGATAACCATGATGCTATGGCGTTCCATCTAGGATTGAGACTGCGTGACGGGGCTGTACTCTACGCTTACTGTCATAACGATATCCTGGCGTCAACCAGGCCCGAAAGATACAGATACCTGCGGTGCTGGTCAGAAGATTTCAGCAACACTCTCAGTGACGCATTCGTGAAATGGATGAGACTCGACTGTGTGGTGATCTCAGAGCACACCCAGCTCTGGGTATGAGCCGGTTAACCTTTTGACTCTCACAGCCTGTCCATCAGCATTCTGCCTTGTCAACCATGCTAGCAAAGCAAAAACTTAACCCTTTCACTCTCTCACTCTATCTACCAGTTCCTGCAGAAAGCTGATGAATAAGGTAAGGAGTTAAACGGGTTAAGTTTTTGCAGTTGGTAAATAGGGTGCAGGAGTCAAAGGGTTAAAGCCGAAAAACCCCACAATGGTTTTAGAAGAGACTGATGGGTGGAGATTCGAACCCACAACCTTCCAGTCGGCAGTCCGTTGCGCTAACCACTACACCACGACGACTGGTTCACCGCCCATCTTAGTTTTCAGGCTCTATGTGACTGACAGGTAATTGATGAGAAATTTGGGTGGAGCGTATATGTACCTGTCCGAGAGCGATGAATACCTCTTGAACAAACTCCAAAATTTCAAACAAGAACCATCTGGTTGACGGGCGTACCATTGACTGCACTTAAGGAATCTCTGGAAACCCTACACAGGTGAAGCCGAGTGTTGTTGATACTGTCAGTGACGATAGCAGCTCTCATATAGGGGTCTGTTTGACGGTGTAGTGGACCCTGCCACTCATCAAGTGTTAATAAACAATAGTGACTGTAGGGGTGAGTCTGTTTGGTCTGTAGTATGTACACTCGATTTTTTTTTCTGCCATGCCATGTCTGTCTATGCTTAAGTGTTTGTTAAATAGTCCGAGTCTGAGGGGCAAAGTCTTCTGTTTTATTTGATTGTTGGTTGGTTGGTTGGTTGGTTGGTTGGTTGTTGGATGAGTGGAGGGCACAAGGTAGGTGCCCTCTTCACAAGCGTGGGTAGGTGCCCTCTTCACACAGCTGGTGGGTAGGTGCCCTCTTCACACAGCTGGTGGGTAGGTGCCCTCTTCACACAGCTGGTGGGTAGGTGCCCTCTTCACACAACTGGTGGGTAGGTGCCCTCTTCACACAACTGGGGTAGGTGCCCTCTCAAAGGTGGGTGCCCTCTTCAAACAACTGGTGGGTAGGTGCCCTCTTCAAACAACTGGTGGGTAGGTGCCCTCTTCACACAACGGGTGGGTAGGTGCCCTCTTCACACAACTGGGTGGGTAGGTGCCCTCTTCCACACAACTGGTGGGTAGGTGCCCTCTTCACACAACTGGTGGGTAAGTGCCCTCTTCACACAACGGGTGGGTAGGTGCCCTCTTCACACAAAGACAAATTCGCTGGCTTGGC
The DNA here is from genome assembly GCA_030674185.1 of Monoplex corrugatus. NCBI lineage: Eukaryota > Metazoa > Mollusca > Gastropoda > Littorinimorpha > Ranellidae > Monoplex > Monoplex corrugatus. The sequence continues at coordinate 54,413,748 of CM060308.1, forward strand.
CATGGCCAGCGTATGCAATATGGCCTCATCCCAATAGATATCCTGTTTGGAGACCTCGCATCGTGATCCTAGCCCACAAGGTGCCCACTGCTGAGATATAGGAAAACTACACAAACGTGATCTGAAGCCCCACTGATATCAGTGTGGACACCTGAGAAGCAACAGCTACAAATCACGGTACCTGACAGGTTGCACGTGCAATGCGTCACTACTGCAAAGGAGAAAAAAGTCGAAAATGGTTGGACATTAACCCCTGTGACTCCCGCACTCTATCCACCACCAGCAAAAATTTAACCCTGGGACTCCCTCACCCTATCACCAGCCCCATTGACTCCCGCACTCTATCCACCACCAAGCAAAAATTTAACCCTTGGACTCCCTCACCCGATCACCAGCCTCCTACAAGAAGCTGGAGGATAGGGTGAGGGGGTCAAAATGTGAAATTTTTGCTTTGCTGTCGTGGTTGACAAAGCAGGATGTAGTGGATTGGCTGAGGGAGTCAGAGGGTTAACGAAAGAAGGAAAGCTGCGGCAGCGACCATCCAGCCACTGCCACCAGCCTTCATGGACTGCTATTCAAGACTCGGCTTCTTCAGCCATAGCTGACGGCTGTTCCACATCTGACTGAGTCGTCAATAGGGTCATACATTGCCTAATTGGACTAACAGAGCATCATCATTATATCTGTGTATGTGTGTGTGTGTGTGTGTGTGTGTGTGTGTGTGTGTGTGTGTGTGTGTGTGTGTGTTGTGTGTGTGTGTTGTGTGTGTGTGAGTGTGTGTTGTGGTGTGTGTGTGTGCGTGCGTGTGTGTGTTGTGTGTGTTGTGTGTCTGCGTGCGTGCGTGTGTGTGTGTGTGTGTGAGAGAGAGAGAGAGAGAGATACAGTGTGCGTGTGTTTGTGTGTGTGTGTGTGGAGAGAGAGAGAGTGTGTGTGTGGGGTGTGTGTGTGTGTGTGTGTGTGTGTGTGTGTGTGTATGTGTATGTTTATGTGTGTACTTGTGTGTGTGATTGTGTGTATGTGCGTGCACATCTGTGTTTGTGTTCATGACTGAGTGCATGCGCTCATATGTGTGCATGCTTGAGAATGCAATGAATAAAAAATGATTGTTTCTTTTTGTGTTGCAGATTCTGTTTTCACTGGTGTGACTACCGTCTGCCATTGTCCTTTGCTTCACATCTAGTTTTGTTTTCATCTATTGCTTCTTCAAGGTCACAGTGGCCTGGATAAGTGAAACATCTGGATTTTTTGTAATCATGTTCTATGAAAAAGGGGATCGTTAGAATGAATTTGATTGATTATGTATGTATGTATGTATGTATGTATGTATGTATGTATGTATGTATGTATGTATGTATGTATGTATGAATGTATGTATGTATGTATGTATGTATGTATGTATGTATGTATGAATGTATGTATGTATGAGGTATGAATACAATATGTAGATATATATATATATATATATTACACATTATATATATATCATATATACATATTATATATCTGTTAATCTCTCTCTCTCTATATATATATATATATATATATATATATATATAGATATCGATCGATCAAATTATCTATCTATCTATCTATCTATCTATCTATCTATCTATCTATCTATCTATCCATCCATCCATCTATCTATCTATCTATCTATCTATCTATCTGTCTGTCTGTCTATTTATCTATCTATCTATCTATATCTATCTATATATCTACCTATCTGCCTGTCTATCTATCTATCTATCTATCTATCTGCCTGTCTATCCATTTATCTATCTATCTATCTATCTATCTATTTATCTATCTATCTGTTCAAGACTATTTTGGAGGAAAAAGAAAATTGTATACGTCGGGCTGGGATTCGCACACAGGATCTTTCTCACCCAGGCCGCCATTTTAACAACTTAAACCACTGAGCCACTTTGCTTCGTACTCAATGCCCTTCTTTTTCTTCTTCTGAATATTAAAGACGATTTTTTATATGATTTATGCAGATCTACAAAGAGCAAACCACAACTTGTCTCCGCTATCTAATCTGCATAAATTACCATAATCTGCACGAGTCAACAAAAAGTGTTTGTTAGATGATTAATGACAAACGCTGAAAGCGCGGAACAATGTCGCTAATTTAATTAATTGCTGACGCTGAGTAATCAAGTTTAGTTGCCGCTCTCTCTCTCTCTCTCTCTCTCTCTCTCTCTCTCT
>CM060308.1:54430955-54433455 GCA_030674185.1 Monoplex corrugatus
AATCACCAAGGAAGAGGACGATAGGGGGTGGGGGAGTGGTGGTGGGGAAGGGGATCAAAAAACAATCAAATAAATCTCCATGCGATAAGATCTCCTCCGTACTACGCCGTGCACAATGTCAAACGAAGACAGTATCTGGTAGCTAAATCTTTTACGCACACATATCAACACTCCTGACAACTGTCTGGTTATGCATTCATTGTCATCATAGTCACCATTATCACCATCACCATCACCATCACCATCATCATCATCATCACCGTTACGTTCTTCACCATCACTACCATCACCATCATCACTGTCATCATAACCATCTCATCACCATCATCATCACGCACATTACCATCACATCATCACTGTCACCATCACAATCGTCACCATCACCATCATCACCGCCGTCGTCGTCGTCATCATAATCCTATCATCATAGCATCACCATCACAGTCATCACCATCACCATCATCACCATCACAGTCATCACCATCATCACCATCATCACCATCACAGTCATCACCATCACCATCATCACCATCACAGTCATCACCATCATCATCATCACCATCACCATTACAATTGCCATCACCATTACAATCACCATCACCATCACCGTCATCACCATCACCATCACAGTCATCACCATCACCACCATCACCATCGCCATCACAATCACCACCATCACCATCATCACCATCACCATCACAATCACCACCATCACTATCATCACCATCACCATCACAGTCATTACCATCACAATCATCACCATCACCATCACAGTCACCACCATCATCATCATCACCATCACCATCACAATCACCACCATCACTATCATCACCATCACCATCACAGTCATCACCATCACCACCATCACCATCGCCATCACAATCACCACCATCACCATCATCACCATCACCATCACAATCACCACCATCACTATCATCACCATCACCATCACAATCACCACCATCACCACCATCACCATCACCATCACAATCACCACCATCACTATCATCACCATCACCATCACAATCACCACCATCACTATCATCACCATCACCATCACAATCACCACCATCACTATCATCACCATCACCATCACAGTCATCACCATCACAATCATCACCATCACCACCATCACCTCGCCATCACAATCACCACCATCACTATCATCACCATCACCATCACAGTCATCACCATCACCATCACCATTACATCATCACCATCACCATCACCACCATCAGCATCATCACCTTCATTATCACAATCACCACCATCACCATCACAATCACCACCATCACCATCACACATCACCACCATCACCATCATTTCTCCGCTGGATTCTGTGACGTTGCCAATGAGAGAAGCTGGTGGTCTGCCTCTTTTTCTGTTTTGCTTCAGTCTTGCCTTGAAAGACAGCTGGTTACTTTAGTATACATTAGTCAATCAGACAGTCTTGTCTTGAAAGACAGCTGGTTACTTTAGTATACATTAGTCAATCAGACAGTCTTGTCTTGAAAGACAGTTGGTTACTTTAGTATACATTAGTCAATCAGACAGTCTTGTCTTGAAAGACAGTTGGTTACTTTAGTATACATTAGTCATTCAGACAGTCTTGCCTTGAAAGACAGCTGGTTACTTTAGTATACATTAGTCAATCAGACAGTCTTGTCTTGAAAGACAGTTGGTTACTTTAGTATACATTAGTCAATCAGACAGTCTTGCCTTGAAAGACAGCTGGTTACTTTAGTATACATTAGTCAATCAGTCTTGCCTTGAAAGACAGTTGGTTACTTTAGTATACATTAGTCAATCAGACAGTCTTGCCTTGAAAGACAGTTGGTTACTTTAGTATACATTAGTCAATCAGACAGTCTTGTCTTGAAAGACAGTTGGTTACTTTAGTATACATTAGTCATTCAGACAGTCTTGCCTTGAAAGACAGCTGGTTACTTTAGTATACATTAGTCAATCAGTCTTGCCTTGAAAGACAGTTGGTTACTTTAGTATACATTAGTCAATCAGACAGTCTTGTCTTGAAAGACAGTTGGTTACTTTAGTATACATTAGTCAATCAGACAGTCTTGCCTTGAAAGACAGTTGGTTACTTTAGTATACATTAGTCAATCAGACAGTCTTGCCTTGAAAGACAGCTGGTTACTTTAGTATACATTAGTCAATCAGACAGTCTTGTCTTGAAAGACAGCTGGTTACTTTAGTATACATTAGTCAATCAGACAGTCTTGCCTTGAAAGACAGCTGGTTACTTTAGTATACATTAGTCAATCAGTCTTGCCTTGAAAGACAGTTGGTTACTTTAGTATACATTAGTCAATCAGACAGTCTTGCCTTGAAAGACAGCTGGTTACTTTAGTATACATTAGTCAATCAGACAGTCTTGCCTTGAAAGACAGCTGGTTACTTTAGTATACATTAGTCAATCAGACAGTCTTGCCTTGAAAGACAGCTGGTTACTTTAGTATACATTAGTCAATCAGACAGTCTT
>CM060308.1:54440955-54443455 GCA_030674185.1 Monoplex corrugatus
AAGACAGAAAGAAAAACAAAAAGGAAGAAGTAAAAGACAACAGATTTCCATACACCCGACGATGAGTCACTGAACCAAAATTAGACTCAGACACGGTGAGGGTGAAGGACAGGGAGGAGAGTTGTCGTAAGGGAATGGGGGTGGGAGTCGATCTGTCTTTCTGTCGAGTCAGCTACAACCTGCTGAGGGACAGACAGAAAGCACTGGTCAGAGAGAGGGATTTGGTGGTTGAGAAGGGTGAGGGGTGGTGGTGGTGGAATGGGGTGGATATGAACAGGGGCAGAGCACTAGGAATCAGATGGGTTGTGGGAGGATGTGTTCGAAGTTGGTTCCGGGCAGTCTTCAAGTCTGAGCAGCGTGATCGTCTTTGATGATCGATAACGTTGCCGTTCTCACTGTGTCGTCGTCGTCATCATCATCATCATCATCATCATCACTATCATCATTATCAACATCATCATCACCATCATCATCATCGATGTTGCTGTGTGTATATAAATTCACAGATGTGCATAGGAGAGAGGAAGGAAGGGCACAAGAGGCAGAGAGAGGGGAGAGAGACAGACAGACAGACAGACACACAGCTCACAGAAAGACAGACAGACAGGTTGTCCTGACTAACATATAGACATTTCCTATAACCGTTTCGGGAAAAGGCCGAACACTTTCCATTCCACGTTGTAGGAGTCTACGCATGGTTATTTCTGAGGTATACCAATGTTTGTCTGATTGATGATAGCTCTTTATTTTCATTTTATAGCAGATCTTCGGCCACTTCCTCTATCTGTTCCTTTTTGAGTAAGACGATCAGTGATATGATGATTCACATTTTGTTCGCGAAGGTACCATTTTAAGCGTCTAAGGACTTCCGACTTTCCGAGACCGAGATTTTTTGTTGTAGTCACATTACACGTTCATCTGTGTCCAGGGCAGATCCGTGTGAGAGTCTGTAGCTCGATACTGCTCATTGCTTTATGCCAGTCTGAGGTTCCTACGTATTTTGTACTTTTTGAACTAGGTTCGTCGAGTCAGTCAGGATGAGGCTTTTTTGTTTGTTTGTTTGTTTTGTTTTTCTTTTTAGAGGGGGGGGGGTCATTACCGTCATCCAGTAAAATAACCATTGAAGAACATGCCCGACTGCTTCAATTTCCATTGTTAGACTGGAGGTTGATGTCATATGTCGCGTTTTCTTCATGTATGGTGTTTCCATTCTGTTGGACGGTGTGAAGCACCATCTAGCTAGAGTTGTAGGTGACTGAGCCATCCGTATATGAATACATCTTTGGGATTGCAGCTTTATTGTTCCATGAGTAATTGAATTTCTGCGCTAGCTTTCCCTTCTGGTCTCCCTACATTTTTGATATGATTGTTTTGTTTAGGTTTTTGAAACGGTTTGGATTCCACCCCACCCCCCACCCCCACCCCCCACCCCCACCCCCACCCCCTTTTTCTTTGTCTCTTTGAGTTCTGTCAGCTTACGTACGTGCTGAATGGGTTCTTCTGCCTGTCCCATCCATGATTTTTCACGTTGGAGTCTGTTGCCTTTTGCTGTTCCGACCATCTCGTAGAACGGGTTTTCTCCACTTGTTCTATTTTATGTCTGAATTGTATTGAAGGAAGATCAAGCAGGTATCGCATGGTCTCTATGCGTGTGTCTTTTGTGATTCCGAGGTTCATTCTTATTGCTTCGTTTTGTATTCTGTCTAGTTTCAAAAGATGTGTCCGTGACAATGTAGTGAAGCCAAGTCCATGGTCGATTACACTCGGTATTGCAGCTTGGTATAGCTGAAAGAGATGACGTTGTTGAATGCCTCTAGCTACTACTGTTTTCAGGATTGAAAGGCCCATTTTAGTGTAGTGTATCTGCATGTTTTTCTGAACATTAGCATTCTGTCAAAACTAATGACAAAGTATCTCGATATTGTTTCCTCTGAACGTAACTGGAGGAATGTTTTTACTCGTGGCTGTGTTATCAAATTTGGAATAAGTTCAAGAGGGATTCACCGCGCTCGGACAACTTCATATGCGCTCCACCCAAAATCTGCCAGCAGTTATCTGACAAATTTTTTAGCCTGCCAAAAACCCATTATTTGAGCCGGCAAGGTCTTGAAACTGGGAAAGGGGGAGAAGGGACCTATGAAACACTAAGCTGACAACACCACCAGAATGATGGAAACATTAAGATGGGTAGCCAACAGGTCAGCTTTTAATGTTGCGGGCTGAGACTGAACTCGAAATATCAGATCTTGAGTTCATGGCTCTGGCAACTGAGTAAGCTGAACAGTATCTGTACTTTGGTAGGGATGACTGTCGATCATGTTTCTTGACATGACTGGTCTACCTTGTTTAACCCTTTGACTCCCGCACACTGTCTTACAGCATCCTACATTGCCAGCCATGCTAGCAAAGCAAAATCTTAACCATTTGACTCCATCACCCTATCCATCAGCTTCCTGCAGGAAGCTGGCGGATAGGGTGAGGGAGTCAAACGATTAAGTTT
>CM060308.1:54473455-54475955 GCA_030674185.1 Monoplex corrugatus
CTTTCAAAAGTGGAAAAGGGAGAAATGTCTTTCAGAGAAACAGACCGGTAACAGGAAGAGAGAAAGACAGTGAAAGTGAAAGGGAAAAGAAAGACAGTCAAACAGACAGACTGACAGACAGTCAGACATTGAGACAGACAGACAAACAGACAGTCTCGTAGCTCGTCTACTTCCATCATAGCGGGAGCTGGAGGGGTGGACATGGTTGTGATTGATTGGTTGGTTGGTTGGTTGGTTGGTTGGTTGGTTGGTTGGTTGGTTGGTTGGTTGGTTGGTTGGTTGGTTGGTTGGTTGGATTGGTTGGTTGTTTGGTTGGTTGCTTGCTTGCTCTTGCTTGCTTGCTTGCTTGTCTGGTTGGTTTGGTTGGTTGGTTGGTTGGTTGGTTGCTTGGTTGGTTTGGTTGGTTGGCTGGTTGGTTGGTTGGTCAGTTGATTGATCGGTTGATTAATCAGTTGATTGATCGGTTGATTGATCGGCTGATTGATGTGTTTTCCAACGGTAAAGAGCGACACAATAGAACAGCGTGTTGTTAGTTTCCATGCCTGGCATTGCTGAACTCATCCTGACAGACAAAAGTGATAGACAAACAGACATCCAGAGAGACAGGCAAAAGAAAAGGCATTCCGAAATACTCACCTTTCCGGTTTCCACACACTAGAATGTACGAAAAGGACAGATTGAGGTAGGCAATGGGAAAGAAAGAAAACAGAAAAGAGTGGAAGGATAGATATGATCCTGCACCAGGCCGTGGCAGGGTATCATATGAAATACAACTGTCAGCACTAATACCCGTCCCTATGGCTAACAAGATATCCTTCGCTAGGAAACCAGATTCCAAGATGTCATCGCTGCTAGTCACCACTGAGCCCAGTTTTGAGACCGAGGACCCCCAAGAAGTAAGTGTTGCCGTTGGTGTAGCATTATAAATGCTACTATAAGATACAAAGTCCATGCGCTAGGTAGGCCCTCAGGACCCTGGTCAGCTCATTGGTTTATGTGCCGGTTTAAAGATTGTGCCACGATCATTTTGGCTCGTCTTCATCACGTGGTACCTGTGACGTCAGTGCACGTGGAATTCGTTCCGAGCGCGGAGACGCCATCTTGAGGAACTGAGACTGAAACTGGCGTGATTATTAGTATTGCTAGTAGTATCATTATTGCAAGTATTGATTATACAACCTTTTGTCTTTGCCCGTTACGCAGTAATACTAATTATTTCATATATTTCATATTTATTTCTTTTGTCACAGTGATTTACCACGTGAAACTCTGCCTGCTCTTGCTGATACAAATTTCTTTCTCGACAAAACAATAGTTTTTCATGATCATAACTTGTTTTTTTAATTTCTTTATAACGTGTTATAGATAACCTGGCGATTCAGCAAGTCACACGGCATGGATAATGTCACCGTTAAAATGCTGTCAAGGCTGGAGCAGAATGTATTGGTAAGAAGATGTGCCAGCTCTGTAACCAAGTCTGGTATTCAGGGGAAAGTACCAGATGACAAAAGAAATGGAGCAGTCGTCTGTCCCCAAGAAAAGGAACCTCATGAAATATGACAATTGGAGAAGGGTAACACATCTATATATACCAGGACTGTGTATTGCCAGGTAATTCTGGACCGCATGCATGATGTATCCGACATAGAATAGCTGGACAGGCAAGTAGGATTTCGGCCTAAACGCTCCTGTGCTGAGCTGATATTCACTCTGCGATGCATCATAAAGAAGTGCAATGAGTTCCCGAGTCCACTGGCCATCAGCTTTATTGACTTTAACATGGCCTTCGACAGCACCACAGACCCTTCCTGTGGAACACCATATAGACGTACGGTATATCTCCCAACATCATCCCTGCCACTGAACAAATCTACGCTAACTTTAACCCTCTGACCCCCGCATCATATCCACCAACTGCAAAAAATTAATCCTTTGACTAATTTACCCTATCCACTAGCTTCCTGCAGGAAGCTGGTGGCTAAGGTAAGGGATCAAAGGGTTAAGTTTTTGCTTTGCTAGCATTGTCGACAATGCAGGATGGTGTAAACAAGGCGAGGGAGTCAAAGGGTTAAGTTTTTGCTTTGCTAGCATTCAATGCAGGATGGTGGTAAACAAGGCGAGGGAGTCAAAGGGTTAAGTTCTGCATAAGGACTGAACACAGTGGCTGGTTTGAAGTTGTAAATGGGGTCTGCCAGGGGTGCTTGCTATCGCCGCGCCGATACTATCTGCGTTGGCCATTGACTGGGTGGGTACTAAGGAAAAGCAACTGGAGGGACAAATATTGTCTGATCAGGACTGCACAGACAATGATGCTGCACTTACAGAAACCACACTCGTCCTACAGTCCCTTGTGAATGAGACTGGCACGTCTAGCTTACCACTGGCCTCAGCATCAGCGCCCAAAAAGACTAAGAACATTCTGGCCAGGACACACCCACCACCAACTAGTGTGTACGTTGACCGGAATGACGTGAAAGTGGTGAACTTAACAATTTTACAT
>CM060308.1:54480955-54483455 GCA_030674185.1 Monoplex corrugatus
GTACTTCTCATCGCACGTGCGTGGATGTGTTTTTATATTCTGACACTTTCTCCTGCAAACAGGCATTTGTTTTACTTTTGTAGTACAGTTCAGGATTTCTCCTTTCTAAATATATGTATATTTTTCTAGGAAATGTTTACACGAGAGCAGCAAAAATCAAAAATAATTAGTACTCGTAGGCACTATAATACACTTTTGATTATGTATCGTGCCAAGGGGGTTAAAAGGAATGTTTAAATATGTTTGATGACAAACTGTGCTACAGAGTTGCAAAGACTACTAAACACAAGATTCTATACTGAGCGGTATAATGTTAACCCCTTGACTCCTGCACCATGTCCACCTGCATCCTACACTGTCAACCATATTAGCAAAGTAAAAACCTAACCCTTTCATTTACTTACCCTATCCACCAGCTTCCTGCAGGAAGTCAATGGGTTAATGTTTTTTGTTCTTTTTACAGTCGGTGGAGAGGGTGCAGGAGTCAAAGGGTTCAGATAGATTTTCACTGCTGTATATGTAATGCTCAGTGGAACGACTATGTATTATGCCAATGTTTTCTCAACACAGAACAATTTGGTCTTCATAACATGTACTTTTTCTTCACGTTCACAATGAATCTTACATTGTTTACAAAATTGTTATACATATGTTAATGATTTTTTTTCTTTTCTTTTTTGTTTTTTGTTTTTTCGTTTTTTTGTATTTTGTTTTGTTTTGTTTTTTTGTTTTTTTCAATGGTATATTGTATGTTTGGTGTCCGTTTGATGTGGAGCAAAAAGTGAATTAAAAAAGTCTATTAAAATATTTTTAAAAAAGGTTTGTTATACATGTGCCTGTATGTTGTGTGTTGTTTACACATCAACATTACATTTTTTTTCCATGTATGAATTTATGTCACTGTCTGTCATCGCATTGTTTGTTGATGTTTGTTTGCTGAAAGCAAAAACAAAATGATTCTAAACAAGTTTTTTTTAAATGAGCTACAAAAGGTATCAGTCGGAGAAAGAAAGGGGGAGGGAGGGGGGAGAAACACATAGAAAAAAAACAGAGAGAGAGACACACACAGAGAGAGACAGAGAGAGGATGAAAGACAGAGACAGAGAAAGAGACAGAGACAGAGAGAAAAACTGAGAGGGAAAGAGAGATTGTGTTACTCTATCATCCATATCACACAATAAACATGTTCGTGGAAGATGGTTTCGGTAACAATAGGACATGATGAGGAAAGATCCAGACAGACAGACAGACAGACAGACAGAGACAGAGAGACAAAAAGAGAGAAACAGACAGAGATGGAGACATACAGAAACAGAGAGAGAGAGCAAGAGACAGACAGACAGGCAGACAGACAGAGACAGAGAGAAACAGACAGAGATGGAGACATACAGAAACAGAGAGAGAGAGAGAGAGAGCAAGAGACAGACAGAAAGGCAGACAGACAGAGACAGAGAGAAACAGACAAAGATGGAGACATACGGAAAATAGAGAGACAGAGACAGACCAAGAAACAGAGAGACAGCGAGAGACATAGGGACAGAGAGAGACAGACACTAAGAGAGTGAAAGAGAGACAGACAGACAGACAGATAGAGATAGAGAGAGAGATTGTGTTTCCCTGTCATCCCCACACACAATAAACATGTTCGTGGAAGATGGTTTTGGTAACATGAGAACTTGATGCTGACAAGAAGATGTACACAAAAGAATATGATACGATAAAATGGACAGAGAGAGGTGGTGGGGTGTGTGTGTGCAGGATTGGAAGGGAAGGGAGAAAAGGGTCGAGTGACCTGTGGTTGTGGACCATACTACGCCGTATCAGAAAACTCCATGATTAAATCAGTGCTATAAACTATTGCATGTTGCAACTCAGTTGTATATTCATCATCATCATCATCAAAAAATGCCCTGCCACATGGCGTTGGCGATCATGGCCGTCTATATGCATCTATCCTTTGTTGCCGAAAGCACATCTTCCACCCTCTCTGTCCTCAGCCACTCTGCAAGTCCGTCCAATATTTTTTCCTTGGGTCTACCTAGTGTTCTCTTTCCCTCCAGCTTTCCCGCTGTGACCAGGCGCTCTAATTCCCCTTTCCTCAAAAAATGGCCTATAAATGTTGCCTGTCTTTTCCTAATCTTCCTTATGAATGATCTTTTTGTGTCTGCCTCCATCAACACTGTCTCGTTGGTTTTCTTTGCTGTCCATGGAACTCTCAACATTCTTCTTAAAAACCACATCTCGGCTGCCTCAATCTTGTTCTGGCTTTGCTTGTTGACTGTCCACGCCTCACAACCGAATAAAATTGGTTCTATGTAACATTCAAGAATTCTCTTCCTGATGTTAACTAATAGGCATTTGTTGGTTAGAATGCTTTTCATCTTCTTGAATGCTGTTTTGGCTTAGCCGATTCTGCTGGCTATTTCTGATGTGCATCTGCCGTCTGGTGAGATGATCGTTCCCAGATGTTTAAACTTATCAACATGAATTATGTATTATG
>CM060308.1:54493455-54535955 GCA_030674185.1 Monoplex corrugatus
ACTGTACTGCGTTTTATTTTTATAAGAAAGACATAGAAACAGACAGACACAATGAAACTCATTCGCCCACATGATCAGAGTTCACAAACTTAAAAAGTGAGTCTGTGACCGTAGAACAGTTCGCGCGAGCAAACAATTCCCATGGTTCCGTTGTGAGTTCAGGTTGTTCAGTCGTGGTTAATGGTTTAATTAACGTGTAGAGTGAGACTTGTCCACTTTGACTATCTGAGTTTTTGGACTAGAACGTTACATTTTTATTGACAGGTCTGAGCTTGAACAGAATGGGTGGCAGTAACAGAACGGAACCGGTGGTGTTATCTATGTCTGTATTTGTTTATTGAGTGGTTCTGTTATTGTATCACCCGTGTAAAACGTTGCAAGTTCCCAAAGCCTAGTCTGCAAATCTCTCATGGATTATGATGTTCGGACGTGGATGTGAACTCCGGACAATTTGAAGGTAAGTAGGTAGTTCCGAAATAAGATTCGGATATGTTTAGGTAATTGTCATTCCTTATGCACGCACAGGCATGCGAACACGCACGCGCGCGCACACGCACACACACACACACGCACACACACACACACACACACACACGCGCGCGCACAACACACATACACATATACATACACACACACGCACGCACGCACGTACGCACGCACGTACGTACGCAACACACATTCACCGATCATTCATGCTCGATCACCAAACATACAAGCGCATTGCGCGTGCGAACTGGAGCGAGCAGGCGGGAAAGAGAATGTGAATGACTGAATAATTATGTAATGCATGATACATAATCTAACTGTAATTTTAAGACAAAAGATGGACTTCGAATCATCATCATCATCATCAGGTGCCCTGCCGCATGGCGTTGGCGATCATGGACTTCCTGTCTCTATCTCTTGTTCCCCAAGCAACTCCTCCACCCTCCTCGTCTTCAGCCACTCCCGTCTAGTATTTTCTCCCTGGGTCTACCTGGTGCTCTCTTTCCCTCCAGCTTTCCCGTTACTTCGAATCATCATTACATAAATTGGTGTAACAAGAATCTCTGTGGACAGCTGGACAGCAGAAAGTCCTTAAAGGAGAGGGGCCCTAAATTCCCTACACTCTACGGTCATGACTCCTGAATATCCGTCTAATCCAAGATGGTCCGGCACTTCAAGGCCAAGTCAACATTGTGTTGGATGTCTTAACTACATGTACTTGGCCACTGGACACCTGTTTTACCTGGGGAAATCATAAGCCTTATGAAGTTCGCCTTTGTTCCTTCGTGACCAGATCTGTGTGAAATTCTTTCCAGCGCTTCTGCCATTGCCTTTAGGGCTTTGGTCTTCTTCTCGGAAGTGGAAAGATCATGTGCCTACCAACCGCCTTTACAACGAGAACTTTTGCTTGGAAGCTGGATTTCTTCAAGTTGCTGGCTAGACCGGGATATATTTCAGTCTTTTTGAAATGGGCTGCCTCCATTTTATTTTCATACGGCATAGTGAGTTCGATTACAATGATTTGTTTTGATGAATATGAGTGGGTACTGCATGTCTTGTCTCATGCCACTCTTGTTGATGATCACTGAGTGGGATTTTTCTTTTCTTTTTCGTCCTTAAAGATTCTTAGCCATCTGTTCCATGCATAGACCCCGCTTTCATTCTTCGGACCTCACAGGTTTGTTTTTCAGGCCAATGTTTACTGCTTCATGCCATGTAGGAGACTGACGGAGCTTCTGGCTGGTGGCTTTTCCCTGGTAGTATTAATTGCTTGTCTGATCTTGATCTCTTTAAGCACTTGATTCCGCCTCCCAATGTGGTCTTCTTGGATTAGCGCTAGTTTGCACACTTTGTTTGCCCTAGCAGAGTGAGCACTGTCATCTGATTTTCCCCATTTTGCCAGATTTTCATTCGTGGGCAGGTCATGTACAGATCTTAGAATAAAACTCCTCTTGATGGCGCCTGATATCACTAAGACATGTTTGGAATGCGCTTTCCCACGTTGTCCATTGTCCATGTTGGCCTTGCTGGGCCGACGTTTGGATTCTGTTAGCATGTATTTTCTTGACTGTATTATCATGTCTCCCTTAGTTTTTTCCCGTAGCTTTTGACCACCATTCCATTTTTTGTTGATCCTAGTCCTGTCTATTGGTTTGTGTGTGTGTCTTTTTTATTTCTTGGTCTTTTAGGCTTTGCGTTGCCAAGTCCATTGCCTCCTGAATCTTCTATTTCTGCCAGTCTTTAGCTTGGGCTGGATTGATCTCACAATCTTTTCTTCTGATTCTTTACACCTGTTTAAGAGCATGACCTTTCCCTGCTTGTACTCCTCGAAGAACGATTTTAGGGATTACTTCGGTTTTGCCTGGCGACACTAGAGTGCAGCGTCAGTGAGACCAGGTGGGACTCCAAGCCATTTCTTTGTGTATTTGTTGATTTTGTCCTCCATCGATTCCACTGTGCCAGAGCTGATATCGTATACCAGTACAGGCCAGAGGAGTCTTGGAATCAGCATGAACTGCAGGTGCTAGCGACAAAGATCTTTTTTGGCAGGATATTTTTTTCCATTTGCTTGCTTGTTTTGCTTGGTTTTGTTTCCCGTTTTGTAATTTTCAGAGAGTCATATGCATACTGAATTATTTTCCGAGAGCGGAGACATCATTTTGAGACAATTAAAACGAGACTGAAAATAAAATCACTGGACAAACTTTCATGTTACTTTTCACTGTACAAACGATGAATATTCCGAATAACACTTTGCAGATTCTAATAACTGTTTGTTGTGTCACCAGGATTATGACGACTCTGGCCTCACCACCTGTACTGTCACCTCAATGGACAACAACACATCTCGTCTGTCCAGGATCATGTCAGCATCCCAAGACACCGTGTTGATGACGTTTACCTAACTGCCCAACCTGGACCATGTCACGTTGATGGTCACACTAACAGCGTACTGGTAAGTAGCAGGACCAGAAAATAATACCCGAAATCTTTCTCTTTTTTATAGGATCATTGCACTCAGGGAGGTTACATTTCTGCTCACCTTTTTTTTTTTCGTCCCATTTTCTACCCCACATCAATGGCCACAGAAGCTGGGACAGTTTTTACAATGCAATGATGACGATATCGATGAGGATAATAATCATGATGCTATGGAGTTCCTCTGGGATTGAGACTGCGTGACAGGGCTGTACTCTATACGCTTACTGTCATAATATATCCTGGCGTTAACCAGGCCCGAGAGATACAGACACCTGTGGTGCTGGTCAGAATATTTTAACAACACCCTCAATGACGTATCCGTGAAGTGGATGAGACTCGACTGTGTGGTCTCAGTCTTCCCAATGAGCCCATAGCACGCCCAACTCTGGGTAGGAGCCGGTTAGAGCCGAAAAGTCCCACACTGATTTTTGAAGGGACTGATGGGGATTCGAACCCACAACCTTCCAGTCGGTACCCGAAATCTAAATGCATATGAACTGCATGCTTTATGCGTGATTGACGTAGTGATACAACTCACATCCTCCAGTCTGACTGTATGGGTGCATAATTATGGTCTACGGTCCATCCAGCTTTTAATGGGTTACCTGATGCTGTTCAGGATTGCAAAAGTTAAAACGGTGAAGAAGACAAGACGAGTAGAGCCCTTCACAAAGCTAGATTTGAGAAAAGGTGAGGTCTCTACCACCTCACTCCCTTACGACCATGCTGTTTTCTGTCGATCCAGCTTTGACTGGGTGCCTGACGATTTCCAGGGTTGAAGAAGGTAAAGTAGCGATGGAGAGAAGATAAGCACAGTTCTTCATAATGCAAACACTGAGAAAAGTTGAGGTCTTTATCATGTTATTCCCCTGTGACCATGCTATTTTCTGTCGATTCAGCTTTGTTGTGTTGTGTGTGTGTGTGTGTGTGTGTGTGTGTGTGTGTGTGTGTGTGTGTGTTTTGTGTGTGTGTGTATGTGTGTGTGTGTGTGTGTGTGTGTTGATTGTGTTGTTTGTTGTTTGTGTGTGTGTTGTGTGTGTGTGTGTGTGTGTAATTGTATGAGTGCGTTTGTGAGTGCGTTTGTGTGTTTGTTTGTGTGTCTGTGTGTATGTGTGTGTTAGCGTGCGTGCGTGCGAGCGAGCGTGTGTGTGTGTGTGTGTGTGTGTGTGTGTGCGCGCGCATGCGCGTGCGCGTGTGCATGTGTTGTGTCTGTATGTGTGCGTGCACGCGCGCGCGTGTGTGTGTATGCGTGTGCTTGAATACAATGCTTAATTTTTTTGTTATTTGATTATTTACTTTCTGATTTTATTATTCATTAATGTATTGACTTTGCATACAAAGTTTCCTTATTTCTTTGTTTCAGTGTGCTCAAAAAAGTGTTACACGGGTAATGATGGCGTACATGTAACACCACGTAACAACAATAGCAGCAAAAAGAACAAGAAGAGCGAAAGAATAAAGAACAGCGAGAACAATACGAACAACAAAAACAAGAACAAGAAGTAAATTGGAACATGAACAAAAGCAAGAAAAACACAGAAGAAACTTTAGAGACGACTATAATAATAAACACGCAAGAACAACACAACAAAAACAACTAGAACAAGCAAAAAAGAAAATAACAAGAAGAAAAGAATAATAAATAGTACCAAGAGCAGCATGAACAACTACAAGTATGAAAAAATAACCAAGAAGAATCAAGGTTGACGAGCCAAAATTAAAACCAAAATAAAAGCAAGAACAAAAAACAATTCTGACATGAGAAAAAACAAGATCAAGAGGAACCAGAACGAAAAAGAAAAAAATGGTTCATCAGTAAGGAGGTCAAGAACAAAAAGAATAACGACAAAAACAAGAAAAGCAGCAACAAACCAGAACAACAACAACAACAAAACTAGCGGAAAAGCAGAGCAAAAAGAAACAAACAAGAACATCAACAAAAACAACAACAACAAGAACAACAACAACAACAAAGGACTAGAACAACAAAAAGAACCATTGGAAAAGCACAGCAAAAAGAAACAAACAAGAACATCAACAACAACAACATCAACAACAACAACATCAACAACAACAACAACAAAGGACTAGAACAACAAGAAGAACCATTGGAAAAGCACAGCAAAAAGAAACAAACAAGAACATCAACAACAACAACATCAACAACAACAACAACAAAGGACTAGAACAACAAGAAGAACCATTGGAAAAGCACAGCAAAAAGAAACAAACAAGAACATCAACAACAACAACATCAACAACAACAACAACAAAGGACTAGAACAACAAGAAGAACCATTGGAAAAGCACAGCAAAAAGAAACAAACAAGAACATCAACAACAACAACATCAACAACAACAACAACAAAGGACTAAAACAACAAGAAGAACCAGCGGAAAAGCAGAGAAAAAGAAACAAACGAGAACATTAAGCAGACGAATACGAAATAAAAGAAAAAGCACAATACATATAACAAGAAGAAAAGAAAAGAAACAAAAGAACAATCATGAAAAAGACAAACCCCACGGAACGAATAAACCGAGAAGTGAGTCAATAAAAAGGGGAAAAAAACAACAAAGATGAGAAACAAAAACAAAATCAAACAGATCAAAAATGAACAAAAATACCAGGAAAGAAAATGATAAACAAAGGAGGAAAATAAACGAGGACAAAAACAAACCAAATGGGAACATCCAAAACAAGAAAAGAAGAGGAAGAGGAAGGAGAAGAAGAAGACGAAGAAAAGAAGTCGAAGAGTAGAAAAAGATCACCACACCCACAACTTAAATCAAAGAACAAGATCAACAACAAAAAAAGAAAGAAAAGAAAAAATAACAAGAACAACTGGAAAAAGAAACACAAGATGGAGAGCAAGAGCAATGAGAACATAGAAGAAATCGAACAACGGAACAAGACCAGCAAAATACAAGAAGACAAACTAAAACAGAAACAAAGACTAAACACTACAAATACTACAGAAAAACAAATTAAGCGCAAAAGAAACGTACACGACAAACGTAATTGTAAAAGCAAACAAAAAACAAGACAAAGAACACAAGAACAACGATATCAAAAATGATCAGAACAAAAAAATACAATCACAAGTTAAAAAAAAAACACAAGACAATGAGGGGAAGAAAGCCAAGCACAGAAGAAAAGCAACAAGACTAAGCACAGAAAGAACGAGAACAATGACAACACCAACAACAACTGCAACAACAACAACAACAAGTAAAAAAAAAAATGCATAGACAAGCAGAAGAAAAAAAAAACACGAAGAAGAGGAAGAAGAAGCCAACAATTTTTCAACAACAAGAATAAGCAGGCGAAGGAGGAACAATATTACGATAAAGACACAAGCTAGATAACAGCAATATCTAGAACAAGCATACATAACAACAAAAAGAAGATGATGAAGAACAGCAAGGAAAGAACAACAGTATTACATGCGAACAACAAGAAAAGTAGCGAGAAGAACGAGAATGAACCAAAACTCACTCCACATCAGCACGAACAACCCCACAAAAACACAGGGAAAAATTCAGGGAGAGGAAGATGAAAAAACAAAATAACAAGAAAAAAATAGAATGTGAACAAACGAAAAACAAAAACGAAAACAAAACCAAATGGAGAAAAAAATGTGGAAAAGTCACGATGAACGAAAAATCAAGAACAAATTGCAAAATAGTGGGGGAAATTTTAATGGAAGAATGTTCATGACATCAACACAAGAACATCAACAAAATAATGTGGGAAATGAACACTAAAAAGCAGAAAAGAAAGAACAATGAAAATTTAAAATAACAGCAACACCAGAAAGAGCAAGAAGAAGAGAAGAAAAACAAAAGAACCACAATCACACAAAGAATGACTCGTACTATGAAATGAAATATGAACGTGGCCATAAAAACTATCAAAGCAAAACGTTCAAGACGAAAAGGGGGAAAACGACAAGAACGCCATGAACATAATTAACCAAAACAATAACAAGCACAAAAACAGAAACGAGAAAAGCCAACAAAGAGAAAAAAATACAAACAAGAAATAGACACACCAGAACGACCAGAAATGAAACCTTAGCAAGAAAATGATAAAAAAGAAATCAAGGCCATAAAAATGAAAACTACAAAAACAAAGCAAGATCAACAACAAGAAGAGAATAACAATATTAAAAACATCATCAGCCTGCACGTGGTTACCTCCAAAAAATATATCATCTCTTCCTTTGAAAACTGCAATATTTTTATCTATGGTAACCAGAATATACCCAGTATCACCTAAAGCTTGACGGATGGTGAAATTCGGAATTTGATGTGTATGTTGAAAGATACGAATTATAACGAAACAAGACTGAAAAAAACAACAAGAACAGTTCGAAGAAAAAAAAAGCAACAACATGAAAAAATACAAGCACTATCAAGAAAAGGACTCCCTCCCGAAGAAATTATCTACACAGGGAAGATAAGACCAACGACAAGAAACACAAAAACAAAAATAAGAATGAACACAAAAACAAGGTTGCCTTCGTTGCCCTCTTGAAAACAACAATAAAAACAACAAGGGCATGACTACGAACAAGTACAAGCAAGAATACCCGGTAACGAGAAAAATGGGAAGAAAATAAAGGACACAAAACCCCCAAAAAAAAGCCGGGAAAGAAAGAAAAAAAATAGAGGAAGGAGAAGAACAAGAAAAGTACGAAAGGAAGTAGCGGAAGAAAAACAACAACATCATTCACAAAAAAAATATTCGTTATAAAAGACGATGAATGAGAACAAGAAGAAAAAACACGAAAAAGAAAAGAAGAAATGACAAGAATGACAAGGACGGCAATAAGAAAAAGACGAAGATGAAAGCGAGGACTAAAAGATAAATTATAAATGAAATATTTATATGAGCAAGATTAACAGCATGACTTCAGTGCAATATGCTCAAGGTAAATCTGCACGCATGCACACATGAACGAAAGGACAAGACAAAAAACAAAACTATACGATGAACAGGAAGAAAAATCGAAGGAAGAAAAAGCGGCAAGATAAAGAATAAACCAAAGAAAAAGCAGACCTACAAAATAAAAAAGACAGACAAAAAGAAAAGAAAACAAAAACCAATCAGACCATAAACAAAAGACTTGAAAACAAAAAAAATTAAATGGAAGCGACAAAAGCAATGGCACGAAAAAGAAAAGATTATAAATACAAAAATTCAGCAAAGTCAAAAAAAGATTTTAAAAAAAGCAACACCAAAGACAAAAACGTCAACAAAAACAGAATTTTTTCTTTCAAAAAGAAGATATAAAGAGAACACCAAGATCAACATGTAAAACAATTATAAAGATTAAAATGGAAGAAAAAGAATGACAACAACAAGAACATTAACTAAACCAGTGGCAAAAAAAAAATACAGTGAAAGAAAACATACCACGAAATGCAGTAAAACAAAAGAAAAGACGCCAACAGGAACAACAAAACACAGGCAGAATCACAAGAACAGCAAAAATAACAATCAAAAATAAACGTAAAACATAAAACAATATGATCATCAATAAGAAAAATGAAAGCAACAAGAACAAGGTGTGAAAAGGGACAACAGACACAAAAAATACAGTAAACCATGAACACGAAGAACCAAAAAAAATAACAACAATACGAGAACGAAGAAAACCAAGAAAGAGCCAGAGGAAAACAAAAGAACAAAAGCGAAAAACAAGAATGACATACATCAGAACAAGAAAACAAAAAAGAAGATAACAAGAAAAAATACAGACGAAACTACAAAACACAAAAACAAACAAACAATTAGAAGAGAAAGAACAATGCATTACAGGGGAAGTACTAGAAAACGAAAAGCCCCACCCCTAAACAATGATAGAGAAATAGTTTGGGAAAATAAAACCAACAACAAGAAAAACCAATGTAACAGAAATGATATTAAAAACAAAGGCAGAAACAAGAACGCCACCACCATTCCCACTCAAACTAACACCAAGGACAAGGAAAACACACACACATAAACAAAAGCAATAAGACCGAAAAAGAAGAACAAGCCAGAAGAACACGGAAAAAGACAAGAAAATCAAGACTGAAAAAAAGAAATGGCGAGAAGAAAAGAAATAGAAGAATAGAAAAAGGCGGAGAAAACGAGGGAAAAGGTAAAAGAACAAAAACAACAACAACAGTACTCGCAGGAACATTATTTAAGAATACAAAGAAAGAAAAACAAAATGGAGAAGAAGAAAAGGAGGAAAGTCAAAAAGAAAGAAAAGAAAAACCAACAATACACTCACAAAAGGATTTTTTTAGAAAATGATTTATAAGAACAAAATCTGACAGTCACAAAAATGAGAAAGACGAAAATAAGAATAAGAGCAAAATGGCAGCCAATAAAAAAAATGAAATTAAAGACAATCAATTTTAATAACAAGATTTGGTGCAATGAAATCAAGAAAACAAATATCCACGCACATGCACGCATGAACGGACAGGTCAAGAAAACTGAAATTTTAAAAGAACAGAAAGAAAAACCACGAAGAACAACACAAAAAAACAGCCACAGCAAAAAAAAAGATAGAAAGAAAAGAAAAGAAAACAAGAAGACCTACACAAACGGTAAGAAAAAAACAACCAACAAAAACAAGATCGTTCCAAAAGTATGTGCGTAAGGAAAAACAAGACTAACTGCATAACAAGGGAAAAAATAATACCCGCAAGAAGAGCACCAACAAAACCAATAGCAGTTAAAAAATACCAAAAAGAAAGAAAAAGAAATAAGACACAAGCAATAAAAACAAAACAAAGAAAGAAAAAAGGAAAAGAGGACATAATAACAACAAGAAGCCAAACAAACAACAACAAAACAGAAAAAAACGAAACAAAAAAACAAAAAACAAAACAAAGAATTACAGCAGCAGCAGCCAACATGAACCAGCATCACAACAAGAAAAACCAGAAGAAGAACAAAGATGAAAACAGCAACAACAACAAAAAAGAAAGAAAAAAACAATCGGAGCAACAGCAACAATAAAAACAAGAGAAACATAGCAAAAACAAAATATTTTTCAAAAAAATAGCTGAAAAAGAATATCGAGAATAAAACGTTCGGTGACGGGAAAGATTGAAGTGAACGAAAAATAATGCAACAATAACACCAGCTAAATCAATAGCAAAAACTATGAATCAAAAACACATACCAGACCAAAACAAAGACTAGAGACAAGAGGACGCTTGAAGAACGAAAGAGAAGAAAAAGAAAAAGAGACTCAAGAATACAAAAAACAGCGGTAAGGAAAGAAAAGGACAACAATAGAAAGAAGGAAAAGGATACCAAAGGAAGAAGAAGAAGAAATGTAACTATGAGAACAGTTCGGGCAAGGAGAAGAAAAGACAAGAATGACAAAGGCAATAGTAGGAACGAGAGCAAGATGAAAGACGAGATCAAAGGACAAAAATCAGAAACTAATGATAAACAAGCGAAATTCACAACAAAAACAGTACAATGCAGCAAAATGAAGAAAAACAAGAATGACCAAAATAATGTTCCACACAACGTGCATACACAGACAAAACGAACAATGTAAAAGCCAAAAGTATGACAAAACTTGAAGAGACGCTAAATGGAAGAACAAAGAGAATAACAGCAATAACGACAACACACCACGAATAACTAAAACAGGAATTTAGAGAAGAACGACCAAAAAAGCTGGAGAAAAAGAACAAAACGACAATTTCAGCAACCAACAAACAAAAACATTCAAATGAAATTAAATAGCGCAAAAACAAACGAAAATGAGAACAAAATGCAAAAGATCTATCAGAACATCTAGAAAAAAGACGAAAACAACGAAAACAACAAACTAAAGTCACTAACAGAATTACGACGAGAGAAATTATGTTACTAGAACAGAATATAAATTATTCAAAACAAGAAAGAAAGGGGAAAAAATAACAAGACATGAAAAATTACCAGACGAATGACATGAAAGACAACAAAAAGAACAGACGTACCAAGACAAGAGAGAAAACTACGCCACCAACTCCCTTACCCGTGCTAAGAACACGAGCGAAAACAAGCGCAATAAAAAATATCAACAATAACAAGAATAACAATCAAAATCAAGAACCGAACCACCAGCAAGAACATCAGGAACAATAATATAACCCACAAGATCGAGAATAAAAAAAGGAAATGAAATACAAGATCAAGAATCTGAAGAAAAGAAAACTGAACCAACAAAAAGAAAATACGAAACATGGCAATAAACAGGAACAAAACCAGCAAACAAAATAAAACAAAGAAAAAGAGTGAAAACAGAAAAAGGAACCTAACAACATCAACAGTTAAAAGACATTAAGAAAAAGAAAAACAAAACAAGAGGTAAGAGGAAGAGAAGAACAACAACAATAGCATGAAAGAAAAAAAGAAAACTACCATGAAAAAAAACGAAGGGAAAAAGAGGAGCAAGTACAAGATCTACAAAAAGAAGTAATGCACAGGAGTGGAAAGAAACAACAAGAAAAAACGAAGACCAAAAAAAATAAAAAAAATTTAAAAAACAACCAACCAACCAACCAAACAAAAATGAAAACAAGAAACAAAGAAAAAAGTAGAAACTATCACGATTAAAAAGTAGAAAAACTATCACGATTAAAAAGTAGAAACTATCACGATTAAAAAGTAGAAACTATCACGATTAAAAGTAGAAACATCACGATTAAAAGAAGAATCCAGCAGGAGGAACATTTAAAAAAAAATATCGAAGGAAAAAAACAGCAGACAGTGAATGCAAAACAGACAAAAACAAAGCAAAACAAAAACGCAAGAAGAAAAGCAGCAAAAATAAGAATGGAAACAATCGCAACAATATCGGACTAAAACAATATTCTAAATCCTTGACTTATTTGTGCAGTGCTGAATATGTATTTCAAAAAGTTAACAGATAATAAAATAAAAACTGTGTAAATCAAATTCAAAAAGAACAAAGCACCATTAAGAAGAACGAGAACAAAAAGAAGAATGAAAATAAAATTCAAAGAAAGATAAGAAAAGTATAAAACAACAAAGGTATAGTACAGCATACTGAGAAGAAGACGACAAAGAAAGGAAACAAAACGAGAAGCAAAAACTGAAATAAATCAACAACAGCAGCAGCAAGAATAAGAAAATAGCAGCAACAAGAGCAAGGGTAAAAATAAAAATAGCAAAAATAAGAAAAGAAAAGAAAAGAAAGAAAGAAAGAAAGAAAGAAAGAAAGAAAAAAAGAAAAGAAAGAAAAGAAAATGAAAGAAAAGAAAAGAAAATGAAAGAAAAGAAAAGAAAAAGAAAAGAAAAGAAAAAGAAAAGAAAAGAAAACGAAAGAAAAGGAAAGAAAAAGAAAAGAAAGGGAAAAGAAGAAAGCACAAGCAATAACACCAAAAGAGAACGGTGGGAAAAAGCAATACAGCAGCAAGAACGAGAAGAGCAACAACGGAAAGAAAACAAGATGAAGAAGAAAAACCAAGAGGAAAAGTAAAACAAAAACAAAAAGAATTTAAAGAAACAACTGAAAGCAGAAGACGGAGAAGACCAAAAGAAAAACATCAGAAGAAAACAACTTACTGTAGTGTTCCTGTCTGTTCCACGTGGGTCGCGTGGAGATGAAGCTGATGGTCTGCAGTCAAACGGGAAGCCTGGCATAGAGTCATGTTACTGATGTAGAGTGTTCTGTCACTCTATGAGTCTATTTATCCAGCGCCACCGGAGTCTTTCTGTGGCTCTGAAGTCCAAGCATCTGGCGTTGAAAGTTTGATGGATTCGCTGGATGACTTGCATCCTGGTCAGGTGGTCATGTCACTTGATCTACTGTTGTGTGATGTAGTGGTTGATATTTGTTTGTTCCAACCATCTCTCGGACTAGTTCGTTTTTTCTGATCATGTTTCTTTTGGCCTGGCCTGCTGATTTTCTGGGACATTTAATCTCGGAGGCTGCCTTTTTCTGTGTCTGTCAACTGTTGTGTTTAGTGTCCAAATTTGGCACTGGTAAGATAGTGTGGGTATACAGTGTATTGCTAAGCCTTGAAATGGTTTCCATAGGAATGTGTGAGTGTATCAGAAGAGGTGAAAGTTGGTAGTTTGCAGCATTTACCTCTTGGACTCAGTTTATCAATGTCCTTGTCCATCTTTTCATCTTCCTAAGAACTTAAATTCATTACATTAATGAAGTTTTGGCCTTTTGATACTGATAACCAATACGTCAGGTGTTCGTCCAACTGACATGGCTTCTTTCTTGCCGATGCTGGTGTTCATGCCATAGTTTTAACAGTTGTTGTTTCCTTGTTCGTATCTTTTTGCAGTTGTGTTTTGTCTAAGTTCATGATTGCCGGGTCATCAGCGAATAATAGTTCACACAGATAGGTTCTCTGTCAACTTTTACATTTTGAGTAATTTTGAGTAATTTTGTCTATGTAGGAGTGGTGATAGAACGCATCCATGTCGGACCCCAGACGTTACTTGTAACTAGTTTGATAGTCCAGTTTGGGGACCTGACAGCGCTCTAATTATTTGCAAACGTTGTTCTTTTGCTGTCGATGAGTTGGCTCTCCATTCCAAGTGATTTCCAAACGTTTCATTTTGTTTACACGGTCAAATGCTTTTCCCAGTCGACAAAGATTAATCGGTGTTGTTCTTGTAACCACCTGCTTTTTAGCAAATTGGCACATTGTGGGAAATGAAGTTTGTGCATCCTCTTCTTCTTCCGAGGCCAAGCTGGATGTTACTTGAGAATGGTTCCACGACAGTTCTGATGCGTTGCTCTGAAGATTCAGTTTTAGTTTCGGTTTCTCAAGATGACGTCTCCACGCTTGGAATGAATTCCATATGCACAAACGTCACAGGTGCCATGTGTGTTGTGATCATGGCACAAGCCTTAGGCCTGCACATAACCCCATGAGCTGGCCAGGTCTTGAGGTCCTACCTAGCCTATCATTTGTTCTGTGGTTGAAGTAAGACAACGTTGGGAGCTTCCGACTGCTAAGTGTCGACACTATACGTAGTAAGGGGAAAGGTGCTGATAGCTATGCGAGCTGGTGGCAGGACGGGCTGCCTGAAATAGAGATGAAAACCAGATGGGGCAAGAAAGGGGTCTTCCATTCTCTCTCTGTCCTGAGGCTGGGCTGGACCTGGTTGGTGCGAATTGCGTGGCTATGTTCCGGGCTTTGTCATCTCCCCACCCTGCCATTCTGTTTGTAAACAAGGTGACTGATGACTGGGTCAGACTGGGTCATGCAAAGCATCGACAGCCTCCATTTGCTTGAGGATGTTACGGTCGATTGACGTCGGGAGCTTGGGAGGTGAGTGTCCCGAGAGCGGCGAGGCATTGGTGCTGGAGGACCCATCCGTATCCTCGTGGTGTTTCTTGTTAACGCTGAGATGACTGAGGAGAGATATACCTCTCTAAGTCTTTCTGACTCCCTTCTTTTTCTGTGTGGTCACGAAAGCAGTTCTCTGCCAGTAATCTGGAACCCTCCCTTTCTTTCAAGGCCTTGTGGAATTGATGGTAAGCCACTCGATTCCGGTCTCCTAGAAGGTCACCACAACCCCAGCCATGATAATAATAATAATAATAATATATTTTATTTATATAGCGCAAAATCTTGACAAAATCAAATCTAAGCGCTGAGCGTATACATGCATACATACCTACATACATATGAGCGTATACATGCATACATACATGCTTACATACTTACATACATAAATCTAAGCTGAGCGTATACATGCATACATACATACATACATAAATCTAAGCGTATACATACATACATACATACATACATACATACATACATACATACATACATACATACATACATACATACATACGTACGTACGCACATGCATACATAATAATTACAATATTTATATAGCGCAAATCTCGACAAAATCAAATCCAAGCGCCGAAAAGACACACACGCACACACGCACGCACGCACGCACCACACACACACACACACACACACACACACACACACACACACACACACACACACACACACACACACACACACACACATGCATGGCCACAAATGGGGAGAAAAGAATAAAAGCAATAAAAGCAAGAATAAAACCAATGGAAAACCACAGAGAGCACATCATATACAATTATATATTAAAACAAAGTGATTCCCCTCCGAGCGGAGACAGGCTGCAGAGGGGGGTTGAGTGAGGTTAGGATTTTATGCAGAGGAGAAAAGGTGAGTTTTGAGAGCGGACTTGAAGGAGGCAAAAGTAGGTTGCTGACGGACTGAGAGAGGAAGTTTGTTCCAGGAGAGTGGACCAGAAACAGAGAAGGCTCGTGGACCATAGGTATTGAGCTTAGTGCGTGGAAAGCGAAAAGTCAGAGGATCGGAGGCAGAGCGGAGGGTACGTGAGGGAACATAGATCTCAAGTAGGCTTGACAGGTAATCGGGGGCTGCGTTATTGAGGCTTTTGTAGCACATGGTGTCTAGTTTGTACTGTATGCGCTTTGATACAGGGAGCCAGTGAAGTTGTGCCAGGAGAGGAGATATGTGGTCAGCTTTTTTCTTTTTGAGTACAAGGCGTACAGCATTGTTTTGAATGCGCTGTAGGATGTGAATGGTGGAGGCAGGAAGACCAGACAGGAGTGAATTGCAATAGTCAATGCGAGACATTATGAAGGAGAGAACGAGTTTTGCAGTTGTTTCGACAGAGAGATACTTCCTGATCAGGCTTATACGATGGAGATGATAGTAGCAAGATCTGGCAGTTTGAGAAACAAAGTTGTTCATGGACAGGGTAGAGTCAATGCAGACACCAAGGTTTTTAGCTGAATCAGAAATTGGGACTGATGTGTTACATAATGGGAGAGAAAGAGGAGGCAGCTGGGAAAGTTTCTGACGGGTGCCAATGAGGATAGCTTCTGTCTTGTCGTCATTAAGCTGAAGCCTATTGTGTGTCATCCAGTTCTTAATGTCCGAGTAACACTCAGTGGTGCGAGTCAACAGGCGCTGTATATTATCAGGTGAGTCACTATCTTGAAGTTGGGTGTCATCAGCATAGAAGTGGTGTTTTATAGAGTGGGAGTTGATGATGGTGGACAGGGGGGAGGTATAAAGAGTGAAAAGAACAGGGCCAAGGACAGATCCTTGTGGAACACCACAGGTCAGGTATGCAGGTTGAGAGTAAGTGCCATTGATGAGAACAGTTTGTTTTCTGTTTGATAAATACGAAGTGAAAAAGGAGAGAGCAATGTCAGAGATGCCAAAAGTATGATGAAGTCTAGAAAGGAGAATACCATGGTCAATGGTATCGAAAGCTGCAGACAGATCAAGGAGTGTGAGGAGAGAGACTTTGCCAGTATCAGTTGCAAGGAGGAGATTGTTGAGAATGTGTAGTAGGGCAGTTTCAGTGCTATGGCACTGGCGGTAGGCTGACTGGAAAGGATTGAGGAGATTGTTGGCAGACAGGTGAGAGTTCAGCTGGTTGAGGACGACTTTTTCAAGGAGTTTTGACAAGAAAGAGAGATTAGAGATAGGCCTGTAATTTTTCAGTTCATTTGGGTCTAAATTGTGTTTCTTGAGGAGAGGGTGAACAATAGCAGACTTGAAAGAATCTGGGACAGTTCCAGTTTGAAAAGAAGTGTTGATGATGTCAGTGATGAATGGGAGGAGAGTAGGGAGACAGTCGGAGTAGAGAGAACCTGGAAGAGGATCCAGTTCGCAGGTTTTGAACGACATGGATCTGATTGTGTTGAAAATTCCTTCTTGTGAGACTGGGGTAAAAGTAGTGAGAGGTGTGCCAGAGAAGGAAGGGTCAGGTGGGCATGGTTGACAGGGTGTCCTGTCAAGCCTGTCACGAAGAGTTTGTATTTTGGTGGTGAAATACTTAGAGAATACAGATGGGAGTTC
This sequence comes from Monoplex corrugatus, assembly GCA_030674185.1. Lineage (NCBI taxonomy): Eukaryota > Metazoa > Mollusca > Gastropoda > Littorinimorpha > Ranellidae > Monoplex > Monoplex corrugatus. Next base: position 54,510,325 of record CM060308.1, read on the forward strand.
TTCATTTGTATGTTTTGTTGGGAGAGGTGAGTCTTTTCGTGTGCCAAGGAGATGATTCATGGTTGTAAAGAGTTCTTTTGAAGAAGAGGCATTCAGGATTTTGGTTTGGAAATAGCTTGTTTTTGCAGATGCCACCCACATTTGCGGCTTTGTTCTTCAAGCTGGTCTTCAGTAAGTGCTCTTCTGATTTCTTTCTCTAGGATGTTTTGTTTGGTTTATTTGTTTGTTCGTTCGTCTGCTTGTTTATTCGTTTGTGTCTGTGTCTGTGTCTGTATGTCTGTGTGTGTTTGTCTGTGCCTGTGTGTGTGTGTGCGTGTGTGTGTGTGTGTGTGTGTGTGTGTGTGTGTGTGTGTGTGTGTGTGTGTGTGTGTGTGTGTGTGTGTGTGTGTGTGTGTGTGTACTGGACATTTTTGGATGAACTCTTGTTTGATGATGCTTTGACCACTGTGGTTTAAAAGATCTTTGAAACATTCTTCCCATCTTTGTGTGATTTTGTCTCCTTCAAACAAGGGGTTGTCTTCTTTGTCACTGATGACTGTGGTAGGATTCAAAGGTTCATATCTGAATCGCATGACTTACAGAACTCCACTGGTGAGTGTTTGCATAATCTGCTCAACGGCTCTCCATATGTCTTCCAAGATGCATTTTTCTATCTTTAACTTGTCTTTTTATAAGATCCAAAACAAGATTGACTGCCCGCGCCCAAGCAAACACAAACCAGAAGAACAAGAAAACCATGTAAGCGCGTCTCCAACAAGACAAAACAAAACAAGCGCAAATTTCGGCCAACTAGCCTTTGTCAAGCGCGAACGCACGGTCACAGACAAATCACAGACACCAAACAATGGATAATAAAAACGGGACTAAAAACTTCCCTGCCGCCTCGTCCAGTGGGTAAGAGATAGCTTGTTTTGTTTTGTCTTGTTGGAGACGCGCTTACATTGTTTTCTTGTTCTTCTGTTTGTCTTTTTATGTTTCTTACTCTGTCTCCTCACGATTCTGTACTTCGCATAATCTTCGTCCATACGAGATCTTACCCATACTATGCACATCCTTTTCTTGACATTAATGGCTTCCTTTACGGTGCCATTCCACCAAATTGTTGTTTTTCTCGGATCTCTTCCATATTTTCTGATTTCACATGTTTCTTTGAGTGTGCTGAGGTTGTCTTTAAATATCTGTCATGTTTCTTCCACTGTCATTTTGCTGGTCTCTACGCCTTCTGGCTTCTCTGTGATAATTGCTTTGCTTTGCTTTTGCTTTGCTTTTGCTTTGCTTTGCTTTTGCTTTGCTTTTGCTTTGCTTTGCTTTGCTTTTGCTTTGCTTTGTTTTGCTTTGCTTTTGCTTTGCTTTGCTTTGTTTTGTTTTGCTTTGTTTTGCTGTGCTGTACTGTGTTGTGCTGTGCTGTGCTGTGCTGTTCTGTGCTTTGTTTTGTTTTGTTTCGTTTTGTTTATTGGATCTGTTCCTGGACCTCTGTATTCTTGAGCCATGTCAAACGAATCTGCTCTGCCTATCTGATCTTCCTGCTGGGTATTGCTTCTGTCTTCTTTATGTCCACATTACTACTGGTCACTGGCCGACACTCTGTCTAGTCCTACGTTTGATATTGCTCTCAGATCGCTTTCTTTCTTTCTTCCTTCCTTCCTTCCTTCCTTTATTCATTCATTCCTTTCTTTCGTTATTTATTTATTTTTCCTGCTTTCCTTCCTTTCATTCATTCATTCATTCTTTCTTTCTTTCTTCGTGTGTCTGTTTCTTTTTTTTGTGTGTTCTTTCTTCCTTACTTCCTTTCTTTCTTTCTTTCTTCCTTTCCTTTCTTTCTTTCTTTGTGTGTTTGTCTTCGTGTTTCTGTTCATATGAAGTCCATTTAAAAGGCTGCGCAGAGCCTATTGTACTTGTACCAGGTGTACATTTGGCTACGGCGATGGTGAATGAAATGAAGAATATAACAACAGCAAGAAAAAGAAAAACACTGACCAGAGAAGAAACCAGTAACAGCGAGAAAAATCAGAACTGCTAGAAGACAAACGACAGTGTACGGAAATACGTGGAAAAGGAAGAATAACAACAGCAAGAAGGAGAAAACGTAAAAGCAGGAATGAAAAAAAATAGCAAACCAGAAAAACAAAAGCTACCCCCACCTCCACACCCACTCCCCCTTAATTACGCCATTTGTCCCCTTGCATTCCTGTTTTGTCAACGTTTAAATTCCGTTTGTCCCCCTTGCCCCTCTGTATGTCCTTTAGTCTTTTCTCTGCTACTTTGTTCAAGTAATGACCACCTGTCCACCCGTATGTCCCACCTGTCCACCCGTATGTCCCACCTGTCCACCTGTATGTCCCACCTGTCCACCCGTATGTCCCACCTTTCCACCCTGTATGTCCCACCTGTCCATCTGTATGTCCCACCTGTCCACCCGTATGTCCCACCTGTCCACCCGCATGCTCTTCTCGTCTACTTCTATTTTGTTCCTGGATATGCCCCTCTCCCTACCCATCTCTCTCGCAAAGGTGAGAGACACTGTTCACAACACCGGTCCTGTTGAGTTTAGCTGGAAACAGGACTGGTTTGAAGCCTAGTCTAACGAACTTGCCGTCGTTACGGACGAAGAGGGTACAGCCTTAGTGCAGCATAAACGCTGATCCAACCAAGCTCTTCTACAAGCACTCTGAACAACTAGAAGCAAAGCCCAGAAAACAGCCAGGCGCTGTGTCAGTGACGCTGGCTTCAGCTCTGCCAAGGTATTCAAATCAGCAGCTGACTAAGATAACATCGGAGGTGTCTTTGACAGTATTAAGAAATCTGTCAGTCTTACGTAGTAGACGACTACGCCACGTAAGTCATCAACAGAAGTCATTAAGACAAAAGGAAACAACAGGAGAGATGGGCGGAACATTACTCCAATCTGTATTCGAGAGAGACCGACATCTCTGACACTCTATCCAAACTCTGCCGCTTTTGGAGGAGCTGGAAAAAATAAAGATCCACTCAGTCAGGATCTGGCCAGCTAGTACGTTCATGTGCAGGCTTAAAGCTTTTGCCGTGATCAGTCTGGATCTTCACTATCACACGACACCTGTGACGTTAGTGCATATGGAATCTTTTTCCGAACGCGGAGACGTCATCTTGAGAAATTGAAACTGAAACTGAATAAGTCATCAACAACCTGCTATCTGGGAAAGCTCAGAAACTGGAAAGAATCTGACCGAAAGTAGTCAAAAGCGCGAAGGGATCGCTACAAAACAAACTGTGCCAGCTGCCGTCAGTGCTTGGACAAATGAGTGGTACTACTACAGTGACAGACTGTAACACCGTCATCCTGTACAAGAATTACAGAAGCAACTGCGGTTAAAATGAGCAATGTCAACGAAGTCTGTAGCCAATTTGTTCTGAACAGGCTCAAGAGACACAACTTTCTTTCTTAGTGACAGCAGCAAGAGAAGTACATACAACGTAAGGGACCCCTGTATACTGCATTCATTGACCTAAACAAAACCTCCTTTAATCATAAACACAAAAGCCCCAGGCGTAGATTTACCTCAGGCAGTGAAGCTTTAGAAGAAATATGATTAAGGTCTCCACGGGATCAGGGCATAAAGGGCCCCATGATCTTGATTATTTTTCTAATAGTAACAAACGTTTATGATAACGATAATGATAAGGCTACGTAGTTCCTTTTCGGAGAATATTTCAGTCCCTCAGGTTTGCTGACGACATTATTATTTTTGCAAAGAGTCTCAAACAAATACAAAATATGCTGAATGAACTAAATGAATGCAGTAAAAAAAAGCAGGGCTCACAGTAAACTTGAAGAAAACAAAAATTATTGTCAATAATTACATCGAAGAACTAGACGGAAAAGTAAAGATCGATAATGAAGAGCTAGAAATGGTCGACCACTACATCTACTTAGGCCAACGCATCTCAGCAGAATCTTCCTCCAAACAGGAAGAAATCAAACGTAGAATAACCCTTGGCTGACAAGCGTTTGGAAGAGCAAGTTCGGCTTTTAAGAATGGCAAAATTCCAAATTGTCCTGAAACGAAGTCTACGATCAATGCATTCTGCTCACAGTCACCTACGATGCAGAAACGTGGAATCTAACGAAAAAACTCGCTGGAAAGATCACAAAACGGCTCAGTGGATTAGAGAAAGAACAAAAGTGCAAGACATCTTGGAAACCATCAACAAACTGAAATGGAACTGGGCAGGGTATCTCACCTGGAGTATGGACAACCGTTGGACAACAAAAACCACGTTCTGGATACCAACAGACGGCACTCGCAATAGAGGAAAACAGAAAACTAGATGGAGAGATGACCTGGATGGATTTGACAAGAACTGGAGAGGAAAGGCGCTGGAACGAAGTGACTAGAAGCAGCTGGGGAAGGCCTACGTCCAACAACGGACTTTCGATGACTGAAAGATAGTTTCATTTAGGATAAACACCGCGTAACAGGGCGGGAGGTGTTGTTTTTTTTTAGTTTGCTTGTTGTTCTTGTTTTTTCATACTTTATCCTGCCATCGACCTCTAATCTCACACATCGAGAACATAACCAACATCAGATGCCTAAATACTCAAGAATTTGTCCACAAAAGTCAAGACAGAGCCATTTGGAGAGAGGGAGTGGCGGTGTCAAAGAGTGCAGCGGCCAACACTGAATCCGGTGACACCGGCAGGTGACAGGTGACCTTCTGCCATCATCAGCCAAGATAAGAGACATAAACATTGCAATGGTGGTCAAGAAATGTGAGCAGCACCCTCAAAGATCATCTACGAGGTGACCAAGAATCGACTGTGTGATACCAATCTCCCGCATGAGCCTACATCGTAGTGAACTCTGAATAGGAGCTTTCCTTGACTGTAAATTCCAACAATGACTGGGCTTAGTGGAAATCTTACGTTCAAGTCTTCCTGTGGAATATTCCATTGCACTATCATTCACGCTGTAGTCAGGAGCTCTACCTCTAAGTCCTACGCACTTAGTGAACCAAAATGGACTGTGATGGGACAACAGTTTGAGGCATGTAGTATCTGTCCTGTGAAAGTCTGTCGGAAGAAACCTGCTAGGCTTCGCTCCACGTCAATCGAACACACAAGGGGAGAAGACTGGCAGAATGGTTCACACGTTTGCCTGCCGATAACTAAACTCGAGGTTCTAGGGTTCGCTCCTCGTAGAGGCCTCGACTTTTCTCCTCAGTTTGACTGGAAAATCGAACTGAACGTCTAGTCCTTCGGAAGGGGACGAAAAACGAATCGGACCCGTGTGCGTTCTAGCTGACGCAGTTCAAAATCGTGAAGAGCAGGGCATTGCCCAGCTGTCTTGGTATAAAAACATTGGAGAGATACGTTGTTTTCCCAGGTCCCACCTAATGAAGACCAATTAGCCTGCTTGCCTTTCTGAAGACTTGGTAAAAAAAATGTAAATATCAATATGAATTTGAAGCTAGGGAGAGGGGATTGGCGCCGCCCTCATGGCGCTGGCCCCGGGAAAAGTTGGGGTCTTTGCCACCTCACTCTCCTATGACCCCCAAGGGTTGTCACTATCTAGGTAGGACCTCAGGACCTGGCCAGTTCGTGGATTTATGTGCAGGCTTAAGGCTTGTGCCGTGGTCATTCTGGATCTTTTCCATCACATGGCACCTGTGACGTTAGTGCATATGGAATTCATTCCGAGCGTGGAGACGTCATCTTGGGAAACTGAAAGTGAAACTGAAACAATAGAACGATGGATAAATATTCTGTTTCCCGCGTCGTTCCTCACTGTCAAGTGAGGCGCTAGGCTGGAATGACTTGTCCTGGACACAGATTAGACATGTCAGATTTTATCGAACACATACAGGTGAATGGACCAGCAAAGCAGAAAATGATAGGAAGAAATGACAGAAAGCAAAAGAGCAAGGCAGAAGCAAAGAGAGTGACAGAAAAGATGTAATTTCTAGCACTGAATTTCCAGAAGGTGTGGATACAATTTATACAGAAAGAGCCCCCGGCATCCCCACGGGGGACAATGCCATGCAGATTGTGCAGTGGTCGTAGTTTCAACCCTCGAGCGGGTCAAAGTTGTTTTGTTTTGTTTTTGATTTGTTGTTGTTGTTGTTGTTGTTGTTGTTGTTGTTGTTGTTGTTGTTGTTGTTGTTGTTGTTGTTGACATTGTTGTTTTGTGGGGTTGGTTTATTGTTTGTTTTGTTTCATTTTTGGTATCATCGCACTTATGGAGATTTGTAGATTCATTTTTGTGCTCACCTTTTTTTCTTTTTTTTTTTTTTTTTTTTGTATTGTCCCATTTTCTATGCCACCTCAATGGCCACAGAAACTGGTTTAATTTTTACAAAACAATGATGATGGTGGCAAAGAGAATGATAATCATGATGCTATTGAGTTCCATCTAGGACTGAGACTACGTGACAAGGCTTACACTACGCATACTCTCATGATATATTCTGCTGTCAGCCAGGCCCGGGAGATACAAATGCCTGTGGTATTAGTCATACAATTTGAGCAAAACCATCAACGATAAATCCGTGTTCAAAGTGGATGAGACTCGACTGTGTGATCTCAGTCTTCCCAACGAGCCCATGGCACGTTCAATTCTCTGAGTAGGAGCCGACTGGAGCCGAAAAATCCTACAAGGATTTTCGAAGTCGGCTGGGCTTTCAACAACAACAAAATATAATTGTTCATTACTATTATCATCATTGTTATTCGGTGACTTCTCCTTTATATGACTAAGTTGGAATCTCGGTCGTAACAGTCACTTGTGAAGACAATAGAGATGTGTTGAGACAATGCCACACAGATCGTGTTGCATGATAGACAACAACACTGCACTGTGGTGTGGTGTGGTGTGATGTGGTGTGTACACTAATGTAGGAAAACTACCGGAACATATGCTGACGTGTAGGTTCAACGGTGTTTCTTTCCTCCTGCTGATGTCGGTTAATAATTTCAACCCATGACGAATTCATCCTACTTTTGACGTGTTTGTTTTTTCGTATCGTCCTACTTTTACATGCGAAGGACGACAACATAGTTGTTAGATTACTCGCTCCCGAGAGCGTGATCCAGCGTAGTTGTCAAATGAATTTTTTTCTTATTCTTATTCTTACTTAAAGCCCAGACTACGTAGAGCCTGATCAGGGCTATAACCGTTTCAATACACACACAGTACTTTAACAGGAAAAAAAAAGAGCAAACACAAAATTAAGTACACAAATTAATGAATTCGCGCACATAATCTAAGGAGATGCCCCTGGCGATGACCACTCCGTCCAATCCATCACACAGGGGAGGTAAAAACATACCTGAATACTAATTTAAACATAACTTAGGACACCAAAACATATTATAAAAACGAGCCTAAATTACCTAGAATTGTTTCCGCATATCCCATTTCCTTAGGACCAAAAATGCACTTAATACATGTACCCATCACCAATTCCAAGACAAAGTACGTAAGACTTTATCGAGCAATCGGGCAATGAATAACTTTTATCCCTTTATGCAAGATCAGGGAAATAAAGTTTGGCGATACTGGACTTTACACAGGATGAGAGGAAATAAAGTTTGGCAATGCTGGACTTTACACAAGATGAGGGGAAATAAAGTTTGGCAATGCTGGACTTTACACAAGATGAGGGGAAATAAAGTTTGGCAATGCTGGACTTTACACAAGATAAGGGAAATAACTTTTGGCAATGCTGGACTTTACACAAGATGAGGGAAATAACTTTTGGCAATGCTGGACTTTACACAAGATAAGGGGAAATAACTTTTGGCAATGCTGGACTTTACACAAGATGAGGGGAAATAACTTTTGGCAATGCTGGACTTTACACAAGATGAGGGGAAATAACTTTTGACAGAGAACTAGATAAAGCAGAGAGTTCTGAAGTCGAAGCAGTTGCTTGAAATATTTGAGCCTAAGGGCCACAAGCATGAACACAGGTAGAAAACGTGGATCACCTCCCGTGGTATCCCGGACTAACGGTTCAATCAAATATGGACGGACGCTAACGACGAAAGGCAAGCTGTAATGAGATGTGGATTTCAAAGACGGAGTATTTTCTTTTCTCCGTTTTTATTTGTTTGTTTGTTTGTTTGTTTGTTTGTTTGTTTGTTTGTTTGTTTGTTTTTGTTTTGTTTTGTTTGTTTTTTGTCTGTTTTGTTTTGTTTTTGTTTTGTTTTGTTTTTTTCTTCCAATTCCCAAGGCTCTGTAACGGTGGATATTTTGCACGAAAATCTACTCTTGCTGGAGGAAGTGTTTTGTTCAAAGTTGTGTAGTCCATTCATGAGCAGCGCCCCAATGTAGGCACCAGCTAAACGGTCCTACCTGGCAATGTAAACGTCCGTAAAGCCAAGGTTGGTGTGACCTATCTATAAGAACAATCCATTCAAGTTCTCCTTCACCTATTCTACAGTCTTGACTTTGTCCAGTGCGACTCCTGGTTGTTTCCCTTTTTGAAGCAAAACATGGCTGGCAAGAAGAGTGTACATCAATGAAACCACAACTTGCTACCATACCTCAGTCAGACTGTCAGAATGTGTTTGATTCTTGGCTAAGGAGGCTGAAGCTGTGGAGAGAGGAAGAGGCTACTTTGAAGGATTCTGAAATTTTCACGTGCGTTGGACGTCCCAGGTATGTTCTTTGCAATAAGTAGAAAATTTCTGGGATCAGCCCTGGAAGTTACTTACCTGTATTTGCTGTTTCTTTTCTTTTTGTTTCTGTCTAATGTCGTTTCTTCATTCTTCTTGTCTTGTTCTTCTGTTTCATCTCCTGCTAAAATCTTCTATGTGGTTTGTTGTTGTTATTGTTGTTGTTGTTGTTGTTGGTGGTGGTGGTGGTGGTGGTGGTGGTGGTGGTGGTGGTGGTGGTGGTGGTGTGGTGGTGGTGATGGTGGTGTGATAGTGGTGGTATGTTTTTTGTTGTTGTTGTTGTTGTTGTTGTTGTTGTTTGTATGCTTGGTTAGGTTTTGTTGCTGCTTGTTTCTTTTTGTTTGTCTTTTTTGTTTTGTTTTTTATACTTTTGGGGGGAGGGGGGTAGGAGCGGGGCATTGTTGTTTTATTTGTTTGTTTTTCACATACACCTCCAATTTCACCAACCCACCCCTACCCTCTATGTTCGCACTTTTGTGGGGGTCTATCAACTGTTTAACACAACTCTAAATTCTTTCTTGCTTCGTCTTCTTCTTCTTTTTTTTTCTTCTTCTCGCTCTTTGTCTCTTTGTCTGTATCTGGTTGCTTACGCTACGTACATCTCGAACATGTAGGTAACTCAAGAACTTGTGACACTGCAAACCACTGATAGTGGTGGGTTGCCAAGTACTAGCACCTTCACCATATCTTTCACTTCAGCATCACACACCAACCCAGGGTCACGCGAGCGTGCACGAGACAAGGCCCTTCACTCTTGTTGTCTATGAACAAGGCCGCTAGTGGAGAGAGTGGGAGGGTGGGGGGTGGGGGTGGAGATGGGAATAAACCTTACACGCGTGCTATATCATACGACCGCCAAAGGGCGGCGCTAGCAAGGTGTTTTTTTATCTTGCTTTGGATTAACTGAAGGTTTCCGGTTACCTGTTGTTCTTTTCAAAGTATATGGAATCATCTGAGCGCTGTAACGCCATCTTTAAAGTTAAGTCAAACTGAAGTTCATCTTAACCTGACTGCTGGATGGCAGGTTTTTCGGTTTGGGTTGGGTTGGGTTGGGTTGGGTTGGTTTGGTGTGGTTTGGTGTGGTTTGGTTTGGTTTGGTTTTTCTGGTCTGGTCTGGTCTGGTCTGGTCTGGTCCAGTCTGGTCTGATCTGGTCTGGTCCGGTCTGATTCGGTTCGGTTCGGTTCGGTTTGGTTTGGTTCGGTTCGGTTGGTTTGGTTTAGTCCTGTCTAGCCGGTTCAGCTCGGTTTGATTAGTTTGGTTTGGTTTGGTTTGGTTTGGTTTGGTTTGGTTTGGTTTAGTCCTGTCTAGCCGGTTCAGCTCGGTTTGATTTGGTTTGGGTTTGGTTTGGCTTGTCTGGTCTGGTCTGGTCTGGTTTGGCTTGGCTTGGCTTGGCTTGGTTTGGCTTGGCTTGGCTTGGCTTGGCTTGGACTGGTCTGGTTTGGTTTGGTTTGGTTTGGTTTGGTTTGGTTTGGTTTGGTTTGGTTTGGTTTTTTTTCGGTTGGTTTTTTTTTTCTTTACTTTGAGAAGTGATACTTTTTGTTTTTATTCCTCGGCATCTTGGAAATATCCAAGTACCATTGATTTCTACAGACATTTCAAGCGATTTGCGGCTCTCAGAGAATAGATAGGCAGACAGAAGATAATCATATATTTTTTCACCTACATGATTAATGTTTCCTTTATTCTGGTGATGTCAGCTCAGTGTTTCATAGGTCCCTGCACCTCCCCCCTCCCATTTCAAGATCTTGTCAATGCATAGGGTTTTGCGCAGCGTCAAGGAGTCTGCCAGGTATTTGCTGGCAGATTTGGATGTGAAGGCATAAGCACTTGCCCGAATGCGATGAATTTCTTTGAACAAACTCCAACCTCTGAATGCACTTTGAAATTTGATTGTTTTCTTTTTTTTTTTTTTTTTACTTCTCTTCTGCCTCCTTCTCTCTGCTTCTTTTATAATTATTTTTTCCTTCTTCTTCTTCTTTTTCTTTCCTTTTCTCCTTCTTCTTCTTTTTCTTTTCCTTTAACCTCTTCTTCCGCTTCTTCCCTTACTCGATGTGTCTGTTTTCTTTTCATATGTCATTGTGTTCGCCATGTATACCTCGACCTGTTGGAAACCCAAGAGCCTGTGAAACTGCAAACAAGCGGTAGTGGTAGATTACCGTTCTTACAGAATTCTCCCAGGCACAGTTTTTATTTCAGCACGCGGCATTAGACGCTAAGCCGGGGCCTCGTAAGGTCGTGTGGGGCAAGGCCCTTAACTCTGTTGTCAATAGGCAAGGTTGCTTTTACGGTGGAGATATGTCTCACAGTGTTGGTATCACACGGCTACTAACAAAGTCCTTTCGCTCGGGGTGGTGTCCGGCTACCTGTCGTTGATGTCAACACGATTACTGGATGTTTTATTATCACTTCTGCCACTAATACCTGTTTGCTAATTTGTCAGTATTTCATTTGAAACATTCGACTTACATTCCAGTATAGTATGAAACATCCAACTTACATATCTGCTCAATTCACGGTACGATATCTTCGAAAATTATGAATGGGTTTTGTTGGTCATAGGCTGGAAAGGCGGTTGTCAATAAGCGCAATTCATTGACTCATTTGATAATAGTTATTGTTATTATATATGTGAAAGTGTTTTGTTTATATATGTGTGTACACTATATTTTGAAGAATAGATAACTTTTTCACAGTAAAATGAAATTGACTTTTAATGTCTGAGACAGAGAGGTTGGACTTAAGAGATTCTTCTCGATCTGAATGTCTCATAGCGTGCATTTTATAAACTGAGGTAAATGGGGAAATTTGTCAATGTCTGCAGTCACTTGCCATGTTTTCCCTTCTTTTTCTATCTTCTTCATTTCATCTCTGTCTACTTTTATTATTTTCGATATACATACATGTATAGAGAGACAGACAGACAGAGAGCAGAGTAGACAGAGACAGAGATAGAGAGAGACAGAATAGACAGAGACAGAGATATAGACAGAGACAGAGAGACAGAGATAGTGGCAGAGAGACAGAGAGAAAGAAAGAGAGAGAGAGAGATCCAGGTTTTCCTTGATTCGCCTCTTGTCTTAATCCACACTTTGTTGTTTTTTATTTATTACATGCCTGTTAAACCAACTACAGGAGTTGCATTCTGGGCACATGATCAAACCACTTAATTCTCTGTCGATGAATATGATGATGACCCGATGGTTTTCCCATCATTTCTCTGATCTTGGTCTTTCTGATCATGACGTATCTGGTCCTGTGACCACTCCTCTCAAATAACGTAAATCGCAGGTAGGATTATGTGTTTTAAGGAGTCAGTCTGGAACCGGGACTGGCAGGTTTGGTATTCCATTTACTCAATAATCATCTGGAATGCTGCTATAGTCTAAGCAAAACCCTATGTGTGGATGGCATGATCTTGCGAGGGAAAGGCAAGAAGACAAAATAGACAAGCAGCGAACGTAGAGACATATTTAACTGAACAGTAGCACCACTCGTATTTGGATTGTTACCAGATAGTATTGGTCTTGTCTATTTTTGTTTTGGTTTTTTTTTCAGATTTTGTGTTGCTTTGTCTGTTGTTTCTTTTTCTTTGCTATCTCTTTTTCTTTCCATATCTATCATTTCGAGATATTATTTTTCATTACAATTTTACTGTAAGTTTGTGGGGGTTTTTTTTGTTGTTTTTGCGAACATATTCCAGATATATATTTTGCATTTTGGCGTCGTCATTCTGCTCATGCTATCAATTTTTTTCTTATTACGCGGTAAATTACTCCATCCAGTAAATCTTTGAGAGAACTTCTTTCTTCTTCTTCTTCGCCTTATTTCTTTCTTTATTTTATTTTCTTTCTTTCTTCTTCTTCCTCTTCTTCTTCTTCTTCTTCTTCTTCTTCTTCTCTCCACTTCCTCTTCTTCTTCTTCCTCATCTTCTTGTTCTTTTTCCTCTTTTTCTTCTCCTTTCCCTTCTTCTTACTGGTTGTTGTTGTTTGTTTCTGTTCTTCTTCTTCTTCTTCTTCTTTTTTTCTTCCTCTAACTCTTCCTCTTCTTCTTCTCCTTTCTCTTCTTCGTACTTCTTCTTCCTCCTCCTCCTTCTCTTCTTCTTCTTCTTGTTCTTCTTTTGTTCTTCTTCTTCTCTTCCACTTCTTCCTTCTTCTTCTACCTCATCCTCTTGTTCTTTTTCCTCTTTTTCTTCTCCTTTCCTTTCTTCTTACTTCCTTTTGTTCTTGTTGTTGTTCTTGTTGTTGTTCTTGTTTGTTCTTGTTCTTCTTCTTGTTCTTCTTCTTCTTCTTCTTTTCTTCTTCTTTTTCTTCTTCTTCTTCTTCTTCTTCTTCTTCTTCTTCTTCTTCTTCTTCTTCACCTTCTTCTTCTTCTTCTTCTTCTTCTTCTTCACCTTCCTCTTCCTCTTCTTCTCCTCTTCCTCCTCCTCTTCCACTCTCGCTGTCTTCTTCTCCCGTATCACCTTGTTTACGCTCTGTGTACGTAGCCTGTATAACTCAATAGTCTGTGTAAAACTGTAAATAACTGATGGTGGTGGCTTGCCGTTCTCCAAAGATACCACCCGAGGGACTGTTTTCGTTTTGACATTAGACACTGGATTAAGCCATATTATTTCAAATCGTATAACGAAAAGGCCTTCAATCTGTTGTCCATGGGAAAGTCACTTATGCAGAAAAGTTACATTCCACACTTAGAATGACCCGACCATCAGAGGACATCGCTAGAAAAATGGCAAGGTGTTTTTTGCCCTTATGTAGGATTATATCGTGGTATAATGTTGCCCATTTTTCTGTAACTGTTGGGATTTTTTTCATCACTCGTAACACTGATACTTTTTGGCTAATTCCTTGTATCTTTGGAAGCATCGTAAGTTACATGTGAGTAGTTGATATCTCCTGAAACATAGGAGTTACATTTCTATGACTTCACAAGTTATCTACGGAAATCTTAAATGGGTCTTGGTGCTAACAGATTGGAAAGAAGGTTGTCGTTATGTACCTGTCTTTGGCCCATTTGAGAAAGAGTATACACGTGGAATTTCTTTCAATGGTCAAGGGGAAATAAAGAGTGAACTTCACCAGTCGTCGTGGTGTAGTGGTTAGTGCAACGAACTACCGACTGAAAGGTTGTGGGTTCGAATCTCCATCAATACCTTCAGAAATCATTGTGGGATTATCGGCTCTAACCGGCTCCTATCCAGAGTTGAACGTGCTATGGGCTCATTGGGAAGACTGGCATCACACAGTCGAGTCTCATCCACTTTGCGGATGCGTCATTGGGGGTGTTGCTCAAATATTCTGACCAGCACCGCAGGTGTCTGTATCTCTCAGGCCTGGTTGACGCCAGGATATATTATGATAGTAAGCGTGGAGTACAGCCCTTTCACGCAGTCTCAATCCTAAATGGAACTCCACAGCATCATGATTATCATCCTCATCGGCATCATCATCATCGCATTGTAAATCTGTGCCAGCTTCTGTGGCCATTAAGGTGGCGTAGAAAATAGTACAAACAAAAGAAGGTGAGCACAAAGGTAACCTCCCTGAGTGCGATGATCCTAAAAAAGATAACTTCAAATGGCATAAAGCTGCTCTGTGTACTGCAAGTGTTCGAGAGCCAAGTGGTTCAGCCATCCGTCGTAAGGGTGACTTGGCCTTGAGACGGCTGATCACCTTGGAGACAAGGATTCAAACCTACGTGGAGGAAAAAAAACTGACGACAGCAGAAGGACATCCAGTAGTTATGGCCCGGCACAGCTATTTCAATAAACAGCTCGTCACTTTTTATCGGATTCTCTTATGCTTAGCTTTAAATGTCCGTGTAGAATCTCTCTCCTCTCTCTCTCTCTCTCTCTCTCTCTCTCTCTCTCTCTCTCTCTCCCTCTCTCTCTCTCCTCTCTCTCCCTCTCTCTCTCTCTCTCTCTCTCTCTCTCTCCTCTCTCTCTCTCCTCTCTCTCTCTCTCTTCGTCTCCTTCCCTCAACAGTCCGTTGGAAGACTGGGTTAGCAAGATCACTGGATCTTGTCACATGAAATTATCAGGTCTTCATGTGGTCCAGCGTGCTGATTTATAGTTTGGCGCAATTGTTTATTGGTAATATGAGCGGTGTATCTGATGTGCAATATTTTTGCAATACCATCTCATTTTCATGACTTGGATTTGTCTTTCCAAATGCGCTGTGAAGATCTATATCTCACATACATACAGGAAGATGAAATATACCAGCGCACAAATGTACATATTCTTTTCCTTCCACACAGGTTTCAGCCTGGACAGTGCTGTTGTTGTCTTTGCTGCCCTAGAGAGGATTTCTGGCTTGGATCCCTCACGCTAACGATGGATCCCAGGTAAGTGAAGTGTTCAACAGTTCCATGCTCCAGTCCATAGATAATCACATCAGTAGCGATGATGATGTTGAGGCTGGTCATCAATGTGGAATATGTGCTGATTTCTGTCATATCTTGTCGATATTTCATCTCGTCTTTTAAGAAACTGGACGAGTTCTTGATCATACCTGACAGACCATCAATGTCATCCACAATGCGAAGATTTGAGGTGGTTTTCTTTTTCAGTATTGACCGCTGACATTATCTTCAAGTACGTTAGTCATGATGTATTCTAGTAGTACGTTGAAAAGCATGGAGACAGAAGGCAGCCCTGACCAACTCCAACCGAACCGAAGTATATAGATCTATTCTCGAATGGCACTCTGTGTAAGCACCGCAACAAACCCAGCAGCCTGTGAAACAGCAGACGGCATTGGGCAATAAACATTAAGTCAGGGTCGCATAAAGTCGCGTAGGATAACGTTTGTTGTACTTTACTATCCATAGGTAAGGCCATGAGAGGTGACAGTTTCCACACTGTTGATGTCCTACACCCGCCAGAAGCATCACCAGCGTGGCGTTTTTCTTTCCTTTTGGATTGCCGCTTGGTTTCTTGTGACCCATTGTCTTCAACGTGACAACAGGATTTTTTGTCACTTCCAACAATGGTACGTTTTCGCCCATTCTTCGAATTTTAGGAGACGTTCGAGTTACATTTCTGCTGCTATGTATCTGGACAGGACATAAATTTTTCGCTCATTTCACAAGATTTCTACAAAAATGTTTATTAGTATCTGGCCTTTCACATACTGCGTATGTTCCGTTGGCCCATCGGGTTATAAAGTAAATATACAACTATTATATATGCTTTTTACACTCTCAAAATAATATCAAATTAAATTGTATAAGTATGAAAAAATGGCTTTCTGTGTGTAAGACACTGAACGGAGCAGAATGATTCACACCATTCTGGATGCTCACGGTAGACTATCAAATAGTGTCAAAAATACTCTAAAAATAACAACAAAAATGACAGGAGCAAGAAAGACTAATAATTGGTGAGATCTAAGAAAACGATGCACAGCGGTATACTTTGTTGTGTGTGGATTCTTTTATATTCTCTCAGTGAGAACATATATCGACAGTGGATCTCCCATCTCTACACCCGCTGTGACCCTGGGTGCATTCTGTCTCTAAATATTCAGAGTCTTTTCAGGACCAAACGGGCAAGTACGAGTAAGTTCACCCACGATGCTCAGGATTTGTTACAGAACATATAGTTATTGCCGTCTCCTCTTTTACGATTTTTAATGGAAAGGGTTAGAGATGATGGTGTCTCTCATTGCTGTTGCACTCACTTTCTGTCCAACAGAGGCACAGTACTTCATGGAGGTGGCTTATGGGGAGGTTTTGGCGCACCTTGTTAGCTTGGAGAGAATACCTTGTTGTTGTTGTTGTTGTTGTTGTTGCTGTTGTTCTTGCTGTTGTTGCTGCTGTTGTTGTGTTGTTGTTGTTGCTGTTGCTGTTGCTGTTGCTGTTGCTGTTGCTGTTGTTGTTGTTGTTGTTGTTGATTGGTTGGTTGGTTGGTTGGTTGGTTGGTTGGTTGGTTGGTTGGTTTGGTTGGTTGGTTGGTTCGTTCGTTCGTTCGTCGTTCGTTGTTCGTTCGTAGCGCTCAGTCTCATTGGCCTTGTCCTTTATGATTTTGGCTGTAGCTGATTTCAGTGGTAAAGTTTTCTTCTGTGCAGTCATCAATAACTTGTTTGATACATCGATGCACACCTCTGGTGCTGCTCACATCTTGCAGATTGCTGTATTCGAGAATAGAGGGTGAGTCAAGAGTTGTTTACGCAATGCCAGGCAATGGTTTCTTGCGCTGAGTTCTGTGAAGACTGTGAATATCCGTTCATGGCTATACTCATTTAACAAAAACGTCTTGGCTGAGTCAATCATGGGTGTCACCTGCAGGATGGATGTATCCAAAAAGATGTCCACAACAGCCAGTCTGCATTGGACAAAAGGCCGCCCAGTCGCCCACAGCCGTGGTTTAACCCTATGACTCCCGCACCCTATTCACCAACTGCAAAAACGTAACCCTTTGACTCCCTCACCCTATCCACCAGCTTCCTGTTGAAAGCTGCTGGATAGGGTGAGGGAGTCAAAGGGTTAAATGTTTGCATTGCAAACATGGTTGACAATGCTGGATGCTGGTGGATAAGGTGCAGGAGTCAAAGGGGTTAAATTAACCTTTTGACTCCCGAACACTGTCCACCCGCATCCTGCATTGTTCTTTGACTCCCTTACCCTATCCACCAGTTTCCTGTAGGAAGTTGGTGGATAGGGTGAATGAGTCAAAGGGTTAAGTTTTTGCAGTTGGTGGATAGGGTGCAGGAGTCAAAGGGTTAAAATACAATCTGCAAGAAGTACCCGGAGACGTTGTATATCGATGTATACATGTATACATTGGAAGCTTGTACACTAGAAAAGAGCTTCTGGAGACAGATGGTGTTCAGTGGACTCTGCAACTTCGAAGAGAGACAACTGTTCCTCACAGAAAAAAATGGAAGCTATGGATGGAAAAATGGCTGGATTTCAGGCAAACCTCTGATTACTGCCAAAGAGACTGTCTTTCCCACGTGGGACTATTCAATCACCACAGACGCTGTATCTGTTCTTCTTTCATTTACCCTTCATATAGTCAGGCCCTATCTGGCAATGACTGCTTCAGTGTCATGATAGCCTTCACAGTGCAAACACAAATGGTTCTCTGAGATTTCAGGATACCAATATGCTTCAGTCACAGTATTTAAACACACTATTTATTCAATCATTACTGTTCACTTTACAGTTGCCCATCAAACAAAATACAGTGGAGTCCATTAATAACGACAACTGTAATAACGAGAACACTGTAGTAACGAGACATTTTTCAATCCCCGTTTTTTATCCTTCTTAATCTTTAAGAATAAACCATTGGGTTTAACGAGAGTTAGTGGATAATCATCTCGGTAATAACGAGAGATTTTCTATCCTTCCTGGTCACAAAAGTTCTCGCCACTCGCCCCACCCCCACCTCGACGTCAAGTTCCCGGTAGGCACATCTCGTGGTGGCCGGTAACAAAGAAAAACAACGAAAGGCGCGTCCTTGTGCGGTGTGTAATCAAGGGACACTATCGATTAATTATGAACACATCGACGGCGCCGGTGCCAAGATTATTTCCCTTTGTTTCCCTTGGTAAATTCGTCATTTGGAATAACGAGAACTCGGCAATAGCGAGAAAATGTGCCTGGGCCGTCCGCTCTCGCTATAACAGAGTTTCACTGTACGTCCTTAACAGCGAAATCAAGAGGAAAAGGAAAGAGGACTGGGACTGGTTATTCTGCCATCTTTCATTTCTCTACATCATCATCATCATCATCATCATCATCATCATCATCATCATCATATCATCATCATCATCATCACATGCCCTGCCGCATGGCGTTGGCCATCATGGCCCTCTATATGAATCTATCCTTTGTCGCTGAAAGTACTTTTCCCGCTCTGTCTGTCTTCATCCACTGCGCAAATCCGTCCACTATTTTCTCTTCGGCTTTCCTGTTGTGACCAGGTACTCTAATTTCTCTTGCCTCATAAAATGTCCTGTAAATGTTGCTTTCTTCTCCTAATCTTCTTCGTTAATCTTCTTTTTTATGTCTGCCTCCCTCAGGACTGTCTCTATATCAACCACTTCAAAACCTGTCCATTTTCTATAAAAGCACATTCAAATTATGTTTTGTATTGTGTTTGCTCATGTAACAGATGCCATCCATCTTCTAGATTTATTTATTAGATCCATTAAGTCTTCTGAAAAACAAATCTCATAACTTATCTTGTTGCTCTTTTTAATCCGTCATTTAGCTTTTCTCTAACACACCTCACGTTGTTTTCAGCATCTGTACCCTAAGCTGTAACTCGGTATCCTGTGAAACTGCAAACTGATGCTGTTGATGGTCGACAATCGTAAAGGATCTCACTATCCCAATCATAGTTTTACATGACGACATGAGACATTAGACACTAAGCCAGGCTCGTAAGGCAAGGCCCTTCATCACGCTGTCCATGGACAAGAACTCTTGTTGAGGGGAGATAAATTTCACTCTGTTGATATCGCACAACCGCCGCTAGTGTATTCTGATCTTCTCGGATTAATTGTGGTTTCTGGTTACCTGTTGTTCTTCTGTGTTTTCGTCACTTCCAGCCGTGATACTGTTTTTCTCATTCTTCCGTACTTTTGGAAACCCAAAGAGTAAAATTTTTGTTGCTTATGTCTTCCGAATAACAAGAATCACATTTCTGCTCACTTTACAGGATATTTGTGGAGAATTTAAAGGGATGTAGTCCTTACAAGTTACGTGGTGATAGGGTAGAGAGGAGGATTCATTCTATTTGTCCACTTGATCATAAAGTTCCGTACAGTGTGATTTTAAGTAAACCAATTGGTTTTTGAGCGCATGCGTGAGGATAGTAGGGATGGATGAGGCGTACAGTGATTTTTTTTCACTCTAAATGATCAGTAACATGTTTTCTGTTCAATTTTTGCAATAACATATTTTATATGCGCCTCTGATTTACACAAAACCGTACTCGAGACGGGAAGGCCTGGGAATAGAAAAGGAAAATGGGAATGAACTGAGATACTGTAGCAGTCAGTATGCTGCACATTAATGTGGACGATGAGACACTCAGTTGTTTGGTTGATTGTTGTTTAGGGGAAGGGCAGAGGCAGTTGGGATTCGAGTGAGTGGATGTCGCGCCAGCAGGCAGCAAAAGTGTGCGTTGTGTTCTACAGTGATTTTATCGTGGTTCTATTTGATTTTATGCATTGAATTTTGTATCAGCTTGTTCCTTTTAAATCCCGACATACGGTGATGTATATTTTTTTTTTTTAATTTTGAACATTTTACCAGATAATCTGATTTTAAAGTTTTTTATACCTACTTTTTCATCATTTTGATTCAGCCTCTCAGGTCGGACATTTTGTCTGTGAGCTGTGTTTACATTTAGTCTACTGTGTACGCCCAAGGCTACGCTTGCAATTATGGACCCGTCGTTTTTAAAACAAATTGGACTGACACTTTTTAAACACAGCAAGTGTTACCTTGATGGAGACGTCTACCAGCGCATACGAACACTGGGGCTGTGTTGCAAGCCCCGCACTGCGCGATCCTGCCGTGGTGGACGTCTCCACCGTCTTTGGCACAACCTGCCTCCTGCTGTACCACTGCCCCTGCCCTCGGCCTTGCTGCTGCGGGCTTCGTCTCCTCCTCTGCCGTCTTCGCCTCACCTTCTGTCCTGGTGCGCCGCCTGCACCTTCTGTCCTGATGGTGCCGCCTTCACCTTCTGTCCCACCGGTGCCGCCTTCGCCTTCTGTCCCGCCGGTGCCGCCTCCGTCTTCTGTCCCGCCGGTGTCGCCTTCATCTTCGGTCCCGCCGGCGCTGCCCTAGTCTTCTGTCCCGCTGGTGCCGCCTTTGTCTTCCGTCCCGCTGGTGCCGCCTTCGTCTTCTGTCCTGCGTATACCGCCTTCGTCTTCTGTCCCGTCGTTGCTGCCTTCGTCTTGTGCCCCGTCTGGTGTCGCCTTCGTCCTCTGTCCCGTCGGTGCTGCCTTCACCTCTAACTCGGCCGCCGCCATGTGACTCTGGTAGACTAAAACTATGCCTTTTTAACGCTCAGTCAACATGTGCAGATGGCAAAGCCGATGTCATTGCTGACTTTATTGCAGATGAGCATGTTGACATTGTTTTTATCACAGAAACATGGCTTAACCTCCTTGGTCATGAACCTATACATGCGAGTCTCACTCCGAGTGGTTACAGGCTTGCTTCTTTCCATCGCTCATCCTGAGGTGGTGGTATCGCCATCCTCTACAACGACTCACTCCATTCCCGCCTATCTTTCTCGCAGTCTCTGCCTTTCTCCCATCCTTCTTTCGAGCACGTTGAAGTATCCTTCCAATCCATCCCTCACCCCATCACCTTCTCCTGTGTCTATCGACCTCCATCTAGCTCTGCCAACAAGCTCACCACATCCATGTTTCTCTCTGACTTTGACCAACTTCTTGATTACTACTGCCTCTTACCTGGAAATCTCATCATTCTAGGTGACATCAATGTCCACTACGACAACACTCACCGTTATGACACAAGACATATCATCAATTCTCTGTCCAATCACAATATGACAACATATTTCTGAACCAACCCATAAAAAAGGTCACATTCTTGACTGGATCATTTCTCGTGATCACCACAATTCAGCTACTGACAACTGCCTAGTTCTTTCTACCCGTCTAACTTCAGCCCTTCCATCTGACCACTCTGCAATTCTCTGTTCTCTTGACATTCCTCCTCCTTCCCGTTTCACGCGCACAGTGACTCGACGCAATCTCAAATCTATTGACCTCTCCACATTTTCATCTGATGCCTCCCGCCTCCTTTCTGAAAAGTCACATAACCTTGCCGATGAATTCTATACTACTCTCCACCATCTTCTGGACACTCGTGCTCCAGCCACAACCCGTCTTTTACCTGACCGCCCCTCTACCCCCTGGTTCACTCATGAGATTGCCTGTGCAAAACGTGCCCGCCACAGAGCAGAGCGCCGCTGGCGCAAATCCAAACTCACTGTAGGCTACATAGGCAACTTTTCCAAGCCTCTAAAACAAAAGTATCCACCCTCATTGCATCTGCAAAAACAAGCTATTTCCAAACCAAAATCCTGAATGCCTCTTCTTCAAGAGAACTCTTTACAACCATGAATCATCTCCTTGGCACACGAAAAGATTTACCTCTCCCAACAAAACACACAAATGAAGAACTCCCATCTGTATTCTCCAAGTATTTCACCACCAAAATACAAACTTTTCGTGACAGGCTTGACAGGACACCGTGTCAATCATGCCCACCTGACCCGTCCTTCTCTGGCACACCTCTTACTACTTTTACCCCAGTCTCACAAGAAGAAATTCTCAACACAATCAGATCCATGTCGTTCAAAACCTGCCAACTGGATCCTCTTCCAGGTTCTCTCTACTCTCTGTCTCCCTACTCTCCTCCCATTCATCATTGACATCATCAACACTACTCTTCAAACTGGAACTGTCCCAGATTCTTTCAAGTCTGCTATTGTTCACCCTCTCCTCAAGAAATACAATTTAGACCCAAATGAACTGAAAAATTACCGGCCTATCTCTAATCTCTCTTTCTTGTCAAAACTCATCAAAAAGTTGTCCTCAACCAGCTGAACTCTCACCTGTCTGCCAACAATCTCCTCAATCCTTTCCAGTCAGCCTACCGCCAGTGCCATAGCACTGAAACTGCCCTGCTATACATTCTCAACAATCTCCTCCTTGCAACTGATACAGGCAAAGTCTCTCTCCTCACACTCCTTGATCTGTCTGCAGCCTTTGATACCATTCATCATGGCATTCTCCTTTCTAGACTTCATCATACTTTTCGCATCTCTGACATTGCTCTCTCCTGGTTCACTTCATATCTATCAAACAGAAAACAAACTGTTCTCATTAATGGCACTTACTCTCAACCTGCATACCTGACCTGTGGTGTTCCACAAGGATCTGTCCTTGGCCCTGTTCTTTTCACTCTTTACACCTCCCCCCTGTCTACCATCATCAACTCCCACTCTATAAAACACCACTTCTATGCTGATGACACCCAACTTCTAGACAGTGACACACCAGACAATATACAGCGCCTCTTGACTCGCACCACTGAGTATTACTCGGACATTAAGAACTGGATGACGTTCAACAAACTTCAGCTTAATGACGACAAGACAGAAGCTATCCTCATTGGCACCCGTCAGAAACTTTCTCAGTTGCCTCCTCTTTCTCTCCCATTATGTAACACGTCAGTCCCAATTTCTGATTCAGCTAAAAACCTTGGTGTCTGCATTGACTCTACCCTCTCCATGAACAACTTTGTTTCTCAAACTGCCAGATCTTGCTACTATCACCTCCATCGTATAAGCCTGATCAGGGAAATATCTCTCTGTGGAAACAGCTGCAAAACTCGTTCTCTCCTTCATAATGTCTCGCATTGACTATTGCAATTCACTCCTGTCTGGTCTTCCTGCCTCCACCATTCACATCCTGCAGCGCATTCAAAACAATGCTGCACGCCTTGTACTCAAAAGAAAAAAGCTGACCACATATCTCCTCTCCTGGCACAACTTCACTGGCTCCCGGTATCAAAGCGCATACAGTGCAAACTAGACACCATGTGCTACAAAAGCCTCAATAACGCAGCCCCCGATTACCTGTCAAGCCTACTTGAGATCTATGTTCCCTCACGTACCCTCCGCTCTGCCTCCGATCCTCTGACTTTTCGCTTTCCACGCACTAAGCTCAATACCTATGGTCCACGAGCCTTCTCTGTTTCTGGTCCACTTTCCTGGAACAAACTTTCTCTCTCTGTCCGTCAGCAACCTACTTTTGTCTCCTTCAAGTCCGCTCTCAAAACTCACCTTTTCTCCTCTGCATAAAATCCTGACCTCACTCAATCCCCTCTGCAGCCTGTCTCCATTCGGAGGGGAATCACATTGTAATATATAATTGTATATAATATGCTCTCTATAATTTTCCATTGCTTTTATTCTTTCTCCCCATTTTAGCCGTGTGCGTGTGCGTGTGTGTGTGTGTGTGTGTGTGTGTGTGTGTGTGTGTGTGTGTGTGTGTGTGTGTGTGTGTGTGTGTGTGCGCGGCGCGCGCAGGCGCGTGCGTGCGTGTGTGTCTGTTTTAGCGCTTAGATTTGATTTTATCAAGATTTTGCGCTATACAAAATAAAGTATTGTATTGTAAAGTATTGGACAGAGAGGTGGGGGTGCCTAGAGACGAAATGATTAAAACCTGAAATCCAGAGTCCATAAATATTTCAACTGATCCACTCAATACATAATTTGTCATCAATGTAGCCATATAGTTTTTAAACCTTTGACTCCCGCATCCTATCCACCAACTGCAAAAACTAAACCCTTGGACTCCCTCACCCTATCCACCAGCTTCCTGCAGGAACCTGGTGGATAGGGTGAAGGAGTCAAAGGGTTAAGTTTTTGCTTTGCTAGCATGGTTGACAATGAAGGATGATCGTTGATGGGCTGCGGGAGCCAAAGGGTTAAACTCCAATTCGTCTTATATTTCTATAAGAAGCGGTTTTTACTCTGTTGTCACACATATGGGAGCAAAACTCGTACGAAATGTTGGCACCTAATGCACCCGAAGAAGGTTTTGCTATAAATTCAAAAGTCTGTGATCTGACGGAAACCTGCAGAATATGCGAAGAAATGTTAGTACTTATGAAGTCCACAACAAAACATTAATCAAGTTCAGCTCAGGCAACATATAATCAGTCCTAATAGCCTTCAGGTCACCTAAACATTCAGACTGTTTTCATTATAACCCGTTGACCCTTGCACCCTGTCCATCAGCGTCCTGCATTGTCACGCATGCTAACTAAGTAAAAACTTAACTCTCGGACTCCCTCACCCTATCCACCAGCTTCCTACATGAAGCTGGTGGATAGCATGAAGGAGTCAAAGGATTCAGTTTTTGCAGTTGGTGTATAAGGTGAGGGAGTCAAAGGGTTAACACTAATGATGTAGTAACTGATGTAGTAACCACCACATCTGCAGACTTTGGGTTAGCAGCCTATTCAGAGCAAAGTGGGTAATTTAATGAACAAGAGACGATTTCTGATATCAGTCAATTATTCCGTTCCTGAATGAGGCAGATGTCTCTGTAAATAATGTAATGGAGATAAGAGTCATTAATCTTTTTTTATTTACAAATATATGAAACACACACACACAGATGCGCGCACGCACGCGCGCACACACACACACACACACACACACACATACACATACATATACACACACACACAGCGACAGAGGCAGAGACAGACTGACAGAATATATGAATATATCTTAACCAAATTTAGGTTCAAACTGAGTCCATAATAAAATCAAGTTAAACGCACAAGGTCAAGAAGCCATTATAAAACAAAAAACGTGGAAAAAGCATGTCGTAGTTGTACCGTTCGTCGCAGGTCACACACAAAACACATACAGTCTCTCTGTCTCTCTCTCTCTCTCTGCCTCTCTCTCTGTCTCTCTCTCTCTCTCTCTGTGTCTCTGTCTCTCTGTCTTTCTCTCTCTGTCTCTCTCTCTCTCTCTGTCTCTCTGTCTCTCTCTCTGTCTCTCTCTCTCTGGCTCTCTCGCTGTCACGCTCATTCTCTCTCTCAATCTCTCTTTCTCTCGCTCTCTCTCTCTTCCTCTCTCTCTCTCTTTCTCTTTCTCTCTCTTCTCTCTCTCTCTCCTCTCTCTCTCTCGTTCTCTCTCTCTCGCTCTCTCTCTCTTCTCCCTCTCTTTCTCTCTCTTCTCTCCTCTCTCTCTTCTCTCTCTCTCTCTCCCCTCTCTCCTCCCCCTCTCTCCCCCCTTCTGTCCATCTGCCCAGACCCCAGCTCTACACACCACCCGCTAAACACAAGCGGAATCGTAAATAAACATATCAAATTTTCATCTTTTATCATGTCTCCTGACTTAATAGAATTATCTCCTTCGCTCCGCCTTCTTTTCCCCCATCACCCCCTCCCCCCGGG
>CM060308.1:54540955-54545955 GCA_030674185.1 Monoplex corrugatus
AGAACAAATGGCCCTAGCCGTATAGTGGGTAGTGATGTCTGTATGTTGGGTCAAGCACCACCAGAACAAACGCTACCCATCACCACCAAAGTAACCCAGCAACATCACTGGGTCTCCTTCAGTGGATGGATTCATGGCGCCTGACTTGACATTGATATGGCCACTGTGGATTGACGCTAGCATTGCCACAGAATGAATTTGGGTTCAGCTGAAATTTGCGGAAGTAGTGGCATGAATGCAATGCCACTGAAGCGAGAAAATGGACCAATGAAGACGTAAATGAATAAATGTTCCCAACCTCATTTCTGCTGAAAACGGGTCAGTTTTCGAAGTTCTGAGACTTGTCGAAGTTCGAAGTCACACGCTACATATTTGTTGTTTGTTTGTTGTTTGTTTGTTTTTGTTTGTTTGGTGGTGGTGGTGATTTGTTGTTGTTGTTTTTGTTGGTTTTGTTTGTTTTGGTTTTTTGTTTTCTTTTCTTTTCTTTTCTTTTCTTTTCTTTTCTTTTCTTTTCTTTTTTCTTTTCTTTTCTTTTCTTTTCTTTTCTTTTCTTTTGGGGGCGTTATTTTCAAAGTCTCACAATTACGCAGACATTGTCTTAAAACATGGCTTGGCTTTGCAATCGAAGATTCAAGATTGGGGCAGGCATGTTAGTGGCTGACAAGGCCTATACGGAATAGGGAGTCCTACCAGAAGACTACAGTGAAGGTTGATGTGGTGGTGCTGGGAGAGTTGGTTCTTCTGTTTACTCCTCTTCTCCTCTGTACAGGTTCTTCGTGTGTCCTCAAAGCAGGTGGTAGCCAGGTGAACTATGTGCCTCCAGGCCTGGCCATCAGCTGGTAGAATTGTCCATTAGCGGTAATGGATTGGATAAGTGATAAGGGACTATTTTTTTCCAGAAAACTCTTTGCACCTCTTCTGATGAATTCGATAAGTGACAATAAGTAATAAGGGGCCTTTTTTTTTAGAAAACTCTTTGCATCTCTTCTGATGAATTCGATAAATGATAAGCGACTTTTTTTTATATAAGAAAAAACTTTGTATCTCTTCTGATGAATTCGGTAAATGATATAGATTTTTTCAAAAACTCTGAATATCTTCCGATGAATTCGATAAGTAAGGTATACAGGACTAATGAGTCTGTGCATATCTCTTCCGTGGTGCCGCTTCTTTCGCGTCTTGAGGCACCGAAGTAAAAAGGGAGGAGATGATTCTAGTACACCTTGACAATCATCTTATTTCAAAATTTTTAGTAACTGTCTGCAGTGAATTAAAAACTCCACGCGCCGAAGTAAGAGGGGAGGAGAGATGTTGATAGTACACCTTGACAATCATCTTATTTCAAGTTATTTCGTATGTTGTCTGACGTACGTTAAAATCCCCAAGGCCTAATTGAACTGTATACCTAACAGAAATATGGCGGAAAGAACTACTTCGCTCTGGCTGTTTAAAAAAAGGTACAAAATCATCAAGCCGTATTAAAAATATATTCCCATTTACTGGTTCATTTAAAATTTATGCCCCCCGTGGGGATGCCGGGGGCTCTTTCAGTGTAAATAGTATCCCCACCTTCTGGAAATTCTGTGCAAGAAATTTCCTCTTTTCTGTCACTCTCTTGGTTTCTGCCTTGTTCCTTTCCTTTCTGTCATTTCTTCTCATCAGTTTCTGCCTTGATGTTCCATTCACTGTATGTGTTCGATAAAGGCTTACGTACTTTTTCTTAGAATTGATAATTGGGCACACATATTAAGTGCATTTTTGGCCCTAGAGAGGTGAGATATGCGGAAGCAATTTTAGGTAATTTAGGCCTGTTTATATATATGTGTTTTAGTGTCCTTAGGTATGCTTAAATTGTATTCAGATGTTTTTTTAAACCCCCTGTGTGATAAATTGCACGGAGTGGTAAACGCCGGGGGTATGTCCTTAGATCATGTGTGCGAATGCATTGATATGTGCATTTAGTTTTCTTTTTTTTCTTTTTTTTCCTGTTAAAGTTTTGTATGTTTTGAAAGCGGTTATATCCCTGATATGGCTCCGCGCAGTCGGCTGGGCTTTACACAACAATGACAATGACGATATAGAGTTTATCTTTTAGAGATGACAATGAAAGTTAAGTGACGATATTCAAACGTTCAGTGCTGTGAGTCAGGAGACTGGGAGAAGAGAGAGACGGAGAGAGAGTTGTGTGTATTTGAATTCTTTCTCCCTGTTAGAATGATATATTCCGTGCAAAGAGGACACAAGCTTACACACATAAACATTAGGCCTTCAGTTCATAAAATTTTGAACGATACGATTTAATGTTAGAACAAACTAAAAGGATACAAAGTCACTGTTCTCTAAAAAACAAATCTCGAAGCCTTCGCCCTATACTTCAATATATATGGTGTGTTGCTGCTCTGAAACTGCACTTATACACGAAACACAAAGGAGATCTGTTACAGATCCAGAGTCTGTAGATGTACACTGTCCTACGACTTCATGTAAATAAAAACCAGAAAGGAAAAGATCGAGTGTGAATCGAAGTTAAAATGTGTAGACGATTTCACGATAAAACTTAAAAGGATTGTGTGCCCTTATCGTGTTTAAACTTTAGCTGTGGGCATTTTAAAAAAAAACAAAAAGCCCAAATGGAAATGAAATTATTCTCATGTTTCTGGTGGATCGCCAACGTCCATTGTTGTTGGAATACAACGTGATTTCATCACGCCTTCTCCTCCGCCTTGATCTCCCAGAGACAGGGAGTGTGCGTCATCTTCATCATCATCAGTGACCGTGGGGGTGACGGTAGACTGGGGAGTGTTGGTGATCGAGTAGCCAGGGGGCTTGATGGCGGCCCAGTTCTGATAGACGTCCTCCGCCAGCTGGAAATGTTCGTGCGCCGTCAGTCCCTGCCGTCTCGGAGACTTTCCCTGTCGCCGTCTGTTGCCTGGTAAACTGACTGGTGTGGTACTGTCGTGTGAAGAGCTGGCTTCCTCCTCTCCTGGTGCTGTCCTTCCAAGCATGCTTCTCCAGTCGCCCGGGGTGTACGGCGTGAGTGAAGTGCCGATTTCTGTGGCCTGTACATCGCCATGCTAATGACTTGATCTTCGTACAGAATGCTGGACTCTGGGTCGTCTGGTTTCTGACAGCATTCCTGGATAATGATAGGAGTAGTTGCAGTATTTGGTGGCATTGACCGGGAGAGTTGTTCTGGTGGTTCAGTCGCATATTTCTGGGTCTTTTGCATCGCCATGCTAATCATCTGATCTTCACATATCATGTCGGACTCTGGGTTTTCTTGTTTCTGGCAGTATTCCGTGATGGTTATAGACGTAGCAGCAGCGCTAGGTGGCATTGATCTTGAAAGCTGCTCTGGTAGTTCACTTGTATATTTCTGTACCTTGCGCATTGCCATACTAATGATCTGATCGTCATATAAAACGTTGGAATCTGAGTCGTTTTCTTTCTGGCGGTATTCTCCAATAAAAACAGCAGTAGTACCAACGTTGGGTGGCACTGACCTTGAAAGTTGTTCTGGAGGTTCTGCTGCAGATTTCTGGACCTTGCCTAGGGCCATATTGATGATCTGATCTTCGTGAAGAATGTTGGTATCTGCTTCTTCTCGCTTTTGACGGGGTGGTTCCTTGACGATTATAGGCGTAGCAGCAATAGTGGGTGGCACTGACCTTGACAACAAGCCGTACTGCTCTAACGAAGAGGGACTGATGGAGCCAGAGAGATCCGTCTTCGCTGAC
This sequence comes from Monoplex corrugatus, assembly GCA_030674185.1. Lineage (NCBI taxonomy): Eukaryota > Metazoa > Mollusca > Gastropoda > Littorinimorpha > Ranellidae > Monoplex > Monoplex corrugatus. Next base: position 54,544,693 of record CM060308.1, read on the forward strand.
ACTCGGTGCAGGGGTATTATTTCCCAATCCCCTGACTCACCAGTGGGGTCATCAGTATTTATGGATGAGGCGACATCATTCGAAGATTCTCCTTCCCTGTGAGCAGCGATGTCAACTCCATCAGTACCCAGCTTTGGAGTTCTAGAGCTGGCAAATGTTAAGCTTGTGTCATCGCTTTTATTAACACACACACTGCTCGCGGCCTGGTCTTCTTGCGCTTCAACGTTTTGAAAGTGGACGCTCTGTTTATCCTCCACCTGCATCGGTGGCAGACGAAAAGGTTTCTCCGGTGAAGCGTCCTGTATAGCGCTAGTCGCTGCGGTGTCTTCAGTCTTGGAGATGCTCACGTCAGGTTCTTGGACTCCCTGTCCGCACTCCTCGCCGCCTGGCAAGCTGCTGAGTTTCAGTATGGCATTGCTGACGGCCTCTTGTATGGCCTGGTACGACATGCGTGGCTGACGGTTCTGACCGTCGTGCCCATGGTTACACCCACTGGGCTGCGTCTTCTGGTCACCTCTTGAGGCTGGTCCTGATGCTGAGGCCTGTCTGCTTGGTCCATAGGTGTTGTGTCCAGGTCACCTGTGGATGCCTTGTCCGCCTGATTCGTCAGAACCTTGCCATCGTTAGACAGGAGTACCTTTTGGTTCAGGGCGTCCAGATGGTCGTAGGCTGGGTCGTTCTTCGCAGTGCCTCCGAACACAGGCTCCTCTGTTTTGACAGAAGAGGGTTGCTGTTTCGTAGATTGCTTGGCGTTCTCTTCTGGCATTTTCTGGCTAGGCTCGATGTCCGTGGAGATGGTGGATTTGGTGCTTCCGATGTCCGAGGCGTCTGGAGAGTCGGTGAGAGTGGAGCGCGAAGGGATGGCGTACAGGGGCCCCTCGGGTTCTGCTGTAATGTCGTCTGCCGTGTCAGTGCCACTGGGCTGGACTGTACGTACCCCTCTGGCCGTGTCGGTGTCAGGACGGGTCAGCGTGTGGTCAGTGTCGTCTGTCTCTTCTCCTCTGTTGCTGAATGGATACGTGAGGCAGTTTGATTATAATACATGTATCAGTTTGAATAACGCACTCACACACACACACACACCCGTGCGCGCATGAACACACGCGCATGCCACGCACATATACACACACATCATACATATGCACACACACACATACACACGTACACACACCACATATATGATTCATACACACATATGCATGCATGCATGCAAGCCTATATACACACATACATACACACACACATACATACATACATACATGC
>CM060308.1:54548455-54570955 GCA_030674185.1 Monoplex corrugatus
CGTCCAATGTTTTCCCCCTGGGTCTACCTGATGCTTTCCAGTTTTTCTCTTGTGACCAGGTGCTGTAATTCCCCTTTCCTCATAAAAGGGCCTTTAAATGTTGCCTGTCTTTTCCTCATCTTCCTTATGAATGATCTTCTTGTGTCTGCCTCCATCAAGACTGTCTCGTTTGTTTTCTTTGCTGTCTATGGAACTCTCAGCATTTTTCTTAAAAAACACAGCTCGCCTGACTCAATCTTGTTCTGGCTTTGCGTCTACGATACAGTACAAATGTTGTACACTGTATACAGTATAATCAATGCAATAATGACAATACAGAACACTACAGTACAATATGCCTTACAAAGTAACATAATCAACTTATCTGCTGATGTTCAGAAGGACGACAATCTGCGACACAACACTGTGTGACCCAACACAACACAGCACAGTACAATACAAGGCGACATAAGTGTAATAATGCAATTAAACACAACTGAACATAATAAACATGTGACATAATGTGTGTGTCACATGATGTTATTGTCACATGATTGTAACGTGATTATTCAGATTACACACTCCATCTTGACAGAAGCCGCTTTATGTTCGCTTTTTTTTTTCTTCTGACATCATACCAACATCATCCTCTTGTCAGAACCATTAGTCCACAAAAAAAAGGGGAAAAAAAAAAAGCCAAGGCAATAGATCATAACTATACTCACGAGAGATGGGCCCCGTCAATGAGTGCCGATGGATCAGCAGTGTCTCCATGTGCCCGATCTTTGCCAGGATCCTTCTCTTGTCCATTTTCTGCCTTCTTCTCGTCAATCGTCTCAGCATGATCCTTGTACTTTGAGCCGCTGTCATCCCCTGCCCCTCGTCCTGGTTGTAAGTTCAGCTTGTGGTCAGTGTCTGATGCCTCTGGCGTTTTGTATTGTTTGACGTCTTTGATGGCAATGTCCCCTACTGCCTCTCTCATCATCACCCTGTGTTGGTAGCTGACGATGTAGTTCGCGGATGGTGGCTGGGGCAGTTTGGAACTGGGCGTTCCTGTCACTGCTGAAGCTTCCAGAACGTCAGCGTTGATGGGAACGTTGTTCTGGAAGGCCTCCTCCAGGCTGTACATGAACTCGTTTCCCCGATCCGGCAACATCCTCTGTGCCCCGAATGGTCGATCACATTTGCCTGTCCTTCTCCTTGGTGACGTGGCTTTCGTGTTCCCCCATGGGTATCTAGAGTCATATTCTACTGAGGGAAAGTGCGTGCAGGCCTGTCTGTCGCATGACAACTGGTTCGGTCTTGCGTCAGTGTAGTTTCTGTGCCACTGCTGATTCTGGGAGCTTGTCATCAATGTTCCCTCGTGCACGATGTTAGAGTTTTCATCTTGATAAACTCTACGATTGTTGGCTGCAAGTCTTTCAGGTGATGTTGATTTCATCCTTCTGTTGGCTTGTGGATGAGTCGATGCAGATTCCTGGCAAGCTTTAACTTCGATCATATCTGTTGCAAACCCAGACTTCGAAACAGCTAAGCCTTCGTTTTCGTTGAGGTGGGTAACGCCTTCACCTCTGTCCATTTTCTCTGTTCTGGGTCCAAGCAGCGGGCTGTCTGCAGAAGACACTTGCCCGGGCAGAAGTACATAATCACATTGTCCAGAGCCAGATTCCGACGGTTTTTCTCTCTTTTCAGGCGGAGACTTCAACCTGTGCGTTCCTCTTCTTGGCTTGTTTTCTTTGTTGTTGCGAATGCTGAGCTGGTATTCGTGCTCGGTACAATCATAGTTCGACAGAACACCATCGCCGATATTAAGTTCAGTGACAACTGTCTTCTGTACTTCTTGTCCATTCGTCACTGGCTCCATTTCACAGTCAGGTGGCTGCAGTGGGTCTACGCATTCCGTTGCCTGCGTGGAGACAGTTTTGGCGGCTATTCTGGACGTCTTGTAACAGGAAATCAGAGTCCCCATCACAATTCTGTGGCGGTCCTAGCTTCAACAGTCGTGTGTGTTATTAGTCACAAAAGCATTCGGAACGTCTTGGCTTAATATCAACGTTCCAGCTTTGGCGTACAGTCACCATTATTCATTGCTGCTCCTTGGCAGTGTCTGACGTCTTTTTGGTGTCATTCATTGACGTCGTTGTAGCTAAAGCATGACGTCATTTTTTGGTCAAACTCTCTCTCTCTCTCTCTTTCTTTCTCTCTCTCTCTCCCTCTCTCTCTCTCTCTCTCTCTCTCTCTCTCTCTCTCCATATGTAAATAGACATGTGTTTGTGTGTGTGTGTGCGCGCGTGCGTGCGTGCAAGTGTGTGTTTGTACAGGCAGATATATATGTTTTAGATAGACAGAGATAGACAGAGACAGACAGACAGACAGATAGATGGATAGATAGATGGATAGATAGATAATAGATAGATAGATAGATAGATAGACAGACAGACAGACAGACAGATAGATAGATAGATAGATAGACAGATAGATAGATAGACATATAGACAGACAGACAGATCGATAGATAGACACCAGGAAGGAAAACGCTAGACAGGAAGACCTAAGAACACAGACTATGAACAGTAAAAGAAGATCTTAAGACCTGAAACACACTTGGGATACTACATTACATAGGATGTGGCCCACAACAGGCAGAGGTGGAGAATGTGCCCTATGTGCCAATGGTACAATAGACAGATTGATTTGAAGGGCATCTAAGATACCACACACAAACAGAGCTCAGATGGACACGAGTGGCAAATCGTTGCTGTTTTTGTTTGTTTCTTTCTTTCTTTGTTTGTTTCTTTGTTTCTTTGTTTTGTTGTTGTTCTTTTAAGCTCATATTTAGTAGTCTTTGGAAAGTAAATATATTTGGAGCACATTTGTCAATTGTGAATTTATAGGTAAATGATTTTGCAAGCATTAGTAAAATATGAAATATTCTATCTATTTAGCATTATTGTTAGATAAAATTTTCTACCAATTTTTACGTTTTGAACAATACAAGGTTTCGTGTGATTTTAGTATGTTAAAGGTGTTTTCGCATTTTTCCTTGATCGTTTGTTCTATTAATTTCCAGAAGTTACGGACACATTAACAATTCCAAAAAAAACTGTTCCATACAGCCACTTGTATTATAAGACCATGTACAATTTGTCGTAACTGTTACATTCATTGTTTTTGATTAAGATAATACTGGATACAATAATACGATGAACTATTCTTAGTTGCAACATTTTCGTCTAACATTGTTTAATTTAGGAATTCTGAGAAATGCCTTTTCGTGCGAAACATTAACGTTTGATTTCTCTGACCACTGTTGGCAACACTTTGTTTTTAATATCGTCAAATTTAATTTTTTGACAGTAAAGTTTTGGCCCCTTTTGTACACTCACTATTATTCCTGTTCCTGGGCTTATTCAAAATACTACTTTTGTTGTTGTGCATATGAATTTCTGAATCTTCTAAATACTTTTGATTAAATATATCCATACATTATAAGTGACGAAATCAATATAGCAGTCAGTGTTATTTTTAGATTCTTCGTAGGTCAATATGCAGCCATTTTCTTTGAGGGAATATTCCTTAAGTCTATCAGTTTATAGTCTTTGATCATCAGATTATTCACCTTTGTTTTTTCATTATAGAAAACTGGTTCCATCTTTTTTGTTTTGTTTTGTTTTGTTTTTGTTTGGTTTGGTTTGGTTTGGTTTGGTTTGGTTTGGTTTGATTTGGTTTGGTTTGGTTTGGTTGATTTGGTTATAGAAAGCAGGTTTAGCTAACAATTCACATGAGTTCTTAGGTGTTATGTGATTACAAAATGCCTTATAGGCCTTAAATGTATGAGCTCAAAAGACAAATATGAAAAAAAAAAAAAAAACCGTTGGTCCATAGTATTCGATCATTTTTAAGAAACAGACACATATCCGCGGCAACTTTTCCATTTAAGGTCCGAAGTTTTAAATGTTCTTATCCATGGAAGTTTGAGAGCACGTATATAAGGTATATATGCTCGTAAGACGGGTAGTCTTTTCACTCATTTTGTCCCGTTTTTCCATTGCATGCAAACTGAAAACAACTTTTGTAACTTTTGTAAAATAAATTAACCTGGTGGATCCGGTAATTTATCCACAAATGTTTAAGTTTAGATAGCACAAGAGCCTTTAGAACAGCGACTTTACCATTCAGAGTAACAGCTCAGTGTAACCAAATTTTGAATAGCGTTTTAAGTTCTGAAAATCAGCCATTATAATTGACGGTCTTACAATTTCTTAGGTGTTGCTATTGTTGTTGTTATTATTGTTGTAGTTGTTGTTGTTGTTGTTTGCTTTTGTTATTGTTTCTGTTCTTGTTGTTGCTGCTGCTGCTGCTCTTCTTCTTCTTCTGCTTCTTCTTCTTGTAGTGGTGGTGGTGGTGGAGATGGTGGTGGTGGCGGTGGTGGTGATATTGTTATTTTGTGTTGTCATGGTTTTAATATAAAGAACACAAGAGAGGAAAGTCCAAAGACCTGACGTCGAACCGTGACAGCAGAACTCAAAGCGTTCAACACACTGAAGCACATCCGGAGTATCACACAGAAACTGGTACTGAACGATAGGTGTGGCGGATCTTCGTTGCTGCCCAACATATCTATGGCATAATGGGCAGTGAATACGTAAGTAAAACAGCATGAAAAGGTCTGTCTTCTGTGGGTTCTATGTGTGTGTCTGTGACAGAGAGCACAAGAAATAATACTATCTAGACGTTCAGTTGCCTGTCCCAATGTCAAATGATCCCAGACATTTATTACCACTAAGATGTAAACTGAAAAAAGAATGGGTGTGCCTCGTTTTCACATGATATAAATTATGGAATTAGTATAATAGCTGAAGGGCGCAGAGCGTTCGCCGACTCACCGTTGCAGTGAACCGCGGACGTGAATCTTGCCGCAGTGCGGTGTAAGGGAGAAAACTCTTTTTAAAGTTTCTTGGAGTGTAATACTTGATTGTGACCCCTACAAAAAACTTGTTAACACGTGATTATATGTGTGTGTGCGTGCGCGCGGCCGGCGTGCTCGTGCTCGTGTATGTATGTGTGTGTGTGCGTGCGCGCGCGCGTGCTCGTGTATGTATGTGTGTGTGTGTGTGTGTGTGTGTGTGTGTGTTGTGTCTGTCTGTCTGTATATGTTTGTGTGTCTGTCTGTGTATGTTTGTGTGTGTGTGTGCTAATGTGGAATGGCCGGTTCATTTCTGATTTGCCCAGTTCAACTGTAGACTCAAGGTCTTAGCCTGCAGTATGAAATTGAAAGCCACCCTGTTCACTGTCCTTTGTAAATCATTCACATTTCAGTCAATCAGCTTGGTGTTACATAGGTCTTGTCCCTCTTCCACTTACATGTATTTCCATCCCCAGTTTTAAAAACTTGTCAGCACACAGAGTTTTCAACAAGATCAAGTAGTTTGCCAGATGACTGCTGGTAGATTTGGGTGGAGCACACATGTATCCACACACACACACACACACACACACACACACACACACACACACACACACACACACACACACACACACACACTCATGCACACACACACACACACTCATGCACACACACATGCATGCATGCACATATATACACAAACAAGAAACATAGATCTCAATAGCTTTATTTCTCAAGGTACTATATTTGAGCGAGAAGTACATTACCATCTGGTGTTCACTATGATATCTGAACAAATAAACACACATTGGTCATTCTAATAAACTTGCTGCCCACAGACCATTTGACAAACCAGATCTACACTAAAACAATAGCTGTAACAAATACAATGTCTGACAAAGAAAAAAGAAAACGTGTTTTCCACACCTGCAGGGGTGCTCGCACGCTCAGGACCACAGACTACACTATTTCTAAAAAGGTCTGAGTCTCACTGTCTTTGGATTTCAACAATTTCTGTATGGCGCACAGTACACACACTGTTCGGGACCAGTTGAATGGGTCCACAGTCCCCAAGAACGACAGGCTTGCACCACTGTTTATGTCTCAAGAGCCTGGACCTTAGCATTGCTACATGGAAAACATTAAATTGCCCATGCAAGTGGTCCCCCCATTTCTGCAACACCTGTGAAAACAACAGATGGACTAAACTTACAAAAAAGTTTCAGGCACAAGCAAATCTGCATGTTTGTTGACCTGGGAGATCCGAAAAGCCTCCATCTTTTACCCACCAGGAACTGCCAAACAGGATCAAATTGAATTCAGATCTCTAGATGTGAAGTGCATTGTCCTGACCAACTTGCCTATCATAGTAAAGTAGATTCTGATAGGTGGTTTCCCACTGATTGACATGGCTTACACGAATTTTAAAACACATAACTGATGTTTTGCATGCATGCATACATACACAAAGACAAATCAGGTCTGTGCTTAAGCTGACCTGAGAGATTAAAAAAACTATCTCTTACCCATTAGGCACTGCAAGTAGGGTCATGATCTGTCAATGAGACATTCAAAGTCCAGACCAACCTGGTTATTGAAGGGTCAACTCACATCTTACATGGTGAAATCCAAAAGTTTACCCAACTGATATATCACACCAAAGCAGATTATGATGGGTGGTCTGACAGAGACCTGCTGATGCTTGCTGTCCCAAACCCTCTCCCACCACCCCCTATGGGAATGCTGAGGACTCTCAGTATATGTGGTATCTGCCCTTCTGTTTTACCACTCACTTTGTTTCAATGTGTGGATGTGTCTGTGAGGGTGAAAGAGAAGGGCACATGCAGAGAGACGAAGAAAATTATTATGAGATGAGATAGGCTTTTAGAAATTGTGACAGCAAAGAAACAGACATGACTGAAATGCAATATCAATGAGGAACAAAACTGTGCCATCTCAGATCTAAATCAAATGAAAATCCACATCACCCTAATGTTTATTTAAAGCAGTGATCAAGAATGATCAAGAATGACAGACAGCAATAGATACACATCTCAAAACACAGAAAATATCATCTGACAAAAAACACAGAAAATATCATCTGACAAACCAATAAAACATCTTTCGCCTCCTCCAACCTCAAATTTAAAAAACGATAAGGAACAGAACAATGGTAACAATTTTACATACATATCAACAAGCTGTTATAATACAAATGTCAACAAGCTATAATAATGTACATGTCAACAAAATATTTCTATAGATATGTACATGCCAATTGCATCAGCCTTGTTGTGGCGGGGGAGCTTGTGTGTCCTTACGATCCCAGGAGCTATGCCGGCGGGGACTTCGTGGGCCCTGGCAGCTTCAAGCAAGCCGGACAGGTCGCTGGGGGAGGGGCCAGACTAAGGGGTGCATACAAACAAGTCCTGGCAGCAGGGGATGGGTGAAAAAGAGGGTAAAGAAGATACACTTTTCATATATGGCTTCTTTTTCAATGTCGTGAGCAGATGATTTCTTCGAAGGAACAATGGTCAGGATCTCAGCACTGTAAGTGCACTGCGCGGCAAGAAGGCACCCGCAAACTACTTGCTTGTACTTTTGCTAATCATTGCATATGATGAACTTACAAAATGGAAAACGTTATAGTTCTGTGTCCTCTGAGTCCCCCAGGGGGGACCTGAACTTAATGGCTACTGGGGAGGGAGAGTCCGTGTCTGTGAAAGGTAGCTGTGATGACGGTAATGGATTACCCGACGGAGGTTATTGGAAGCGGACATGTAGAAACTCCTCAAAAATGCAAAATCACAAAAAGAAAAAAATGCAAAAAAAGGATTTGAATATAGGGACATGGAATGTACAGACTATGTTAGAATTAGGAAAGCTCTACCTACTAGTCAAAGAATTAGAAAGGAGCAAGATGAACATAACAGGGCTCTGTGAGGTTAGATGGAGTGGGCAGGGACTTTTTACTGTAGGAGAGCATACAGTTGTATATAGTGGAAATGAAAAAGGTGGCTCAAGAGGAGTAGCAATTGTGCTGGACAAAAAGCATGCTGGAGCTCTGAAAAGCTATAATCCAATTAATGACAGATTTCTCACTGTCAAAATAAATACCAAATATGCTGTTTTGAACATAGTTCAAGCTTATGCTCCAACATCCACTAGCTCAGAAGAAGAAATAGAAAATTTTTACAATGACCTCCAAACTATCAGAGACAAAATTCCCAAAAAGGAAATATGCATTGTGATGGGTGACTTCAACGCTAAAGTTGGAGAGGGGGCTGACACAGAATGTGGAATAGGACCATATGGTTTAGGAGAACGAAATGAGAGAGGTGACATGCTGGCTCTGTTTTGTCAGGCAAATGAGATGAACATCACAAATACTTTTTTCCAACAACCACTGCGCAGAAGATACACATGGATCTCTCCAGGAGACAGGTGTCGTAATCAGATTGATTATATTATCATTGACAGATCCTGGAAATCAACTGTCCTCAATGCAAAAACAAAGCCTGGAACAGACTGCGACACGGATCACATTCTTGTGACAACCAAATTAAGAATGAAAATATTGAAGAAGCCTAAAACCAAAACTACGCCAAAGTTCGACATATCAAAATTAGAAAACCCTGAGCTGGCGTTAGAATTCAGTATAGAAACAAGTAATCGTTTCTTAAAGTTACTTGAAGTATGGGATGAAAATGACTCATATCCTGATGAAATCTGGACAGACATAAAAAACACACTGACCAAAATCTCTGAAGAAAAACTATGGAAAAGAAGAAAAAAGGAAAAAAGCTAAGCCCTACATAAGTCAGGAAGTGATAGATCTGGCAGAAAAGAAAAGTCAAGCTCGAAAGCAGGGAGAGCGGGAAAAATACTCAGCACTGAAAAGGGAAATAAAAAGTAAAGTCAGAAGAGACAAAGCAAATTGGCTGGCACAAGAATGCAGTAAAATCAATGAACACAACGAAAACAGGAAGTCGAGGGAGCTCTTCAAACAAATAAAAAAAGTGAAAAAAACAAATTTCAAAGCAACAAACCAATGCATCAACAACAAGGATGGTCACACTCTGACTGAACCAGATGATGTCTTGGATAGGTGGAACGAATATGGCACATCACTTTTTGGCAAGCCTGACAGCCATGAAAATAATTTAGAGCCAAATTTGGAATTGATCCCTGGAGATACGGAACCTGAACCTCTGCTCAGCGAAGTTGAATCTGCCATTAAAGATCTAAAATGCAGAAAGTCTCCTGGTCTTGACAATATTCCTGGAGAGTTGTTGAAACACTCAGGTGATGGTGGACTCAAAGTAATGCATCACTTATGCTGCAAGATATGGAAGACTTGTCAGTGGCCTACAGACTGGAAGCTCCAGGAATTTGTCATGTTACATAAGAGTGGAAATGTCAAAGACTGCAACAATTATAGAACAATTGCACTGATCAGTCATGCCAGTAAAATACTGCTGATAATAATTTTAAACAGGTTAAAGCCAAAAGTAGAGGAAGAGCTATCCGACTGTCAGGCAGGCTATAGGAAAAACAGGGGAACAATAGATATGCTGTTTGTACTCCAGATATTGATAGAAAAGATTAGAAACACAGACCAAGAGATGTTCATCGTTTTCATTGACTACAGCAAAGCATTTGATAGCGTGATTCACCAAAGTCTTTTCCACTTCATGATCAAAATGGGTTTTCCAAGACATCTGGTTTCCCTCATAGCTTCATTATATAATGATCAAAAAGCAACAATCAGATGGAATAATCAAAACTGCAAATTTTTTAACATCACTAAAGGGGTAAGGCAAGGTTGCATCCTGTCTCCACATCTCTTCAGCATATACACTGAACATATCATGAGAGAAGCAGACATAGAAGACATGGGAGTAAATATTGGTGGTAGAAACCTGTCAAATTTACGCTACGCAGATGACACAGGATTACTGGCAGACAACATTACAGGCTCTAGGAGGATCCTGTACAGGGTAGACCGGGTTGGAAAGGCAGCTGGGCTGGACTTAAATTCAAAGAAGACAAAGGTTATGCATGTTGCAGGCAAATATAACACTAGACAGGACCAGATCATGCTAAACCAAGTCCCTCTAGAAAATGTCAAGGACTTTAGATATTTAGGTTCAGTCAAGACACACGATGGAACATGCTCAAAAGACATAAAGATGAGAATTGGAATGGCCAAGAACAGTATGGTTCAATTGAACAATATTTGGAAAGACCACAGCATAACAGCAGACCTTAAGATAAAACTCTTAAAATGTCTTGTCTGGCCAGTGATGTTATACGGCTGCGAGGCATGGACAATGAAGAAAGAGGATGAAAGACGAGTGGAAGCAGCAGAGCTGTGGTTTTACCGAAGACTGCTGAGGGTCAAATGGACGGATAGGCGCTCAAATGAAAGCATACTGAATGAGTTGGGTACTACATGCAAGCTTCTAGTACTCATACAACGGAGGAAACTGAAATATGTTGGACACGCAATCCGTAATGAGAGAACAGACTTGATGTCCACTGTCCTCCAAGGTAAAGTGGAAGGAAAGAGAAACAGAGGACGGCCACCTGCATCACTTGCTAGAAACATCACAAACATCAGTGGCAAGAAACTCCAGGAGGTGGTCAGACTTAGCCAAGATCGAGAGTGCTGGAGGCAACTTGTGAGGACATCATGTGCAGCGGCCAACACTGTTCCCGGTGACGCCGACAGGTGAGACAGGTGAGATGTACATGCACTACAGGACAGAATGAATATTTTCATTACATAACGATATTCAGTAGCTGACTCTCTAGAGCACAGGTTTGAACATACGCTCATCCTTTCTATGACATCGGTGGTACCACAGCAGAGGCAACAGCCAATACAGCTTGGAGCCCATGAAGGAAGAATAACCACAGTACATCTTTACAAACAGAGCACGCTGGGTACTTTCAGGTTTCTATAAGCCAGTTAATACTGACATAGCTTATACGCACTGTAATGTGCATATTCGTTGTTCTACATGCGTATCCATACCATGAGCGTTCAACCACTAGCACATCTTCACTTATGCATCCACCAGACACTGCTAGGTTGGACTGAACTCTGATCTTTTTGATGTGAAGACTATCCTCCATACCAGTTTGGTTACTGAACAGCACAATTTAGATCTCTTAAACCTTTGACTCCCATACCTTGCCCACCAACTGCAAAAACTTAACCCTTTGACTTTCTCACCCTATCCACCAGTTCCTGAAGGAAGGATAGGGTGAAGGAGTCAAAGGGTTAAACTTTTGCTTTGCTGCCATGGTTGACAATGCAGGATGCTGGTGGACAGGGAGCGGGGGGGTCAAAGGGTTAACAAAAAGACCAACATCCAGAGCAGCCTGATTATCTGTTTCAGTTTCTCCAGATTGTATCTCTGTGTTCACTACAACATCCAGACCAGCCTAGTTATCTTTTTCAGTTTCTCCAGACTGTATCTCTGGGTTCAGAATAAATTCCATACTTATGTACTGCCGCAACAGATGACATGTGATGGACAAGATCCAAAATGTTGATGGCATGAGCCCCCTCTACCTGCACATATTCTTCATGCACTGGCAAGCTCTTGGGTTATCAAATGATCGAACCCAGATCTTTTGACATGAAGTCCAACATCCACGCCAACTTGGTTACTGAACGGTCGAACTCGGAACTTTCAATGAGAAGTCCAATGTCCTGACCAACTTGGTTATCAAATGGTCGACTGGATCTTTCAACAACAAGTCCAATATCCTAACCAACTTGACTGTCAAATGGTTGATTGGATCTTTCAACAAGTCCAACATCCTGACCAACTCAGTTATTAAATGATCACTTGGATCTTTCAACAACAAGTCCAACATCCCCACCAACTTGGTTATCAAATGGTCGATTGGATCTTTCAACAACAAGTCCAACATCCTCACCAACATGGTTATCAAATGGTCGATTGGGGGTCTTTCAACTACAAGTCCAACATCCTCACCAACTTGGTTATTGAATGGTCAATTGGATCTTTCAACAAGAAGTGCAACATCCCCACCAACTTGGTTATCAAATGGTCGATTGGATCTTTCAACTACAAGTCCAACATCCTCACCAACTTGGTTATTGAATGGTCAATTGGATCTTTCAACAAGAAGTGCAACATCCTCACCAACTTGGTTACTGAATGGTCAATTGGATCTTTCAACAAGAAGTGCAACATCCTCACCAACTTGGTTATTGAATGGTCAACTGGATCTTTCAACAACAAGTTCAACATCCTCACCAACTTGGTTATTGAATGGTCGATTGGATCTTTCAACAGTAAGTCCAACATCCTCACCAACTTGGTTACCAAACAGTTGAACTTGGATCTTTCAATGTAAAATCCAACAGCCGAACAAACTGGGCTGTCGCAGCAAAGCAGATTCTGATGGGTGGTCTGACGGTGACCTTCGGATGCCTCCTGTTTATCCATCCTCTCCCAACATCCCTCTATGTGGGTGCTGAAGATTCTACTGGAATAAATGGTATCTCTACCTTCTGAAAATTATGTGCTAGAAATGTTTATTATTACTGACTTTGTTCAGCCTTAAAACCACACATTATCCATAAAATAAAATGACACACAATTAAAGATTCAAAACAATCTACAAATGCAACTTGCAGTACCCTCTGGTTTACTTCCACCATGACATGAACGGCAGCCTAAAAGCATAATAAATGAAATAAAAATAAAATCAGAAAAAGAAAAACAAAATTCACCTCGACCATTTCTAAAAAAATTCCTATAGGTACTGTGACAGGGTATACACACACAGATTAATATATGAATAAAATATTACAAAATGTATTGCTCTGAAAAAAAAAGAAAAAAAAATTTCTGTTATTTCATTTATAAGAAAAAATAATGATGCCTATTCAATAGCACAAAAATACATTAAGAAAAATCACCCACAAAAATGTTAATGAAAACCAGCAAAGGGCTGAAACTGCCACAAATTAAAAGCTGCCAATTTGAGCACAATTCATTTTGAACGCTGCTCATATAAATATACCATGAAAAAGATTACAAAAATATAAAAAAAGGACAGAGAAGAAGAAAAGAGAAACCAAAAAGTTGGAGGGGGGGGGGGGGGTTGGTTTGAAAGGGGAGGGGGGATGTTGGGTGTTGTTTTGTAGATATACAGATCCAGATGCAATCAATTTTTAATAAAAATCTGAGGGTTTTGTTCTTTCTTATGAAGAGAAGCTTCTCAGCAAAAACAGTGAAAAGAGAAACACACAGAGACAGAGACAGACAGAGACACAGAGAGAGAGACAGAGAGAGACAAATGCAAAATAAAGAAAAAAAACAAGATTTTCTTCTTTCTGCACCCAGGATCCATACAAAAGCTTTATGTTCCTCTGCCCGGATATTCAATACTCAAAAGTTTTCTGAAAGAACAACAGAATCACAACAGTTCATACTGTACAACTTATTTTACAATATACTTACATATTTACATAATAACATGTTTACATATATCTACAAAACATAAAGACACAAACTAGCTGCCATATGCTATGAATGTAAAGAATAATCAGAAAACATGTATTTCACATCTACAGATGTAATCAATCAGATAAATAAACAATCAACATACTGTGAAATCTATTCAATGCCTGAAAGATAAAATAATTTGTACTTCATAAGTACATTTTAAATTTGATAGAATAGATAAACAACACAAATACATACATACATACATATATATATATATATATCCTGAAACAAAGTTTAAAGCCGAAAGGCCATAATAAGTATCATAATCAAATCAAATCTATAAGTGCTGCAAAGATAAACTTTTAGATCAATACAAGACCCATGTCCAACATGTTCCACACTTTCCCAACCAAAAGACTATGTACATTGCTGTGCAAACAACAAACAAGCAATATTGCACTCATCAACAAACCTTTCCCCTTTCATCTCTCAACATCCAGTTACACATTTCTACAATCAACAGTTCTGTACAAATCTTTCTTAAAATTCAACTGAAAAGGATGACCGAAGCCAGGTATGCCCACACACCTGACAAAGGCCATCAAGATATGCAAATTTTGCCTGCACACACACCTTTGTGAGCTTGAATGTACCTGCTACATTGCTGGTCTGTGCCTCACTTATCTGTTCTTGTTTCATTTTCTTGTTTGTTTCTTGCATTTCTTTGCTTCCTTCCAATGTTTCTGACCAGAAAGGTATATCTGTCTTCTTTAATTCCCTTTGAGGTACACCATTCTGGCAAGTAATCGCTGATGTATTTCAATATGTATGTTTACACTTTTTGTGAATTATCAATTTTCTAATGATGCCACAGCCCTGAAATTATTTGAAATTGACTCAGCACAAAAAGTGTTTATTTTTAAACACAATTTTTTGTATACTCTTGAAGCTGTATTTTGCAGACTGCCACTCAACAACAGGTTTATGAAACCCATAAATGATAATTAGCTTTTGAAAAATATTTTCATTAAGCTCTTGATCAAATTACTAATACAATTAGATAAGACAAGTCTATTTTCCTGTTATTGTGAAGATGATGATTTAGAATAATTGCTCATTGGCACACAAACCAACGACTCAACAGGAAACATAGTTAATATATCCAAATTTCTTATCACCGCCTGCAAATGTAGTAATGTAAAGTATAACGTGTCTGTATCTACAAGGGCTGAAGTATTTCACATAGTCATTTAAGACCATCACTATTGGAGTTTGTTGCCTGTCATTGTTTTTATGACAAATATGTGTGTACTGATTCTCCCCCCATGAAAGGGGCTGTTGGCCTATATTTATTAAAATTTTGAGTTCCCAGTTCCGTAGTAAACTTAACAGTGAACTGATGATACAGCAGGGCAGTAAGACAGCAGTCAGCGATGTCGCCAGATGACAAAGAAGCAGGCCAGCAAAATAGTGGAGTCCTCCCTGTGAGCTAAGCGACAAATGCCGCCTCCACCTGAGAGACATCCTGGCGACAGACAGGGCAGCGTTTGTCAGGCAGACGACTGGTGCACTCGGCGCAGGAGAAGAGATGGCCACAGGGCAGGAAGATCATGCGAGGTTTGTCCGACATGCAGATCTTGCACACCAAATTTTGATGCGCAGCATCGTCATCAGCACCATCACCTGTGGGAACAAGCATGTCCCAGAGATTGAGTTTACTGCTTAAAACGGTGAAAGATTTCATATCAATTAATATTCTGATCAAAACTTTCAATTACTTTATACCTGACTCTGACCATGCATATATGTTATATGAGAGTGATGGTCAAATGAGTAAATGTCAGACATTCAATGGGAAAGTTCTGAGTGAGAGACAGATAGATAGATAGATAGATAGATAGATAGATAGATAGATAAACACACACACACACACACACACACACACACACACACACACACACACACACACACACACACACACATACACACTATATAATATATATATATATATATATATATATATATATATATATATATACATATGTGCACGTCTACAATACTGGCATCACTCAATAGAATGATAGGGCCCTCACTTCAGCTTCAGTTATAGCTGCCTTTGCATATGCTGGTGGAGTTTTTTTTATTTCAGTCGGTTTGGCGACATGTTTCTTCAACAAAATAAAGCATCGTTCATCACCATTTGTGTTTGCCTGATTTTTTGTTGTTTTTATTTTGTCTGTGGTTGTGACAAAAAAGGCGCCAGAAAGTGGGACATGGCTTGGGTTGAAACTTGTACAACAGTGTAACTTAATCAGAACAAGCAACACACAAATGAATTGTGTGTGTGTCCTGATAGCAAATAAAACATTAATCCCACCCATAATAAGCCATTGCAAAACTTCATGCAATAAGTTGCGTTTGGTGCATCCAAAAATATGGCGATCGTGCGTTTCATTAGTTTCCACAGATAACGCTTGCATTCCGTTCTACCCACACAACACAGTTGTGCTTCAACTGATTCAAAATTACTACAAAATGCATCTTTGGGGATCGTTCTTCCTGCTCACGATTCAGTTCGTTGAAATATGAAGCTGAATGCAAATTTCTCTGAAGGTGCTTACAGCGTGGCACGTTTTGCTTCCTATTGTAACGCACACAACCTATCCTTCTTGCTCATCATCAAAGTCAATTATCTTGGCCCCATCCTCTGAATCTGAAGTGTTTGAGAACAAAGAAAATGTGTACGTGACAAGCGGCACATGGCCCAGGTATGCTCAAACACAAGCTGGACATTGGTTGACTCATCTCCACCCGACGCTTTGAAACGCACGTCACATCTGCTTGACGTCACCACAACTTCACAAGTGTTGGCATCTCCAGTTTGGTGTGTGTGTGTGGCAAGTAAACTGAGGTAAGGATACAATTTTGCTTTTATTTTTATTAAAAATAGATAAGATTTACTGGATAAAACTCAGTAAAAGAGTAAATAATGATTGATTCTCTCAAAATGCGAATCAAATGTGGGCATTTGCGATTGTTTCTGTAGTAACGCACAAACATTTCAATACGATATCTACTGTGCATGAAAATGTGGAAACTTTCTTAAGTTTACAGTGTACAGGCAAGTCTCTTATATTTCGCAAAACTCGGCATGCATTCATGATCTTACGTGTACAACGAATCATAGTCGTGGGTTTCTGCAGAAACGAAAGCGGTAATTTGTTGTTTCTCTTGTGGCGCACATAACAAATAAATGTTACATGGAGCATTTTCGTTGACACTTTTTGTTTATACAAGCTTTACTGCGTGTGTTGTGACTACTAAGAATATTGTGTGCCCTACTGTTTGTGTTTCGGAAAGGAACGTTCTCAGCAAAAAGGAAATTTCGTGGATAGTTTTAAGTGCCACTGGTTTTAGATTCCACGGCAACGCACGCTTGCTGAATCTTTGTTATCAATTACCGTTTCGCAACAGGTCGATGTCTTTGGACAGAAAGCAAGCAATTATGGTATTCCAATTACATGGTCCAGTTAAAGACATACAGCTGTTGAAATCTACAGAGAATTTTTAAAAGTCGGCACTTTGTGAGCATGAGTTACTGCAGAGACGAAACATTGTTGCAAATTATGTTTCAAGGTATGCATGTCACAGTCTTTAGTATTTTTTTTTCCCCAGCCACTGAACTGTAGATCTAGATCTATTCTTTCTTTGAAGATTAATATGGGAGAAGGAAAGCCATATTAGCTATCTAAAATCTTGCCAGTGGAAGCGATTCAGATCTACTGAGATGACAATTGTGCTTCCTCCTTATGCACATTTTTGATCAGACTTATCTGAAACTGGCTCAGCATACAGATCTACATTGTGCTTTTTATGCCTTACTTTTCAGCGGCTATTATAAGATTACTTGTTAAAACAACGGATTGGATTATACTTCTTGTTTGTGCACTACAGAGAAACCACTCTCACTCCTTGTCTTGTTATTATCATTACTATTATCATTACAAAAATTAAAATTAGTATTATTGTTGTTAGTCATTATTCTACAATGAACTGGTAAGGAAATGTTTTGAATGCAGTACCATGGTCATAATTTTGTCCAATAGGACGATAAGTTAAAAAAAATTAACCTGCTGTAGGTTTTGAAAATGTACATAGGCATAAGATCTGATCAATACAATGTCGCTTACACTTCTTAATGTTGAAACTTTTAGTTCACCTTTTCCACATTATACAATAATCAAAGCAATTATTCAGAACTGTGTGTGTGTGTGTGTGTGTGTGTGTGTGTGTGTGTGTGTGTGTGTGTGTGTGTGTGTGTGTGTGTGTGTGTGTGTGTGTGTGTGTGTGTGTGTGTGTGTGTGTGTGTGTGTGTGTGTGTGTGTGTGTGTGTGTGTGTGTGTGTGTGTGTGGTGTGTGTGTGTGTGTGGTGTGTGTGTGTGTGTGTGTGTGTGTGTGTGTGTGTGTGTGTGTGTGTGTGTGTGTGTGTGTGTGTGTGTGTGTGTGTGGGGTTTGTGTGTGTGTGTGTGTGTGTGTGTGTGTGTGTGTGTGTGTGTGTGTGTGTGTGTGTGTGTGTGTTGTTGTGTGTGTGGTGTGTGTGTGTGTGTGTGTGTGTGTGTTTTGTGTGTGGTGGTGTGTGTGTGTGTTGTGTGTGTGTGGTGGTGTGTGCGTGTGGGTGGTGTGTGTGTGTTGTGGCGTGTGCGCGCGCGCGCGCGTGCGATTTCCAGGTTCTCAAGTCAGAAGGTGGTGAGACGCTGGTGAAATTTGTGCGAGACAGAAGTGGACACTTCAGCTTTCCAGATATTGATGACATTGCTTGAGTGGCCAATGACAACCTGAGTATCCTGCAACCACCGACCATTAACCAACGCGGGCACCATATTTTTACTGTTTAAAAGCTACACCAATGCAGTGACTTTACAGCTCAAGTTGTGAAAATGTGACCAAAAATGGAATCTCAACATGAACTGATGAAGTAGTCCCCCCCCCCCCCCCCCTCCTGCTTATGACTTCCAGCAATCCCAGAATGGACCAATTCAAAGAATGAATTAGTGAAAGGATGAAGCAGCTGAATTAGTGCATTTCCACTGTGTGACATCTAACAAATAAAATTCAATATTCGCTGAAATGCAAGAAATTATAAAATCAGTCAATTTGAATAAATTGCTCAAAATCCAGCAAAGTCATTGCATACAGCATATTGTAAAGTCCTGCAAACAAAAATTAACAATGTAGAAAACAATCTAATGAATCAAGAGCACCTAAATGTAAAAGCAGTGATTTATTCCGATGTTGCTCGATGGAATACAAGAATGGTTTCCCATTTGGATTCCACGTAATGCACGCAACATTTCCCAGTTACATAAATATGGCTATGCCCAAATGCTCATCATTGTCATAGAAAGAAAGCTTTTAATATGTTGTCTAAAATAAATCAAGATACCTCCATATCACAGCTCTACCATTGTCAGTGAAAAATTGTTAAGCCGCAATGTTGCGTGGGTTACGGTTTCCACCTATACATAAGTTTATATTCAGGACATGGTTAAGTTCTTCTGTTCAAGTTTAATACTGGACACATGACTTTAGGTGTCTGTATTGATGGCATCATCCTTTCCATGAAGCCTGGTTATTTTATCTAAAAAAGCAGTACCAAGTGGAAACCATGTAATGCACATCACGCCGGTCACTTGGTCTACATTTTGCTGATTTTTAGTGAAGTCTTTAAATGAACTCTGTTTACTTTTTTCCTGTTTATTAAAGGTATGTCTGAACTCTTCAAAAATGTGTTTTGCTTGCTTTTTTAATTACTTTTAATTTTTCACCCTCATGCCCCAGGTCTTGTTCCAGTATTGTAGACGTGCACATATATATATATATATATATATATATATATATATATATATATATATATATATATATATATATATATATATATATATATATATATATATATATATGTGACCTCCCACCACGAAATCAGTATTAACTCGCAGTCAGTCTAACAGCACTAGGACCTGAAAAGGTGACTAAGGGTCTTTCTGGGGTGTTTTGAGACTATAATCTATCCCCCACAGAAATTATTTTATTGAAAAAATATTATTAATCAATTTGAAATGGTATTTTAATGCACTGATCGCAGCAGAAAGAACGCAATTTCCTACCAAAAGTACTCATTTTTGTCTCTTATTATAAACCGTAACCTGTGCAGTACCCGCACATGTAACATACTACAGAAAGCTCTTTGGTGCACCTTCCAGATAATGACAGCGAAAATTAGAAACAAACTGGGTCAAAGCCACCAAATAAAGAAATTTAAGGAAAATGTCTAGTAGAGCACACAAAAACTTTAGAGGCCGTTTTCTCAAAATGGCCGTCATACAACTTAATGACTTTAAACATACATAACTTCTACACTTTTTTGAGTACAAGCTTTATTCAAGTACAAAATAATCAGCAGAATGTACACTTTCCAGTGATATGTATATATATCTCAAAATACCCAAAATGCCAGTTAAGACTGATTTCGTGGTGGGAGGTCACATATGTATGTGTGTGTGTGTGTGTGTGTGTGTGTGTGTGTGTGTGTGTGTGTGTGTGTGTGTGTGTGTGTGTGTGTGTGTGTGTGTGTGTGTGTTGTCTGTGTGTCTGTGTGTCTCTGTGTGTGTGTGTGTGTGTGTGGTAGTTGCACCAAACATTCTTCACATTTTCATTGCTTTTTCCTAAATATCAAACTTGGAATATGCAGACTGAGAAGCAACATTATGCTGCCTGCAATGTAAGGGCCAATCCACAAGAAAAATATGCATACACACATCCAAGTTGATATGAACTTAAATTCTCAAATCAGTGTATAAATCTCATATGGCCAAAAATATGCACCCCATCATTTTTTTGGTTTTTTTAAATTTTTTTATTCTTGAATATAAATTTGGACTTGATCTTTAGAGTTTCCAGCTCAAAACATGCCATAACCATAACATATTTCAATTAAGCACATCAGCCTAATCATATACAAAGCACAAAAGACGGCAAAACACTGAAACAAGTGATGACAAGATCTCCCCACTTCTGAACTGCCAAAATAACCAGACATTTTAAGCAATCTAGCAATAATAAAAATCAAACTAGGACTGCTTTGATAATGTTTTAAATTAATGTTATATCAATCACATAGATGCGCACACACATGAACATACACTCGTGCAAGCACCCACACACACACACACACATACACACACACACACACACACACACACACACACACACACTCTCCCCTCCCTCTCTCTCTCTCTCCTCTCTCTCTCTCTCTCTCTCTCTCTCTCTCTCTCTCTCTCTCTCTCTCTCTCTCTCTACATAGTGAGCTAAAAATGTGTTACATACACTGTAATGTGGGCATGTAATATCATATCTCCCACCTACCCAACAAAACACACACACACACACACACACACACACACACACACACACACACACTCTCTCTCTCTCTCTCTCTCTCTCCTCTCTCTCTCTCTCTCTCTCCTCTCTCTCTCTCCTCTCTCTCTCTCTCTCTCTCTCTCTCTCTCTCCCATGGTGAGCTAAAAATGTGTTGCATACACTGTCTGTAATGTGGGCATGTAATATCATATCTCCCACCTACCCAACAAAACACACACAAACACACACACACACACACACAAACACACACACACACACACACACAATGACATACGCACACACGCGCACACACACACACACACACATATACAAGCTCACATGCACTCACTCACACACACACACACACACACACACACACACACACACACACAACACACACACACACACACACACACAGAGTTACCATGTTGTCAGTGAAGTACATAAATCCCATCAGACACTGCTTAAGAACAAGTAAATGCATCAAACACACATAACCTAAGGCCTGGTTAATATAAAGGCAGAGCTCCCATCTGCCAATTCAAAGTATGGATTCCAGCTTGGCTCGTGAGACTGTGTGCTTGAGGTCTCCACTTCACCCAGCTTTAAGTGGGCACCTGACCCTGTTCTTGCTTACGGAAGATAAAGCTATGTGGGAGAGGAAAAGTACCTGCCCTAAAATAGCTAATCCAACAGCATGAGGATTTCTACAACCTTACTCTCTTACAACGCAGCTTAAGATTACAGGACTACCTTTACACTCACAACATTACTGCCACATGCCATGTAATCAGCTAACACACATTATGCACACACATACATCACATACCATGAGGAGGAAGAGCTAATGGACGAGGATGGTCAGCTCTCAAGCTCTGCACTTGCTTCATCAGTGCCTGGATCTGTCGGTCCTGCAACCTCAGCTTTCTCCTGTGCACTCACGTTCGTCCTTTCCTCACTGTGCTACTCAGCTCGTCCTTTGCACTCAGCGTTCGTCCTTTGCACTCAGCTGTTCCTCCTGTGCACTCAGCTGTTGCCCATTTACGTTAGTGCACATTCGAGTGCTGCAGAGTTTGTACTGTCTGCAATGACACAGCAACACAAAGATGCCACTAAAGAAAAGGAACTGATGATGCCAATTTCAACCACAAGTCAGTCATCAACATTCATATCTCAGTCTGTTATTCTGCTTACATGACTAATCATCTGTTGGCTTTGTTTTCTATCTGTATCTTATCTTCATCAATTTTTTCTTTTGTTGCATCAACAGCTCAAGCCAGTAATTGATGATATTTATTAAACATATGAGGAAAATAAGATTAAACTGTCTGTCCATACATCATCATCATCATCATCATAGTGCTCTGCCGCATAGCGATTGGCGATCATGGCCCTCCATACCAATCATATCCCTTGTCGCTGCAAGTACATCTTCCACCCTCTCTGTTCCTCAGCCACCTACAAGTCCATCCGATATTTTCTCCCTGGGTCTACATGGTGCTCTCTTTCCCTCCAGCTTTCCTGTTGTCGACCAGGTGCTCTGATTCCCCTTTCCTCATAAAATGGCCTATAAATGTTGCCTGTCTTTTCTTTATCTTCCTTATGAATGATCTTCTTGTGTCTGCCTCCATCAAGACTGTCTCGGTTGTTTTCTTTGCTGTTGACAGTTCCATGCAATGACACAGCAACACAAAGATGCCA
>CM060308.1:54573455-54595955 GCA_030674185.1 Monoplex corrugatus
ACAAGCCACCATAAGTGACAATGAACAAACATGTGTCATTAGTTAATCTGACTATAAATGAGACCTGTATGTGTGTGTGAGAAAGTGTGTTCTCTCAAAAGGGGGGCCAAAGTTGCTGGTGTTAAGCCAAGCAACAGCCCAGAAAGCATGCTGAGGGTCAATCTGGGTGTTTTTGACAGTTTCACTAAATTTTGTAACAAGGCATGTATTAAATGATCAGCGTTCAAAGTAAAATCTGACCAGGAAATGTGTTAAAATGTCATTTTAAAATCATATCCCCTTCAAAACAAACTAGTTTACTTTGTGAAAATTGAAGTTTTCACACAGCATTCACAGTAATCAAAGTATACGGGGCCTCGGCATATACATACCTCAATAAGCAACAACTGTGTCTGCAAATTCTCAAAGTTTGAGACATTATCAACAATGATTGTAAGGAAAAATGGAAAACTTAGTGACCACCTTTAGCTTTAATTTTTCAAAATGGCCACTACTTCACTTACCCCGTTTAAACAGCTGTAACTCTGGTACAATCAACGTTAGCGATTTTGTCTAAACGCCACTGGAAAGAGCTTCACTTTTCTTGAATTTTTCAGTAATGTAAATATCCCATCATGAACTTTGCCCCCTTTTTGTGAGAAAAGGTCACAAGTGGTTGCAGCTTTAACTCAACACAACTGGTTTCCAACCATGACTGAACATATTTGTGGCACAACATTAGTTAATCTGACAATAAATGCTGGTCTGACTAAACAGAATCATCAATTTATTAATCAGCAGCTCTACAAATACATCCTGTGCAGAGTCCTACAAGACCGTACAAACTCACTAGTTTGACAGAAAAACTTGACAACAGCATGTTGTATCTGAAGGAGGGTGTACCCACATGCTAGGGCTGCCTTGATAGCTGTCATGTCCAGAACTGGGGACCCTGGCTCCTCCCCAACCACACTGCCACTGCTGCTGATTCCACCTGTCAAACCATAGACACATACAATGATTATGCCAAAAATAGCTGATTCTGTCTGTCAAACCATAGACATAAAATGATTATGCCAAAAAAACAGCTGATTCTGCTTGTCAAACCATAGTTCTAACATAAAATGATTATGCCAAAAATAGCTGACTCCACTTGTCAAACCATAGACATAAAATGATTATGTAACAAAATAGCTGATTCCACTTGTCAAACTATAGACACATAAACTGATTATGCCAAAAAATAGATGATTCCACTGTCAAACCATAGACACATAAAATAACTATGCCAAAAAAAAGATGATTCCACTGTCAAACCACAGACACATAAACTGATTATGCCAAACAGTAGATGATTCCACTGTCAAACCATAGACACATAAAAATAATTATGCCGAAAAATAGATGATTCCACTGTCAAACCGTAGACACATAAACTGATTATGCAAAACAAAAAAAAACAATAGACATACAAAAACTTGTTAAAAGGTGTTCAAAGTTAATCTGAAAGAAAAACAGAACTATGTTTTGTAGAGTTCTGAAGATATTAATGTATGAAAATGTTATGTATACAGTTCTGAATATCTTATTCAATATCGTACATCACCACAGTAGCTACGATCATTTTCAAATTCAAAGAAACTCAAAATGCAAACTAAAAACGATGTTCATCAAAACTCACCTCTATCAGAGCCCTTGGGGTATTTGACTTCTGCCAGCACCTGGTAAAAAAAAACCAAGTCAAAACAGTATGTAGCAATTCACAGCCTCCAGTTAATCATTCATGCATTATGAACACATGTATAACTATACCCCTATACCATCTGCCGACACACCTCACTTTAGCTTAGTCAGGTTAATGCTGGCCGTGAACAACCAAGTGAAATTCATCATATTCTTTGTTCCAACAGAACACGGTCAGTGTTATTGTTAAAAAAAAAAATCTGTCCTACACCAAGCAGTATAAATAAAACAATTATAAAGTAAACACATCAAGTGAAAAGATGGGAACTTGCTCATGTGCCCGCATGTGCGCATGCATACTGATCATGTGCCGCATGCGCACACACACACACACACACACACACACAAGTGCACACACGCACATACACACACACACAAACACACATCTGAACCACAAATATCACAACTTTTTATTTTCAAAAAGAATTAGAGAGTTATCCATGGGACTACATTCTAGATCTAATCCCTATCAGTATCACGTTAGCACAATCCAAATTACCTGCAGGTTGGCAGCCTGACAGATGAAGTGCTGTCCTTTGCAATTAATGACGTGGAGACAAGTAGGAGACACTGTGGCATGGGTCTGCCACACATCAGCATCTTCATCCCAGTCATACAGTTCCACACCACAGCTGTAGCAAATAACTTTGTCACTGCATCCTGCAAGTATAAATTTGTGAATTAACATCATTGCTTATTACAGTCATCTGGGATTACAGATTGACACCTGACACTACCATATTTCAGGAAATTAACTTAACCCTTTCACTCCTTCACTCTATCTGCCAGCTGCAAAAACTTAACCCTTTTACTCCCTCATCCTATCCACCAGCTTTCTGCATGAACTTGATGGATAAGGTGAGGGAGTGAAAAGGTTGAGTTTTTGCTTTACTATCATGGCTGACAATGCAGGATGCTGGTGGAGGATAGGGTGTAGGAGCCACAGGGTTAACAAAGCAAAAGTCAGTTGGTGAACTGATACTTAACAAAATGAAAATCAGTTAGACGAAATAGACAGAAATAGAGAATCCTCATTGCTGCTCCATGACAATGGTGTAAATAGTCATCATGGACAGAGTAACTAAATGTAATTCAATCATTTTTACAAAAACAACCTGGAAAACACGAAAAAGTTTTGCTGATATATTCCCTTTGCTCTCTCTCTCTCTCTCTCTCTCTTCTCTCTCTCTCTCTCTCCCTCCACACACACACACATGCGCACTCCCACATAGTATCAGTATGACATACTTCTTGATTAAAATAAATTTAAGCATCTATGACAAGATTTAGATTTGGGGCATCTGAAATTTATGTACACATTACAGGCAAGATGACAACTGTGCTCTAATTTGTCCATTATGCACAAAGGCATGAGAAAACCAAGTTCAAGCAGTCTTAAATATGAACTGATTCCCCAAAATTAGTATAAACAATCATCACTGTTAAGGCTGAACTTCCTTATGGTGTGTACAAAAGCAGGTCTTGTTTAAACCTTGCCATTTATTTGTATCTTAGCCTAGAAGTTTAAATTCAGGAGGTTATGTACCACTAGAAATCCAATTTGTTTTCTCTAGTTATGATTTCTAAGTTAGCTAATTCAAACTGTTCCGTATAGATCTATGTGGAACACAACTTTAGCACCAAAGCTTTTCCATGTGCACAGAAATTAGTTAAAGGGAAGTGACCATGTGTGCTGGGGCACCAGTAAATTTTGTAGCAGTTCTTTCCCTTTTGACCTTTTGAGTTGCCAAAATCACATTCATTTTAACATGGGAACTCACAAGAATCTTTATTTCTTTTACTGTATTGAATAGATTTGTGGTTGTTTTTGTGTTTTCACCATAATCAGAAGTCTCAAAGGAGCAGTAAAAACTGAATACACATGGTACTGAACCTGTGTTTCGGGAAGGATAGTTTGCAATGGAAGTGAATTACAGTGTACTGGAAAGAGTGAGGTTTTTTGTTTGTTTTGTTGTTGTTGTTTTTTTCATATACATACTATTAATAGTATTATGGAGTCTTGTAATGAGGAAGTTGTCGGCAATATTTGATTGAACAGGTAAAACTATATGAAAAGTTCATTTCTTCTATTTTCCAGTGCCATTTCTTTCAGTTTCATGTCTGTCGTGTTTGTGGTCAAGTTTTGATAATTTTTCAAACTTTGGACAGTTTGGTCAGAACTGTGTGATCTGAGAGAAAGCTAAGGTGTGCCCATTTGACTGTGACTTCACTGATTTAAAACAAGTAGTGTTATTTATGTGATGTGTGTTCACTTCAACCTTCACGAGATATGGCCTTTACTGATTAAATCACTTGAATCTGAACCTGAACCTCTTTCATACTGCAATCAATCACAGATTCACTCATGGGTGATCGGATAAGAACCAGTATTTTCAACGTTGTATGGCTGTTGGCTCAATGTCACAACATATTATGATACATATATGCACGTATACATGTGACACCCACATACATATTCTCCGCAAGCCCAGGCGTGAGAGTGCAAAATCTCTACTTAGAACACTTAATTGGCTCCCGGTAAAGGCTAGGAGTAGGATTCAATATAAAGTTGCCTGTCTCTGCTTTCAGTGTATCAATCACGAGAACATGCCATCCTATCTTGCCAACCTCCTGCAGGGTTACAAACCTCGAACGCTCCGGTCTTCTGACACCTCACTGTTGACTGTTCCTCACTTCTCTCTAGACACCTTTGGTAAAAAATCTTTCTCTGTCTTTGGCCCAAATATATGGAACTCTCTACCACTGTCTCTCAGAAAAACTAAGTGTTTCTCAACCTTCAAACGGCACCTGAAAACCCACCTCTTTCAAACTCATCTAACCTGAAGAGCCTTAGTTTGCAAGTCTGTCATCAGACTAATCTCTCCTGCCTGTATAACAGTATTTTGTATAAGGGTCTATAGAGCAAGGTGTGTGTGTGCGTGCGTGTGTGTGTGTGTGTGTGTGTGTGTGTGTGTGTGTGTGTGTGTGTGTGTGTGTGTGGTGTGTGTGTGTGTGTGTGTGTGTGTGTGCTGTGGTGGCTGAGTAGCATGTGTGTGTATCACTGTATCAGTGTATGTGTACAGCTGAGGAGGGGACAGGGGAGAAATTGAGTGGGAAAGAGACTGAAATACTTTAAGACACTTTTTAAAATCTTTGTTTGTATGATGTAAATTGTGATGATGATATGCGAATAGTTTATAATTTGTGAGGTAATTTTGATTGTCAAGGTGTTAATGCTGTAATACTCAAGTTATAATGTTTTTCCTGTATATATATATACATATATGGATTAGAATTTTTCTGTTTTTATCTTCATTCAAAATATTGATTATAATTTTATGTACAACTATTGCATGCATAAACACACACACACACACATGCAAACATAGCACACGCACACACTCACACACACACACACACACACACACACACACACACACAACACATACACACACACACACACACACACATTCTTACACACACACGCACAGCAACGCACACGCACAGCAACGCACACGCACACGCACACACACATACACACGTACACACACACACGTACGCAAGCACACACACGCAGCAATATAAAAACACAGTATGCCTCTTTATTCATATGAAAAATCTGTTAATCTTTCTTCATTACATAAGTCAGTGTTTAAATTTTAATATTCTGTGATTTCTTATGTGTCTTCTTACTTGTATAGCTTTAATGTTTGTTGTTATCTTATTGTGTATGTAATCATGAACATTTTTTATCACCTTTTGCCTTTCTTGCGAAATGTAAAGCGCTGGTGAGCATGTTTTTATATGGAATATGCGCTATACAAATAAACATTATTATTATTATTATTATACCCGTGTGCCTTTATTTCAATCCATACTGATACACACACACACACACACACACACACACACACACACATACACACACACACACACACACACACACACACACACACACACACACACACGCACATACACACACACACACACACTCTCTCTCTCACTCACACCACACCACACACACACACACACACACACACACACACACACACACACACACACACACACACAAAACAAACACACACATACACACAAACACAGATGTACACATGTACTATGATGTAGTGATGTACACACACACACTAAAACACAGAAGAAAAAAGAAAACTGAAATAAAAAGTATAACAATATTAACATTAATAATAAGATAATGTTTTGGTTCTGTTTTGTTCTTGAATTTCAAAACAAAAGCAAACAACAGGCCTTTCATGATCAATCTATGCTGCTAATGATTTCCCTTGTAATAACAGAAAATAATACAAAAGGCAATGTATCCCAGACAGATAGTACCGAGTATCCATCTTGCCAGACAGCTATGATTACAATGGCCTGTGATAACAATTCATGTTTAGCCTGCTGACAGTGGCACTGATCAAAAGACAAAAATACTGTCCCATCCAGGTTTCTACTCTAGTATGATTTTTGGAAAGTGAGAGGGAGAGTAAGCTTGAAAAACCAACCATATCTCATTTAATCAAATTTGTAAAGGACTGACATGTAATGATTTACAATAATATATATGCAAAACATCAATAATATCAATAACTTGCACATGCTATGACAAGGGAGTTAATTCTGTCAGAGTTACATATATTTCATTTTGTTCATGACTACATTGATGTGCCCTCAAATATTATATTACCAGTTAATCTAGTATTTAGAATTTTAGTATACTGTACAGGAGATAGTTTTCCTTTTAATTTACAAGTATTAAACTTATATCATTATTTATTATTCATAGCACAAGTGTAGATAGAGTCAAAAACTAAAAAATTATCTGAATTGTTATCCAATTTTGGTTTTAACGATGCTGACGTAACAAAACATAATTTGCTACTTTCAAAGTTCCTTTTATATTTATAAGACAGGTCTATAGTTCAAATCCGATCCATCCACTCAAGGATCCACCTCCCCACACACACATATGTTAAACTTATATCATTATTTATTATTCATAGCACAAGTGTAGAGTCAAAAACTAAAAAATTATCCGAATTGTTATCCAATTTTGGTTTTAACGATGCTGACGTAACAAACATAATTTGCTACTTTCAAAGTTCTTTTTATATTTATAAGACAGGTCTATAGGTCAAATCCGATCCATCCACTCAAGGAGCCACCTCCCCACACACACATATGTTACAATCACGCACAACAATGCACACACATACATGTAATGATGTACATGTATATAATACACTCATCATATACAGTATATAAAATACACATACTTTAGGTAATACTGTTCCACTTCCAGTCAACAGGAAAGAGTCTCTCACTCTAAAATTTTATAGTAATAATACAAACATCAATTTCTTTTTCAGAAAAAAATCATTTTGAAGATCTACATACAGAGTGAGAAAGACAGATACTGCGACAGAGGCAGAAAAAAAAATTGAATAAGTAAACTACTATACATATGTCAACTATATGTCAAGCCAAATATGACTAATTTATAATAAATCTTAACACTGCAGAAAACCCAGTAGGAATTCATATAATCATAATAGATCTTACCACTATAGAAAAATCCAGCAGAGACCATGACAGAGGCTGGAAACATTTTTGCATACATTTTAGGCCAGGTCTGGAAGGTGCCCTGTCTCTCTTCTTCATTCTGATACTGTAAGTATTTCAAGTCAGTCTCTGTTTCATGCTGCTTCTTTGCTGCCTGTTGCTCAAAATACTTAAGTCTAACAAATTTCTCTTGCTGCATTGAAATGTTCCCAACATCAAAACCCATCACAAGTGGGCATGAAGGGCATGCCTTCCTGTGCAAAACTCCAAGCTGATGCCCATTAAGAACCAGCACAGTCCCACAAAACACACACATCACATCCTGCTGCTCTCGTCTGAACACAAATCCTTCCTCTGCCCATGTCTGGTGCTTGGTGCTGTTGAAGGGCTGGGGGAATGTCTGGAGGCGATGACTTGCAAACAGGTGGTCATAATTCCCTGATTTGGGTTTGAAGGGATGTGTGATGGGGGTCTGATCCAAGACACTAGGCAGTGGTTCTAAATGTGGAGCACTGGTACTGTGTGTTATCTCATATTCTGAAATTTCTTCTTGATTCTGCTGCCGCTGATGGTGATCTGAATCCGATTCTTCTGGGAAAAGTTGTCGTTGCACTCTGGTAGATCTCTGGGTGTGTCTTGTATATGCTGGCTGTTCTGGAGTGTTGATATATGCTTGCACGTGAATGGGCAAATATTTGGCGTAGGGGCTCTCTATTAAAGAACTTGCAAAGAAATTCTGAACATGCCCCAAACTCTCATCCGTCGTAACTCCCTCATGAGGCTCATCTGGATTCAGTGCTGGACACTTAGGACTAATGATTCGGTGTACTGCCGTCGGTGAATTGTATAAGTTACAGTCTGATCCATGTGAATGATTATTCCAATCACTAAAATGCACTCCACAAGACTGGCACAGCACTTCGTCGTCCACACAATCAGCAGAACGTTCAAAATAAGCTCCAGCAGCTTTAGAAGCAAAATTTGTGATGCCAGAGAATGTATCACTTGGCATCGGCCACTGTGCAAAGGTAGAGAGCCTTTGTAGGCGCTTAGAAGACATTTTATCTGATAGTATTAACACGATTTTACACCAAAACTGTAACAAAAATGTCACAAAGCACAAGATAATATCCAAGTTGTTTATCAAAAACTATTGAACCAAGTGGTTTTGTTTAGGTATCCGCCATGTTCGCCTTTCCGGCTGAGTTCAAGGAAGGGACGCAACTGCAGATGCAAATGCGTGATAAAGAGACTGGCACCACAGACATCCTAGTACATGTATGTGTGAGGACTGCCACTGAATTACCATAAAGTATCTTGCATACGTCTATGCACCAATAAGTGCCTACCCCACATGTTGGAGCAAAATCTGTCCATAGGGTAGCCAACCCAGTAAACGCCCACCCCCTACTTTGGGTGAGCAGAAGGGGAAAAAACGCGATATAAGGAACATGAAATAGGACAAAACAACTCCTCTCAGAGCTGTTCAGGTCTCACAATTTGCCAATGTAGAAACCTATGAGACAACATGATACGCTGCTTCGAATTCAAAACGTGGTTCTGCTTTGCGTGGAAGCAACAGAAAAAAAATTACTTTACTGTGACTGTCTCCCTACTCTCCTCCCATTCATCACTGACATCATCAATACTTCTCTTCAAACTGGAACTGTCCCAGATTCTTTCAAGTCTGCTATTGTTCACCCTCTCCTCAAGAAATACAATTTAGACCCAAATAAACTGAAAAATTACCGACCTATCTCTAATCTCTCTTTCTTGTCAAAACTCCTTGAAAAAGTTGTCCTCAACCAGCTGAACTCTCACCTGTCTGCCAACAATCTCCTCAATCCTTTCCAGTCAGCCTACCGCCAGTGCCATAGCACTGAAACTGCCCTACTACAAATTCTCAACAATCTCCTCCTTGCAACTGATACTGGCAAAGTCTCTCCTCACACTCCTTGATCTGTCTGCAGCCTTTGATACCATTGATCATGGTATTCTCCTTTCTAGACTCCATCATACTTTTTGGCATCTCTGACACTGCTCTCTCCTGGTTCACTTCATATCTATCAAACAGAAAACAAACTGTTCTCATCAATGGCACTTACTCTCAACCTGCATACCTGATCTGTGGTGTTCCACAAGGATCTGTCCTTGGCCCTGTTCTTTTCACTCTTTACACCTCCCCCTGTCCACCATCATCAACTCCCACTCTATAAAACACCACTTCTATGCTGATGACACCCAACTTCAAGACAGTGACTCACCTGACAATATACAGCGCCTCCTGACTCGCACCACTGAGTATTACTCGGACAATAAGAACTGGATGACATACAATAAACTTCAGCTTAACGACGACAAGACAGAAGCTATCCTCATTGGCACCTGTCAGAAACTTTCTCAGCTGCCTCCTTTTTCTCTCTCATTATGTAACACATCAGTCCCAATTTCTGATTCAGCTAAAAACCTTGGTGTCTGCATTGACTCTACCCTTTTCATGAACAACTTTGTTTCTCAAACTGCCAGATCTTGCTAATATCACCTCCATCGTATAAGCCTGATCAGGAAGTATCTCTCTGTCGAAACAACTGCAAAACTCGTTCTCTCCTTCATAATGTCTCGCATTGACTATTGCAATTCACTCCTGTCTGGTCTTCCTGCCTCCACCATTCACATCCTACAGCGCATTCAAAACAATGCTGCACGCCTTGTACTCAAAAAGAAAAAAGCTAACCACATATCTCCTCTCCTGGCACAACTTCACTGGCTCCCTGTATCAAAGTGCATACAGTACAAACTAGACACCATGTGCTACAAAAGCCTCAATAACGCAGCCCCCTATTACCTGTCAAGCCTACTTGAGATCTATGTTCCCTCACGTACCCTCCGCTCTGCCTCCAATCCTCTGACTTTTCGCTTTCCACGCACTAAGCTCAATACCTATGGTCCACGAGCCTTCTCTGTTTCTGGTCCACTCTCCTGGAACAAACTTCCTCTCTCAGTCCGTCAGCAACCTACTTTTGTCTCCTTCAAGTCCGCTATCAAAAACTCACCTTTTCTCCTCTGCATAAAATCCTGACCTCACTCAACCCCCTCTGCAGCCTGTCTCCACTCGGAGGGGAATCACATTGTAATATATAATTGTATATAATATGCTCTCTATAATTTTCCATTGCTTTTATTCTTTCTCCCCATTTATAGCCATGCGTGTGTGTGTGTTTTATGTGTGTGTGTGTGTGTGTGTGTGTGTGTGTGTGTGTGTGTGTGTGTGTGTGTGTGTGTGCGTGCGTGCGTGCGTGCTTGCGTGTGTGTGCGTGCGTGCGTGTGTGTCTGTTTCAGCGCTTAGATTTGATTTTATCAAGATTTTGCGCTATATAAATATTGTAATTATCATATTGTAATTAAAGAGGGGAGGCATCTGAGTTTGAGAAAAGAACTTCAATTTTCCTGCATGGAAAAATGCCACATAGAAAATACGTCGTACAATGCAGAGATTAAGCTCTCGGTGGTTTAAATTTTGAGAAATTCGACAGCATCAGAGACAGTGAAGTAATATAGGGTGGATCGGAAGCACATTTGAAAATCGTCATAACGAATCAGTGTGCATGCGTGTGTACGCGCGATTCATATGAGTGGTGTGTGTGTGTGTGTGTGTGTGTGTGTGTGTGTGTGTGTGTGTGTGTGTGTGTGTGTGTGATTGTGTTGTGTGTGTGTGTGTGTGTGTGTGTGTGTGTGTGTGTGTGTGTGTGTGTGTGTGTGTGTGTGTGTGTGTGTGTGTGTGTGTGTGTGTGTGTGTGTGGTGTGTGATGGTGTTTGTGTCATTGTGTGTGCAGTTGTGTGTGTGCAACATGTGCCAGTGTGCCCTAGAGTGTGTGCGTAAGCGCGCGCGTGTGTGTGTGTGTGTGTGTATGAGACAGACAGACAGAGTTCAAATCATGTTCAAGTTAAATTGTTCAGACTGTGTTCAAGTTACAATACCAATTTTGATTACGCATTCTGTGAGAGGAAAACTTAAGACTTCTTTCTTTAATGCAAATGTCCACTCATACACAGACAAGGGTACAGAGAGAAGACAGACAGACAGACAGACAGACAGACAGACAGACAGACAGGCAGGCAGACAGGCAGGCAGGCAGAGACGGAGAGAGACCGTATTACAAATGCACCAACCGATGCATTAGGAGAAACTAGGATAGCAGAAACAAAATACCCATGTCCTGGGTAAATGCTCGGGCCGTCCATCTTGATGCAAACAAGTAAAACTGTATACTAGTAGGGTGACATACACAAGTATATATAAACACCCACCCATCTATATAAACACCCACCCATCCCACACCCACCCCGCTTAAAGAACGGCTTTTGCTACAAAGGGGGAGGGGGGATGAATGCAAGGTACTTTACAGTAAAGGAAACCCCTAAGTTCCCATTAGTTCTGGGGAGACTGTCTTGCCTTCGCAAGATTATGAACAAAATTAATCATCATGTTCGACATTATAAAAGGCAAGAAAACAGACAAACAAACAAACAATAACTGTTGAGCATTCAACAATTCATATACAAACTGTTCATAAAACAGACAGACAAACAAACAAACAAACAATAACTGTTGAGCATTCAAAAACTCACATACAAACTGTTCTTACTGATATACTTTACACACAGCACAAATATTTGCCTATATGATCAGTGCTTAAATTAACTGGTCTCTTTTTCACAGTGGTGAAATCCGGCATCAGTAATTCTTGGTCAGCCGAAAAAAAAATTAAGTGAAACCATGGCCATGGTTGTACACATGTAAACCTACAGTGTGTCTGTTCAGACAATAGACTACTTGGTAAACACCTAGTCCTGTGGCTGTAATTAGCAGGATATTCTGTTTCGCACGTTCAAAACAGCTATATTTGACTCTATTTTCTATATCACTATAAATCTTGGGTTTGGCTGTACGTGGAGGATTGCCAATTTTCTTTCGACAGTAAACAACAGTATGCTTTCTGAGAAGTCACAATTATATAAGATTGGGTCAAGTCAAGATTACAGTGATGGGGGTGATGGAACATAAATAAGCCAAGACAATCGTCAAGCCATTCTAACAACTTTCCTGTTTAACTTACTTTATACAAAAATTATTATAACAATTTCAGATTTTGTACTGCTCAAGGTCACTGTGACCCTAGGGAAGCATCCAGTTAAAACAAAAAAGAACTGGACACGAAGCAAGGTCAATAGCCAATAGACTATCACAACAGTGACAACAGATTTTAAACAGATTTATATTAATGTAAGTTCCCGAGAAAATGACGTTTACATACATTCCTCAAAAAGTGCTAATCATAGTTTATTTCCTTTTTTTTTTATCTGCGTGACCTTGACCTTGGCACCATGACTTCCAAACTTAATTTTTTCATGACTCCTGATCGTTCCACACCTTTGACACAGATCTGGAAAGAACCGTCCAGAAACAGCTGAGAAAATCTTGTTAGCATGGCTTTGTCAGATACACGAAGATACATACACACACGTAGACACATACCTCATAGTCCCAGTCAGTATGAAACAATTTCCCTCTCGCAGAGAGAGAGAGAGAGAGAGAGAGAGAGAGAGAGAGAGAGAGAGAGAGAGAGACATGGACAGAGACAGAGAGAGAGACTGAGAAAGAGACGGATAGAGAGAGAGACAGAGAGAGAGAGAGTGCTCGGTCGTATATGTGCAAACCGGAAAATAAAAACATCTTTACACTTAGAGGAAAGATATAGAGGCAGCATTTTGTGTAAAAATTCTCAGTAAAGTAGGCCTATGATTTGTATGTTTTGCTTTGACAGCTTTTACAGTCTGTATATTGTGTGCTGACGGCTGTTACGGTCTATCATTGTTCTTGTTCAACTCACCAAAACATCAGAAAATTTCAGCAGCTGATCTGCTGTTATTTTTGTGATGAATCTTTTCAATTTGTTTGTCATCTTTTGTGAACGCTTGACAAGGGCCAGTTCATAAAAAAACAAAACAAAACAAAAAACACAATTGTGCCTGTTGTGACGGTTTTGTTGATTGAATATGCATTCAAGTTTGATTTTTATATGCTTCTAGTTTTTGCGATTAGTTAACTCAGTCTTACCTTGATGGAAGTTTTTTTGTTTGTTTTGTTTTAGGTCACATGGGCCTTGAGAAGTACCATCATCATCATCATGTGCCCTGCTGCATGGCGTTGGCGATCATGGGCTTCCATACAAATCTATCTCTTGTCTCTGCTGGTACATTTCACACCCTCTCTGTCATCATCCACTCTGCAAGTCCGTCCAATATGAGAAGTATTATAGGGAATATGTATTGGCTGAATACAGGGGTGGTGTGGAATGTCCCAAGACAGGCAGAACCCTAGATGATGAATGCTATTGAGTATTTTTTAAGTAAAAGAGTCGTGTATAACTGCATAAAACGCAGCCATAGTCCAGTTTGGAATGGAGGAGGGTTCTGTAGATGTGAAGCAGTGGATTCTTATCAGCACCCCAGTCCATTGAGCTACAACTCGAAAGCTTCTGGCATGAGGTTTTACAATATTGGATATAACTATCAGATTTTAATTTTTGATTTACTGTGTACCAAAAAAGGGAATAACTGTGATA
The DNA here is from genome assembly GCA_030674185.1 of Monoplex corrugatus. Lineage (NCBI taxonomy): Eukaryota > Metazoa > Mollusca > Gastropoda > Littorinimorpha > Ranellidae > Monoplex > Monoplex corrugatus. Next base: position 54,587,381 of record CM060308.1, read on the forward strand.
AAAACAAAAACAAACAAAACAAACAAAAAACAAAAAACGAAAAACACGTTTGATGGTTTGGAAAGATCAGATCATTGTTAGATACACTGAAATCATTTATCAAGCAAAGAATAATGTGCAAAATCATAGGTGCAGATGCGAGATGGGAAGTAGGCCTCTATATGGCTTGGGGGGAGGGGGCGGCTGAAAGAATGAAGACTACCTCTCACACTTCACCGAGTCCCGGGACTCCTAAAGCTCTGTGAAATACAAAGTTTTAAATATGTGTTGTTGTTGGCTTTGTTTGTTCACCTGTACTTAAAAGTCATTAAAGGAAGAAAATGGTAGTTAACAAGAAACACCTGAAGGTGTTAAATGGGACCCGCAGCACTCCAAAGACAATCACCTCCCAATCTCCCTACACCACATGGCAGCCATTTCACCAATTGCCAAGATAAGGGGGTCTGTCCATGCACTACATGACTCTTTCAGACCCAATCATCAGTTACCTTGTTAACAAACTGAATGGCAAGGTAGGGAGATGACAAAACCCTACGCCATAGCCACAGGGGTTTGTCATTTCAACACCTTGCTATTGGAACTAAATAAAGGACTAAAATGGTAGAATAAAGTAGGTCTATACATCCTGTTTCTTAATGACATAAAAAGAACATGGACATTTATCACTATCTATCTTGTTCATCGCCATCTGTCTTTAATTAACCGGGGATGACTCATTCTTGGATTATGATGGCCACTGTTCTTTTTTTTTTTTAACGAGTTTTTCTTTTTTTACATTATATTCCTTTTTACGGGTAGGGTGGGGCTTTGGAGGGTATACTTTCATGCTATACCATTTCTGTCATCAAGCAATGTCCTATATGGTGTATGCCATTAAACACAGTGTCCTGAACATATGAAACTTCTCCTTCCCTCCTTCCTATCCACTTGGTATGTTAAAATGATAAAATGATCAACAGATCATATAAATCATATTGCCCATTTGTCTTCAACAAAATTCAGGACTGCGCTCAGAGCGTGTTTTGTTTTTGAATATGAAAAAGACGATGCAAGACACAAAGAATGACAGGCAGACAGAACAAAAGAAAGAGGAAAAGAGCAAGAAAGAAAGGGGGAAAAAAAAAGACAGAAGCAGTATAGGTGGTAGAAGAAGAAAGAAGAAGGTGATGAAGATAGAGATATTTGTCAACATTTATCTATTCTATTTCTCTTCCTTTTTTTTCCACTTCCAGCAATGTTTTCTTGGATTATGTATGCATGCTGTTTGTCACACACTGTTGTATTACGATGCTGTACAGTCTCCACACTTCATCATCATTCATGCTTCCTTCCATACAACACCAAACACCAACATTGCTTACAAGATCTTTAACGTGCTGATCTGACATTCTGCATCACTGTGACCTTGCACTGTGATCTTGATGAAGAAGCAGCTGAAATAAACTTGATGTGAAATGAGGACAATCATAAGACTGTCACAGTGGTGAAAACAATGTAAATAATATAATCCAGAGAAAGTGCTGTTCACTCTTTCCTCAAAAAGTTCTTATTTTAAACACTTGTGCTACCTTGGCACCGTCTCTTTTCAAATTTATGTATTTGCAAAAAAAAGTTCTCCTACACAGTCTTCACCTTTGATCCAAATAAATGGTAAAGATCCACCCAGACACACAAGGGAAAATCTTGCTACCATTACCAGTAACACATTTTGTCACAGACATACAGTAACATACACATGACACAGACACACAGCTCTACCCAGAAAAGCCACAGTCATTCCAGGAATAAAAATGTCAAACTCATTTATTTTACAGAAATATACATGTAGGCCTATATATACAACAGAACACCACAAAATTCATCATCAAAAAAATTGTCACTGACAAGATCAAAAGCTTTACAAACTCAGTACATCCTTCACTTGACAGGCCTATTCAAGCCCACAGCAAAATCAAACAGCTGTGTGTTGTGAAATTTCCCATGTTTGTCCAGCAAGAAAAAGAACCAGCGTCCTCTGATTTTCATGGGGATCTGAGCGGCCGAATCTGCTCGTGTCTGAAGGCAGCTGACATTGTTGATAGGTACTGTGATGTTTCGTTGCCTTGCCAGAACAGAGTAAGTTTCCAGTTGGACAGTGTTTCCTCCCTTCAACAGCCACAGTTTACGCACAGCTCTCGTTGGGTACATCACACTGATGCAGAGGACTACGTAACCTGAAACCATAAGTAAAAGACTTCAGTATTTGTTATTCAATGATATCGGACACTTAATGCATGTAAGTTAATCACAGGTTTGAATGTATTTACCAGTATAATATGTTGTTAAATGTTTTTATTGAGTTTCTTATATCATTATATTTGATGATGATGATGTGATGATGATGATGATGATGCAATGATGATGATGAAAACTTGTTGTTGGAACTATTGTCACAATTTTGGTAATGGTAATGATGATGATTGTATCAGTTGATATCTCCCTCCCCCTCATCTGTGTGTGTGTGTGTTGTATGTGTGTGTGTGTGTGTGTGTGTGTGTGTGTGTGTGTGTGAGAGAGAGAGAGAGAGAGAGAGAGAGAGAAAGAGAGAGAGAGAGACAGACAGACAGACAGAAAGAGAGCATACAGATACATACACATAGGTCTACTGCTTCAGTATTGTCCTCAAGACATGATGTCTCCACTTCAATCCCAGCCTACGACAATAAAAACTGGCCTGTTTGCTGCCCATCTGAATGTTTCCATCATTGTGGTGATGTCAGCTTTGTTTCATAGGTTTGTATTTCCCCTTCTCATTTCAAGACCTTGCCAACACATGCATGGGGAGTTTCCAGGTAACTTCAAACACAGCATACTGGAAACTCTCTAACTTTACGTCACACAAACACACACACACACATACACACACACATACTCATATGAACACACTCTCTCCTCTCCACAAAACCAGACACCCCTCTGCATACAGACACATGCACTCTTCCACCTCACTAAACATACACCCCACACCAATGACACCCTTCCACCGCCCCCCGCTCCGCCCCCTGAGATCAAGATACACGTATATTATGTATCATGTGGAATGCATTTTCACAGTCACTGAGTCAGTGACACAGAAAGATTGACGCCAATAGTGAAAAAGAATTTTATACAAAGAAAATTAGATCTAATCAATATCAAGGTTAACTAGAATGCTTTGTAATGCCCTTCAGTTTAAGCTTACCAAAGGCAAAGCAGAGGATGCTAATGCCGTTCTTGTATTTGCTTTCTTTCGCTGCCATTCTGCGCCACCACGATGACGATGTTTCCTCCTGTGCCGATGCGTCCGCTGGGGCATCTTTCAGAGTTTGAAAAGAAAACAATGCCAAGTAAGCCCAGAATGCAAACTGTGCACAGCCAAAATACGTTAACAATTTGTAAAAACGTTCGTTCTGATGTGAATACACAAGAACGTCCTTGCCTAAGTTTGCGGTGTTTACTTCAAATGGTAGCGGCTTTTTCTTCGATGAAATCCATTGCCGTCTTAAAGCAAAACTCTTGCACGTGTTATCAACCGTTCTGGGTATGACTGACAGCTGTCCTATTCTTGGTGATAATGCAATGTTGCCATAGCCAGTGAAGTGTTTTGACTGTTTACACAACAATCGCATGAAAGACATGATCGCACCAGACCATGGAAAAGCAGCAGACGTGTTCAAGGGAACGCACTCTGCAAGTCTGATACTGATAAATACATCAAGTTTACGTACTCCGACATAACTGATGATCATGTCGTTGATTTCAGTCATAGCGTGTTTTTATTGATACTGATGCATCGGTTTGTTATAAAATGATACAATCATTTATATTCTGATATCTCCGTTGTTTTGATTGATTTAATTAAATGCAAACTTAATACCTAGATCTGCGGGCTTTGTGGGTTGGCTTCCCACCTTGCCTTTGATAACATGCCACGAGTTCTTTAAATGAAAGATGCTCCCAGGATTCACCGAAAGGGGGAGAGAATGATGAATCCATCGGCACTGACTCCATCACGACTGGAAACGCACAACGGACCATGATTAATGACCAGTTGGAATTTCCGTGTGCGTGTGGAAGGAGATTCACCACCAAACGCGGCATGAAGATCCACAGGACAAAAATGGGCTGTTTGAAGACACATACGAACCAGCAGCAGCGCACTGCGATAGCAGGTGAGACGTTGGATGACCAAGGCCAGGATTTAAACCACAGTGCCAAGGACATCCACGCTGACGGTTCTGATGCGGATTTTGCACAAGCTCTTAACGCCAAACGTGGAAAACTCAATTTGCCGCCTGCCGGTGCAAAAGAACAATGGGAGAAATTAGATGAGGAACTTGTCCTTAAGCTGAATGCGCTAATAGGGAACAGTACGCTGGAACACAAACTTGACACATACGGAGACATCATATACTCTATCTGCAGGGACACTTATGGAGTGAAGCAGCCAAAGACAAAAGCGCCTCCCCAGAAATCCAGAAGACAGCAACAGATGGAGAGCATCCGGAGGGAGAAAAGGAAGCTTAAAAAGCGAATGAAAACTGCCTCAGAATTCGAGAAGCAAGGGCTCCTGGAACTCTGGAAAGATCTGAAGGCCAAACACAATGCTCTCAGCAAAGTGGAATCAGCAAGGCGAAGAAAGAGCAAAAAGAAGAAGACTCAAGATCGTTTCTTCAAAGATCCCTTTGACTTTGCAAGAAAGCTGTTTGAACAACCCAAATCAGGGACTCTCACAGTGGGCAAGGAAACCCTAGAGCAGCATCTCAGGGAAACATATTCCGATTCTCAGCGCGAGGCACCACTTGAAATCCAGAATCTGGTTTGGCCTGCAGCGCCAGAAGGAAAATTCAATAACAAACCACCAACACTGGATGAAGTGAAGAACGTAGTAAAGAAAGCCAGAGCCAAGTCAGCACCTGGACCAAACGGAATACCATACCTGCTCTACAAGAAATGCCCAAAAGTGCTCGAGTGGCTCCACAAGATGATTCGATCAGCATGGAGGAACCAGAAGATCAGCGACCAATGGATGAGAGCTGAAGGAGTGTACATTCCGAAGGAGCAGAACTCCAGCAGCATCAATCAGTTCAGGCCAATATCACTTCTGAACGTCGAGGGGAAAATCTTCTTCTCTGTTATGGCAGCAAGATTGACAAAATACCTGACTGAAAACAAGTATCTGGATATGTCAGTCCAAAAGGGAGGCATACCAGGAATGCCTGGATGCTTGGAACATGCCACGTTGATTTGGGATGCCATCCAAAAAGCAAGAACAGAGAAGAGAGACATTGACGTAGTTTGGCTTGATCTGGCGAATGCATATGGATCAGTTCCACACGATATGATCCAGCTGGCTCTTGAAATGTATCACATCCCAGAAAACATCCGAACAATGCTGAGGAAGTATTTCCAAGGGTTCTCAATGCGGTTCTCTACCAAAGAATACACCACGGACTGGATAGACCTAGAGGTGGGCATTGCAATGGGCTGTGCAATCTCTCCCATACTGTTCGTGTTGGCAATGGAAGTCATCTTGAAAGCTGCAATGAAGAGTTCAGGTCCAGTGAATCTGGGAGATGGATACCAGATGCCTCCTCTGAAAGCTTTCATGGATGACACAACAGTCTTGTCCACGGATGAGGAAGAGACACACCGAATCTTAAAGCAGCTGGATGAGCTGGTGGCCTCTTCAAGAATGAGGTTCAAACCTAAGAAATCCCGAAGTCTCTCACTGCGAAAAGGAAAAGTGGCAGATTCAGTCAAATTCATGGTAGCCAACCAAGCCATCCCCACTGTCACAGAAGAGCCAGTAAAAAGTCTCGGAAGATGGTATGATGACTCCCTGAAAGACACACAAAGGGGATGTGAAACCAAGCAAACAGCAGAAGAAGGCCTGAAGAAAATAGATAACTGCGGACTGCCAGGCAAATACAAAGTCTGGTGTCTACAGTTCATGCTGATACCAAAGCTGCTGTGGCCACTGCTAATCTATGACATTTGCACCAGCACAGTCGAAGCAATGGAAGCCAAAATCAACAAATACACAAGAAAATGGCTCGGTGTCCCACCTGGTCTCACTGATGTTGCATTCTACTGTCGTCAAGCAATGCTGAAGCTACCTCTTAAATCCATAGTGGAGGAATACAAAGTTGGAAAAGCAAGACTGTTGAGCATGCTGGAGGAATCGGAAGACAACATCGTGAGATCAGTTCATCCAAAGCTGAGAACTGGCAGAAAGTGGAAAGTCCAAGAGGCTGTAAACAATGCCAAGAGAAACCTCAGCATCAAAGAAATAATTGGACACACGCAAACCAACAGACAGAGACTGGGAGCAACAAAAATGCAGTGGTGGTCCAAAGCCAAAGGGAAGGAAAAAAGAGACATGATCATACAGGAGTTGAAGGAAGAAGAAGATGTCAAAAGAGTGCAGAAGGCAGTCCAGCAAGGTCAACAGGGGCAATGGACAACATGGGACAGTGCACTCCAAAGAAGTCTCAGCTGGAACGATATGTGGCACATGGCTCCTCTAAGGATAAGCTTCCTCCTCAGATCTGTATATGACCTGCTCCCCTCGAATGCAAACTTAGTGAAATGGGGGAAATCAGACGACCCAGCATGTCCGCTCTGTCAGAAGAAACAAACAGTGGAACATGTCCTAAGCTCTTGCAAAGTAGCGCTAGCCCAAGGAAGGTATACATGGAGGCACAACCAAGTTCTGAAAGTGATCACAGATGTGGTTAGCGAAAAAACCATGACCCCAAACGCACCAATTGCTATGACAACGTTCTACAAAGCAGGAGGGAAACAGGTCTGGCCCGAAAGTGCTACGACAACCAGCACATTGCAAAAGGGTCTTCTGGATGGAGCAGTCGACTGGGAGTGTACAGCAGACCTCCCAGAGTGGAGAAATTACCCAGATGTCATCAGCAAGACAGGCATGAGACCAGACATCGCTCTCCACTCTGACTCCTCGAAACAAGTGATTCTGATAGAACTCACTGTGCCATACGAAAGCAGAATGGAAGAAGCACATATCTACAAGACCGAAAAATACGCCGGTCTTGCCAGCACCCTGAAGAAAGCAGGTCTGCGGGTCAAAATCTTCGCCATAGAGGTCGGGGCAAGAGGGTTTGTGGGCACCTCCGCTTATGATCTCATGAAACAACTCGCCATTTCTGGGAAGAAGAGGACTAGAGCCCTTAAAGCGATGGCAGAGGCAGCAGAAAGGAGCTCAAGCTGGATCTGGGCAAGGAGGAACCAAAAGTGAACTTCATAAGGACTAAATTCCCTACAGATGATGTGTGCCCCGTTAGCACATTGGTAAAACCGCGTACCGCAGTTCTGAAGCGCAGAATCGCCCAGGTTCGCTCCCCGGCGTGGGGGAAAAAAAAAAAAAAAAAAAAAAAAAAAAATAGACAACAGCAGAAGGGCATCCAGGAGTCATGACCTGGATGTGGCCCGGCCCCCCGAGAGTGTAAGGAATTCAGGGCCGAAACACTTGTCTAAAGGGGGTTACTTCTCTGAAGACCTTCTGTTGTCTAGCTCTCCCTAGAGTTTCTTTCTACCGTTAAAGAACATGAAAATCAAAATTGTACCACGTAGTATTCGACTCCGATGTAGACATGCACTTATCGTTTGTAATAAAAAGTACAACAACAACAAAATAAATAAATAAATAAAAGCCTTTTGGATGGGACAACAAATCGTGCTCTCATGTGCAGCTTTCAATTCGTGCACGTTTAAGAACTCAGAAGGACTGGGAGTTGTCCCTAGCTAAATTATACGGGTGTAAATTACCTGTGAGCTCAAGATCTTCTGTCTCAAGTTCGATTCTTGTACCCTGCAACATGAAAGTTGGCGTCTATGTTGTAATCTTACATGCTTCAGGCACTCTGATGATATCAGTGTTTCATAGATTTTGTTCCCTTCCCAATTCAAGACTGCATATGCTAGGATATACATTTGCTGGCATGTGCACGGTAGCTACATACATAGTATTCGACTCCGATGTAGACATGTACTTATCGTCATAAAAAAAACTCAAAAGTCTTTCAGATGAGACAATATGTATCGAGCTCTCGTGTGCAGCTTTCATTTCGTGCACATTTAAGAACTCAGAGGGACTAGAAGTTGTCCCTAGCTAAATTCTGCAGAGGAAAAATGAGCTGTGAGCTCAAGATCTTCTGTCTCAAGTTCGATTCTTGTACCCTGCAATATGAAAGTTGGCGTCTATGTTGTAATCTTACATGCTTCAGGCACTCTGATGGCATCAGTGTTTCATAGATTCTGTTTCCTTCCCAATACAAGACTTTGCCAATGCTAGGATATACATTTGCTGGCATGTGCATTTTTGATAATTATATCCACCTACGTGTATTTGTCATTTGCTCTGACTTAAAAGGCACACATTGCGGTCCCACTGGTAGCAAAAACAAGATGATATTTTTCTTGTTTTAGTGGTCGATTGGATATGTTACGACTCAAAGTTTCATGTTTAAATATGACCTATGGCCAGTGTTTATTAAAACATTTTTGTTCGTTACAAAACAAATAAAAA